>JBAMNC010000559.1:1305000-1905000 GCA_037902135.1 Cetoscarus ocellatus
CAAACTGACGGCTAAACCTGTGAAGGCTTTTTGTTAATATTTTACAGAAAAACTGTCCGGCTTAGTCTTAGTCGCCACCATTCTATTACTTTAACAGTCTCCTCTTCATGGTCACTTGTTGCCCATTTTGGAGCGCAAACGGTGAATTCCAGGCGGTCAAGCATGCGGCAAATGCACCATCTGAATTCAGCTGGTATGGTGGCCTGGAAGTGACAAACGTAACAATGACAGAAACACTATGTTAATTAACCAAAAAATTAATAATAAGAAAACACAAAATTTAAAACATTACACCACAACACCAAAAAGTCACACAAAATAACCATATTTTCAATATTTTTCTCCTTTCTCTAGTTAAATATTTGTAACTATTTCAATCCTTAAAAAGAAAATCAGACATTAATTTCCAGACATTAAACCCTTTGCATGCCAGATTGCATACAATATGTCACAGATCCTTTATTATTTTTCAGAAGGATAAATATATATACGCCTCTAAAACTGTTTGGAAATGTTATTTCTTTTTCGAACCATTATTTCTCCCCTTTAATAAAACCAATTGGCATTATATTTTATACTGCTGGAAATCACTGATTAGACACCTCTACAAGGTACAACTTGCAGCGTTTGTGCATTGATGGAATGAGCAGTACAGCAATTAGTTGAGTTTCCCATTCCACCATTGCATGATTCTTACAAGTTGTACCTTGCTCTAAAGGCAGCTGACTGGGTTTTCCAACAATGTAAAATACAATCCAAATATTTATTATTAAAGGGGAGAAATAATCAACTGAAATAACATTTCCAAACTTCTTTGAGGAACAAAAATTATTTCCCATATACAAAATGCTAAAGAGGAAATCATTCCAATTTTTTAAATTTTATTTTGTACTTATTCTTTTTTGACATTATTATTTCATTCACATGCCAGTGAACAGCAACATAATTTGTTTGGTGCCTTTTAATTTTTTGGGAGGTTCCCATCTGATTGCCTCGTTAATTTTGTGGGTCTTGCTTTCCATTGGTCCACTAGTTGGGTTAGTCTGGTAGTACTCTCTACCAACAATCTGAAGGTTGCGAAATTCCAGCCCAGCACCGGATATCACATGTTGATATGTCCTTGTGCAAGAATTTAACCCCAAGTTGCTCCCACTGCTGTGTCATCATAAATGGGTATGAAAGGGCAAGAATGTGTTAACAAATGCTTATGGACAACTTACATAGAAGCTTCAACCATTGCTTAGTGAATGTGAGTGTGAATGGGAGGATTCGTCCTGTGTAAAAGTGCTTTGACATTTACATCCTTTTTTGAAAAACTAGAAACTGCTATATAAGCTTAAGACCATTTACCATTTAGTTGGGTCAAAGGACCTGCAAGATAGCTTCTGGCAGGGTAGATCATCATCTATGCTATCTACCCTGCCTAGATATCAGTTGAAGGTGGCAATACTGTGGCCCTTACAGGCCATGTGGTAGAGTTCATAACTTTTACTGGTGTGTTGTATATAGGTGAGGTTTAAGGTGCTCTTCGCTGAGTACTCAGTCTTTCATTATGGCACAAGTACCATGTGTTTCTTCAAAAATAAAAATGAATTGTGAGATTTGTGAATAGTTTTTCTTTTGCATTTATTGCTATCCATGTTCTTGTCCAGGGCACCTTTGTTTTCTCCCTGATCAAATACACTCCTCTGAAGTTCAACAACACCATGGAGTATCCATGGTGGGGTTACGCTGCAGGCTGGTGGTTCACCCTTTCCTCCACACTCATGGTACCCTTTTGGATGGTGTACAAAGTTGCCACAACTCCTGGTACACTGCGACAGGTATTCTATTTGAAGAACAAGTCAAGTTCGATTTAAGAGGCTATGTCTGTGCTTTTTGGAAAAACTTATTATTTTCTTTTTTTAATAGAGATTCTCCATCTTGTGCACTCCAGCTGAGGATCTTCCGTTGAACACATCAGAGAAGAAAGCTCTTGAACTGATTGACTTGACCTCATCACCTGACCCCATGGTGTCTTAGTTACCACAAACTGTAGCAAAATTATACGTAATACCCCCTAGCAGAGATGAAAGCTTACCAACAAACCAGCACTTAAATTCATTTTAAAGTAGTGGGTCCCAAATTTTTAGAGTTTGGTTGCCTTAAACAAGTGCTTCTTGTGATTTCTGTTGCTTGTTGTATACTGTATGTTTACCCTTTGATTGTCACAGGTTAAACCAAAGAACAGTTGGTGTTGGGATTTTTTTAGAGATGTTATATGTGAGAAATTGTTTATTTGTCCAGGAAATGAAGAAAAATGTGAGCCTGATGGTTTGGCTTGCTTGAGGCCAAACCTCTTGGATGGAAAGAGGTTTCAACATTTATTATGACATTTTGTCAAGCGCTGTCGAGTTTGAACATTTAAGTAACAGAAATATTGACAAGAGGTGAAGCTAAACTAAAAGGAATACTTATGCTGGGGTCAGAATACACATCTTAAGCACAATTACCACCTTACATGACAGTCAGGTTGTGGGCCCCTCTGCCTCAGTGATTTGTTTCATCTTGTGTAGTGTGTCAACAATCAAAGTTCCATCTTGGGTGCCACAGGACTTCCCAACAGAAAATCTAGCATTCTGCCTCCTCAGAGACATTGACCAATGACAGCACAGCACTGATCATCATAGATGTAAACAAACCAAACAGCAAAGCAAAAGGAGGATGACATTTATAGCTCAAGGTGGAGGTATGAGATAGAGAAGTTTGTCAGGCTCTGAAAACATCTCTGCCTTTATGATGTGTAGTGGAAGACCAACCATAGCAGACTGATAAAAGATAATTGTTAGTGAGAAACAGCAACTGTGAGTAACTGCTTTCTGCATTTAACATCAGAACACATCAGTCATCACAATGTTTGGAAAGACATTTTTGCAATTTTAAGGCTATTTGGTCACATTGCAATAATAATAATAAAAATAATAATAATAATAATAATAACTTTATTTATATAGCACCTTTAAAAACAGACGTTTACAAAGTGCTTTAACAGACAAAATAAAAGCAGAAAAGGCAGAACTCTGAGCACAATAAAATCAATAATCAGGTCAGACAGAGACCGAAAGAGTTGGCACAGAGGGTCATGTTAATTAAAACAACAAAAGGAAGGACAATGGTAAACTGGTGAGATGGAGACAGCTGACGTATTTGTTTTATATATAATGATAAGGTGACAGTAAGACAGTTGATTGATAATGGGATTGTAAATACATAAATTGATGACAGTTGAGAGATCATAGATGATAGGTGATAGACGATAGATGATAGATGACAAAATAGACAAAAACAATCGTTTAATCTAATTGTTTATAGAATACCTGTCATAAGGTCCTCTGTTGATTCTTTTTACTCATCAAGCATTTAGTTTTATAAGTAAAATTTAAGTTTCAAAAATAAGTTAATCAATAGTTTCTCTATGCTATCAATCATTGAATTGGCAGTAATGATGTTTTGCAGTGCTAGACCACAGCCCCTGGAGGTACTACAGGTGGGTCACAAAAGACCATTCACAATAGATAAAAACATAATCAGAACTGAAAAGACTTTTATATAATCATGAGATATTTGAGCACAAGTTCTTTAACAGAACTGACATAACACAGCCTGAAGATTTAAGTTACATGGGAGCTTTTTATCATTTGTGTTGTTCATAAACAAAACTGGTGTCACAGTTTAACTGGCGTTGAATTAATTGGTGACATTCTTAAATATCTCACTACATTGCTCACTTCCTAATTTTCAAACTTCATAAGTGCCTTTTGATACTTGAATGTTACTTGGGAAGAGTTTGTAGAGTCACAAATTAACTTAATAAGAAAAGAATATTAAAAAATGATGTAGGTGCAAAACTAACTGTTATCACTGAAGTCATCTGTAAGCACTTTGGGTCTCATGTAATGATTTTTGGGTGCAAGATAATTTTCAGGTTTTTGAACCAGGCTACAGTGCAGTCTAAGACTTTGAAAAAAACACAAAAAATTATCATTTGTCAAGGCTTTTTTGTTGTTTCAAGACATGACATTGATGCCAGTGTAACTGAAAGAGTCCTTATTGCCTTAACTCAAGTTTATACTTATTCATTTTGGGTGACTGGCAGGGTGTGCTCTATATCATTAATGTTCAAAAAACCTTTTAGTTTTCATGATTATTCTCTCTCTGTCTGAGACACTCTGTAAGAGGTTCTGCCTTCAAATGGCACCCTTCCCCATTGAGGCCCAGTCTGCTCTGATTGGTTAGCTGGTCTGCTTTCTTAGGTAACTGGTTTGTTCAGTGCTGCTCAGCACCGTATTGTCAACAACTCTTTATTCTACTCTGCATTGGGCTTGCACCCACGAGCCAATAGGCTTTAGCCATAGGCTTTAGAAGATGATGAAACAATGGTAGGGCAGTACGCTGGTATGTCTATTTGGCCGTCTTCAACAAAACAAATCCTAATAAATGCTTTACTTCATGAACATATGCAAGTTTTAATACTAATAATTCTTGTTTTACCAGGTCAGCTGGCATCATGATTAACCTGGCAGAGTTTCAATTTTGCACTTTTCACACAACAGGAGGGAAACATTCACTGAGTCTCTATTTTCATGCTTTTACGTGACAACATATTTAGCATGATCACATCTAATTGTTAGTTGAATCTAAAGAGTGATCCAAAAGAAATCGTTACAAACGCCTTAGGGTATATTGTTGTAAGCATGTGCAGTGAAAAAGATTTCAGATTGTGTTGAAAGAATCTAATTTAGAATTTTTTTGTTTGCATTCATTGACTATTAGCTTCTCAGTTGCAGTTTTTAACTACATTCTTAGTTCCAGAAAGTCAGCCATGTGCACCTCTGCAGTGGTGTAATTAAAAATAAATGAAAGACAGAAAATGACTCGCTGTTGTTGTTAAATCGCACTGTTAAAAGAGTGGCAGACTTTGTATCTAGAGAACATTTTTTCCGATATTGCACTAAATCCATATAGTTATATGGATCAGTGACTCAATTGCAGTTTTGTCTGGCAGTTTTTAGTTGTAAAAAATCGACGTGTGTGTACATGTCTGTTTTCTGATTCATTCATTCATTTTCTATACCGACTATCCCTTTCGGGGTTGCGGGGGGCTGGAGCCTATCCCAGCTGTCATTGGGTGAGAGGTGGGGTACACCCTGAACCGGTCGCCAGTCAATTACAGGACAATTTATAGAGACAGACAACCATTCACGCTCACACTCATACCTAAGGGCAATTTAGAGTGACCAGTTAACCTAATGAGCATGTTTTTGGTCTGTGGGAGGAAGCCGGAGTGCCCGGAGAGAACCCACGCATGCACGGGAAGAACATGCAAACTTCACACAGAAAGGCCCTGCCCGCGCTGGGAATCCAAACGGCGACCTTCTTGCTGCGAGGCACGTACACTACCTGCTGCGCCACCATGCTGCCCTGTTTTCAGGTTCTGTGACTAAATAATATTTTTCCTGATAGATCCCTTTAATCATTTGACAGTCAACTTTTTTAACTGACTACTTAATTTATAAGTGAGTTCATGAAAGTGGATCTTAGAACTTCATGAAAACATTGATCCTCTCGAAGGTCCGAAGGTGTTGAATGATTCTTTGTTTGAAATTAAGCTGATGTTTGATAATTAGTATTAGGGATGCATTTTTTTTATTTTTTCTTAATATCCTGTATGCAAAATGTAACTTGGTTTAGTTTTTACCAATATGTCCATATTTTATTTATGAAGGACACAAAGTCTCTCACACTTTATAATTAACCTGTTGCTCTCATTGTTTCTAAATGCAGATAAAAAAACAAAAAAATCCTGTCATTCTTGACACTGCAATTTAATGTGATAAATTTAAAGACAATTTAATTGAATTCTATGTCCATCATAAGAAAATTATCTTCGTAACAGTACCTTTGTAAGGTAACGCATTTTTGGACAGTTGTACATTTTGATATTACAGCCAACATATAAAACATAAACTTTATATTTATGGGCAAACAATGGCTTTCACATGATGCCACACATTAATTGGTGGGCCAAACACACTTACTCCTGTTTACATCATGGAGAAGTCTACAGTCTCAGTTGCCAGCAAAATGTTTTAACTATCAACTGACTTTATTTTCTCAATGAATTATCAGTCATTTTCAATTAATCATTTTCAATCAGATGCACTGACTGATGACAAGACAAGACAAAGCTTTAAGTGCTTTAAGTGAGCACAACCCTCCAACATGGAATTTCTGACATTATTAGCCAAGTTATTAGTGACAATGTGGGAAAATGCCCTATTTTGCTATGTTTAACAAATCTTTCCAAAAACTGCTGAATCAGCATCCAGATTTGGATCACCACCACAATTGGATCTCCTCTTCCTTGTCCCATAACTTACATTCCCTGAAAGTTTCTCCGTCCATTTGTAACTTTACCAGTTATCTTACTAACAGATCAACAGACAAACAGACAAGCAAAAGCCAGCAAAATCATAAACTCCTAAGCAGAGGTAATTATGTTCCTCCAGAGCCCCATCTCAAAGACAAAAAGGAGCACATGCATTGATGTTGTCAGATGCTCTTATTTATCTTTAAGTTAGACGGATGGATATATCAGAGATAATGATCCTAATACTATCACAAAATAACATTAACAAGTTAATATTAGTTTATTACTCAACAATATTTTGATATCGAAAAAACATTTGTTTTTATACATTTAAAATTCTGATCCAAACACATCAAATTACACAAAGTGTGTTGATTTTCATCCTTGCAGTGGTGTAAGGAGAAGGATTCTCTGCTGGTGAAGTGTATAAACTACCTGACAAGTTCTGGCAAAGGCTGTGCTATTTAAATACTACAAAGAATGTCTGGCAAACTTAAAAAGTCTGTGCTGCAGCTACACACAGTGGTAAATGCTATCAGACACTCTTTTTGTCCTCAAAAACTCCAAACTGGTCATGTGGCTGGTATACTGAGTATCAACTTTTTAAGTTGTTATCTGCAATACCAATATTGTGCCAATACTGTCTTGCATTCTTGATTAGTATTCCAGTGTTTGATATCCTGAGGAAGAAGAATTCATGTTATGTTTGTTTCTTTTATGAGATTTTTTGAGAGTTTAAATAAAAGTAAGTTACACTCTTGGCAAATAAGCCATACAGATTGAACATTTGCGTTAGTGAAGAACAGTTTGCATCAGAATAGAAAATTAGAATATAAGAAAAGGATCAACAGATATGTGTCCCTTTGGACGATGGATGCTGCACCTTGAGCACATGGCTGCCCACAGCACAGAGAGTTTCTGTTACTTTCAAAAGGGCTTGTTTCTGTCAGATGTGTGGGGAAAAAAAAACATTAAAAACTGTGTGTTTGAGTGTAGATGACATGCAATGTTAAACTCAACAAGGGCACTGAAAACAAAACTGGAGCATCACACAAACTTGGCTGATGCAGTTAGAAACAGATAAAAGACATTTTCAACAACCTGTAGAGTATATTTTTGTACATAGCCTCGCATGAATCATAGTTTTATAGTAAAAACTCATTTTGTAAATTTGCTAATCACTTTGTCTATTTTCAGTACCATATGAATTATGTTAAAAAAAAATAATAATAATGCTGTGTGATACTATTATATTGTGATTTAAACATTGTATTATTAATTCTTTTTGATTGGAATCTGTTTTTATGGAGATTTATGTGGCAGATTTCTCATTTTATCAACCTTTGCCATTATGTAAATACCTGTGCATGTTAAATGACAAATTAGAAAAATGTATTATTAAAGAAAATTTCTTTTTTTTAAAAATAATTATTCTTTTTAATAATGACATAAATACATTCATATGTTTTTAGGTCATTTAACAATGTGCCAATATCATGGGTGAAATTTGTTGTTTGTCTTATTAAAGTGGCTGATCCTTACAAATATATAGCTGTGTGTTATTTTTATTATTTTTTGGCTTACACAAGTCAACCTGAGTAATAACATAAATTCAGTATTTCAAATGTTATCGTATTAACAAAGTGAAATGAATTTTGATGGAGTCTGGTTATTTTTGTTGTAGTAATTCCAAAAAATGTCACCTGTGGCAAAGAAAATGTTGCTAGTTTACTAGTTACTGCTAGCTTTTTGTTTGCTTGTTTGTCAGATCAAACTGTAAGAGCATGAATGGAAACTCTTACTTTTGGTATACGAAACAACAAAGTAAAAAAAAAAAAATCTGTATTTTATCGCATTATATTGTATGGTACAAAACATTACATATGGTATTCAACATAACTAATGTCTCAAATTTACAGGTGGATCTGTCAGACTGAGCTCTTTACTTTTATATTATTATTATTATTATTATTATTATATTTCAGACCATAAACCGAGTGTTCAGCTCCTGATATCACAAATGGTGTGCCACAAGGCTCAGTTTTAGGACAAACTTACTATAATATATTTCAAATTTTTGGGACAGTAAATAGGTAAAGCATCTTTACACCTTTATGCTGACGATACAATCATTTATCATCATGCCAACACTAATGCCATGATCTCTGAACATCTGCAGGCATCATCTGACATCATTTACTCCCAGACTGTTGGTTAAAGGAAGGTATCCATCCATCCATCCATTATCTATACCGCTTATTCCTTTCAGGGTTGCAGGGCCTGGAGTCTATTCCAACTGTCATTGGACGAGAGGTGGGGTACACCTGAATTAGTCGCCAGCCAACCACAGGGCCATAGAGAGACAGACAACAATTTACACTCATTCTCAAACCTAAGGGCAGTTTAGAGTCACCAATTAACCTAACAAGCATGATTTTGGACTGTAGGAGGAAACCAGAGTACCCAGACAAAAGCAATGCATGCACTGGGAGAAAATGCAAACAAGCATGTTTTTGATCTTTGGGAGGACACTGGAGTGCCCAGAGAAATTACAGATAACGTTACAGACATAAATTCAGGCAGGCTCAGCTGCTGCACAAGGTTAGCATGGGCACTAACCTGCTGTGCCACTGTGTCACCCTAAAGCATGGTATTTTGTTTTCAAATAAAAAGGTAATGCCAACAGCTCTAACACCTATAAGAATATCTTTCTTTCAAGTAATTCATAGTAAAAAATCTTTTAAAGATACTGAAATTAAAACCAGGCAAAATCTTTAGGAATAAATCTTGACTCATGTTAAATGCCAGTAGAAGGCTTGTTGCTGCCACCCTCCTGAACTCACCTTGATTATTGCAACGTTGTTCACATAAATGCTTCTGCTAGCTCTCTAAAGAGGCTGGACACTTTCTGTCATGAAGCAGTTAGATGTATAACAGACCCTTTACTCACCATTGCACCTTGTACTCTGGGCACCAGGTCTCCTTTACCTAATCTACATCACATTTTGCTGTGATATAAAGTCTTTTACATTTTCATCCTCAGACCACTGCCAACCTGTTTACCCTCCTACATGTCACACAAACAGTGCAGTCAGAGTGTCTGCCCTGATTTACCCTGATTATCCCTCAAGTCAGACTCAGCTCAGCTTAAAGGCGCTCTTTTGTTCTGCCCCTTCATCCTGGAGCACACTTCAGCAGGATCTAATGCTGTCTAGCTTAATCGAAGGGCGGTGTGGGGATTCAACTTCAACCCCTGATCCCTATTTTAGGCCTCTGCCTTGAAAACGACATGCCCATAGTTGATTAGATACATCGCTATAACTACAAGGTCTGTTTGAATAATGAGGGGACACGTGAGACTTGCTCAAACATGTGAGTGTATATAACTGAGCTAGAGTAGTTGCAGTTGGCATGCATTATAGATTAAAGATGCTGTTTCCACCAAAAGATAAATAAATTATAAATATAATTATAAGTTTCCCCTAGTTTGTATACAGATGTAGCTTCAAATCATTAGAAAACACAATAAAAAAAGCACAATAACTGCAGGTTTAATCCCTATTTTCACAGAGCAATTGAGCAAAATTTTGTTCAATTTGATTTAATTTGACATTTGTAAATGTATCAGACGACATGTTTCCATCTATTGGTGAAAAAAAAGGAATTTTGAACAATAATTTTTACTAAAAACTCACAAAAGGAGCTTGTCACTTCTGAATACCCTTTATTTGTGTGTTTATTTGTTGTAGTATGTAGCAGTATCTTGCCAGTGACAAAATGACTGGTTAGGTGCCCCCCTCATAGTCTTTTCTCCATTTGTAAGGTCATCAATCTTTGCTTTGATTAAAGTTAAATGGCTTAAATGAGCTTTTAGTTTGTTTTTTTATTTTATGTAAATTATGTGTTAGTTTGAGAAACACCAGTGTGCTCATTGATGCACTTTATTTTAGAACTTATTTGGGACCATTTGGACTGAAGGTGTTAAACTCATTTTAAAGGCGTTGGTAGAAAGCACCTTTAGTTGATATAGGAATTTAATATGCTTTTACACTTACCTGAATATTGCTTATAATATTTTGCCAAATATGTCTGTAAGTAACTAATTGTTTTGTATGAGTGTTCGAATCAGGGTTCTTGAGAATGAGTGAGATTACCTTAATGACGGCAAATTAAAATAAATAATCCCTTTAATTCACAGCGTATTGTAATGTATTGTATTGTAATGTATAATATCGCTGTTGTTAAAGCCTCTTAAATTTATATTTTCTGAGTTAGATTAATTTTTTTCCTGTTGTTATGACAGTTATGATATTCATGTTTTAGCCATTGAATGAGGACTTTTTATGGCAATATCTCTTTGCTTGTGACAAAATCAAATCTCTTGGATGTCATGACACTGTGCATTAAAGACCTACACCTGGAACAACAAGATTAAAAAAGCAACCTCTTGTATTTATTCAATTCTTTTTAAGGGCAAAGTTATTAATTAAAAATGTACAAAGAAGACATGAACAAAAGTACCTCACATCATTTTGTGTTTGAAAATATTTCTTTTGCATAAATGCCAGTTGACAAAAATGATCACACTTTGCTTAACAGGGCAATAGTCTTCCAACAAATGTAAACATTTAACTTAAGCAAATCTCTGTTTTGGTTGCACCACCACTGAACTAGCTGTACGCTTAGGGCTTTTTTCTATCAAAAGTGTTCAATTTGTTACTTTTAAGTCACAACTTTGAACTTGATAAATGCCTTGAAACCTTTTTGAAAGGGGAGTATATTCAGAATATCTTAAATACAATTTTATAAAAAGCACTTCATGCTCATTTCCGCTGTACAAAAAGTTAGACTGTTCAGAGCCAGCAGTACTTGAAAACATTTAGCAACGAGCTGTTTCAAAACCTTGCTAACATAGAACCATATACAGTTTCTAACACACACATACAAACATACACGCTGTTGTTGTTTTTTTTCTTTTTTACATAATAATATTTAAGACAGCTAAGGTTTTCATTCTGAACCAACAAATATTTTTTAAAACATGTCAAGATTTTCGTCAGGATTTCATCCGACAGTCCATAAAAAAGATAACAGTGTTGGTTTGGCAGTCACCAAAGTGCAGCATTGTCCAATATCCACAAACATTCACACATTCAAAATAAGATAAAAAAAAAGATGCAGTGAAATAATGAGATGCCTTTAACACTTGCAAACATAGAAACAGTCCAAGGGTAAAAAAAAAAAAAAAACCCACTACAGCCTAAATTAATAATACCACAAACATGGTAAATTTCAAATGAAAAGCTAATTCAACAGCTAATTTCCTTCAAAGTTTTAGAGATTTGTATTGATTCGTTTGCACATATTTTTGAGTTACTTAGATATACATATTTATATAAATAAAAAAAAGTATGAGAAAACCACCAAAACATGCACAAGCAGGGTGGTGTCCAGATTTCAAATGATTTTGAAATCTGATGATTTCCACCTGTTTTTTTTAGAGATGTAGCAGATCACAGTGTTGTATTAGCTTTAACATTCATATGAGGTACTACCTCTGCAGGTAAATGCTTTAGCTTCTGTGAATTATATAATGTTTATGGTATTATTGCAACAGAAACGGACTGTGATCACATTGTTGAGTGTTACAGACTTCTGTTCAGGACTGAGGCAAGAAGATCAGTACAGATGTAAAATGATGACTGAAGCTGATCACTTCATGTCAAATGCAAAACACTGGTGGAGATCTGTGTTTCTGATGATTTAAAGCTTAATTTGATATTTTATTCATCCTCTCTTGTACTTGCAGAGTCATATATACTGACATATCTGTCCTGCCTGAGAGCAGGGTCATAAACTCTTTAATATTCAATCACTGAAATAAAGTAAAGGTTTTGTACTGAGTGGAAATTGTGTTGATATGTTGTTAATGCTGATAGATGAAATACGTAAAATGCATCATTAAATGAATCATATGTGGATACATTTCACCAAACTTGAGGCAAAGATGCATTTAAATTTAAATATGTGTTAAATATTGATGTTTTTTGCAGCTGCCACTTGATTAAAATATAATCAGTCCATTAAAGTAATGGCATCAGGCTGCCTTCTTATAAGTAATGTTTGCACTGTGAAGTCCCAAATTATACAACAGAAGATTTCAACACATAATTCAAGACTTATCATGCATGTATTTTATGATCAATAATTTACTGCATGGCGGTGGTCTTATCCATTTTAATAAAAATATCCCTCATTTTATTTTAAACATGGGACTATATTTGAATGTTCTTTCTCAATACAGCACTATTACAGCTCTTTGATTTTAAACAGATTTGGCTTTGTAGCTCTTCATTTTAGAAAACCCTGCATATAATGACATCATGACTTATTTAAATCAACGTTAGTGTATTTTAAATGCATGTTAACTGATAAAAACACACTAGATTTATACATTTAAAAAATATAGATAGGAAGAGAAACTGTAACCATTCAACATCACTATCCAGAATGCACTGAGCTACAGATAACATGTGAATTAGCTTTTAAAGTTTCCCAAAATATATAAATGTTGTTTATTTTTTCAATACATATGTAGACCCTAATGTTATTCAAAAGATTGAATGATTGATTGCTTTCAGTCACATCACCAGTGAGGAGGTTTGAAGGGCAAAAAGACTGACATTTTAATTTTCACATGCAGATATTTGCATTCTCTGAAATCTGCAGAACTAAGAAATTGATGTAACTTATAAGTTTTAGGCACTTTGGGCCAGAACAATTATTTAAATATCTCAAATCAGCACAGTCATTACCGTAATGTAATAATCAGGTGTGTACCAAATGGTAATTTTGGAAAATCTTTCCCCTTACACCATCACAAGGGTGTTTTGGATAAATAATTCCTTCCTTTTTTGGGGGGTGGGGGGGCACAAGACTTCATCATGACTGAGTAATTAGCTAACATTAGCTTGTTGATATTGTCTTTTAATAGTACTGGTGCCCCCTTCAGTCAATGTTCTGAGCACTAGTTTTTTTAAAGGCAGCAATATTCTGACAGAGTTAACACAAAACTTTATATCAGGATAAGGAGAAGTATGTTTAACTCTACTGTCTTTGTAACTTATAGTATTGTCACAGTGGAGCATCTAACAGCACTAATCCACTATTTGCTCCTCTCTGAGTTGAGGCTCTGTAGAAGTACAATTTGGACATTACCAGTTAGTGTAGCCAGTTAAAAATATCTGTCTTTCATTAAGAAAATTTTGCAAATTATCAGGTTTGGCAACTGAGACTGGTAGCCTCTCCACAGTATAAGACATGGAAGTGTGTGACATCATATAAAGGCAATCAATATGTCTTTATATGCAGAGTTTTCTTTAAACTTTGAAAACTGGTCTTGAATTTCATTGAACAACAAATACCTAAAATCCAACACAGACACTGTGACTGTGCCAGGATGGCACTGCATGTTGGTGTTATCTTATCTCTAAAGTTTAAGATATTTTTCAAATTTCTCTTTGCCTCACCTACTTGGAAACTTGAAGTTGTTTACTGTGATTTTACAGCAATATTGAAAAGCTGTGTCTGGAGGATGATGTATTCTGAAAGCACCCGTGAGGAATTTTTGGCTAATTTTTGTCCCTTGGGACAAAGTGGTACATAATGAGTCAACATCAATTCTTTCCTGTACATTTCTAAAATCAGATTTCTGAAAAATAATGTCACCTGCTTTTAACAATGAAATATCCTGTCAGTTGAAGGTCTTCGTGATAAAAGGCTTTTTCTGTAATGTTAATTCCCTTATTTGAAACCAAACTACTCACCACTAGGGCTGTCACTTTTCCCAAAAATCAAACTTGATCAGTTTTTTGCGCAGACACACTAATAACCATATATATTCATTGTAGAGTCCAAAGCTCTTCCATGAAATGGCTTTGCCTGTCCTCCATTTTCAACGACAGCCCTACCAACCACTGGTTTCAGGCAATAATATTATAACAAAGAAATGACCAGCCCTTCCACTGATGGTCTTGTTTACTTTTGCAGATCATAAAGAGGCACCGTGTTATTATAATTCTGTATCATACCTAGCCAAAAAAAATCCCCACAGGAGCTTAAACTATATCTGCATGTTCAGTATCTCCTGGTGAGTGATTGCACACTTTCTAGCATTATGATTTTTTTTAAACCAAAGCTAAATCAAACATGATGTGTTTGTCCTACTTTTGCTTGTTGCTGTTTTTGTTAAAATACCACTTATCTAACAGGACTTGAACAAAGTACATATTGCACATGACAAGAAAAACACAAAGTTTCAAGTCTGAATCCCAAACACCTCATGACAATGCATGCAGCTGCCCAAGAAAAATGCTTATTACAAAAACAAGTCAGAGCACAGTTTTTGGAATTAAAAAAAACATACTGTGGAGGCACATCTCAGCTCTACACAGTAGCCTGATGACAAATAAAATGGAATTTCTCTGTGTTTTTTGAAGTAATAAATTATGTTTTTGAAAATAAAAGCTAAGAGGAGAAGTGTTCAGCTCATCGCTTCTTCATTGCTTAATCCACTGGAGGTTTTTGTCCTGGCAGTTTGCAGAGTGTGTGACAGGAGAGATGCTGTCGGGTTGCAAATGTCCCTGCTTGAACTCTGCTTTATATGCAGGAATGGTCACGTTAGTTTAGGAGAAAGAGGTTTGGTGGATTTCAGGCCTTTGACGGCTTTGTTCCTGCCAACACGTCCAGGGCTTTTAGAGCAAAGAGAGGCGAGGCAGGCTCCTTTTTTGTCTCTTTTCCCTCTCAAAATGTCATTAATAAGAAGGACAGTCCTGACTTCTCCGCCGTCGTTTAGTGCTAACTTCACCATTTATGCTGCTCCTGGTGATGTCGTCTCGTCTCCTCTTTGTCTTTACAGTCTGTGAAGCACAGAAGAAGTTGATACAGCATCCAATAGTTAACAGTTAGCTAATGCATGGGTAAAAACTTCAAACAAAATCAGCAGGTCAAATTTCCACCAACAATCCCCTGAAGAGGACCTTCACTCAAAAAATTGGCTAAATTGAACAAAACTGAATATCTGTGTGGGCTCGACTTATTTTCTGGCTGCCCTCAACAGTGTCCTGTGTTTGGTCTGACTGTAAACTCTTAACCAAGGTAAAGCATGTCCAGGATGAGGACAAAAAGTGGCATCACATTGTTTGTATCACAGAGGATTCAGCTACTCATCAAGCTCTGTTTATACAAAATGATCTGCTCACTTCACACTTCACTAATCCTGCCACTTGACATTTCTTACATGAAATTCTGCAATTCTCCAGTTCAGCATTTTGATTATTTATTCTATGCTAGTATGTGCCGTCCTGTGAGGTTGTTTGTGCTTTTTATGATTTTTTATGCTCTACATGTAAGATAATTTCCCCTTGGAACAATGAAGAAATAAATCATTTGTTTACCTGAGTGATATGCACATTTCTTTCACATCTTAAACTTTATTAAAAACTCTTTTGAGTACAAAGGTGTAGAAAAATGCAATTATTCAGAATAAGCTGAAGTGTTTGAAACCATACTTAAAACCTGGTTATATATGAAGCTTTTGCTTTTTAGTTTGTGTAAATTATTCCCTTTTTCAACATAGATATTGAGCATCAGTGGGAATAACAACATTACCATATCTGACCACTAGAGGTCAGCACCATGCAGAAGAATACAATTACAGTAGCACAAAAGAGGACAATACTGCAAGACCATTTTTGATCTAAATCTAACTGTTAAATATTTATCAGCCTTATAATAACTTTTATTTGAATTGAGTGCCCAATCAATAAAAAAAATACCTGACATTTTGCATATTTGTGAAGTGGTAAAATAACAAAAACCATCATCTGGGTTAATTTGCTTTCACAATCATACCCAAAATGGCTGACCACAAGTGGAGACATGTCTATAAATTAGATAAATTAAGTGATCTGAGAAATAAGGTATTTATTTCATGATACCCAGACATCCATTATCATGAACTTTGTATCTAATTCCCTGCTTTAATTTTTTTAAAGGAATAATAAATGCATTTTTCACAAAAAAGGCTATTTGGGCCAAACAAGAGAAAAAAACACTCTGGTCAAGAAGATTTTATTCATTATGTGTGGCCAGAATAAAAGTTGAATAGAAAGAAAAAAAAGTCCAAATATCGAGAATTAAGTTGAGGCAGTTAAGAAGAATTAAGTCCTCCTTAATACAATTCAGTAGTTTTGGGATAGGAAACAAAATAATGTGCTGCATATTCAAAGTGTGAATAGCTGATAGTGTCAACTATGCTGTGTTTTCAATATGCACAATGTTAGCATATCAGTATTGGCAGATCATATCATAAATAACTGAATATCGTTTTCTTCAAATATTACATTCCTGCAGATATTTCCAGCCATAAAATTCAGCCATACAAATACACATATCAGGGGTGTTGAAAACAATACTTTAATTTATGCATCGTGATTTGGACATAAGTGATAATTTAAGGAGGAAAAATTCAAATATAGGTAGGCTAGACGTATCAAAGGAAGTTCTTTTGAGTTACAATGAAAAAAAAGATTGTTGAAATTGATTTAAAGCGCACTCTCTAAATAATAAAAAGAGTTGATATCAGTACAACTGCTTGTATTAACATAAAAAACAGATGTCAAGTGAAGAAATTTAGAAAACCAAGGATGCTACCTATTGTGTTGTATGGTGATGCTTCCTGTTAATAAATCAAACTCAATCACTGACTGATAATCATAATTGAATTGACCAGTGAAGATGCACAGCCTAATAAACTAATCATGTATTGATTGTAATATCAGCAAAAATTTACCACAGTGAACTGGTAAAATAACTCAACTGTTGAAAATACATATTTCTAATAATATAATTTCATCCAATACATTGTTTCTTTGGTTTCCATCACTGAAAAGCCACTGTTAGAAACAATATATATTCATTTATGTGAAAATTAAATCTTGTTTTTCTTTTTTTTTTCTGTCAATTACTTAAACAAATATACTAAGTAGAGCAGATCAGTTCTTCTGTGGGGAGATTTATTGTATTTGTATTTTTTTAAGGAAGACAAATATATGTTTGTTTCAGCATTAGCTAAAACAAGTTTGGAAATATTATTATATCAGGTATGAGCAAAAATCCAATGTAGTCCATCCCAACTGTGTGAGTGTGTACGTTGGGGGGGGGGGTCTTTAAATGAGGCACTCTGACTTAATTAGACATAACATTTCAAAACACTTTACAAGCCAAAAAAAAAATGCTAAACTGGTGGATATGGTCACCTATTAAAGGTAATTCAGGCCTTATTTTCAACATTACATGAACAAAAGTGTGCCACCTCTAAGAAAGCATATAAATGGGGATTTTTCATGAAATAATAAACAAAGTTTAGGAGAAGAATGGGGGTGAATTGCAAATTTGTCAAAGAAATAGAAATGGCAAAAGAGCTAAATTGTATTTCAGCATTCTTCTTTTAACTGCACTGTGTTAATAATTTAAATGTTCTTCTATCAATATTTTTTCTTCTTTTTTCCATGCTCTGATCTTTTCCCTAGATTTGAGCATTTATAGTGTGCAGTGCAGCATTAAACTACACAATGTCATAATGAAAGCTGTTTTTTATCTCATTAAGGTTATTGCAAACAAAAGTAAAAAAAAGTGAGGAGACACAGAGGAGAAGAAAAACAAAAAAGGGAGTCAGTCTTGACTGTTTTTTTACATCTAGCCAAGAAAGTTGAGTTAACAGACCTTGGCATCCCGTTCTGCGAATTTCTGGAACATGTTGGCGTAGGTCTTTTTGTCCAGCTCGTGGTGTTCCTTAATCTTATTCTGGCAGACGGAAATCTGAGCGCGGGCTGCTCGGTTGGAGGGGTTGACTTGGAGCACTTGCTGAAAGTCTGCCATGGCCAGGCTGAACTCATTACGGAGAAGACGGGCTTCCCCTCTACGATACAGAGCCTTCTCGTTGTTTTCATCCAGCTCGATCACCTAATCACAAACACGGTCATTATCAGTTCAGAAGTGTGGGACATCCAGCAGCTATTAAGAGAGGCTTAAAGCAGCAATATGCAACCCTTTCACTTTGAAATATTGGTTAGATCATCTAACAAGTCTATAACTTTCAACAGGGAGAATGACATCACTCCTATGTTTTCCAGCTTCTTTCTCTGTCCTTGTCCTCTCTCGTCTTTTCTGCTTAGGCAATGAACAAACCCAGCTGGTGCCGAGGGGCCAAACTTTTACAAAATTACAAAACTCACCAAGAACAAAGTCATAAGTGTCAGTCTATATTTTTAAAAGTATAATGCACTTTAATCATTAATTTGAACCTGCCTCTAATTGACGTCTTTGGTCTATGCTTACACCACTTATTGATGCAGCCTGTATAACTATACAGCCTTGATCCCCAACCTGGGGTCTACGGGATTCACCAGATTCTGACGGTGAAATATATTATTTCTTCTAGATGTTATCAATAAAAGTGAATAAAACTGATGCTAACTTTGGACAGCACTGTGGGTCATATGGGTCTTAGGTGGTTTGATACTTCTTCAAGGTCTCATACTTTACTCATTTTCAATAGGTTTGCACTGTTCTTAGATGTCTCAGAAGAGAATTTTTGAAGTTTCTTGTCAAAAAAATCCTCTTAGATATTGGATTTGGCATGTCTATTAATCCCTCTGTTTTTTAGTCCTGCTTCTACAGGCTGTTTCAGTGTGGATGCCCTGAACTGTGTCTTACCATACCCCCTCTCAGGAGGTGGTAATTGCTGTGCTCTGATGTTTACCTTGGCTGCACGGCCAAGTCTAGACATGGCCTCACTACAGAAGCTGCCCATGGGCTGAACAAACACCTGGCTCAAATCTGGGGGAAGTGATATATCCCTTAAATTGACTGTAGACTGTATAAAAAAACAACAATAAAAAGTTCATTTTCCATGATATGGGACCTTGAAGTGCAATGAAGGGGACTATAAGGAAAGACGTTTGGTATTATCCATCCATCCATCTGTCCCAGCATGTCCCTTTGCTTGCTGCAAGGGCCTGGAGCCTATCCCAGCTGGCATCAGACAAGAGGCACAACAACCCTGGATTGGTCATCAGCCAATCATGGGCTAACAGATGGAGACAAACAACCATTCACATATACACTCACAACTAAGGGCACTTTCGAGTCCCTAGTTAACCTAATGAGCATGTTTTAGACTGTAGGAGGAAACCAAAGCAAAAGCAATGCATGCACTGGGTGAACATGCAAACTCCACACAGAGAAGCCTCTGCTGAATCAGGAAGTAGACCAAGCAGCCTCCTTGCTTTCAGGCTGCGCGCCATGTAGTCCTTAAATTGGGAATTAATGATATAGAAAATAGCCTCTGTAGATGATGTGAAATTGGGAGAAGGCGGAGAGTTGAGAGATTTTTACCTTTTTTGAAGCATGTATGGCAGTATTCATATTTATTTTATTTTATTGGCCTTGTTATTTAAAAAAAATATTTTTAAACCTTTTTTTTTTTTCACTTTTTTTTAAAAGCTACTTTATGGGCTTCTGGCTTTTACTGATGGTGGAGTGACTGTGGATAGACTTGCCTATCCAGAAGCCATGTAAGAAAAGAAAAGTATTGTTTTAGACTTGCAGCCTCACCTTGTTGCAGTTCTCCACCACTTGTGAGAACTCTTGTACCCTCAGGAAACACAGTGCTAGATTGAGGTGCGATGTCAACAGAAAATCCTGTATCCTCTTCTGCTGCTCGATCCCAGACCCACACTCCATCTCCAGCCAGGAAACTATGCGCTGGTATTGAATGACTGCCTGCTGATACCACCCGGCCTAATAAAGGAGGAAAACATGGCTTAGTAAATGTGTTGGAAATGAAAAGGAAAACCTTTAAACTTTAAGATGGCAAATGTACCTTAAAATAATGATTCCCTTTATGTTTGACTCCAGAAGCCAAAGTCAGCTTTTCATTCAAGTCCATTTCCCAGGATTCTTTCGCCTTGTGAAAACACAAACAACGTGACAGAAAATGAGTAAACAATGGTGACTGTGTTTTAGGTAGTCAGCTGCATTTCTCTACATAACCATGCAGAACATCTTGAACTTTGCTCAGAGTGTGCTTGAATCTATTTGTCTTCATGGGAAAGTGAAGCAAATCCACACTTAAACCACATCTACTCTGATGTTACATGGGATCTAAGCACTTATTTCATTCACTTAAAGAAAAAACAGAGAGCAGGGCTCACCCTTTTAAAGTCTTTAAGTGTAACTTCATATACAATTTCTTTGTCTGGTCCAACTTTGAACTCTGGTTTACCTTCACTCCCAAAGCCATACCTGAAAGAGAAACAGGGAGAAAAATAGATAAGACTGAAAATTAAATTTCCCGTGACAAACAGAAAAATCTGTACAAAAAGGACATAATTATCATGTCTAATACCCACCACCAATCAAAATCACCCTTCTTTTAAATTCAATTAACTCCTTTATCTATATATGTATTTATTAAGTCCAGGCAATGTGTTAGAAGGAAAACATTGTATATCCCCATTTGAATATAGGGTATTGAACTCCTTTAATACGGTGGGTATTATACATCCCGTGAAAGTGCTCGTCGATTAAAATTGAGTCAGTTTTTTTCTTACTAACTATTTCCAGGTCTTAGACAGTTAGGGGCATGATTGACATGAGCACAAGTCCACGTGGTGTCGTTATTGGTTGGACGGCATTGAGACCAGCTTCAACTCTGCCTCTCTGTCTGTCAGTAGGTTGATCTGAAGTTTGGTGGAGATGGCGTGTACAGTATGGAAGTGTCCATGGATTCGTTTTAACAACTTTCCGAATGCAGCTTTGATAATCAAATAACAGAAGTCACATGGCTTTATCTGATACTTTCTGCAGTCAATGGATACTCTGACCATTACTGTCCTCAAACGGCTGTCCTGAGTTCTGATTAGCCAAAAAAACAAACAAAAAAAATAATGCTCATATTTGTATGTTTGTCTGTTGTGAAAGCAGGTAATATCTGGTTTGTTATCTTTATGTCTACTCCCTCTTATCTGCTTGGATACCAGAGCCAGGGTCATAAAAACGTCTGCTTTGACTCATGACATGCCCACCACCCCCCACACTCAATCATTAAGAAGGTAAAAAGGGGTCAAAAATCTAAAAATCTAGTTTATGATTGTCTAAGCATTATGGAGGCATTCTAGATCCCAGATTGTCCACTCATCTGTCTTTCTGTAGGTATGTTTGGACCATTCTTGCGAACATGAATTCTCAAAGCCTTCAGGAACTTTTGTCAAACTTCATTAAAAATGCCTAGTCAGACTAAATGATAAACTGATTAAATCTAAAGGTCAAATGCCATAGGTCAAGAGCACTGTACCTCAAGTTCATACCCTGCCTATAACCACAATATCTCAACACTGTCCAAAAAAAACCCTCTTTTCGACCTTCTACTGTACGTCACTGTGCAGCAATATTATACCACACAGAGGCGTATGACCCCAGACTGTAGTCCTGGCAGTAAGAGAAGAATTGTTCTTACAGTAGATTACAATGATTTGTGTGTTTTATTTATTCTGCATGCTTTCTTTGCCAGTTGTCTCTTGAACTGCATTAACTCTCAGTCTGAATTTTTAGTGTGATATGAATTGTGAGTGCTTTGGCCTGAGGAGACGATAGGGAGGGTTAGTGTGGGCTGAGTTACAGGAAAGATATGAGGTGGTTTGGGCAGTACATTGTGTTCTCTTTATTTTTATAATCCCTCACATTCTCACTCACTATTTATTTATCTAAAAGATATCTTGTGTAATCAGGGGGGCTGTGTGATGTGGTTTGAGCTGTATTTTATACTCTCTTTTAACAAAGGTTATTATGTCAGTGTGATTTGGGTTGAGGAACAACAGAGGAATCAACTCTTTTAAGAACTTAATAAAAGGTCAGCACTTTTTACATTTATTGTGTCTTTTGGGTGTCAGAATTTTCTGACAGGTGCTGCAGACTCAAACTAATGTGAACCTATGTCAATCTGAGTCTGCAACATCTGCAAAATAAAGATTTTGTTCCTGATTTTAAAAAAGATAGATGTTGATTTCCAAAACATTTATTGTACTGCTTATACTGTTCATTATCAGTATTATACTCTTCAGGGTTCTTTTGAGGTGACTCTATTCTATCCTACCAGATTTGTAACACTCACCAAGCATTTTCGGACAACTTTCAGGTGATGCATGTAAAAATCATTTAACTATTACTGAATAAAGTAATCAGCATGGATTAGCATATATAGCAAAGACACCCTGTACTTGAAATTCACTGACATACAAATGTTTCTGTTATCTATCCTCAACATGACATATGTCATAATGCCTTATTGTAACTTTTGTGCCCTGAGAAGAAAAAAATAATGTACTGTTACGAAATGTGTTAGTGAAACTGCAATTATATTCTGAAACAATATACTGTATATATTTATTTAGCTTTCTCCCTATTCTGTCGCACTAAAGGGCTGTTATCTAATTAACACCATGACGTAATCAGTCTAGAGAAAAATTAACCATTTATATGCCAGCTTTATAACCTTAATATAGTTGTGAAAAATACACAGAAAGGAATATTCTAATAACTGATATTATTTTTATCGTTATAACACCAAAAAGTGATAATTATAAATAGTTATCACTTACTGCAAAACTTTAATGATGTGCCAGAACATTGACTCTGGTATGTTGTTCATTTTTATATATATATATATAAGATTTAAAAAATCAACCTATTCAATGTTGACCAATGTTGGGCAAGTTACTCAAGAACTGTAATAATTTATTCATTATGTGGTACCTACTCTACCCAATACTCAGAATGAAAGGTAACTGCTAAGTTTCCTTTAACATTACTCATTACATTGCCTCTTTCATGAACACAAACTAAGTAAAAATAAAACACTCTGAGTTGTTGAAGTCACAGCTCAGTCTTTATCTCGTCATCCATGCTGTGTCAAAGTTTTGAGATAGACTGCCCGCACACGTCGTCATTATAACAGCACACAGAGGACAAAAAGTAACCAAGAAACTAAACACTACTTCAATACATAATTGTTTTATTATTACAGTTTTAGAAAATGCAATCCCTGACTTAAGGGATAACATTATTGTAAAAATATATCACAAGTAACTAAGTAACTGATAAACAACTTACTGCTGTAATTTCCTGTACATATTTTGTAGAGCAAATAAAAACTGAAATAAGATTATAAAATTAAACAAAATTAATGAACTCCTTTATCAAAGAGTTATCATTTTATTTATATCTTAATTTAATATACAAAACAACTTACAAAGTTAACATTTTAGATGCCAATTTGATTAATTACAATCACATAGAACAAAATATTAAAGACACACAAAAATTGAAATAAACTAATAATTTAAGATCTTTACTGTCATTGTCATCATCAGCTGGTCTGTATAGACAGTGAGCTAGGACACTGAATTTGGTGAATGAATTAAAGAAAATTGTCACTCATTTACCATTATTGTTAAACGTTGTAAGCCGATTTAAAGTGAATTATTTTGCATTAATTTAATAAAACTCAGCTCTGTTTTTTCTGAATCAATAACATAAATGTCAGCGATTTCCACAATAAAATGTGGAACTATAACACACGGCTCTGTTTTTATGGATCGAAAATTAACTTAAAATCCAGCATAAGTACTCATGCAGGTCTTTCATGGAAGCAAATCAAGCAAACATGCCCCATCTGATTAGTTTAAGTTTTGTGTGTTCGTGGGTTTGACATGTTGGTTCAGACGTCTTTAAGTTATTTGGACAAAGTTCTTAGATTGTCTTGCTTAGGAAACTAAATACCAGATAGCCGTTTGGCTGGACTGATAATAAACTAAGCCCAACCTTTAAACACTAACAAAGACTAACTTTATGCTATTGTATTTTAACATGTCCATTTATTTTCATAAATCAAAGACTAATGAAACCAGCACTCATTTTTCAACAATTATTGCTAACATATTGGATCTATTTAACTATTTCTTCAGGATATTGTGTCCCTCTTATTAACCTCACATGAGTGAAGCTGTAGGGAGGAAAAGCTTCCTTTGAAACAGTAAAATAAATCTTCATCTGACAGAAATCTTACTTTAACTGAAATAAACTCGAGAGGATCTTTACTTAATTGCTGCAATAAAAAGCCCACTGGAAGACACAGCATGAACATTTAACCAACAAAGTGATCCCTCACAGTCTGGTTACTCACTCTGCCTGCAGTAAAACAGCAAACGACGTATGAAGGACATTTGAGGACTTCTTCAAAGTGGCTTACTTTGGTTGTAAGTAAAGTACACAGCACTCTCCTCTCTGCATCTTGTCCATGGCTCTGTCCACACCTAGAGGAACACCTTTATCTTCAGCCTCACCCACGATGAAGCTGACATCTCTGCAGTCAAACAAACGACCGCCACAGCTTCCCTCCAGGTGCACTGCAACAAAAACAATAACACAAATAAAAAGGTCATTTGATCTTTAATTTATCTACAGCATTATTTAAAAAAAAAAAAAAAGGTGTTTATTACCTTCAACACTGGCCCCGTCATTGGGATTAGTGTACCCGTCTCCTTTGACTTTTATTCTTCTCAAAATGCCGCCGTCGTCTGTGAGCACCTCTCCTTCAAACTTGAGTAACTCCATCTGTTGGGTTGTAAACATTTATTTAATCACTGCACGACACAACAGCACACTGCAAAATTACAGGCTCTGCCTAACGTGCTGTGTGGTGCTTCAGTAGGTGTGGGAGGAGAGGAGCAGAACATAACGAAAAAATAAGTAGGAGTCATAGAAAAAAAAGAAAAAGAGAAAAAAAACACTATAGATGTAACTGTAAAGCTCAAATTTCCAACTCGACAGTCCTCATACCATGCCTTTAACAAGTCAAGACAGAGAAAATGGATTGAATAGTTGAGAATTTTACAGTGCTTATCAGAAACTCAGCTCCAATATCACTTAATTTCTATTTTCTCTCCTTAGTCTCTTGGGTTATCTTATTTTACTTTGACTAAAAGTATAAATCCTTTATATTGTTGCTCTCTTTATTAAAGATGACAGATTTTTAATTACTGAAAAAACAACACAGTAACTCCTTTTTTAAGTCTGCAACTCCATCCAACGTCAATCTATTTTAAGGTTTGGTTAACCATTTTATACAAAATGTTTCTCTGTTTGCCTTTTTGGAAACTCTTGGATCCACTCTTTGGGACATTTTCTATGTTAGAAGGACTTCTCCGTCCATATGACTAAATCTGTGAGATATATCGAAAAAGGATTAGCTATACATCAGTTCCTTAAATGTCCAATATTATGCAGAGCACACTCTTCAACGTACACAACTATATGTGTCCATGATCTGTCTTCGAACCCCCCTTTCTTAAGAAATATCCCCCCTCTTTCTCCTGCATGCAACACCTTTCAGTTAATGTGAGCTAAAAGTCAGTTTTAAAAATTCCCTCAGTGACGACATCAGGAAATGTGCTGCCACCTTGTAATAACGGACACTCCCTGAGCCAGCTAGGTGTCTGTTTAGAGGATTTAAGCTGAAAGTAGTGATGGGCGACATCAGACTTTTCCCACTATGGTGCCAATACTTTTTGCAGTAATTTTTCAGATACTGACATCAATAGCAATTATCTCCTGCAACGCATACACAATGTTCATGAATCTGATGCTTTCATAGACTAAAGGAAGCATAAAGGAAACATGCAATCTACTCTTGACCATCAGATCTTAAAGTGAGTTTAATTTTAAGGCTGAGTGCAAAGAAGACACATTTAAGGCATACCACTATGAAGGACTTAAGTGATGTAAGATTTTTTTTTATAATGAATTAATAATTATTACATCAAAAAAAAAAAAAATGGAACATCTACTTAAAACATGCCGGCCTGTGTTGAGCTAATTGTAAAACTTTCAAACCAAATCAATTCTAAGTTATTCAAAAAGTGTCTTTAAAATATTTTGTGTTTTTTCTGTCATTCCTGTTTTAATTTGTTACAAACTGGTGCTATATATGTTTGTAAGCTTGCGGTGCAGCTAACAGTCATTTGATACCTCTGATTGATTTCCAAAGTCACATGACATGAAAAGTGGAGCTGTTTTGGCAAGGAGAGAGAGGAAGACTGAAAACAGTCTGTAGAACTTCACAGATAAACATCTTCTTGGATTACTTGTTTGCAATTGAAATTTTAGGGGAATAATCAATACCAGAAGTGTCCTTGTAAAAACAGTGATACTTGATATTGATACTCTCATCCATAGTTGAAGGATAAATGTTCAGACATGTTTCTGCATGACCGGTGGAAACCTCAAAAAGGGGTCAAATTAATGACCTCTAACAGTGGTAAGCTTTGAATTAAACATTGTACAAAAACAAAATGTATAAAAATGAATATTGTTTCAAATCTTTAACATATCCAAGTATAGGCGTAAACAACCCTCCCAAAACACACACACACACACACACACGTATTCTATGAAATAACTTTGTGATATTAATTAATCAAAATGGTAGTTAAACTGTATGGATATTTAATAGCTCTGACATTCAAGAAATTGCTTCCAAATACATAAAAAAAAGCTTTTTTCCTGCTTGTAAATGCTGGAGAGGAAGATAAATAAAGTCATTCACTGCTGTTTAAAGAAGTTAAATATCAGATATTATATATGTTTGAACAAAACTGATGAATCATGAAAGAGATGTGAAATTAAAAATTGACTCCAGGTGTTTTACAGTTCACCTCTCCCAGTTAGACTATTTTGGGCAGTGATAAAAAAGGAGCATAGACCAAAGGGAAAAAATTATACAACAGTTGTGTGAGTCTAGGGTTGCTGGGCAGTTGGCTAAATCCCACTGAATTTCTGGTTGAGCAGAACGATAATAATGCTTGATTATAGGGGAAATGCATCCCTGCTGAGCCCAAAACAGGCCGTTTACTCAAAGGAGAGGACTGAATAATCTGGCTGCTTGACTGAGAGGGATTAAAATAGACAAACCAGTTCATTTTATGAGCCTTGGCTGCAGAGGCTGACACCTGCTCTTAAATCATCAGGGTCCCATGGTAGGAGGCAACACGAAAGCAAGCGTCAACAGGGCCCACCTACCTCAAAGACAACTGGAGAGTTGGGAGGAATCTTGTCAGGATTGCCGGCAACTCCATAAGCATACTCAGGTCTACAAAGCAAAGTGCAGACCTCCCCTCTCTTCATGGATAATACGCCAACATCCCAGGCCTTCAGGACTTGACCTATTAGTACACGAAAACGACAACAAAACCATCTTAAGTTGAGTTTATCGTACTGGTACTATGGTTATTGATAAAATGTACAAAAATATATTAAAGAGTTAGTGTTGATTTTTTTTATTGCATTCATCCCATGAAACATGCACCATCTATCTAGTTTTTTGGTTTGTTTGTTTGTTAGTCTGTTAAGTCAAATGTGGTCAAAAAAATAAATTATTGACTGCATTAGTACACAGGCATTGGAGATGGGTGATTTAGCTTAAAGAATAATTTCCAAAGAAAACAGCCAGCAAGGCTTTATTGAAACCTCAGGTAATAAAATCCCTCAAACAACTTATTATTAAAAACATATTAGATTAATTTTGTATTTGGTAGGAATAAATGCTTAATGCTTAAGCTAGGATTTTAAGAGGGGCAAAATATTATTTTCCAGATTTTCTGTCTGTGCCTGACTTATTTCCCCCAGGCAACAAATAGCTGGGGACATTAGCAATTAATCTCCCTCTGTAAATCCCCAAGTTGTTGTTTTTATACTTTAATTTTGTACCGATAAAATAAACAAGTAAAACATTATTATTTGGCAGTTTTAGAGGAGCTGGTGGGTTTTATTGATATTGTGCAGAGTCAGGTTAGCTGCTTTTTGTCACGATGTTTCAGCTGACTGTCTTTTGGATACCACTTCATGCTTGAAAGCAAAGTTTCCATCTTCTAACCTAGGGTGACCAGACGTCCTGATTTTGCTGGGGTCATCCTGTTGTCAGGCCTTGTGTCCTGTGCCCTGACAAATATAAAAAAAGCCCTAATATGTCCGATTTTGGACAGTCCCCACACCCATTTAAACCAACTGAAATAACCTATATATAAATATCGCACAGTGTCACTTCATGCGCTCTGGCAAAACACACCATGAAAATATCAACAATTTAACATTAGCAATCACCACAGAACTCGTCAACAATACCAAAACATTTCACTATGCTTGCAAGACTGATTTGTCTGTATTTAGATGTATGAATATCTTCATGCCAAGACTGATAAAGTTTTATGTATTTAAGTGCAGTTTTATGTAGATAAAACATTGCTAAAAATAACATAAACTCTTAAATTATATGTTACAATGCTATGTAAAATTTAAGAAAGGGTCTAATAAGTTATGCAACAGATAACAGAGAAAATATGACACTTGTGATCACATATCATGTAGAGATAAGCAAACAGAGTAGAGAGTGCAGAGGACTGCCTGGGTTTGGCATGTTCTGTTTAAAAATAACAATACTTTTAAATTATTGTCAATTTTTGAAAATAATGAAAACAATATTAATAACAAGAATAATAAAAATAAAAATATGACAAAAATATTGACGTTATCATGAAAATATTGACATAAAAATAGTAATAGTAATTTGTTACATCAAGATTTTTGTTCAAATACTGTTTTAAAATCAATTTTAAAATCATTTTTGTCAATTTTGATGGTTTCATTGATTATCTGCTGCTTTGTATGGTGTCAATCGGTTAGGTTATGCATGTGGGCTTACAGTAAAATTTATGTGTACCTATTTTGAAGTCTGAAAATCTGTCATCCTAATCCAACTCCTGATTTTTATGAATAAATATATGTCATGCTTCTGAATGCAAAATCTGTAAGCAAGGGACAACATATTTGGTGTCTAACTCAGAGCTTAGCTAGCTATC
The DNA here is from genome assembly GCA_037902135.1 of Cetoscarus ocellatus. Classification (NCBI taxonomy): domain Eukaryota; kingdom Metazoa; phylum Chordata; class Actinopteri; order Labriformes; family Labridae; genus Cetoscarus; species Cetoscarus ocellatus. The sequence continues at coordinate 1,334,443 of JBAMNC010000559.1, forward strand.
TTTTGTCTTGCCTAACTGTACAATTTCTTACATATATTTTGTAAAAGCAGGCAAGATTTCTAAATTATTTTCAAATCGTCAGGTTTTGCTTCTGAATACAGAAAGAAGCCGAGTAATTGAATGGAGAAATGTTAAGTTTAGTCAGAGATGTTTTGCCATATTGTGCCAGTTAGTTGTCTTTCAGTTTAAGCTGGCTGCCTCTTCACATTTAATTGGCATATACAAGGTCTCAGTCTTTTCTAAACTCTAAAAGTTTTATAACAGGTGATGTTCCTGACAGCAAAGGGAAAAGATGTTCATAAAAATGATTTGGACTGTGTGACAGTCTGAATAATTTCACTGTTAGAATTAAGTAGCGTTTGCTGTACAAAGACTTCATGATTCACTTGATGATGGTTTAACATAAAGTATATTGAAGTAACATTGAAAATCTTGGCTTCAGATTTTTTATTTACCCATCTTGCAAAATTTTTGCATTTGTTTATGTATTTTAATGTATAACATTATTATTTCAACAAAACAGACTAAATAATTACACACAAAACTAATAATGTCATATATATATATATATATATATATATATATATATATATATACACACACACACACATATCAGACTCTATAAGTAATGTGTTTAAAAAGGTCTCATTTTTCTCTCAAGCAACAGACAACTGTAAGCTCACTTACCCTAATCTGATTCAATTCTTAAACCAACAGATTTAGAAAGGTTTTGCAGAAAAATACAACTAACCCACCTTTTCCCACATTGAAACAGAAAGGTTCTTTGCGTTCTCGACTGCAGTCAAATTTCTTCCCAGTTAGAAGCTTCCCCGTGTAGTGAACTGTCACTCTGTCACCGATCATCGGCCGGTCACCATCCAGCCCTGGACGCTTCACAATCTGCACACAAAACAAGATTAATGTCACAGTGAGAAACCCCCAAGCAAGAGAGTACAGACAAGATAGAGGTTTTGAGGATGAGAAGACAAAAAGTGACTCTGAACAGTTTATTAACCACAACATTGAAGCACTAGTTCAGCTTTAGTGAACAGGCTACCTGACCCTTGGATGCATAAGTGTGCCAAAACTTCCTGAGTGGTAATTTCCCTGTACTAACAAAGTGTCTAATTTCATATCCCTTATTCATACATCTACATCTCATCCTTCAAATCAGCTGGATTTGTCAGATTACAAGTCTGATATCAGGTAGTGTATAACGGAAGCATTTCAAACATGTTAATGAACAGCATATCAATTAATCAATAATGCCTTACTGATGAGTAGTTAAGAATTTACTGGTAAGTTATCACTTTATAGCAATCACACACTATGAAGCAGAGATCACGAACCTGTAGAGCTTGACCTACAGGTAGATCTTTTGGTCATTTCAGATCTTTAGACAAGAGGTTTATGTCTTTATCTGATACACAGAATGGACAATTTCATTTATCCATGATCTACATGGATCTGGTGAATCTAGATGTTGTAAAATGAAAATCTGACTCCAGATCCATTGATTCAACATTTTCATCCTTTCCCTTTATATCACTGATGGATTTAATATTTATCTACTGGCTTAAATGTGTGTAAAATTAAATAATGAAAGTTGAAAATTAACTATTTGTTGAGGTTTTTGAGTAAATTGTGCAGGAAGATCTAGCTTTTCTTTTAGCATTACAGGGGATCTCCAGCTGAGAAAGGTTCATGACCACTGCTTTAAAACATTAGTTACCTTTAGTAATTATTCAACTAATTCATTATCTGAAGTTCATTAAGACAGTTAAAACACTATTGCTTAAAGCACAGATTACACTTACAATTATCTTTTATGCATTGTTAATTCTTTTACTTAATACAGTAATAGATAGATGTATTATTGGTAAGTCTGTAAAGCACCGATTTAGTGATGAGGTAAAGGTAACGGTGAGGGGGAAAGGGTAATAATTCTCAGTAAGGCATGTATAGTTATGTTTATAAATGGAATATAAAATAGTCGTTAGTGCTTTATGAACATTTAGTTAAGTGTTTTCTGATGCTTTTTAAATGCCTTAATAATGCATCAATTATGCAGTTAGAGTTTTGTTCATTAATGACTTATGACTTAATTGATAATGCTCTGTATACAATAAATTGATAATTATTATTAAATATAAATAAATACTTCATAGATGTTAATTAAACATTTGTTAATTCATATCTAATGCTTAACTAATTAATGATAGTTGAATGAATGAAATGCACTTCTGTTTATAAGTGATCTATTAATATGTAGAAATGCTTAATAGATGTTAATTGACAATGAACTACACATGTGTAGTTAATACTATTATTTGAATTAAATACAATTCCAAATGAGTCCTATTTCCCCCCGAACATCCACAGTAAAATGGAAATGATTCAAATCAAGGGCAAGAGATACCTTGATGACTCCTTGGTCTTTGTTAGCTGTCACATCGATACCCTTTGAAGCAAACACAGCTGTGGCCGACTGGCCGTCCATAGGTAGATCCTGATCAGTGGTCATGTCTGTGTGTGGGCATCACACAGTAACACTGAAACACAAATTATGAACACACAAGCTGGTGTGTTAGCCCTCTGAGCAACATAAATAACACATGTATCATGTTCTCACTGTAGGACAAACATGCAAGAGCAAAAACAGCTCACAACGATGTCAATCCACTTTGAAAGCTGGACAGCAAAATGACTGTCTGGCAGGAATGATTAAGTCAAGATCCTCATAATCCAACCAGTAAACATGACTCTTTTATTCCACGTTACATAACTTTTAACCATACGAGAGCACATGTTCCAAATCAAAGGAATAAATGTGCAGTTTTACAGCAACAGACACATTAAAATCGACCCTAGATGTATGAGAATTACTCCACACTGAGATATCACTCACTGTACTGCACCTTGTCTGATAGTCGCACAGATGAAGCAATTACACAACTATAAATATAAAGAACAGCCTGCTGCTTACTTCACTTTTTTTATTTTGTAACACTCGCTCCCTGTGCTCACTAAAGTACAGTATGTTCCAGGCTATTTGTTTATCTCTCTTTGTGCTGGTTGTCAACCTATAAATAACATCCACATATTTTATTAAATGTACAACACGGCTGAGCCTGGCTGAAGTATTTTCACTGTTAATTGTGTAATGATTATATGAACAGGAGTCCTCTTTTTCTCCACTGGAAAAGTGTGGGCTCGAGAAAGCTCACGGTGTACTGATGCTGCTGCGTCATTATAGTCATGTAATCTCTCTCAGTGTTTGTGATGAGGCAGGTACAAACCATGAAGATGATTCTACTCCTCTACTCAGAGGCGATGTATTCTGCTGTAATGACAGAGTGAGGATAAATGTGGTCTGGCTTTGATGGCAGCACTTTTGTAATGCTGTTTTATTATTCAGGTCTTTCTGACTGGGCTTTCATATGTTGGTTTTATAACAGTCCTTTAGCTTTATATGTATAGATATTTATAATAAATCAATCTATTGCAATACAGTTAATATCAACTAATTTGATTTCATGACACAGACAACTGAAATCAGTGATATACATATATACTGCAACATTCTTTTTGTCACCCCGCTGAAGCTATAGTACTTCCAGTGTCACTTTTTATGATTAGAAAGACACTGTTGTTTTATCAGTGAGAAGTTGACCTCAAAATTGAGAAGCACATATTCATTGTTATCTGCTGTACTTTTGTGTCCCAGTTTTGTAGAGACATTGTGATTTTGAGGAGACGTATCACGGATTTTTTTCACCTTTGAACACATTCCCCTTTGGTCTAAAGCAGTGGTTCTCAAACATTTTTGCCCAAGACACACCTAAAATTAAGCGTAAATCTCAGGGCACACCAAAATTAATATAAATAGCCCTTTAAACATGTGTGACATTATCTTAGTGGTCTGTGCAATCTTATTTATAACTAATGGCTAATTAAATCAGACAGAAATCTGTGCTTCTTTTGTAATATTAATTTTTTTAAAAAATGGCAAAATTTTGACTTTTCTTTTTAAATTCAGCAACACACATTTAAACATGACAGGGCACTGTTTAATCAAATTTGGAGAGCTTCTAAATTAGAGGGAGAAAATGTTATATCACCCTTCCCATCTAGTTCTGTTCAAAATATGATGCTATAAGTGTGTAAGAAAACACTCAAAATAGTCATTTGTAGTTGTAAGCAATGGTAGGCTAAATTGCCACGGCACACCCCGACTTCGCTCAAGGCACACCATTGTGACCTGCCACATGATTTGTGAACCACTGCTCCACTGCTCACTCAAAAATCTGTGCCACTCTACGGTCAACAGGTTGTAGCATCAATCACCAGAGAAAGTATTTGACTCCCTATAAACCTGCACTAAACAGCCTTACACAGAACACTCCATACAGTGTGTGTCTCTTTACAGTTTCTTCTGCCCCCCTTTCAATAAAACAGCAATTTTTGTCACCCTCCACATCTAAATTAACCAATTTCTACTTAAGACAATACAGCATATGTAGAATATACAGCATTTTTATTTTCCATTTCCCGGAAAGTAAAGGTATTGGAGTTATACGTTTTTGCCCACGAAGATATTGTGACGTTACTGTATTGTTACATTCCTTTCATCCATCATAATTATCTCCTTAACTTCTTAAAAGATTTTTTTCTGGTGAAAGAGACTGCTCTCAGTCCCAAAAACGACAAAAGCAAAAACACATGCATGAATTTATGATAGAATATTAGTATTACATAAGCCTTACTTCATACAGTCATTCATACATTGGCAAAGGTGTTTTAATCACCATGAGTCATGAGTTATTAATTACAGTCATCATATTTCACAGTATCAAGGACAAATGGACACTTGGAGGGTTCACACACGATTAAAGTCATGTTGAATCATGATAAAAACCAATTTTAAATTCAGCAGCAGATTTGTCAGTTTTCTGTCTTGTCCCTATTTGTGCAAACTTACTGATGAACACATTATGAAAATCATTAATAGCTTGTGATTTATGATGACTGAAAACCCTTCATTAATGCATTAATTAATATATGAGTCACAAATTAGATCCTTTTTAGATATGGATGACTGATATTTTACCATGAACACATGCATGAACACATGATTTTTCATGCATAAATTACACTCAAGCATTACCAGAGAACTTTTAAGACTTTTTTACTTTTGAAAACTTTTCCTTTGACTAAAACACGTGTGCCTTGTATTTTCCAGTAATTTTTAAACCTAAATTCTCATTCTGCTCTCTTGTTATCAGGCATCTCTCTTATTGAGAAACTTTAGAGCAGAAATTAAATTAGCAGTTTGTTTCCATAAATAGTTACTACCTTATCTGAGACCTACCCTGCAGCAGTGGTCGAAAACACTAAAAATAATGATTCAGAATTACATTTATATTTTGATGATCCTGTTTGATGTTAAGGGTCATACAGAGAAGTATCTGTATAATTATTAGTCTAGTTCTGATCAACAGAAAACCTTCACATGAGTCGTGAATAAGTTTCCTAATCAGCAGAAAATCATAAAATTGGGTATGTTAATCCTTTTTCGTCTTACTTAAAAAATAACAACTCCTGAGACAATGATGAACCTATTTAAATTTTAACAGCAATCAATTTCCATAGACAGACACACGCAGCTTTCCTAAAGTAATAAAAACAATGATGAGCTGCTGGTTTTCCTGCAGCTACAGTAAACTGTGTAGTTGTCGTCAACACACTCATATAGTTACCATCTCAGTACAAATAGGTGCAGGTGGGTCGGGCTCAGGCCTCGCTGGCACTGTAATCTTGACATTGTTTGAAGACAATGAGAAAAGCTAGTTAGCTATGTTAAGCATGTTGGCAAACGCACTATTTGGCGACTGTTATCACATGAAACAGCTGAGTTGTTAACACTTGCTCAAATAGCCGGGGTTCACAGCTGTTCTGGGACTGGGTGGTGGTGTTACTAATGTGAGGACTTTTGGCTTGAGCTGTGAGGTTATTGTTACAGATGATTATGTCACATTTAGAGTAAGAGGAAAGATGTTACAATGGCAGGAAAGTGGTTTATTATCCTTGCAGTTTGCAGCACTGCAGAACACTCCTGCACACATAACAAGATACTTCCATTTTAGAAGACATAATTTGAGGCATGAAGGAGTTTGTTTTATTTCTTGAAGTCTTGTGGGCTAAAAGTGGAGACAGAGAAGGCGCTGGTGGCTTTTAGGTTAGGTTTGTGTGTCCTGTTTACAAAGGCCCTTGTCCCAAGAAGAGGAAGCTTGTGTTCAAGTCTAATATGTGACTACTTTCCTACATGTCGTCCCCCTCTCTTTTTCAACTCTATCCAAGGTTCTGCATCAATAAAAACTAAAAGCTCAGAAATAAATCTTAATGCATTGGAGACACTCTTATTGAAAGGCTGGGTCAGGACCAGGTAGCAACCTCTGGGGCTGAAAATGGACGCCCATGCGGAAGTGCCAAAACCTTAAACCTTGGGTGTTCAATTGAGCAGTGTTAATTTTGACAGCACTTTTTAAATTAGTTGTAGTTTTAGTCTTTTGCCTAAAATATCTTTTAGTTTTAGTCATAATTTAGTCATCTAAATTGTTTTGATTTTAGTCTAGTTTTAGTTGATGAAATTTCACAACATTTTAGTCGACGAAATCAACTGTAAATTTAGTCCACTTAAATATAAAGTGTAAAGTGTAAGGCATTTTTTAATGTTTTCTTGAATTTCTGAAGTCATGTTTTACACTTGGATCCTGCCACCACAAAACTAAGGCAGCTGTGATTGGATGCCCCTCTTAACTCATCCAACCTTTCCACACAACCAAAGTAGCTGTGATTGGATATATTCCTAACTTGTCCCTACTTTCATGACAAAGTTAGGTCTGATTGGATGTAGTCTCTGTCAAACATTTTATTCCAGTTTTTATCTGTTGACAAAATGTCAGTTAAAGGATAAGTTCGGTTTTTTGACACCTGGACCTTATTTTTAGGATTAAATACGCTCGTAGACTCACCCAGACAATTTTGGCGGAGCTCAGAGCCGTTTTCGAGCAATTTAGATCCATCCGACGATGTTTTTCTCTCATGCCATAGTAGCAGACGGGGCCAGAAATCGAAGCCCCTAAATTAGACATTATCTGCTGCAAAACTCGCTCATTTCAGCTACATTTTATAAATGAATGGTCAGTGTTATCACCATGTCAGCTCAACTTCATTGTTATGGTCATCCGGGGCTTTACAAGGATGGGTAACTTTTGGTGACGTCACAGACATGCACCGCAAGAGCGCAGCTGAGTAGAGCCGCTGTTGTTGCTAGGCTACATGGCTACACGGCTATTTTTGTGCAACATGGCGGAATATTGATCCGATGTAGAAGTGTCTGACGACGACTTTGAGTATAATGGATGCCCGTATCGTTTTGAGCCAGAATATACCGACGAGGAGCTATTTGAAAGGAGGATGCAGAGGGAAAGAGCCGAACAGCTGGCCAGAGAACAAGCAACCACTGCACGTCCACGAATGGGGGCTAACTGGTGGTGTTGTTGTGGACATTGCACGGCAATGGCAACAGAGGAGGAGTGAGTTTCGCAGCAGATAATGTCTGATTTAGGGGCTTCGATTTCTGGCCCCGTCTGCTACTATGGCATGAGAGAAAAACGCCATCGAATGGATCTAAATTGCTCGAAAACGGCTCCGAGCTCCGCCAAAATTGTCTGGGTGAGTCTACGAGTGTATTTAATCCTAATAAAAAGGTCCAGGTGTCAAAAAAACGAACTTATCCTTTAATCTAGTTTTAGTTTTTGTCAATGTGCACTGTTTTTATTTTAGTTATAGTCTAGTTTTCTTCAGGGGAAAAAAAGTTGCTGATGAAAACTATGACGAAAATAATTAGTCAACAAAGTTAACACTGCAGTTGAGGCTGGGCGCAGAAACCTGATACCTTCATGACTGTTTGTGAGGAAAGACGTTTTTTTATAACCTTAATACACATCTTTACAGCCTTGTTAAGAAAACTGCATTAGTCTACACTTCAGTCTGTGTGCTCTCACTGTATGGAGGGTGAATTTCTTTATATCATGTCGTTTTTCTTTTACTAAAGATTTATTGCAGATTTCTACTTTTGAAAACGAAGAGTTAATACTTATCAGATGGCCTTAAGTCCCGCCTCAACACAGCCTCTCTGTCTGTGAATAGGTTGAGCTAAAGTTTGGCTGAGACAACAAAGTGTTTCTTTGATAATCAAATGGCTGACGTCACATGACTTCATCTAGTTCTTCAGCAGTCTACGGTCAGGACCCATTAATGAGTCACAAATTAAGCCTGGAGGAAATTACTGTGCCAAAAAGTCCTTAATGGTAAGGGTTAGGGTTAGATACATTTTATTTTACTATGTTTTCTCCATGTCTAAATTGATTTACAATCTATTCCCATTATCACATCTCCAGATCTCTGGTAAATAACAAAACTGTACATTTGTAACAGGATAATTGAATAAAATAATTTGTAGCATGTCCTCTCAGGGTTTCTGTAGTGATGTGCTCTAAAATCATGTCGTTTTGTCCTGTCTGTAGGGTCCATTTAAGGTCCAAAATCCAATATTCTTATTAAAATCTTTTTCATGTTGCTGAAAAACACCAGAAATTGGGGTATAGATTTTTTATTCCTGAGACAAAACCAGCTGAGATAATTGATAAAGTAATGAGGGCTCTACCATTTAGAACATGTAAAATCAAGAAGTGTTAGAGTTTAAATTTGTCAAAATTATTTGATAAAACATGATATTTGTAATGACAAAAAGTCTCCAGCATCACACAACTGTAACTCAAAGCCATCATTTCACTTCAGCGCACTGGATGTTATGCAACTTTAAGTTTACACCATGCGGATACAATGTCTACATTTTGCCAGAGGGATGATCGGTGTTCAAAAACGTATTACACTTACTTTCATCTGATTTGATTTCCATTTGTTTTTACAGTAAAAAGCAGTCAAATAAAGGATCTGATGGGCTAATCTGACTAATAACATTTCAGCAGAGATTGTATGAGGATACAAACTTTGCCGAGGGGCATTATGAGAGAGCACAGCGGCTGCTCTCATTCCCTGCTAGAAATTTTTCCACCACTTGTCCTCTCTTCAATTTTAGGACATCCTGGATGCCGTTGATGAATGTTTGCAAATATGTGGACATCCATGCTGGGGTGACTGAGTTCCTAGACAGCCTGTTAGTGAGAAAATTAAGCAACACAGCTTCCAATTAGGACAAAGCGCACTGTGCTGGATACTGATCTGGGATTTAATTCATTCTCTTCCACTGAGAAAGATCAGTCTTCATCCCTGTGCTTTGACCCCAAAAGGTAAATCCCATAAAGACCCGTGGTCTCTCTGCTGTCTGTACATTTTATCCCCTCCTCGTTCAATTCTGTGTCACCGTTAGGGATCAAGTGTTCGTTTACTGAACACGAGCACGGGACAAAATGTCCATCTCCTCTAAAGCAACTCCTCGTCCAATGTCTTTTCAATTCCATGCTCTTCATTTTAGATGTAACTTGCTGTACGTGTGTGTGTGTGTGTGTGTGTGTGTGTGTGTGTCTGAACACAATGTTCCTTCTATTCACAGATCCCCGCTGGCAGAGCCTGACGGTGTTCGCCAATCTGAGACCCCCTCACGTACTGCACAGCTTCAGTTTTTGAATGAAAATAATAGGAGGGTATTAATCATGCTGTAATGCCTACTGACAAAGTGTTTGTTTTCACATTAACACACTTCATTTGAATTTAAATAAAACACGAGGATTACTGCTTCTTAACCTTAAACTTTAAGTCTTCATCAGTGAATTCAGCAGGCTTGTTAAAATTTCTTCATTGTGTGGTTGAACTTTTGCTTTCTCCTGTGAAACCTTTTTTATCTTTCTGCAACAGGGAACAACGAGGCCAACTGTAAGAGGTTCAGACACAGATAAAAGGCATGTAGGCTCCGTGTACTGTACCTAAAGTGTGATACCCAGCAGAGGAATGCAGGAATGGATCACAATGAGGCAAAGAGCACATCCACAGATGCACACAGTGTCTCTGTACATTCTGTCTCACATCCGTGCTGTGCTGCTGATTCATATATGAACATGTGAGCACACAGTGTGCATGACCAAGACCGAAACCCTCCACCACTCAATAAAGGACACATACAGGCTATCTCCTCTTTCTCTCTTTAACAAACATGTTAACACATCACAAGTCGAACAGGCCAACAATGTTCCAGATCCTTTCCCTGTTTCATCCCTTTTTCATCTTCCTTTAAACAAATTACCAGATTACGCATATACCATAAAAGGTTGTTTAAAAGGTCAGTCATTTTTGGAAATTGTGTCTTCCTCTCTTAGTTTCTTAAGCAAACAAATTGACACATAAAATGGGTATAAAAAAGGTCGTTTTAAAGGTCAGCTTATTTTGGAGACGCTTTCTTTCACAATCAGCATCCGTTTAAGCATCAGCCATTTCTACTGGGGTCGAACATCCACTTACAGTCACTTTCAACACATGTACTTCTAAAGATATTTAAAAAGAAATTTAAATTAACCCACCCTGAAAATGCTCTAACTTGCTCACTCACAAGAGTCTTGGTATATAAGTCGACATGAAAAACCCTGCTGTGTATGTTCAGAGATGCAGTTCAATCAATTAAGTTCAAGAGTGCTCTGGATTTTGTGCTCTTGTAGCCCTGTTCACACATGTAATCCTGTTTTTTGTAAGGGTAATGCTGTTAAAATCAGCTCTTTTACATTTGGCCCTCCCTTCATTCATAGCACAGAAAAAGGGATGGGTGTTGGTTAAAATAAGGGAGGGTAGCAAGAACATTTTCATGTAATGTCTAGATGGAAAAACCTTCTGCTGCTTGTGTAAACACATGCAGCTCATGTTGGTAATTCAGGAAATTTTCATTGTTTTTTGTGCATGTGAAGCCCAATTCAATTACACTGTAATCTTATTTCAGGACTTTAGGATAACCTGCTCTGAAAACTTCCAAACTGACTTGTTCACACTAGTCCTTCACAGTGGCAAGGTTTCCAGCAGTTTTTCTCGGGGCTAATTGGAAAATTTTAGCCTCAAGTTCTAGTTGTGTTCACACATGCTCATCTGGGTAATGTCTGTGATTTTTTTTGTTGTTGTTTGTGCATTTGTAGCCTTTAACACATATTTACTGACATTTTTTTTATATAATACTTTAACCAGACAAGGTCCTGACTTGCTAGTTCACACCTGTCCCTCACAGCTGTGAACTGTCCTGCAGTTTGCTAATCAGGGAATGTAGGAGTGGGGAAGAGGTAAAAAGGAGGCTTGCAGAAAAATTTTAGAGTTAAGCCTTGTTGAGATAACCCTGCAATTTGTCTGTACCAGGTAGTTCACCGTGGTAAATTCCAGCCATTTCCAGTCATTTTGGCCATGTGTGAAAGGGCTTTCAGTTACATGAGCCCTTTCTGTATATATACATAATCCTGGAAATTTCACAACAATTTCAGGTTAAGGATTTTTTATGATTTGCTTGTCAGGGATCTGAGGGATTAGACAAAGAAAATAAAATACAAGGAACTGGCAAGGCTAAAAATTTTAAGGATAAGTCTAGGAGAAAAAGACTTGCTTATTCACACTTAGCTCTTATAGACAGGCATTTTCCATCTGTTTGCTTGTCAGGGGAAAACGCAAATTGGTTAGCAGAGAAATTTACAGTAAAGTTTGGTGAATATCACTGCTGTTTGTTTTCAAAAGTGCTGCTTATCTGGGTTGATTCAGGAAAATTTCAGGCTTCTGTGCATGTGTGAATAAGGTTATACAATCATACACAGCTGACCCCCATAAAGACTTGCAATTTTTGTGGACACATGTTGCCGATTTTATCACCCACACCTTACCCTGAATTTTACCTTGATATTCCATTGGAAAGTGGAAATTTTTGTAGGCAAATGGATAACATTGAATGGAGGCTGGGAAAGAGGAGGCTGGGAAGGGGGCTAGCACTGATGTATTACTGATTGTATTTACATATAAGGGGTCTCTAGAGAAATGTCCAGGTTTTTGTGCATGTAAACTTAACTCCAATACAACAATGCACAAAACCTGAAAATGTCCTTAATCTCTCTGTGAGAACACAAATGGCTGAAATAAAAAAAAATAACTTTCCCTGAATATTACCTGTTAGCTCCCTTGTTGCGTTTTCCTCTCTCACTACCAGCTGTACGAAGGCAAATGTGAATAACCAAGTCTGGAAATTTTAAAGTTTCATCATACTGAAAATTTCGAGAACATGCCAGGATTAGATGTGTAAGTTGCAGTTGGCACTTGAACAAGAAAACTGCAGCCATTATTTGGCATTAAAAAAAACTGTCTATCCTTTATCCTGAAATATTCAACTAACAGAGCTATATGCTATTTACTGCCTTTATATGTTAAATGGAAACTAGAACACAACAGGAATATAAAACATTAGGGACTCTTCTTCAGCTGAGCCCATGTTAGCATGCCTTCCTGCTTCTTACTTCACCTAAATCTAAACACATGCAGGGTAACACCAGAGTATTTAAGGTTATTTAGAGTCCCAAATGACACCCTGTAATTTTCAGCTCCATCCAAAAGGGCATGAATCAGCTCCAGAGTTAATGTTACTCCTTCTGAGGGTTAGGTATCCTATAATTCAGTGAAATGTACACCTGGGCTTAGAGGGGTTCTGCATGTGCGCTGTTTTCTCCATCCACATCCAGAGGCAACCACAGCCAAGCATCATATTAACACACATACTCACCTATAAACATACGTAACATAGGGATTCTTATCAGCCCTTATTTACCAGAGCACACTGTCTGGGATACAGCAGAGTGTATCCTTAAATGCCCCCACTGGAGAGGCAAATTTCACATGCAGGCGAGAACATCCTGTTATCAGAACACCCTCTCTAAGGCACGTTGTTTCCCTATAACGGTTTGCTAAGCCTTGTTCTTTTTGGTATAAACAGGAGATTTTCTGAATAAATATGATTTTTAAATCAGGGATTTTTGAGAAGTTTTGCCCCAGGACTCACCATTTAATGAGAAACGGCGACCTGAATGTCAGAGAATTGTCGACTTGCCAAATTTGTGCAACCTCAGTAACAAAATAAATTATTTAACCAAAAAGACAGGATAATAAAGGATATAAGCTCTGGCTGAACATGCATACATACATTTTATTGTATGTGTACATTTTGGTCGTTTGTGTAGATAATTAGTAAGGATGCACAACATTATTGGATCAATATTGTTATCGGCTGATAATTGCCTGAAAAGTTGAGTATTGGTATTGGCAGATAGCAATTTCTTTGTAGTATGTACAGCAGATTTTTTAGCCACACAAACTGGCCATAAATATCGCAAATACTGGTTGTAATATTTGCTAAATGTACAATATACCATGATTGTTTACCTCATCGTCACTTAATGTCCACTTACATATATCAAAAATATAACTGATTTCAGAATAAAATGTTGTTTTTCTTGCTTCACATCTCTTTTGAACACATGTGGGCTGTAACAATAAAACAGGTCAGATTTAGTTGGAGTTTTGAAATATCTGCATATCAGCAAAGATATCATGCATCCCCAATAAACAGTCATATGCTATCACCTGATCTTGGAGGAAAAAACAGCATTTCCCTCCTACAAAGGCTTCACTTCTTCTCCGGTCAAACAAAGTTAGTAAAATGTAAGGATGCTTGTATAATTAATATACTTTTTGCCACAGTCCTGAAACGCAAAATAAATCAGTGACCCACTTTTGGGTCCTGATCCACTACTTGAGAACCACTCATCTAAGTCTAGGCTATGACAAGTGTCCATTTAAGTCTATCAGACCTGAGCAGAGAGCATCAGAAAGCCGGTACACATAATGTTCTCATCAATGAACTCTTCCTGCTGTGCAATGAGTACAATGTAGTCTGTTACATAAATTATAAATAAGTAAAAATCACATTACCTTGAGATCCTTTTTGTAGCTTTTCCCAAAAAAGCAAAACCCGGCTGCAAAATCAGTCTGTAGATGTTCTTATTCCGATCCTAAATCAAGCCCACCCCTCTCATCTCATACCATCCTGGGTACTAAATGTTCTGACCATGTGCTCACTGTGTTGCGCTGTTTTTGTCGTTTTTTTCCTCGCCCCCCTTTTATTCCCTACTCTATCCCCTCTGAACGTGCCGGTGAAGCAGCCACATGGATCTCAGACTCTGAAATGAGTGCGATGAGAGAGAGAGGCACAAACACACACACGCGTAAAGAGAGAGAGAGGGGGGAGAGAGAGTGGAGGTAGAGTGGAGCTGTGGGAGGGGTGTTTAGTGTAAAAATGAAAGGGGCAGGTCTTGGAAAGCAGCCACAAAGTAACACAATGTTCCGGCTGTACTGTAGCTGTACCGCTGCTGCTGCTGCTGCCGCTGCTGCTGACGAGAACACTGTGTTCCAATAGAGACACCCTGACCTGTAACCCGTTCCGTGCCGTGCCGAGCCAGGCCGGGAACAGGCTGTACCGCAGCAGGCTGTTCCCTCCGCTCAGCTGACAACACATATCATCAACACTGCTGCTGTGTACGAGCCGAGCCCTGTAGCCTGACCGACTGACTGCGAAGTGTAAGCACCGTAATAAAAGCACACAGTGTGCCCCGATAAGAGGCGCGCTGAGGCGGATTACTGTCGCCGCGAGGGTCGGTAAAAACTAAAGTCTGCTTTTGATTGGAGGAGACTTTTATACTCAAACTTTTACTCTTCTGATACTTCTGTAACTTGATATGGAGTTAAGGTTTCGACGAGTGTGCTCAGAAGTTGAAGTAGTTATTAAAATGTGTTCATTTAACTGATAATGTTGACTGTTTTTTCGCGATTGTAGTGACTGTAGATATATTAACACAGAAGCCTATGTTCGCATTTTTAATTCTTAATGTGAATGTTGTTTATTCATTATGCTTTAAAGTGGCAAAAATACAAATGACTGTATTCTGCCATACTTAAGATTCAAGATTAACTTTATGCCTCAACAAGTTAAAAAATAAAAAGTCTGACCTTTTATACATGCTGCAACCCTAAAGGACGACAAAGTAAGTAGGCCAATGTAGAACATTATTATGTCATAAAATTTAGTTTACGTTTTCTACAGTTATTGTGAATTTGTGTACATAATAAGGCCTAATGCTCCATATGTCTAGATTATTTTTGTTCGATAACAATCTTAAAAGGTGAATCATTTAACAGAAAGCAGTCTATTTAAGTGATTTACAAAACACAGAATAATTAGAGGTGCTTCAAGAGCACAAACCTCTGCCAAGCCATTTTGAATGTTGTCTGGTGAGTTATTGTAAAAAATGTGGACTGCTTACAAATCCCTGAAAAAATTTTTTCTTCCATACATGGATCACTAATTACATCTTTTCACTCCTGTGTTGTTCCATGACCCGAACCCCATTCACACTTGCAAAAAACTGTATCTGTGAACCACCAAAGCTGAGTTTTACTCAGATAAATACCTTGCACCCACCTGGTATTTTTTCCACATAGAGTCTGGGTGAGCTGAAGTGTGAATACAGCACCAAAAAATTCAGGGAAATTCCCTGAGGGTGAGTGGGGAGGGCTGATGAAGTTTCTCCTGTGTGACCAGTGTGAAACTGGGAAATGGAGGCTTGACAGGGTGGATATACGCAAACGTTGGAGATGTCTATTTCATTAGTAACACATACTCAAATGTGCATCTGCACATAGTCAAAGTTCTGTTGAACATATGCTCTAAAAAGATTGCCACTGGTCTCTTGTACATACAAAGAGCCTGCTTGCGCTGCTGTAGGATACAGAGCTAAAACACTGCAGCTTTCTTTACCTGGGAGAGTTGTCGTGAATGTAGTGACACTGCACGCTACAGGCACATCTGCATGTTACAATGCTCCTCTCAACTCTTTAGTCGATGCTGTCGATACGTGTTTTAACATGTATCAGTAAACTTAGTATGCTCTGATGCTTCATCCACCATATTATGAACACTGACTTCCACAAAGTGTTTTTGACATTGTGTCCTGCCTAATGCTGACCCCCGCCCACCCTCTATCCACCACTTTTCAGAGCAAGTATCAATAAGCATGTCAGGAAATTTCCCAGGTTACCTGGACATTATCCTGATAATATAAGAGCTGCATGTGTGAAAAGGGCTCAACATTCCCTGAAAATGTCACCCAATTCTATTCTTAAATTTTCGAGTTATCAAACAAACATGTCTTAGTTTTAGAGCTGCATTATGACGACGGTGTGCGCATATTCAAACTTCATCTGTTGTGAACAGTTGGACCTGAAGCAGCTGTGTCGTGCTCCTAAATTACACAGGGAAACTCACCAGGTTCTACTTTTCTTTACAGTTTCCATATTAAAATCAGCCCCAGGTCACTGTCACTTAATGTTGAGTCTGTTTTGGGTTCTGCAGCATGACTTGTTTGAAATATAAACAACATATCTACACATATAGGCATTATTTTTAATGTGAATAAAAAGATGCTATAAAAATAATTGCCTCAATAATAATTGCAAATTTGTGCCATTTAATCGCATTTCCCTTGGGATGTAAAGGCCTTTACTCCCAATACAACATAATACACGATACATAGTCTGTGATATCTATAGGATCCCAACAATGCAATGCTGCAAAATCTATAAAGAATATATTGTCCAACAATGTATCACAATAACTGGTAAACTGAGGAATAATGAATGGCTCTGTTAAGGCAAACTGTTGGATGAGTGTATTTACTGAGCATTTGGTTACATATTCACAGAATTTGACAAAGAATGAAATGAAAAAATGTCCATGACTTCACTATAAATGAAACTAACAACATTATACAACTGTAGGAGAAAATTATTGCTGGAATACAATTTTTCCAGTTAAGACATCAGATGAAAAGTAGGTAAACACAGGTAAACAAAAAAATGTACACTTATCTCTCTCTCTCTCTCTCTCTCTCTCTCTCTCTCTCTCTCCATATATGTATATATATATATGTGTGTGTGTGTGTGTATATATATATATATATGTGTGTGTATATATATGTATATATATATATATATATATATATATATATATATATATATATATATATATATATATATATATATATATATATACATATATATATATATATATATATATATATATATATATATATATATATATATATATATATATATATATATATATACATATATATATATATATATATATATATATATATATATATATATATATATATATATATATATATATATATATATATATATATATATATATGTACATATATATATTTAGGATAGTTGCCGGATTTGAAAGACCCCAGTCCAAAAAAACAGACGTTTTTTTCTTTTTTTATTTAAATAACTACAGCTAATTGAGTCACTTTGTATCTAGAAATTGCATGTGACATAAACAACAGTGTTGCTACATGCAATTTTAAGCACAACATAAATTGGGAGAGATGCTGTAAAAAGGTAAATTCATTGTTAAAAAATAAATGAATAAATAAATAGATCTTTTTTTAGAAATGAATTCTGTTTTAAAAGAATCCCCATTATCACAAGGTAGGCATATAAGGGGCTACAACATTCTAATTTTTTACATGATTATGTTGTTAGTATCAGATCATTGTACAGATTTTATTTCATAAAAATGATGATGATCAAAACTGTTGTTTCAATATTTATGCCTCATTCAACATTAACTGACCTGAAGTTGAGACATCCCATGTTAAAGGCCTGTTTTCAAGGAAATTGTTGAATTATTTGTAATCATGTGGTTTAAAGGCTGAAACATTCTGCAGAGGAAAAAGTTGGCCCATGTATAAAAACTTGTAACGTAATAAGAGAGTGTACACATAAAAGGAATTTAAATCTGGTTTCAATTTGCTCCTAATGTAAACACAATGTTCCAGGAACAGTTTCCAGGAAGACAGAAATAGACACACAGCTCAAAACTGGAACAACAAAGCTAAACAAAGACAGGCAAAATAAACACTATGAAGTACATTCAAGAACAGTCTGATTGAGACACAAAACCCATGAACAGTGTGGTGTAAATATTGCCTCAGTGATGTGTGCTAGTAAATTACTTTTTATGAGTCTGTTTCTTCACTACATTGCTAATGTCTGAAGTTTCTCTTTATAATGGCTTAGATTCAGATAATGCTGTGGAGATTTTGATTTGCATGTTAGAAAATAATCTGCATCTAAACTAAAATATACATGAGCTATCATTTGCTTTTAAATTAATCTGATATTCAAGAAGTATAATTGACTATACAGTGTAAACTTACACTCTATAACTTGTCTTTGTCCCTATCAACCAAAACTACTGCAGCTAAGTTGGTTTGGCCCTTGACTAGAAGTAAATAGGCTACAGCAGCTTCAAGAAGTCCAGATGCATGTTCAAACACCTATTGAGCTCCATGCTAACATGGCTAATGTCAGCACACACTGAATAATTTAAGAGAGCATAAAAAATGCAAACTCAGTATTGTTCACTGTAACTGCAAGACGTCACATTAGTTTCTATGTTTGGGATACTAAGAATATACAGGACGTCCTGTTCTCCCTGTTTTTAGTTTGACACTGACATTTGCTGATCTTTCATTTAACAGTTAGGAAACCATATGCTAATGCTCCAATCTGATGAATTGGAGCACGTGTTAGTTAGCTGTCTTTTGGCCTATTACATCAATAAAAGTTTATTAAAAGGATCCGCTTTAACTACAGAATTTATGCATGGTTATTCTAAACAGTGAATCAGTCACCTGAGTACAAACAGCATTGCCTATCTTTAAAACGTGAATTTCCTGCACAGTTGAGGCAACCATCTGCAGTGGGCTCACTCTGCTGCGGCTGTAACACGCCCTCCATTGAGAAAACGCAGGCACATGCAACTTTATGAGATGTTCTTATGTTTTGTTTAAGGGTGAGAATCTCAGTAATTTGATTCCCTCACTGACCCTTTGTCAGGCCTGCCCTCTCCAGGAAGGGACCCTCCAGGAAGTGACCCTTCATAATCAGTTCCTGGAGAAGTTGAGCATTCCTCAACTTTCCCAGTCTTTTGTTGCCCTTGTCCCACCTTTTCTGGAAAGAGTTGCAGGCATCAAATTCAAAATGAGTGAATATTTGCATAAATACAATAAGTTTATCAGTTTTAACATTAAATATCTTGTCTTTGTAGTGTATTAGTTGTCTTTTCCTCCTGGCACCCCTAAATAGACGTACCAGTGTGTTGTCCTACAGTTGTTTCATTGCCAGTTAAAGCCCATTGCAGAGCATAGAAGTTAAAATCACAACAAATGCTTTTTGAAGATGCATTATCAGAGTAGTTCAATGCCATATTTACTCTGTAAATTTGGTCTTTTTAACAAAGGCACACTGCACAGAACACTGGAAATCATCAATCTTGGTCCTTTTTCTATTTTCTTCTTACTGTCATTTAGAGCCCTTAGTGTTTATTTTGGTTAGTGATTTAAAAATAAAATAAACTTCTCTCAGGAGTGTTAAGTGATATGGAGACATAAGCATATAATGCCACCACTTTGATTTTTATACTGTACCTTAACTCACCATTCTATGGCCTCGAGTGGTCCCTGCTCATGTATTTTAGTCCTATTGGCTTTATTTAGCTTGTGCGTCATTGACCTACAGAAAACTGTGGTATTTAGGTTGGGCCAGTCTTCTTATTTTTCCTGCAGGCCTTTGGAACAACATGTGCAGCATGTGCCTCTGTTAAAGGATATGACATAAGTTAATTTGCTCCTTTCCAGCCAGCACGTTCCAGATTGTCAGATATAACTGTCTAGAAACCTTCTAGTAAATTTTCCATTTCCTAAGTGTTCTCTGAAAGTGTTATGCAATAAACTCCAGATAACCTACGGAAAAAATGTCAAGAGTTAAGCTTAAGGTTTTAAAGACGAACCCTCAGGGCATAAAAGAGGCTACAAGTTGAAAAAGTTAAACCAAACATTAACATTTAAAAATTTGACATTCCAGCAAATACAAAAGGATAATTTATACTTGTTAACTTGGTTCAGATTATTTTGTCATTTATGATAAAATGATGTACCTTTTATTGGTTGAATAGTCAAATCACGTGCAATGAAAACAGCAGATTTTACAGTTAACAACACAACATAATGACTTCCAATCTAACATGTTTACTGTGGTTTTCACCTTAATAGTGAAAGTACTTGCTGTACACGTTTTAAATAATGACCTATACAAATATAAAACTAATCCTTGTAATCATTTATTTTAATGACAAAGAGAATATTAAGGAAGGTGATAGGCTGTCATTTGATTGTATTTGAAATGCAGACACTAAAACTGTCAAGCTTTTTTCTATGCCTTAGTGGGCTTCCTCTGTGACCCATGAAAAAAGTTCTTAGAGTATAAAATAAGCTAAAATCTGAAGTCATGTGAATTGTGAGAAACCCTATACAACCCTATGCAAGTCTTTTTTTCCCCAGTAAAAATCCACCTGCAAAACATTCAGCACAGTGTTCAGTGCCTAACGGTACTGAGCATGCTGTGCTTTCATCCAAACTTTGTGGGAATTATTGCACAGAACAGCAGCACACTTTAATGGTCAAATAGTTTACTCCTTTTAAACAAATGCCCAAGACGTCCTCAGCACAAAATTGAAGTTTCTTGCATGGATATTGGACTTTGGCATGCCTATACACCTCTGTTTCAGCCCTGATTAGAACAGGCTGTAGTTGGTGTAAATCCAAAAGAGTTATGTCTGACCATGCCCCTCTCAGAAAGTGTATGTGTTCCAGGCGGTCTTCTAATGTTTACTGTGGCTCTATACACATGCTTTGACGTGCTCTTTCCACTGTAGCCACCCATGGGCTCAACAAAAACCTGGCCCAGTGAGTGTCTCCCACTCTTTAGAAGAGCCATAGCCCTTAGTGGTGTCATCAGGGGGAGATTTTCAATTAACCTGTTGTAGCACATATTTTCTGAAAGGTGGAGTAAGCAAAGAAGGTGAAGAATGATTTTTTTATCTTGTGGTTTGTAGAACAACCATGGATGCATGTTTTTGTGAGAAAATCCTCCATCCATTATCTGTACCTCTAATCCCTTCAGGATCACCAGAGCCTATCCAAGATGACATTAGGTAAGAGGCAGAGCACACCCTGCACCAGTTACCAGCCAATTACAGGGCCTACATGTAGATACAGACATCAACTCACAAACATACATCTGAGAGCAGTTTAGAGTCACTGAAAAATCTAACCAGCATGTTTTTGGTCTGTGGGGTGAAACTTAAGTACCAGAAGTCCAAGCTGTGGATCTCTTGTGTACTGTTCCCCTCTCTCTCTCTCCCTTGTTTCCAATGCTACCCAAAACCAGAGCATAAAAACAACATAAAATAATCTTAACATGAATTCTTGCACATGAGCCAGACAAAATCAGAAAAGACTGCTCTGTCCATAGGTGGCACCAAGATCAACACCGCTGCCTCACAGGAGCTTTAATTAACTCCAACCAACACACTCATAAGATAATCTAAACAGACTTCTGACTTCTATTCTCCTCAGTCTTTTTCTCTTCCTTGCATTATTGTCAAATGATAATCAAGAATAAGTTTAACAGTTTTATCCATCTAAGCAAACTGCAGCACATTTGTTTTGCTCATTATTGAAGGATTAAATAAACAAGCTGCTTTTAAATTATGAAGAATTTCCTGAACCCTCATAAATCACTTACTTCATTGTGATACAACTTATGTAATAACCTGTTTATTTGTAGTCTATTGGTTGAAATGAGAGATTCAGACAGCATTTTAGAGAAGCTGATTTCAGTTTTTATCCACATGCTGTGATAAATTGCCACCTCAATGATTACTCAGACAAACAGATGGTTGTGAACAGCAGGTTTATATGTGATCTTTTTTTTTTTTTTTACACAAGCACTCATCAAAAAGAGGGTTAAAAAATAGCGTCTTTAGTGCTTGTTAAGAGTATCTTGTCAGTTAACTTTTTTTCTTTAACAATTGTGTTATTGCTGTACAAATTCCCAAAGAACAGCTAAACTTGCCTCAAGGCACACTAGTGTGACTGTCAGGGTAGGTTAAAAATTAACAAAAAAAAACAAGGATAAGTACCCAAAATGCAGATTTAAACAAAAATCATTATTAACAAAAAAACTAAAATAATAATAATAACAATAAAAATAATAATAAATTTATAAAAAATAATCCTTTACAAAAAAAATAGCACAAAACAAAATCTCTAACAAAGTCACAAATCTAAACGGGCAAAACAAAGAAAGAAAACACTTGGAAGAAAAGTCAAAGTACAAATCAAAATCGCTACAAAAGGTTCAAACTACAACAGACAAACTACAAACTCTAGGGAAACACTGGAGACGGAAAAACACTAAAGACTTACTCAAAGTGTGACACATGGAAGACCAATAACTCAACACAGACAAAGGAGAACACAGAAACTAAATACACCGGGGGAACATCAAGCACAGGTGAGACAATCACACAGGTGAGGGAATCACAGTCAGAGGCAAACAGAAGGGAGGGCAGGAAAACACCACAAGGAACACAGGGATTTCAAAATAAAACAGGAAACACAAAACAAGACACAAAACAGAAACACAAAATGGGTAACTTAACTAAGACAAAGAGCAGGAACATGACAGTAAAACAGGAAACACAAGAACCAAAGGTTCTACACAAGGAACACAAGAAGAAAAAGCATACAAAATAAAACAGAACTAGCAGTATCATGACAGTAACCTGACACACCAGGTGGACTCAAATATCCATTGGATAAATATCTCTAGTCCATTTGGGCAAGATACCCTAGAAAGTGACTGGGAAGGGCAGAACCTTTAAAGAAAAATTGGAAGGTGGTTGAATGAATGTTTTGTCGTCACATATATTTTTGGCCAGCCAAAGGCTTGCAGATTAGAGCTTTTAAAACTTAACCACACTCAAAGCTACTGCCTCTTTGTCCTCAAAAGGATGCTGAAAAGCCAAGTCTGGGAACAGTTATTCCAGCTTGAAGCTTAGCAAGATGGATCCGCCTGATGACCAACATGGAATTTGGCACATCCAGTTGTATTGCAAGGTTAACACCAGTGTGCTTTGCCACAATATTTGAGAATCACTGGGCTACGGAATGGGGGGAATGTCACGTATGAAAAGAGCCGTGGGCCATGTGAAAACAGTAGCCTTTATAAATAAGGTGCAGGGATATAACCACTAGTATATTAGTCATATAGCTCCTCAGTTAAGTGCCTTATAACACTAACTAGAAAAGCACTCAGAGAGCGCAGATCTCCGCCAAGTGCCCCAACCATTTTTTTGTGGAGTTATATGCACAAATGCTGAAAATGGTCCTATCTCGCAATGTTAAAGAATCCTTTAAAAAATTCCTGGACCTGGATGGTGATCTGGATCAGTCCCAAAATCTAATCATTTGTTCCTTATCCTATTCGACACATTTCCTGAAAATTTCATCCAAATCTGTGCATAACTTTTCAAAGTTATTTTGAACACAAACAAACAGACAAACAAACAAACCACCGCCGGCAAAAACATAACCTCCTTGGCGGAGCTAATTCAGAAATACTTTGCTCATATACAGATTTGGCCATTGGATTATATAATATCTAATAAATTAGAAGTGAATTTCACAAATTTTTTCATCAAAAAGGTAAAATATTACAACATATTTGGCTAAAAGTACAAGCATTAATACTTACATACTTGAGTTGAAACTAATGTAAGACTGAAAATGGGATATGCTAAGAATAATCAAATGTTTGGTAGTAAACAAAATTACATTAACAGTAAAGACATATTTACTATGATTTATTATGCAGACATAATTTTAGTTTGTTCTTCGGTAATTGCTACATTGTTGTTTACACATATAAGTTTACAGTAATGTTGATATTCCGGTATTCGGGTATTACGCCTAGGTGGCACTGCTCTTGGAGAGAAGGTTGGGGGGGGGGGGGTGAACGAGAGAGAAGATGTGGGACGGAAGTGAACTGTACCAGGCGTCGGAGCTTACTAAAAAGTTATGAGAAAAACCCTGAAACTGTTTTGGACTGATTTATTCCTTCACACACACACACGTCACTTACACTAAGAAGCTTTTTAAAATTCATATTTTGAATTTTTAGTTTGTGTTGTTTTTCCCTGCCCCAAAAATTGGTATGCGAACCTATCAAGAGTGTTTGGCATGTAAATGTACAAATAAAGCTGTTTATGTGCTGCATAGTTAATAACTTTGTTTAATAGTTGATTATATGTAAGTTAAAAAAAAAAAAAAAAAAAGAAAAATCATCTTTTTTCTCAGGGCAGCTAATTGTACTCAATGGATATTTATTAACATTTGCTGCTCAGTTCAATAAAAGAGACTTCACTTTTTTGGCAAAAATGCTGTGTGATGTTACATATATGCACCCACATGTGTGTTTGTGTGTGGAATGTATTTGAGGCCAGCTGTATGTAAGTGTGTTTAAATCTTTGACTCTGTTTTCAGCTTAAGTATGTGCATGTTTTTTGTCAGTGTGTGTTTGTGTGAGTATTTTTTGTGTTTGTGAGTGGGTGTGCATGTCCTTGGTCATGTGTGCATGAGGTGGTGCTCCGTCTACCTGTTAGGTGTCACAGAGGGGGCAGAGTCTGTCCTCCTCTGGGAAACAGCTCTTTTTTGATGACCTGTCTCTAGCCAGTCTGTGCTCACTGAGTCTCCGAATCAAGGCTTTTCTCATTGAAGGATCTTGTATAGAGCTCAGGTAATATGTGTTATGATTTAGGTTCAAATAATTTTTTTATTTACTCTGTTTTGGGGTTGTTTCTCTACAATATTTGTGTAACTGTCCTTTTGTTGATAACCTGGTTTGATCAAAATCTTTCCAGGTCCTTCAATGGCTGCAGATGTGTATGTTTTAAAATAATCTCATCTCATTTTCTGAAGCAGCTAAATATATTGATCATGAGTCTTTGCCGTAAAAAAAGGGGAAAAAAAAGCTATATTAGGAAGCATGTTTATTTGTCATATGACACCTAACCCCCATCGGCTGTTTAGGCATTAAGAATAAAAACATCAGAATCATCACTCTTGTTGCTAATGGCCTTGTTTGCTTTTATAAGTCAAAAAAAGATATTAGCATTATGTTGTCTGTTTCATCTCCAGATAAAAATCCTTGCAGGAGCTTTAACAGTTGCATACATAATTGAGATGTTTAACAGTGGAAAATGAACCATTTTAGATATTAAGTTATGAGTCAATAATGCAGCACAGAAGTGCGCAGGAACAACTGAGTTCCCATAAAAGTTGTAAAATAGTTTTATGACCCTGCTTTTATGCTTTTGTGGTCTGTTGATATACAGAGCCATTATGTCCAGACAGGATGTTTGCATTACAGCGTGTTCAGAGGCTGCTGCTTGTTTTTCATTCTCATATTTTCACATTAGGATAATTCAAAATTGCACAATATGGCATCAAGTTTTTGTGTGATTTTTGCGATACCTGCTGTCATGGGAGCTTATCCTGTGTGGCTGCAGCTGTGTCCATTATGTAGTTATATGTTTATTGCAGGTTTTTGAAGGGTGACTCCTACAATCAGAGGTGGTGAGGACACTGTCTGACCAAGCTCCACTGGCAGACATCCAGTCAGTCATTGAAAGGAACATGATGATCCCGTTAATTACAAAGGTGACATAACACGAGTGAACCTGATTCTGCGAAAACCCACGGGGACGTTTGTCGACCAGCTGAGTAATCCTCTGCACAATCAGTTATCGGAAGAAAGTAGGCTTTACACGTCCTCATAAATCAGCACATTTTTTTCACAGTGAGAGCAGAGGGGATTTTAAAGTGCATCACAGAATGACTGATCTTATAACACGATCAGCCCCTCCTCCACCATGCACAACAACCCCACCTGGAGTTATATATTTGGATATTTCTCACATTCCAATGAGTGCTAACTGCAGCTCAGGAGGAGATTTGTTTGTTTTCTCAGCCCTCGTCTGCTCTGTGGTGTCCCTGGTAGCTTTGTTGGCAGGTTCCCCAGACTTGTATGCAGAAGTTGAGGTCAAAAATGAACTGAGTGACCTGAGCTGAACCGAGAAGTGTGAGTACACTCAGCTATAAGAGTGGAACTGTGAAAGCCTCAGTGAGCATAGTGTAGCTGTTAGAAACAGAAATATAATGCACAAGTTTACACACACTTGATGTTTGCTTTAAAGAGTGCTGAGCAAAGTACCCAACTTGATAACTTGAGTCAATATTCCTGGTCAAATATTAAATGAAAATTGAGTTAACTCACTGGAGTACTGGCTTAAGAAACAGTTATAGGCCCCACATTTTACTACTTTTAATAACTAAACAGTGGTCTGAGATGTGGATTTGGCCTGCCAGCGCTGTCCTCTAATGTTTACTGCGGCTGCACAACCATGATTAGGGTCCTCCCCTCCACTGGAGCCGGCTGGGGGCTGAACAAGCACCATGCTTTGGGAGTGATTCTCATCTGGGGAAGGTGGCATATCCCTTAATGAAACCATTAGGGAATAGATTCAATATGACTGCCTGAGAACACATTTTATAAAAGATGAGGAAAGCAACAAAGAGAGGAGGGATTTTGCTCATGTTAAGATGTTGGCAAATGGGCTATAATCATATCTTTGTAATCCAAAAAAAACGTCAAAAGTATATTTTGCTAGATGTAATCCTCAAAAATAGTTTGGAAACATTAATTCATTGATTATTTCTCAACTTTAATAATACCAGTTGGTATTTTGTTTGATATAGTTGGAAAGCCTGATTAGTCACCTTTGAAACAAAGTACGACTTGTAAGGATTGTGCATTCATGAAATGAGCAACACAGCTCAACATGTGGGTAGTGCCTTGAATAAATGTGCTAAAGTCACCTCTTTCCCTGGAAAAAAAAAAAACTTAAAGTTCCTCAGTGAAGCAAGGGTGAGGAACTGGTCTGTTACTGCAGCATTGGCTTCGTTCTTTAATAAAGGAAACAACTGCTTGCTACGCATCTCATTATATATTACAATTCCCTTGCTAATTGCCAATGATGGCTCTTTCAAGGAGACCTAGCAAAAATTCACATGGTGTAGTTTAGGCTGCCTTGTGCCAAAGTATATGGAAAAATCAAGCTGTCTCAAGGTAAATCAGGGCCACACATAACCAACATCATTCAGGCAACTCAGATGTTCACCAGGTAAAGAAAATCCAGGATGAAATTTTTTTATGAGCGCTTGAAATTAACATGCTTGAAAATGCCAGCTTAAATGCTTACCTTGCTACACTCAGTTACATCTGAGATCATCTCACACAGCCACAGACATTGCACCATGTCCTATTCGTGTCATTTAGTGTAAGATCACTTAACCACACTTTGAAGTGCCTCTCTCCCCTGTTTACTAAGTTCACCCCCACAACTGCTTTGTGGTTGCTCATGCTGACTGAGTTTGTATGATTAAAAATGTGAAGTCTTTTGTGATCAGCATCTCATAGACTCCATCGAGATTGTCTTGTGTACTTCAGGGGTACTGAGGGTGAATACAGATAGGATCCCCTCCTTGGAGTCTAGACACTGGTGGTGTTGAGGAATACAGGATGATAAATAGACTTCTGAGCAGCTTGCTGGGACCCTGATCCAATGGACTGAGGTGCTGATGAGGTCTGCAGGATTAGGTGAGGGGCCAGACTTCTGCTTTGGACCAGGACGCTGATGAGATGATTGGAGGTGCCTGGGGTGAGGAGGGCTGCCGAGATCACACAGTATGACATCACAACACTGACTGTGGGGGAGCAAAGACACAATTTAAAAATATGACGGCAGCAGAATGATTGGCCAGACAGGATGTGGCAGAATCTGGTTGGCTCAGTTGGTTAAAGTGAGATACGCTCCTAATCAGCTGATGATTTAAATGACCTGTGCAGGAAAGCAGGGTGAGGAAATGAATAAGAGGTGACTGAAATGAATATAAATGTCTTCCTGCTTGAAGTTTCACTTTCGCTTCATTTATCTTTTAATCCTCCCAACTCCATGGCATCAGCAGCACCCCAAGCAGCATCTCTTCCACTGTTTACTGATACCTCTGGATATTTATGAGGACAACTGTGTGGCAGCTCACTCATTTGTCAGCATATGGAGGGCAAATATATCTATTTCAGAAATTTTTTAATCCAGCCATTAGGAGCAGTGTTTTGTTCAGAAAAAAAACAAAGCGGTAAATCTGTAATCTTTTATTTTTTGTCACAATTTTCGTGTTGTTAAAGGATTTCCATTTTGGCCCTTGGGGACTCAGAAACTTTCTGTTAGTCCACTGACCAATCAGATGGCCCCAATTTCTTCGATCCGTTTTTTTTCTTTACTATAGTGTCCAATCAGGAGCACCCAAAGGTCACCAAGACAAAAGATAATTACCTGTCAGTTCTAAAAAGAATAAAAAAGGAAATTCGAGTAATCTGATGCATCAGAAACTGCATCCAAGGATGGCATAGGTATATGACCAGATGAAGCAATAACCATCTAAATTATGTAACTATACAAATATTTTTTGCTATTGATCTGTGTGTGGTTTGTGTCAGTCTGACATCATTATGGCATAAATATTCTGATAGCCCAGGATTGTCCTGAAAAAGAAGATGTCTATTTCTTGACTGTGCTTGGAGGGTTGAGGGTCTACATGCAGATATTTTTGCATGCATAAAAATATATAGGCGCACTACAAACTGCTGAAAATAACTTGCAGTTGCAAGGGTTAAATGTAGTGGAGTAAAACATTTCTCTTAAAAGACCTAACTCATGTACAGAGAGTGCTTAAGTACAGTAATCAGGTAAATACACTTTGTCTCTGCCCTCCAGTGTCTGCAGTCACACACTGCTCAGAGCTTAAAATATTAACCCTTTGCTCAAAACTCTTGTACAACTTGTGCACATTAACAAGTTTATACTTCTGGGCCATTTTTGCATACACGTTTGCTAAAGTATTAAAGTCCGACCTGCATCAGCAAGACTAGGTCTGTCTGGATGAGTGTCTTGGTGTAACCAGAAGCACGCGGGAGAGTTCATTCAGGGATACAGGCTGTACAGTCATCAGGAAGTGAAACAGAACAGAATGTGCTGTACTAATCTGATTGAAAAACACTGGCCTGAGTGGAGGCACGAGAAAAAAAGATGTTTGTTAAAGGAGAATCTTAGTGCAACAAGAGGACACGTTCAAAGAAAACACACCAACTTCTTCTTTTGGTTAAATAAAAAAGTCAAATGGTGAGCCGAGGAGGGTTAGAGAACACGCTGACACACTCTGACTGACACAAGCACGCAGCCGCTAAAATAAAGCTGAGCAACATAATGCTCTTTGTGTTCTAGGCATCCGTGTTACGTACATGGGAGTAATCTCCTGAGTGATCCTTTTTATCCCTGAACTTTTGCCCCCTGAAGCAGGAATCCTTTACCACTCTGTCTGCCAAGGACCCTGAATAAATGATTCCTCACAGTAAATGATAGGGACTACAAATAACTAAGAGTAACAGCAAGAAACTTTTTAATTCAGTATAGCAATAAGTTTGTTCTCTGATGCTTTTCCTTGTTTTAGGAGGTCATACTTTATACTAATTTGAATGCACCTATATGTCTTTAAAAACAATGAAAGATGTTTTCATTTAGGTGAAGTTTTTAATTGTGAAAGACATATTGAGGTAGTTTACTTAGACTAATGCTGCATGACGACAGTGATGTAATAGTTCACTGCAGGTAAGATTATGTCACACAGCTTCTGAGAAAAATCCCTCAAGTAACAGGAGTATCGGTGCTGGGTAATCCATCAAGTTTTTATTATATGAGATGGGCTATATGATATTATTTGAATAAAAATAGTTTAGATTGTTTGACAACATTAAATATTTAGATTAAATGAAATTTGAATGAAAGTACAAAAAGTGAATTTCCCCATTCATGGTGACTAGCTTCTCACCCATGCATTTTCAAACAAAGGCATTATCTTTGGACAGTAAAGTTTTCAAATGTAAAATTGACTTATACCATTAAATGTAGTTTTCTTTAACCTATTTCCCTTAAGTAACAAAGGGAAATGGTTATTTTACTCTTACCAGATAAATTTGTGTCAAAAAACAATTTTGTGAAATAAAACCATTATAAATATACAATAGAAAGTTGGATACAAAGGTATGAGATATGAGTGAAAGACAGTTATTTATGGTTTTTACATCTTAAAATTATGACAAAGTGGTTTATAATTTTTACATTTTATCTCATAATTATGACATCTCACAATTACACTGTTTGGATAAAAATAGCTTCTCTAGTGGATTGAAATAGGCCTCATAGGTTAAGTTTTAGCTAAAGAACACTGAACATATATATATATATATATATATATATATATATATATATATATATATATATATATATATATATATATATATATATATATATATATGGGCTGGAATATTTAGACCTTCAAAGTAATCTAAAGTAATTTTACTCAGGTTACTCAGCTTGATTATTTTGATTATTTTCCCTGTGTAAGTCACGCACATACAGTCTGCATTCACCTGCGCCAAGAGCGAAGGACGTGCTACCAACAAGGAGGAGACAAACGCCAGTCTATCAGAGGACCTTGTAGCCAAGAAAAATGCCTTCTCCGTTGTTCAGGCACATTTTGGATTCTGTGTAAATACTGCACCAAAATGTTGTTGTATGGGGTCAAGTACCAAATACACTGTTTTTGCTTTTATAGGAGCTTATTTGCAGTGTCCATCATTATAATTATTGGAATTTTAAAACATTAAAAAGTCACAGTACTAAACTATACAAAGCAAAGCCACACAGCAGACATACCGTACATTATGAGGTAAGATAGGAACACAAATTATATAGTTTACTATTAGTTTTATTTTTTTTAGTCACCATTCATCTCTATTGTATAAGATTGTTTTATGAGAACTTTTAATTTCATTTGAGGTCACAGAGGTTCACAAAGACTATTGTTGCTTTCACCTCTTCCTCTGCTCAGCACTAAATGTGTCTTTGTGCAGGAAGTGTACATACAGTGTAGAATCTAACCACCTTCTGAAAGCTCACAAGTGGCTGTTTTGGTGTTTTGTCCTGCGGATCAACCTTCTCCCCCTGTACAAAGAAACATGCCACATTTATGTATTTTGAGATAATCAGATAAATTAATTAACTTTTAGGGCATCACTGATGTGCAGTGCACTTTGGAATGATGTCAAATGGTTGTAATGATCCTCTTTCTTATCTCTTCCTAATGAGAGCCATTCTGAAGTTTTAGTAAATCAGACAATGTGGAAAAGTCACTGTAAAGTACTATTGCGTATTAAAGTGACTTTTCCCCCACTGATAGAGGCGTACAATCAGTAAGATGTTGGAAGAGGAACAATGCGACCATATGACATCATTATCCAGAGTCCATTGCACAACAAAGTCAGCCCACATGTATATCTGTTTTGTAATCATTTACAAACCCTAATTCCAAAGAAGCTGGGATGTTTTGTGAAACAAGAAAGACACAGCATTTAATGTTCAAACTGATAAAAAATTTTGTGCAAATATTCATTCATTTTGAATTTGATGCCTGCAACATGCTCCAAAAAGCTTGGACAGGAGCAACAAAAGACTGTCAAAGTTGAGGACTGCCCAAAAGACACCTGTTTGGAATATTGCAAGGGTGAACAGGTTAACTGGAAGTGTCAGTTGGGTGTCATGATTGGGTATAAAAGAGACAGCCTTGTAAGACTCAGTTGCCCACAAGCAAGGATGGGGCAAGATTCACCACTTTGTGTACAACTGTGTGAGCAAATAACAGTATTTGAATAGTTTCTCAATGTATAATTGCAAGGAATTTAGGGATTTCATCATCTACAGCCCATAAAATCATCAAAAGATTAAGAGAATCCAGAGAACCTTCTGCCAGAAGCAAAAAGGCAGAGAGCCAACACTGAATGCCTGTGACCTTCAGCACTCCACTTAAAACCAACATCATTCTGTAAAAGATACACCTGTGATGGTATGGGTGCGTATCAGTGCCCATGGCATGGGTAACTGTGAAGGCACCAGTAATGCTGAAAGGTACATACAGATTTTAGAGCAACATATGATGCCATCCAAGCAGGATCTTTTTCAGGGACATCACTGCTTATTAGGGAATCTGTGGCGCAGTCTGATAGCGCGCTTAGTCTGTATTTGGAAGGTTGCAGGTTTGAGCCCAGCTCTGGCTGCCACATGGTGATGTGTCTTTGGGCAAGACACTTAACCCATGCTGTTTTGAGTAGTCAAAGACTAGAAAAGCGCTATCTAAGCTCAAGTCAAGTTCAGCAAGACAATGCCAAGCCACGTTCTGCATGTGTTACGGCAGCATGGCTTCATAGAAAAAGAGTGCAGGTACTTGACTGACTTGCCTGCACTCCTGACCTGTCTCCCATTAAAATTATGTGGCACATTATGAAGTACAAAATACGATAATGTTAATACATTATGAAAATAACTGTTGAGCAACTAAGCCATGCATCAAGCAAGAATGGGAAAGAATTACACCTCCATAGCTTCAACAATCATCAGCCTCAGCTTCTCCTCAAAGGCTCATTGAAAGTGGTTAAAAGGAAAGGTGAAGTCACACAGTGGCAAACATGCCCTGTCCCAACTTTTATTTGAACATGTTGCAGGTATCAAATTCAAAATAAGTGAATATTTGCAAAAACTATAAGTTTATCAGTTTGAACATTAAATATCTTGTCTTTGTAGTGTATTCAATTATATGTCCAAAATGATTTGCAAAACCCTATTAGTGTGCAACTTATTATTTTTAATTATCAAACATGTATGGCAAACTCTAGCCCACTGTTTAACCAACAAGAGGCACCATTCACTTCCAGATATTGACAATGTATTAGTGCAATTAAGACACTCTGTTTCTTTTGGTAAGACTTTGATTGTTGGGTATTTATTTTCTTACCTTTTGTAACATAATAAAAATAATACTATTACTAGTGCTAAAATGATAACAATAATATAACAGTAAGGCAATGGTAAAAAAAAAAAAATCATTAATCCTCCACTTCGCTTTCCACCTCTGAAAAATAATATGAAGATGTTTCATTGCATTACCTTCGCTGACACAGTTTTGTACTGAACGGTAGACGGCGCCATTTTCTTTGTACCTTCATCGTAACCTCCAAATGAAACAGCAGAAGAAGACGGTTGGCTCGTGTCTGTACTTCCGGTGAGAAACTGGTGCCTACAACAAGCAACTGAGCCGACCTGTGTAAAACCTGCTGCTCACACTCTTGCTGACCTGCAGCTCCAGAACAGGTGAGCAGTTTTATTTTACAAACTTACTTGCGCCGCTTCAACGCCACACTGTTTTATGGACCATTTGCCCGGGAACTCGTCAATCTTCTCCTCAACGGTTTTAACGGCTCCTGGCTCCGTGGTCTGTGGCCAACACAGTGTTAATGTCTGCAGATGTGCCACAGCAGTTTGAAACGGAGGTGGCAGCGTGGGTGTTTGATCAACCTGTATGCCACGTCGTTTGTTTGTCTCTCTAATGCGAGAAAGAAAAGATCCGGGATGTCGTTCCGCTTGAGTCTGAAGAATCAGGACAGTTTTGGATGTTAGCTTAGAGTTAGCTCTGTCGCGTCAACGGAGACGGTAGTTAGACGGGTCAAGAGATGTCGAGGTGAGCTTTTTAAAGATTATTTCATTAATAATGACAGGACAGCTCAATGAAACTGAACTATATAAATCAAGACATACGTTGCAGACGAATTAAAGAAAAGGCAGTGGTTCATTTAAGTCTATACCCAGATGCAGAAAGTGTTGGTGCAGGTTCTCGGTCATTCAAGTATAAAAAAGGTCCCTCTGGATTAAATTTAGAAATTCATATACAAATGTATCAAATTTTATTTGAAATGGAGTACTTTGCTTTTCTTTATGGCTCTGTTTTATGTGTCTAAATCAAAAGACTACACTAGAGCAAAGAATAATGCAATTTTCATCTATTAGGAAAACAAAAAGTTATTTTCATTTCATCTCAATTAAAGCCTTCTAGTTTGGGAGCATTGGCATGAAAAAAAGAAAATACCTGTGTATAACTTTGCCCACTGAGCACAAAACTGCAAAAAGCTGGAATTTTAATGCTGCACATATGTTCAGTGTTTACAGTGCATTTCAATGTATAGCCTATCTAACAATGCATGCATGCAAAAAAAAAACCCTGCTATGAAGAAAAGCCGTCATTGCCCCACAGAACACTTACTTTAATTCTGTAAGGTTGTGATATTTGTGTCAACCCACAGCGTGATACAGTTTTGGAGTGGAAAAGCTCATGATATTTCCCATTTGACTTATATACAAAGTAGGGCTGTCACTTTATGCTCAATAATAGAATATCCTCTTGAGCGCAGGAGTAAAACTCCATACCCAAACTGTTAATATGTTCCAATATCAAATCTGCAGACCTCCAGCACATCAGGGTGCTCCTAGAGCAGTGAACTGTCAGATTCAACAGGGGCACTTCAAGTGCAACTAGATGGTCAGTTGCTCACATGACCTCAAAAACAGGAAGTACACCTCGAGAAAATACAGGACAGACAAAGCCACTCTGTGGAAGCACTTTGGGCTCTACACCACTGGATGGTCACTTTTCCACTTCCTTGACAAAAGGGACAGCCCTAATACAAAGGCAGACACACACTCACAGTGCTACTTTCTCCCATCAAGTCTTAAGGGTTCCCTCTCACCAATATTTGCCTTGACACTGGAGCAGATTGTAGGCTCAACTTGCCCCTTTGTTTCCCTAAGGACCACAATAGAGGCCAAGCATCAGAGGCATTCATTTTATAGCTCAGAATGGCAGCATGAATGGGGCTGATGACTTTATCGTGTATATGGTATCCCTAATATTCAAATCATTATTCATAAGCATTTTTTTCATATACAACCATAATGATTCTGTAAGAGCTGCTGAAATGAGATAACAATGTCTGTCTTTCCCTTTTGTTAGACACATCCGATAGTGGGACACCAGCAAGAAGTAGCCTGACAGATGAAATGGGAGGTATGTTGTTTCGACTTGTTTCAGTCTGAAGATTCCTGATTTCACTTTCTCTTCACAGCTATTAAAAAACTGTATTTTGGTGTTTGTAGGTTAAGTATAAGTTAATATGACAGCTTTATAAGACGTCATCCTCATTACTAGGCCAAAGATATGATGTCAAATAATCACTAATCACAAGGTGTGTCAGCTCGGCAGTTTATTGTATTTTTTTTCCCTCTGTAAACCTCTGCCACAAAATAACAGGAGGCCAAGCTGCCCCACCCTATTCAATGGAATTTTCAGCATTTGACACACGAGTGGGGGTGCTTCAGGGCAAGCAGGTTTGGGCATTAAATCTACCTGGCTGTCAGTTGTGAATAGTCAAATGAATACATGGACACACACACACATGTTGAATCAGCTACACTGTGTATTGTAAATGTGTGAGCAAAACAGGATATATTTACCTATTTTAAAGATTTATGACGAGTGAATCTTGTATCCTTCACAAGATTCACTCATGAAAAACGGTCCTGGAGTTCTCTTTGACACAGTGCCTCTGCTTCAGTGCCAGTACAAGCTCATGCAAGTTTAAGGAGACTTGGAAGAGGGAAGCAGATCACTGTCATTCATGATTGAATTCATTAACTTGTATCCACAACTTAATTTTCTTAAACTGTTGACTGGCTTTTGACCTGCCGGTTGACGTTTTTCCCACTCTGCACCTAACAATCAAATGTCTAAAGTGATAGTCTGCTGCTGTTAGAGGAACACAAATGTAGAACCTCTCTCACACTCAGAGGTGCATGGGTAACTGGTGCCATGGGGGCAAAAGGCTGTCCCCCTCCTCCCTCAGTGTTGCTCCTAAGTTTAGAAGATGATTATTTTTTTTCGAAGGCTCAAAGCACACATGAAACAATGCTGTAAGATAAATGTATGAACCATTTTAAGACTGAATTTTTAAATTAGATCCTGGCAGTTATCTAAACTCCCTGATTTTCAAACCTTTATTTTTATGTTACTTAGAAGCTTTTAAGTTTGTGCAGATGGTAACAGAACTCAAATGCACAGAGTGCCTCCCTGACAGTAAAAGCTGGGGAAAGGTGGTGTTGACTTGCCAGTTCAGTAAGTCAGCATTAGCGCAGATTAGCTGCTGGAGGGCGTAACAGCACAATTTCTGCTCCTTGTGTTCTGGACAGCATTCGAGGCAGCAGATTCTCCACAAGAGTGCGCAAACGCAGTTAAAGTGTGAAGGGGGAAGTTTGACAAAGGTCAATAGTGTGAATATTTCTCAACATAGCATACTTCACCCCTTTGTTGTATTTTCAGTTGTTTTTTTCTCACCATCTGAATGTCAGTAGGTCTCTCCTTAAAGGGTTGAGCAGACTGACATTGTGTAGCCTTCTGTACTCACTACTGACTTGTACCTCACACAACCTCCACTTAAGCATTACTAAACTATTACTAAGAGCTACTAGGCTGACAGCTTGCACACTTTTCAAACAGTTTTCCCTCCCACTCTTGCTATATCATAATCAGAGTGAAATAAGGATGGCGGGAGGTGTTGACTTTCTGCCTCTTCTTTTTTTTTTCTCCAGCTACATTAATGCTCCAGAAGCTGACTTCATCACATCCGTTTATCTTTATGTCTCTTTCTTTCAGACCCCTCTCTGAGAGACTGTCCCCTTGACTGTAAAGTTTACGTTGGGAATCTTGGAAACCATGGAAACAAGGCAGAGTTGGAAAGAGCTTTCGGGTACTATGGGCCTTTAAGAAGTGTGTGGGTTGCAAGGAATCCCCCCGGCTTTGCCTTTGTGGAGTTTGAAGATCCCAGGGATGCAACAGATGCTGTGAGAGAATTGGATGGAAGGTACATAATCTACACATGAGTGGTTTTCAACCAGTCAGGCCTTGGTAGGCCACCACCACTACCTTAAAGAGAAATGGCAAGATCATTTACAAAATGTTGTAGTTTGTACAGAAAGCTCAT
The DNA here is from genome assembly GCA_037902135.1 of Cetoscarus ocellatus. Classification (NCBI taxonomy): domain Eukaryota; kingdom Metazoa; phylum Chordata; class Actinopteri; order Labriformes; family Labridae; genus Cetoscarus; species Cetoscarus ocellatus. Next base: position 1,371,601 of record JBAMNC010000559.1, read on the forward strand.
TATTAATAAGTCTAGAGAGGACATGCAGATATTTTATTGAACTTAACTGCCGTGTAGTAATTAAGGATAGAAATCAAGAACCAGTGCCGTTTGAGATTTGGTAACAACTGGCTGGATGAATCAAAAACAACTCCCATGGTGTGCCCAGCAAAACAATTCTGACATGTTCTCAGGAGGGGCAGTTGGCAGTAATTACCAAAGGGTCAAAGGAGTAATGTTTGCAGACGTGAGAGAGAGGTGGTCTCAAGTGTAACCTAATTTTACACAACGTGATGCCAACAGTACAATGTGTAATGTCTGTGGTTGTGTGATTTCGAGCAAGGGTGGAAAAACCAGCAACATGCTGAAACAGCCGTTATAGCAGCATGACATAAAGTATCAGGAGAGTCATTTTAAGCTCTTTTTGGATTTCTTCATATTAAAGGTCACATGTCCTACAAAAAAAAAAGTGCATCTTTCTTTCCTTTAATGTTGTTCGAAGGGGCTTCTGGAGCAAAAGAATGTGACACGTTTTACTAAACTCTCTGTTCGCAGAGAAATGCACCATACCGCTTTAAAGAAATCTACAGCCTTGTCACAGACAGATGCCAGGACTGTTTTGAAAGTCAGCTCTGTAGCCTGTAACCCCTCCCTAATCCCATTAGACAGCGTTTGGGCAGCCAGTCAGTGCAGAGCATATTAGGATAGCCTACCATATCCTGTCCCCTCAGATCTGAGCGTTTCTAAAGGGTAGGGAGAAAGAGCTGCATGATCATCTACAGAGATTTAATTAATTTTATTTTTTAATTCAGCGTTGATCAAATCTTTGTTTAATTGACGTTAAAAACATGATTTTTATTTTTTGCACTTCCCCGCTTATGGTTTTTTTAGGACAATGTGTGGCTGTCAAGTCCGCGTCGAGTTGTCCACAGGAGAGCGTCGCTCGAGGAGCCGTGGACCTCCCCCATCTTGGAGCAGACGCCCTCGGGATAATTTTAGGCGACGTAGTCCTCCAGTTAGACGCAGGTATGTATTTCCTGTTGAACTATACTATCAAATGTGTTTTGTACTGTCTTATCATTCCAGCTCTTTGATGATTTCCATTCCCCACATCTGGTTAGCATTAGTTGTCTATTCCAGTGTATTGATTGGCAAAGTGGTTTATATTATACAACCCCCTGCCCTCACAAAAAATGTTAATAATTTTAGATGTCACATCCATAAAAGCAATATCAATTCAGCCAAACTAGACTGTAAAGATTTGCATGGGTGTCACTAATACTTACCTTTGACTGCTGATTAGCACTCAAGTTTATCAACAGTTACTGTGCGGATCTGACTGCTTCAGGACTTGATCTTTTGATTTCACTTTTTATCCCTCAAGTCTTAAAGTGTACTTATTGACAAATTAGACTGAAACTTTAATCAACATGTTATAAATTAAAGGTAATTTTAGAACTGCTATTTTTGCCAAATGACAGCTAAGTGTAATGGCCGCAACATATTAGCACTTATGACACCATAGCTGTGTAAAATATCCAGCTCTTCCTGAGTAATTTTGCCAATTGGGATATTTTAAGAGGCACAGTTAACACTATAACATTCTTTTAACATTTCTAAAGTTAATACTAGAATGAATCTCTGCAGGTGTCAATTTTGTTTTCTCTCAGTTGCCATCTATTAATAAAAATGAACCCCGTTGCAGAGTCACCACCACGCTTCTCACCATCTGAGTCAGTCAACTAGTCCTCTTTCAGCATCATATGGCTGCTGTCCAGCGAGCCCCAATCAGCTTGGCTGGTGTCACATGACCCAGGCGCACCTCAAGCCGTCAGGTTCCTCCAACCTTTTGGTTCCTGAGCATGCAGTCCCCAGCATCCTCCTCTTCTTTCTCCAACTTTAACCCAGTCAACAAGGGTCCACCTCACACTGTCAGCCAGTCCGCGTCCTTACTTTTTATTCTCCACACAACTACTGTGAACAGCCGGGAACAGCCCTTGGCTCACATCCCTTCACATCCTCCCCCCCAAAAAAGGCAGGGACAGTCAACAGCTACCCCTTCCAACCAGCCACCAAGCAACTTCATACCTCCAACATTTGCACCATGTGGCAAATCCTCTCTGCAATTCGACCTCCCTCACCATCAGTCTGGCGTCCTTGCGTCAATTCTATCTTGTCCAAATGCCTATAAATAGTAAGTCGCTTTTATCCTGTTTTTTTTTTTTTTTTTAGTTTTTATGCTTGATGGTTTTTCCTCAGCATTTTGTAATTTCAAACCAAATTAAGTGAAGAGCTTCAAAACTCTACCAATCAGAAGCTGTGGTCAAGAAACTTTGCCTTCAGTGATCAGTTTTTATTTGCAGAAATGAACTACATTTATTGGATGCTCTTTTGGTAATTGTGCTGCTCAGTGCGATTTCATGGCTCGACATTAAACCATCTTGAAAGATATTAATTTTAAAAAAGGAAATGTTTCACCCCGTTTTACCAAGAAAGTATCTTTTTACCACAAAAACAAAACACTTCTAACATAACAAAGAATCACTTTGATCACATTTGCCTAAAAGAAAATCTTGGGAGCAAATACATGTTGGTTCCTTAAGATTTCAGTGCTAGACTGTGACACTGGCTTAATGAAAACAGATCACGTTGCTGGTCAAAGATAACCCGAAATGTGCACCTGTCAGTAGGAGGAAGTTGTTGCATATTTTGTACGGTGTTTGTGCTTTAATGTCGAGACTTGAATATGTCACATACTTTTGATTTTGGCTTCTTGGACAAAATTCCCTGTTAAAGAGTTGATCTGGGTGCAGTTCATAAATGCAGATGATCCTTTGCAAACTATGTGCAACCATGCTTTCACATGAAACACGTGTTTTTTTTAAGGAACAAGAATACCTAAGGTTTTGTTGGTGATTTTAGGTGTAAAATCTCCCTTTTAATGTCTTTGCTTCGTTTCCAAACTTTAACTACATTTTAGATCACCGAAGAGGAGGACAGTCAGCCGCAGTCGCAGCAGGTATGTTTCAACCACATTTATTTGAACAACGTTACGTTAGGTGTTGTTTGTCTCTTATTTTCAATTTGTGTTTTCTTTCCCACCAGGTCTCTTTCAAGAGACAAGCGTAAATTTCGTTCTGTCTCCAGAGACAAGAACCATAAGCGTTCAAGGTCCTTTTCAAGATCAGCAAGGTAGGTTTTTATAGTCAGTGTTTTTTTTTTTTAAATCCATGTGCACCTCAAGAGTAGACTGTTTCACTTAAATTACCCTACTGTCTTTCCTTCGCAGTCGTTCCAGGTCTGGCGAAAGAAAGTAACTTCTTACAATGGGTCAGCTCTAAAACCCTGTGTCAAATGGAAAAATATGTTTTTTTTAGTTGGCTGGTCTTTTTTAACTGTTTTCCGCCAGCTAGAGGTTGTTCAAAGATGGTCAACATTCATATTGTGTGATATGTGTCTTTTCAAATATCACCAAAGGACTGAATTCTTTTTCTCCTTTTATTAGTTCTCATGTTGAGGTTGCCTGTTTTACTGAAAAACATATTTGGTCTTGGATGCTGCTCTCGAAGACAGAAAAAAAGGGTGTAACACTGCATGTCCTGAAACGGTATACTGGGTAGTTGAAGGCCTTGTTCACACAAAGACAGGCGTTTAAAAAAAATCTTAGGATTTCTGTCCACATATCTTTTAAGTTAAACAAAAAATCATTTTCTCCACATGAAAACGCACAAATGCACTGTTGCATGGTGTCAACAGCATGCAAAGATGTCACTGATGAGGTGAAATTTTCTCGCCATATCTTTGAAATGACTTTGATTTTCAGATGTCGTACTAACCCAAGTCTTAGCAGTGTTGCAGTGTAACTAGTGACCATGTTAACTTCTGTGGCATTCTTTGTGAATGTTTCAGTTTAATCTTGATGTAAGACTTACTTCATAAGTTGGTACAATACCATAATGATAAAGTAAAAAGAACAGTTGTGAGTACTTGTGCAGATCTCAACATCTGTTTTTAACTTTGGCAAAGACACAGGTAAGCACCATCACTATTTGCACTGTAACACTGGGTCTGATCCAGAACCATCACCATTAGTGACAAAGTTTGTTTTGTCAGTGAGCAGTATGTCAACATGGCAGCAGAGCAACTGTGTGTCAGCATGTAAAAAGTTCACTTGGCATCATCAGCAGCATCACTGTGCTCATGTAAATAAAATTGATACACATATAAAAGACTAGCATGCACAGACAAAGCTTTGTTTTTTTGTTTTAAAAATGCCCACCTATGTGTGGACAAGGCCTTATGTTGCTATACTTTTTGTTTTTAACTGTTAAATTAAAGTTTGTTTTATGTTTTTATTGTTTCTTTTTATTCTTGGTTGTCTCTTAAATTACTGGCGGTGGGTTACTGTAAGCTGCATCAGTTATATGAGAGGCAAGCTTTTTACCAATGACAGAAAACTTACAGAAAACTTAAGCTATCATAAATGTTGGTGCTGTACTTAAAGCCTATCAAGTTTTAAAGCTGTATTTTAGCTATGCTTCCTTTGCTAAAGTAAGCATCTGTGGTATTTTCTGTTGATTCTCTGAAGCTGTGACAATTTGTGTTGATGGAACTTGTTTAATAAATGTTTTTTTCCAAGGTGACACATTTTCCATGTTTTTGTGTCTTTTTTTGATAAACTGATGGGATTATATTAAGTAAAAACAGCAAGAAAGCATGAATAATTAGACTCGACTCAGATCAGGAAGTGCTGTATGTTAAAGGCTGCGAGGGGTAACCAGCACAGGAAGCTAGCAGTCAGAGCTGCAGTTAAGGAACAGCCCATATGTGTGAAATATAACTTCCACTCTCTGTAAGCTGATGACATTGCAGAGCAGCTCATGTGAGACAACAGAGGTCCATATTCAGAAGGTAGGGGCACTAGCTGCTTAAAAAATTATGATGAAGACCTGGCACGATCTAATGAGTTGTAAGACTGTCTTTGACTTTCTTCCTTACTGACTTATCTTCACTTAGAGGTAATAAATTGGAAATAACAGCATGCGTCCTGTCTGGTTGTAGTTTAAGTAATGCTATGTTTCGTAAGTTTTCCTGTAAAAAGTGACAAACCACTAGTACATGACTACAGCTGTATTTTTAATTTTCTTGATACCAGTGGATAGTAAATATAACCTTCATTTTCAAACACTTTGCATGACTAAATGTTTCATGCTTTAGGAGAGAAGATTAGGAGTCATGTCCTCACAAAGTACAAAGAAAAGAAGGATTGGTTCCCGTCGCAGGGCAACAAACCAAAATAAAACCTCTGAGGCAGATGAGTTCCTTGAAACAAACAGCATCTCTGTTGCACAATTGAGCATACCAGGAGGTAATGAGGAATCAGTTAATGCTCTATCTAATCCTGATAAAGCACCATCTCAGTCAGAAAACCCACCTTCACCAGAACTCTCTGGAAACAGAAGAAAACTTGGGTCGAGTCGAAGAAGTAAAGGAGGGAGGCATGTCCAGGACTCTGCATCAGACTCGCACCAAAAACTAAGAGAGGGAGTTGAGGAAAAGTCTGGGGGGAATCAAAGCCCTGAAATGACACAAATGTCACTGGCAGAACAATATGAGGGGAAGGATTGTTTGATTAAAAGTCAAGATCGTGAAATATTGTCTGTAACACATTTGTCTAAAGAAGACATTGCCACGGTGTATTCAGTTAAAGAAAGAAGAGACAGAGAAGACAGCAAAGACATGTTAATGCAGGATGGAAGTTTTCTGAGTGACTATTTGGCAAGTGAGTCAAATGAAGAACCTGTAGTTGAACGGTTTTCTCACTCACTAGAGCAAGTAAAAGAAGAAAGCAGCATTCAACAACATAAGGAAACTGAAAGCAATGAACTAGGAAAATTTTCAACATCAAATGAGGAGCCGTCCACAAAAGAGGAACAAAGCAAGGTGTCTTACTTGCCTGAAATAAAAGATTTTTTGCAATCAGAACAGGTTGTAAGCACAGACGGAGAAGAGATGGAGCAAATGCATGTGACTGAGACTGATAATGATGAAAATTTGATGCATGAAGGACTGGCTTCTGAAATCTCTGAAAACTTGTTCAACAGCACTGAAGTCAGTGACAGTACTGGTGATTCTTCTAAAACACAGGAAGTTTTAAATCCTGACGACAAACAGAATGAGAAAAACGTAAAAGAAAATTCAGAGGCTAAGAATGAGGATTACCATGCGTGTGACATTGAGAAACCACTGACCACTGACAAAGATATATTTGGTTTTGAACCAGGTGAGGTGAATGAGAAAGAATACAGACATGATGATAATATGGAGCCCAGTGTTGAACAGGCATTTCACCATCCAAAAGAACTGGTTGTTGACTTGAGTAGATCATCTTTACAAATGATTCAGTCAGAAACAGCGACTAATTTTGACTCCCAAATACAGGACGACACTTTAACTGTAGATGAGCACAGCTCAGGCTTCAGCACCACTCGAAACAGAAGAAAAATGGGGTCAAGTCGGAGGAAAAAAGAAAGCCAGCAGATCAGGGACCCTGCTGATGAATTGTACCATAAACCAGCACAGGAAGTAGTGGAATGTTCAGTTGATAATGAAGACTTGGTAACAAATGTGTCATTGCTAACTGAGACATTGTTGCAGGGAAACTTTGTAGAAAATACACTGGAAGAAATGACTGATTATGACATTTTTAAAACTGAAAAACTCCGTCCGGGGGAGGACATTTTGGAGGGAAACAGCTCAGAACAACATGCTGAAGCTGAAAGCAGTGTTGAGAAAGCAGCATTTCCATCACCAGAGGAAGATTTGTCCACAGTTGAAGAGCAAAGAGAAGTGTTTCTATTGTCTGAAGCCAAAGGTGTTCATCAGTCAGAGGATTCTTTGGAGGAAGCACTAGAACATGGGGAGGACGTGTTTGGAACTGAAAAATCCTCAAAGCTCTTGATACTTAATGCTGCGGAAAATTCAGAAATAGTGTCTGATAAACAAATTAACCAAGATAAAGGCAGTGATCTATCTCAGCTTACCAAAAATAGTGCTGATGATTTTGCTACCAAGCAGGGAGATTCAAACCTTTATGAGATGCAGGAAGAGCATCCCTCAGGAGAAGACAACTTTGAGGCATTTGACCAAAGCATTAAGGACTATCTCCAGAGACCACAAAGAGAAGACAAGGAACTTGGTCATACTGAAGGCAAAGTCGAAGATGATATAGAACTCAGCCCTGAGCAAACAGATCATCTTGACAAGGAAATGGACAATATTAAATCCTTTCAAACCCTGAAGTCAGAGGAACATGTTTCTTTAAACTCTAAACCTCTGCCAACCAGCAATAGCCTCAACCTCACTGCTGATGAAACACACCACGGACCAAAAGAGGAAGACATTGAAATGACCAAGGATGATGAAGCTCTTGAGCCCAAGGAAATATCACTACCACAAGAGGATAGATTAGTGGAAGACAATCTGGAAGAGATGGACACATTTGGTACTGCTCAGATGACAGAAGGAGGTGATAAAGTTCAATATGATGCAGATTTTGGCACACTGAGAAATGCCAGTGAGGAAACTATTACAAATGTGCAGTCAAGTTCAAATATAAATCCAAAGCTGCCTGTTGAATCATCGGTGAATGAACCAGACAAGGAACTTTATCATTTGTTTCCTGAAACTACTGAAGACAAAGAGAGCATTGACAAGACAACCCAACATTTATTACCAGATGTAAATGTACAAGGCAGCTTTTTTGGGAATCAGCCGCTCTTTAATTCAGAGGAGAGAGATTTGTCTTCAGTGCTGACAGAAAGCCATAGCCCCCAAGAGGATACAAAACTTGAATGCAGTGTTGAGAATGAAGGATTTTCATCACCAAAAAAAGGCATTCATACAAATGAGGAACTTGACAATATTCCCATTCGCTTGTCCAAAGTTGTGGGAGTTTTGCTTTCAAAGGATGCTGTAGATGAAGTACATGAACAGGGGGAGGGGGTAAAGCAAACACAAATGCAAGAAACGCATTACCCCTCTGAAAGGCTGACCAACAATGCCGCAGATAATTCATTATTACTATCTGGACACCAGGAGGAACAAGAAAGTGGCTCTCACCAATCTGGGTTGTTTGTGAAAAGCACAAATTTTGCAACTGTACTGGAAAATTCGGATGAAAATGAGCAGAAAGGAGCCCTCTCAGATGACGAGGAATGTAAATCCTCTTTAAAGACATTACAGCCTCATTTAGAGGACCCTGCGTTGCACTGTTTGAACAGCAATGAGCAAACACATACTGCTTTCAACCCTGTTAAGAGTCATAGAAAATTGGGATCTAGCAGAAGATATAAAGACAGAAAGAAGGATAAGGACTCTGTTGCTGAGTTATACCATGAACAAAAGGAGGATGTGGAAATTACCTCAGTCAATGAAGAATTTGAGCCATCACAAAAAATTCCAGAAACAGAAAAAATAAGTTGTGAAGAATTATATCAAGACAGTGAGTCCAATTTCACCATGCCAGAAACAGACAATTTCTCTCTGTGTCCAGATAAGGTGCCTTTTGGAGATCAAAACCCTACAACATCAAACTATCACGAGACTGACCTGGAAAACTTAATTCCTGTGAGGGAAATTCCTCAAGAAGATCATCATGAAAGAGACAGTGATTTTAAAGTTGAGAAGTCTGATAAATCAGTGACAGGGACTGGTGAAGATAGGGACCAATCTGTCCCACTACAGAATGAAGACCTAAGAGGGGTTCAGGATCTTTCTCAAAACCAAGATGTTAAACCAGCACCAGTTAACCAGCAGAATATTTCTAAAAATTTAGAGGTGCTTTCTGGAGATTTGACAGAAGAAGATGAAATCAGCAATACCTACCAATCTGAACTGACTGAGAGAGTGCATGTTTCTCCTAACAGTCAAGAAGACTTGCATACTCATGACAAGCATGAAGGACATGCTATGAACTCTACCAACACTGAGGGTTTGGACCAAGCAAACAATGAGCTCCGTGATGGTGATACAGGGAGTGGTGAAACAATGACGGAAGACATTTTACCAGGACAGGCCGATGAAACTGAAGGCCATATTAAAGATGAGCTAAAACCTCTGTCTGAGAAGACAGTTCATCTGGAGGAGGTGGATCTTTGTTTTGAGGCAGAGAAGGGTGAGTCTTTGTCACAAACCCTACATTTGGAAATACATGCTTCCCAATCAGAGGACCAGCAATCTGACAGTCTACAAGAAAGAGACTCAACTGCTGAATCATACCAAAGTCATACTGAGGAAGACATTCAAGAGGCAAGGGAGAATTTACCTGCTGACACAACAGAACTGTCACTTAGAGAAGAGACAGAAATTCAGGAAAAACCAGTGGCTATCATATTGGATCAAGTGGACCCAGGTGACACTGCTTGGGCAAAAGAAGTTGGTAATCAAGGTGAAGACAGTGCACATGTTGGCACGACTGCTGATGAGCTTCCTGAAATAGGCTCAACTGCAAATCTGAAGGCAACTAGCCAGTCAACTTTCAAGGAAATACCAGAATACAAACTCCTGAAAATGTATTCTGTATCAGAAAAAGAAAGCACAGAAAAAGATGAGGACAAAGATTTGTCCAGACAGGTTGGAAATTTTCAGGTCAACAATGTGGAGAGTGAGTCAGCTTTTGGACAAGAGCTATTCACTGAAAAATACCAAATTAAAGAACATGCTGAAAATGGGAGTGTTGCACAAGCAGTTTCTACAAACAAGGAAGAAACAGAGCATGTAACCTTGTCCCATGTAGGAGTAGGTCATCATTCAGGGTTCAGTGTTGATGAAGTACATGAAGATGAGGTTAAGATAACACAAATGCCCGAAGAATATCGACCTGTATACCCCACATCAGAGGAGAATGTCTCTTCAGGGCAAGAACTGTGGTCTAAAATGAATGTTCCATCAGATTCTGAACCTCAACCAGTTAAATCCTTTGGCAACAGGAGAAAACTGGGGTCAAGTCGTAGAAATAAAGGAAGGCAGCATGTCAAGAACACTGTTACTGACACTTTGCAGGAACCCACGGAAGAATTTGTACAAAAAGGGAGCAGTGATGAGGCCCTCAAAGTAAGTACAGCAGATATTTTCTTAGCAAATGACAAAGAGAAGCAAGAAGAATCAGATCACTCTGACTTATTCAACTCCACCATGGGAATGACAAATAGCAATGAAAACTCAGTCAGAATTTTATCACAAAATGATGAGGACAATGGAGCAATCTTATCAGCTGATAGCTCAAGATTAAACAAAGATGATTTGGAACAAGTAAAAGTAACTAATGACCCAGAGAATTTAAGTCAGCACACAGAATATGACAAAACTGACTTGATACAATCACAAAATACATCAGCCCTGAAAGATGATGTGGACGGTAAGAATACTCCTCCTCATGATGATGAATTTGTTAGGCTGTCCCCCTCTGATCATGTTGAGCAAGAGGATGACTATCACAACCAAAATAAGGAAGCTTTAACTTGTGATAAAGACAAAGACATTAATATGCAACAGATCAATGATGCAGAGGTAAAGGGTGGACATGTCACAGTAGATAACTACAATGCAGATGTAAGGGCTGAAATGGATGTGCCAGTGTCTAAAAATGACAAAGTTGAAGAAAATTTGATGAAGAAAGACCAAGACATAGAGGACACCATGGCTTCAGTAGACATCACAGATCCTGAATATAAAAAGACTGACTCTTTGGCTCCGTTGGACTCTGGTCTTCTGTTAAACTTCAAAGAAGAGCAAACTGGGGATGTGGATGAAGGAAGTGGAAGTGAAAATTTGCCTGAAAAATCCAAACAGAGGAAGAGAAAGTTTGGCTCCAGTCGACGGTTACTACGCTCAAAGAGTCCAGCGAGAGAACAGGACAGCAAAGATGAAGCCAAGAAGGTGGAATTAGATGCTCAAGCGGAGGTAAGAAACCTTGAAAGAGTAGAAGTCATGGAAGAGTTTACAGGGTGTGTTACTGCTGAATTTTCACCAAATGAAAATGTAAAGCCACCCCGAAGTTTGGCACATGAAAATCTTCAGGAATCAAGTGAATCAAGCAGAATTCTTGACTCAGAACGCAATCTACAAAGCAATATCTCTGACCAACCAACTTCAGAGTACAGTATGTTGGACACAAATCCTCCACTGTCTTCAAAAACTGAAGAATATCCAAACATTATGATCTCAGATGGGAGTTCTGTGTCTCCAGAGAAAACCACCCAAAGTTTACAAAATGATGAGGAATGTGTCAATGCAACACAAAACCAAACTTTGAAATCAGTGGTAGAGTTGGTTGTGGCTGAAGCAGATGTGGAAACAGTTAAAGCTGTTGTTAGTGGAGGTGAAGAGCAAAACAACACAGAGGCTGTGATACAGGAGCCATACAGCTTGGAAGAGGAGGCTCACTTTCTTGACACTGAGAATGAAAATGTAATTTTAAACTTGCCTCAACGGAGAAGAAAGATGGGATCCTCCAGAAAGAATCCCAAAAACCAAAGGAAAACCAAAGAAGAAGACTTATCGGTGCAGCAGGAAGAAGATAATGAGGCAGTAGAGGCCACAAGAAACGCTGTAGATGCAGAGGATGAGCACTTTTCAGGCATCAAAGAAGGAGAGCCAAAAGTCAGCGTAGAACAACAGGACAGTGACTCTGATTTAAAGAAAGCTGTGGTATCGGAGACAGTTGAGTACACCCTTACTGATGAATCTCACCTCGCACCGACAGCTCCCCAGTCTTCTGAGGAAAACCCTGTTCCTGAAAGCCAAACAGAGCATCAACTAACTCCCAATTATCTCCCTGCATCACATACCGAAACTGTCAAATTAGATGAAATGACTGAATCAGCATCTGATGGCAGAAGAAGAAAAATGGGATCTAGTCGAAAGGCACGTGCACAACTAAGTCGCAAACAACAAACTGCAAGAGAAGACAAAATAACTGAGCTAGAAGATGGGGGCAATGGTGGAGGTGTCACTGAGGAAAGTAACATCAAGGCAGTTGAGGAACAATCTTTGGCAGTGCCTGAAACATCTAAGGTGAGCAGAATTTTTTTGAGTTTTTCTTAAAAGAGAGATAGATTAACAAACAAGCACAGCAAAGGAAAAAAATCAAAATATGGCATGTAAAACATTATCGTTATAGAGGTGAAAGTATGCAAAATATATTTAACGTAGCAATAAATGTATACAGTATCCATATATGCAGTATAAACAAAGGAAGGTTATTTAAACAAAATAAAGAAAAGTTCTGAAAAACAGCAAAAAGTGATGAAGAAAACAAATTAGAATATGTGTGCAAGGATTAAAAGTAATGTGCATGGACTAAAGTAATAAATAAGTCAGTCAATTAATGAACAGGAACTTGTGTGCATTGACTAATGTAATGCATAAATAGACAGAAGTCTGTTAACTTTGTCAATAAAATGAGGATGTACATAAATAAGTGGACAGGAGTATGTGAGTATATGAATAAAGTAGTGGATAAGTAAAGGATCAGAAGAATATGCCCCTGCATTAAAATAGATGTTAAACTGGAATATTTTTGCAAGGCTAAAATGATACCTGAGCACAACTGGTGGAAATAATTAGAAGTAAAAAATGTTATAATCTTTCATTTGGACTGTGCTTCAATGTATTTGAAGCTGAAGATAGCAGTTTGCCCCATTGTTTAATGATTTTTATTGTCATTGCACCATTGGGTATCGTACTCCTTTGCACAGTTAAGTAATACACCATGTATTGTCAAATACCTCCCATTTGCATGAGACTGCTTGCTCACTGGTCAAGTGTTTGTGGCAAATGTGAACAAAATGACACAAGGAACTAAAATGAGGAACGTACTGCCCACACTTAGAGTTTCTGGTTGTGAAAAGGAGAACATAAACAAGTATCTGAATTCTTAATCTTAAAGGGATAGTTTGGGTTTTTTTAGAGGAGTAGTGTGAGGTACCTGATATGAGCCTGGACGTGTGCCACAGTTTCACAGCTCAGTTCTCTCTCTGTTGAGAAAAACTAATGCTATACATTGCTGTACATGGTGTAATATTTTTTGCTTAATTTTAAATTGCGGGAGAAAATAAGGTACAAGAACAGCTTGGGGTCATCACATGCTACAAACAGTTCGTTACATCTGCTGTATATCCCACTACCAAGCCACTTTGATTATGCACTATTTTGAGATATGGCACAGCCTACGTGTCCTTCCACCAGCAGCACCGACTAGTTTGCTTCACAAGTGGAAATAACCGCTACCAAAATGGGACAGATTTATGATTTTTGCAGCAAATATGAATGCTGTTTACTTTGGATACTTTGGACTACTAATATAAATTGGAGTACTCTCAGGAGAAACTTCTGTAGATGGAGAGCCAACAGGTCAGGACAGAAAATGGAGGAATATGCTCTGGGAACTAAGGACCAGAGAAACACACGGTAGCTGTTGATTCAGTTGAATAAATCGTGAGCTTATATTATCAAATTGTATGAAATAACAGTGTGACTAAGAAAGATCACATCAGGATGCTTCAGGATGTTCAGAATCAGAGGATACTATAGGCTTTTATATGTTTGTCTGCAGTGAGCAGCTCTCATCACACAGAGCTTCATTGTTTTAATGGACATTCAGCTTATCCTGATTGTTTATTTTGTAAAGACAGAAGCCATGGTTTCAATGATAAGTGTACTTCATGATATGTTCGTTGTTGTGAGGGTAACATGAGCTAGAGAATCATTCTTTGTCAAAAGTACTGTGCTTGGTCAGCAGGATAATCCTTAAACATTCATACATTCATATTTGGCTGGTGGATGGACCAATAAACTGTGCTGTCAAAATAGTGCCCAATTAAAGCTTCTTGGTAGTGATATATAAAGTAGATGTAAACAAAATGTAGCGTGTGATGGCCCCACGCTGTTTTTGTGGCTTGTTTTCTCCTGCAATTCTTCAAATAACCCGCTTTTTTCTGATCAGACACGGAACTGAGCTGTGACACTGTGGCACACGTTGAGGTTCATGCCATGTACCTCACAAAACCCCACTTCTAAAAACACAAACTATCCCTTAAATAGTGGGGTTAGGTTTTTTTAATTATATATTATACACTCACACTGGCCTGAGGGAACAGAGGTGTTGATGACATTTGACAAAAACGTAATAATACAAATAATAAGCTAATAATTGGCCCCTTTAAAGCAGAAGTTTACAAATTGTTTGGGCAAGGAAAAAGCATTATACCACGGACACAAAAGAACCAGAATCAAGCAGCAAGGTACCAAAATACAGAGCGGCAAAAGCTAAAGGATCCAAAATAGACAACCAACATTTAAACAAAGACTTTATAGGTTATGAGACAGAGGACCAAAAGTATGAGAAGATAAAATCTATTAGAATATCATCGCTGTCGGGTACAAATCTCATGTCTCAAACAATTGCTACTTCTCAGGAAATGTAAAAACACTATTCAATGAATGAATATTGTACTGTCCTAATTATGAATTAAATTTTGTATTTTTATTTGTTTAAAATGTATGAAACCCAATCACTAATACAGAATTTGAGAAACAGCACTGTTTATGAAAAAAAAAGGACTATAAGAAGAGAAAAAACTATGAGAGATAAAACACTGCAAAGAAAAAACAACATTCTTTCAGGGGCAAAGACTAAAAATCAGATGAGAAGGATTAAAAGAGGAAAAAAATTAAAATAAAAAATATAATATTAGCAGATAAACAGATACAAATGAATAAATCCAACTGTTTTTTTAAATGAGTCTGAGGGACTAAGGCTTAAAATAAGAATATAACTTTTGAAAAAGGAAGATAAAACATAAACAACAGGAATATGGCACTTCTAGATAAAAGAATACATGAAATGAACCAGTGGCTAAAAAATTAGAATAAAAAGCAAAGGAGTGATAAAATAAACAGATTATAGAGATGACAAACTGCTAACCTGGCTGCTGCACAAAGACATATGTCAGACATGGATGAATTCAGGCTCTCATTCCTGACATTACACACTTTAAAGTTCTATGAATAACTTCATAAAGGCTGCCACACCAGTTACATCAACAGCAGGTAATATCTATAATGATACAAAACAAGCTCAACCCCTGTTTGCAAGTGTAAGCCTGTGAGGAACCTCTCTAAAACTCCTCTGAAATCTTAGCTCTTGCATTCATGCTATTATCTGAAAATGTTCAACAAAAAGAGAGTTTTTAAAAATGAAGATGAAATTTCTTATTAATATATAAGCTCTTTTAACGTCACTTCTTCCACTGACATTCTTGTTTGTGCAGGTTGATAAAACTAACAAGAGCGCCTTAGAAACAGGAGATGATGTGAAGCCAACAAGGTGAGTTAGATGCTGACGATCAACAGAGACACAACCCACATCAACTGGTTCAGTTAAGCAACTCTATCCACTGTCCTGACTGAAGAAAGACATACATGTGAGACAAAAACTGAAGTCTTCTTCGGATGACCTAGAAAAGCACAGAGGATGCTTGTACATTTGTAGTTCCCCTTCAAATATTAGGTTATGGTTAAATTGCGTACAATGTAATACATTGCAAACTTTTGCAGGAACACTGAGGATTGTTTTCTGTGCTGTGTTTTGATGGTTTTCTATTCCTCAGTGAGAAGACACCACAACTAGTGGCTCCAGTTCAACAACCATCTGCTGAAATCAGCCTGGATCAGGAGAGTCAGAAAACCCTCTCCCTCGGTAAATGTCACATTAATACAGGGCCTGTTCTGCTGACACATTTATTCTAATTTAATTTATTCTTTTTCCTCTTGTTTGTCAGCTTTGTATTTTTTTCTTCTCAGGCATGTTCACATCTGTTTGCTTTTGAAAGCATAAATAATACTATGTACTATTCTGAAATTATATATATATTTGCAAACAATGTAGTCTTTCAAAAGACCTTCACCCTGCTCACACTAAAAACCCAGACTACCCAGGCTAAATGTGTAGATGTTTCATCTCCAATCTTTTAGATGAAATTTGCATGATTTATGTCTCACGAAAGTATTTTTAACACAATCTAAAACCAAGTAACATTGTTTGAATAAAAACGTCCACATGTTCACGGTGTTCTTGATCAACATTCTTGCACGTCAGGTTCAAAACCAGAATCAGGGCAACACGTGGATGAATGTTTAAAAATTAATGAAATAGGAAGATTAAATAAGGAAAATTAAGGATATAACATGTCACATAAAGTTTTTCTTGTTTCTTCAGCTGACTCCAGATTAGCAGCTAAAGGGTCAAACTGTTACAACGTGGTGATGGTCGGGAACAGCAGTGTTGGCAAAACGTCCTTCATGAAAAGAGCTCATAGCGGGAAGTTTTCTGTGGATATACCAGCTTCTATTGGTAGGACCCCCATCTGTTTTATTTACAAATACATTTTGTGTTTGATTTTATATAATTTAATTTTCTCTTATATTATCTATATCCATCTGTATTTTATAATGTTTTATTTATATGCCATATAATCTATTAATGCCATATAATCTATCAATGTCTGTAAAGGACTTTGAATTTCTGAATGTATAAATGGTAATCTATAATAAAAGTTGCCTTGTCCTGTTAGAATCCCCTTATATGACCATAGAGTTTAGATATTCAGAGTAATGTGACATCGACTGATTTCATAGGGATTGATGCCTGTCTGTGGACTGTAGTAGTGGATGGAAAACCTGTGGTGCTTAAGTTGTGGGATACAGCTGGTCAAGAAAGGTAGGTGGCCCTTCCATATATGCTTGTGCTAGATATTCAGTTTTAATCTGACATATAAAGACACTAAAGTTCACACATTTACCAGGTAATTAACCCCTCGGGTTCAATCTGCACATGTTTTTTTTCTAAGGTTATTTTTCTGTTGATAGTTTATATGATGGCTGCACTGTGGAGCAGCAGGTAGATGCTTTGGAGCGAAGTGGTGTCTGGATCAGCTCCCTGGTTGACTCTGTCTGGGGTTTGCATGTTCTCCCCCTTCATGTGTTTTTTTCTGGGTACTCTGGTTGCCACACATGGACCAGAAAGCATGCTTGTTAGCAAATCACCCTTACCTGTGAGTATAGGTGTGAATGGTTGATTTCTTCCTCTATACATCAGCCCTGTGATTGGTTGGCAACCAGGGTATACACCACCTCCTGCCCAGTTTTAGTCGGGATAGGACCCCGTTCCTCCACAGTGCCAAAAGGTATAAATGAGTATAGATATTGGATGGCTGGATGGATGGATGAATCCAATTAAGTAATTTGACATCAATGTTTTTGAAACATTTTGAAATTTGAACTCCACCCGTTGGAACAGGCCAACAGCGCTCTGTGTAATCAAACAATTGCACTTAACCCATAAAGACCAAAAACAGCAACACTGAAACCAAATGGAAGCACATTATTTTATCATATGGCCCCTGCAGCATAAAAACATGTAATGTCTTATATGCTTTAATTTATAGGCCTGGTTGCAAACTTGTTATTTTGTCAATTTTCACGCAGACAACTCTGCCTCACTTTAGCACCAAATATGATATTTATACTGAAAATTTTTCTAAAAGCTAACACAACATTAAAAAGAAAAAAAAAGCACCAAAATTAAATTTGCTGAATATAAAGTATTTGTTGCAGTAATAGCTAAATAAATAGGAAAATAAGAAAATACATAAATATTAAAATACTATTAATAATAATAATAATAATAATAATAAGATGTGTTAGTACCATTGCTATTTCATGATGTGTCAATTTTTTGGACTTAATGGGCTTAGTGTGACTTTTTTTTTATTACGCTGACACAGCACAACTAAAAGAAATGAAACAGAGCCATTTTTTATGATACTCACTGACATGTCCGGGCTGTAATCAATCAACAGAAAAAAAAACAAAAAGAACAAACAAACAAAAAAAAGATTTGTGTTTGTAATATAATTTGGTTTTGTGTTTCTTACTGAAAAAATATGGAGTATCATTACTTAAAGTGGCATATGAGCATATGGGGGGGTTAAACCACTATATATATATACATATATATATACACACACACACACACACACACCTATATATATATATATATATATAGGTGTGTGTGTGTTTGTGTTTTTCTCATTTATGAACAAGACTGAAAATTTAGTGAAAATATTTGATTCACTAAAATGAGAGAATTATATAAATGTCCAGTAGTTTTATGACACCTAAAAATTGGTGCATCCACCTCTGAGACACAACATGCTCAGTGTAATTTTTTCATTTCAATAGATGTATACAAATAACTTATTTGATTACAACCTTTACCTAAAAATAGCCATCTTTTTTGCTTTTGCTTGGCTCAAAAGGAAAATGACTGGAATTTTAAAGTTCTCATGATATTTTTAATAGTTCAGGTTGTTTGTCATTGATAATCAGTTTACTCTCATAGCCATGGTGTTGACTATGGTGGTCTTTCGACCCACAAAAGTGTATTTACTTATACAAATGTTTACATTACATTTATATATACATTTGTTTTTATTTATCTAAAAGCAGACTAGAGATTTCTGGTTTAAGAGGATCAGGTTAAAAGGATGGTTGTGGGAGGGGGGTTTGTTTGTTTTTTTGTTTGTTTGTCTGCTTGCATGCTTTTTGTTTATGATGCCCACCCAGGGTTTGTTGAGGGGGTCGACAGCAAGAAGAACAAAGGCTAGAAGTCATTTATCCTATCAGGGAAGAAGGTTATATTGCTGAATCTACAGGATGTTATGTGTGGTTTATCGTGGCCTAAATGCAGTGCCATATGTGGTGCCAAAGCGTGACAGTTTTTCTGTAGATACTCTTTCCTTTCTCGTAACTTGTTCCACTGTCCTCTAATTTCCTTTGTCACATTATCAGTAAACAGCATCCTGGCTCAGACTGGTTGTAGAACTGGTTTGCCTCATTATAGTGATGTTTAGCAGACACAGGGCCAACAAGTATTTAGTGAGTATATTATTGTTTTAAGTTATATTTAACATTATGTGAGACTGTAGAGTTGCCAACTGGGAGGTATGCCACAAAGCAAGCTCAACAGCCCTGACTATATTTGATTTAGATGGCTCAACAAATCCTGAAGCTGTAGTTGGAGTTATCATGGCTCCATGAAGCCGGTTATGAACTGTCAGCTGTGTGCAAGCTCACTCACAGGGTAAAATAATGAGAAGAGATGTTTAACACAAGTTATTTTGATACAATCACAACTGCTCTCTCTCTCTCTGCAAGGTTTAAAAATACAATAACTGCCAAATTGGAGCAGCATTTTAGAAAGAAAAGTAATTCAAACATAATAATTCTCTATTTTATTTTCTGTGCTTTCACTGTAATGGCAGCTGCCTCCTATTTTAAGATATGAGGAGCAAACATGAAGTGCTAGTTAGTTGAGATGGTGTGTCCCACTCATTTTTTCTGGGCTTTTCTGGTGGAACTCATATATATCACTTTTATTCAGCAAACTAGAAGTGCTCCAAGAGCACAAACCTCCACAAAGGCATTTCCAACACTGTCTGGCAAGACTAATATTCCCTGAAAATGTCATCAAAATCTGTTGAGAACTTATTAAGTTATTGGCAAAAATGTGGAAAACTGACCCATCTTGCAATGTTAACAAATCCTTATAAGGAATCCTGGATTTGGATGACCACCAAACTTTTAATGATAAAGCCAAAAAGGAGATAGAAAGACCTCTTTAACAGGTCTTAATGATATTCAAGGTATGCCAGTAGGTATGAGCGCAGACTACCACAGCACTCTCTCAAACCCCAATCACATTTAAAGAAGTCTGCTTGATGAACTTTCATTTGGACTATCTGATGGACTAACAATAACTATACCTGAACACTGGAGGGGAAAAAAAAAACAGAAAACCCTGATTTAATCTTATTGAAAATGAACTGTATTTTATTACCTTTGATGACCTGTTTGTTTGTTTGTTTCCTCGTTTTCTATTGTTCTGTTATATTTATAAAAATTCTTTAATAAAAATATAGTTTAAAAAAAAAGAAGTCTGCCTGGTTGAGCTGCACATCAGCCAGAGCGATTTTGATCTGCTCTGCCCTTGTAAGATGAGACCTGGCACAGAAGTTTATCTAGACTTTGCTTCAGATGGAGGCAAGAGTTCTGCATAATTTACTACATTTATGTCGAGTAAACTAAAAAACAATGTTGGGGTGATTTTTCACCATACTGAACACATTTACAATGCTTTACTTTTATGCTAGCAGGCCCCTTTGTTCGGTTTTACTTCACTCAAGGTGAAAGGACATATAGGCTATTCAGTATGCTGAGGTAGCACCAAAACAAGGCATAGAATAGAAGGAAGACATTGAAAATGTGTTCAGTTGCTGCTATTTAAATTTTATTTTACCTAAAATTTAGTAAATCACACAGAGCCCTTGGCCCCAGTCTGGAGCAATGTGTAGCCTAGCTTCCATTCCAATTCTTTCCTTACAGGGGCAGAGCTGATCAAATCCCTGTGGCTGATGTATTGACTATTGTTGACAGAGCTGGTGTGACCCATATCAGATATTTAAAAAACAAACAAAAAGTACCAGGCATCAGCCTGACGCCAGTGAAGTCATCTGTTCATCATAGACTTATGCCACAATTTAGTTTGTCATGTACTACTTAAAACAACTCCATGGCCCACATTTAGGTCCTAACCCACCAGCTGAGTAACACTCTAGAGGAGTGTTTTACAGTGTTATACAAACTCGGAGTGTTTACTGAATTTCCCCTTGGGAATTAATAAAGTATTTCTAATCCTGATTATCCTGGGAAAATGGAGTAAATGGAGTAAAATAATGTGTATGTGTGCAAAATGGGAAAATGTAGTAAAATAATGTGTATGTGTGCACGTTACCCTGTGCCTCTGAAATGATGTCCTTACAGGCATGTTTGTTGATTCCCGTCTGTTTGTTCAGTCACATGTTTCACATCTAAGATCCAAACTTACACATCCTCCATGTATGAATTGAATGGTTTACCATTTTTGAAAACTTGGGTCAGGATTTCTGAAAAAGAGATGGTATTGGCTCCTTGCTGCAGCTGGACAAGTAGAAAATCACTGTTGTGGAGGATGTCAGTCTCAAGAAAGACTTATGAAAAAGAACAACACCAAAAACTTTGAGAGATAAACAGTGTTGTGTGATCAGTTTTCCTCAACTACATTGTTGAAGTCATTTCATAATAATAGGTCTCGATGAAGACAATGTCCAGAATGTGTTTCTTAGAAGAAGCTTCAGGGAACTCTCTGCAAACTCATCCAACCAGTATCATTAGACAATTACAGCAGCACACATTCAGCCTGTGGGGATTCTCTGTCATAGCTCATTGTGTCTCAGTGAGTGCAAAACAAACTTTTTGTGTCTGATGACCAAGAGAGAGAAAATGGATCCTCTTTTGAATATTTTGTGGAGTTTCTGGTCCCTCCTGTCTCCGACAACATTCTTCTTTATACTTTGCAGGTTTCACAGCATCACAAGACAGATTTTCCACAAAGCCCAGGCTTTTCTGCTGATGTATGACATCACTTCCTCTCACAGTTTTTCTGCAGTCAGCTACTGGGCGAGTTGTATTCAGGTAAGGTGGAGTAAACTCTGGATAGTTGTTACTACACCACTGGCTGTGTCTTAAATTAGTGATAATCACAGGGCAGATCCACTATTCAAATGTCTAATTATTTGTTTTCTTCTAATGGGCAAGGCTGTGTGTTACTGATGGTATTTGTGTCCAATGCAGTTAGATTACATGATAATACAATGATGTACTAATTTAGTTTGTACATGACAGAAGAGTATTTGATACAGTAGCTGAATCAAAGAGTCAGCTGACAAAGTAAATACAAGCAAGAACAAATAATACCTCATCAAAATAAATGACCATGGTAACTACTACAAACTCACACTGACAGAAATTCCCACATGTACTGTAACAAACATAAAAAACACACACATACATACTGTAGGCCACAGGTGGGCAACTGGAGGCTCGAGGCCCACATACAGCCTTCTACCTTACTTAATGCGGACCACCAGTCATTTAAAATCCAAATTGCAGACATGTAGAAAAACTGATAAATGTGTTTCAATCAGAAATACCAATACAACAGCATTCACTAGTTAAATTATGTAACAGAAATATTTCTGTTTAACCTCAGACTGCTTGAGTATGTCTAACTTTTTAAGTTATTAAATAATTGACCTTGTTTCTCTAAGTCTCTTCTATGAACCATTAGAATATTATGTATGAATTAGTATTTAGTATATTCGGAATGAAACGGTAAAGGTGAAATATTTCTACTTCAAAAACTAATACATACTTGCTCATCATGCTCAGACTCATTAAATCACACATCATTATTTGGTTTAATTATGTATGCAAATGTCGTTAGAATCAGTTTTAAGTAAATCTGTTTATTTTGTTTATTAATTTATTTTTTGATAGTATCACACAGTTTCTGACAATATGGCCCCTGTAAAAGGTTTGATGTTACCCATTACTGTCCTAGGTCTTAATCACATTACACATGTACAAACACATATTTTTGTTGTTTTCTTTCATTCATATCATCCAAACCTTTTAAATGTAATTGATTATAACCATTATAACATCTTATTATTTTTTTAATCTTTATTCTTAAATATTGTGTTTTATGTACATTTATTTGAGTTTATTACCTCCGCCAAGGAGGTTTTTGCTGGCGTTTATCTGTCCGTCTGTCTGTCTGTTTGTCTGTTTGTTTGTCTGTGTTCAAAATAACTTGAAAAGTTCTGAACGGATTTGGATGAAATTTTCAGGAATTGTTGGAATGGGATATGGAAGAACTGATTAAATTTTGGGACTGATCCGGATCACCTTGGCAGAGGCCTGCGCTTTCTGAGTGCTTTTCTAGTTTCTCATAAAATGCTTTGGCAACATTGTTTTACAACTTTCATGCCAATGGAGCTCATTTGAATAAAACTGACCCCCACCGTCCCTGGAGTAGACCCAACGTTATTATCATCATGTGCAGACCTATGTTTTTGGATTTTTATTATTTATTTACAGATTTCTTACCTTTTGGCCCATATCTTCCCCACTAATGACTGTTTTTATTCTAATTTAGTCCATTGTCATTCTTCATGATTTCTCTGTTTTCTGGAGTAATTCTTGCAACCTTGTCAGTAGCCGCAAAAGCGCTGCAATGAAGCTCCATCATCATGACACCTCAAGACATTCACATCGATTCTATGAGGGCAAAATATCCATGCCAATTCACAGAGTGATATGGCTTGGATGAGCACTTCACAGTGCATGCTCCCAGCAGTAGTCATCAAAATCAACATTATGAATCTGAGCTCAGGCAAATATGACCACTCTTACTCAAGGCATGAATAAATAAGCACCTATCAAACAAAAAACTGTCCAGTCTAACAAGATTTCACACAAACTCCCTTAAAATTCCAAGGTGGTCCATGTTTTACATCCAAAATCCTGCCGAGGTCGTGTAAACCTCAAAAAACACTAATAACATTTAACAACATAGTAGAGAACTTTGATTTTCCTATCATTTTTAAAGACAAATAAATAATGTCAATGATTAAGAAGGGTGGTAAATAAAGTACACACTGTATATGAGTCTGAAATATGAACCTGTCCTTGTAGTCAAACTGATCTTTGTTTTTAGGATGGGGCTGCAGAAGACGTGATTGTTTTACTTCTGGGGAATAAGAGTGATGATGCAAAGCGTCAGGTTAAAACTCAGGAGGGGGAAACTCTCGCTAAGGTACAGATTTGCAGCATTGCCACTATCTTGTACTTGAAAGAAAAACAAAATAATATGTATTATTATGAAAAAACACTAAAGATGGCAGTTTTACTTTTACAGGAGCACAACTTTGGGTTCATGGAGTGCAGCGCTGCCACAGGAGAAAATGTGATCCAATCCTTGGAAAGTGTGGCCAGGTAATTGGTTTTTACATCACTTAGTTGCATAAGCAAGTTTTTTGATCTTTCGCTTGTCCTCTAAAGTTTTCCATGTTTTGCAGTTTTTCTCATAAGCTGAAAAACTCGTGGTGTTATTTTGTTGTTGCCAGGATGTTGAGTCAAAATGCTGACACAAGAGAGGAAGCCACTGTGTTGTTCAAAGAGCCACAAAAGAAGAAATCATCAGGATGTTGCTGAACAGAGCTGGACTGACTTTTCACAGTTTGTACTTCACAACTGTAACAGCTACTTACAACACCACTGTTCATGCCAACCCATCGATACAAACTGTACTCACCAGTGTCAGAATCAATGTCACTGGCATGTCCACACATGCAAGGATGTTTGGCTCTGTGAACTTTGCTCATTGTGTCCAGACATTCAAATATAAGTATTTAAGATGTTTAAAAATAATAATCGCAAAGTTAAGAATAAAACAGCTAATATGCATAAGCCAACATCAAAGTAATGAGTGAGAACAGATCTATGGAACACAAGCCTGTATTCACCATATTGTAATGATGAAGAGTGCAAAGGCTGTTTATAGACATGATAATCATATCCACCAAGGAGGTTGTATTTTTTCAGGCGCTTGTTTGTTAGTAGGTTAGTTAGTTTGTGTGTTTGTTTGTTTCTTAGTTTGTGAACAGACTAAATAACTAACAAAAAAAAAAGATTACATTTTCAGGGAACGTTGCTCATGGCACAAGGAAAAGGTGTTCAGATCTTGGTGTTGATCCACACCTGGATACCGATCCTGGATTTTTTTAGGGATTTGCTTACATTATGAGATAGGGCAGTTTTCCACATTTTGGCTAATAACTCAGTAATTTCTCAGCAGATTTTGGTGACATTTTCGGGTTCTGTTGGTCATGGTTCAAGGAGGAAGTGATTACATTTTGGTGATGATCTGAATTCTGGATGCGGATCATGGAATTGTTTTAAGGATTTGTAAACATTTTCTATAATAACTCAAGAAGTTCTCATCAGAATTTAATTACATTTTTGGGCAATGTTGGTCATGGCACAAACTAGAACTGAAACATTTTTAATGGTAATCTGAATCTGGATGGGGATCCAGGAATTTGAATGGATTTCTTAACAGTGTGCGATACGGCAGTTTTCTACATTTTTGACAAACACTCACTCGACAATGTTTGAAATGCTTTTGTGGAGGTTTGTGCTATAATTATGTGGCATTTACATCATTTAGAATGAGAAGTTGTCATGGAGATAAGTACTTAAATACAGGTAAAGAGGTGTTTAGTGTTTGGGTTTCTGCGCAGCAATATTTCCAACTGTGAACATTAAGAGTTCATCAGTATGACAAGTCACAGTTGTCCTTGTTTGTGGCTGTTTTGTGCTTTGTAACGCTTCTCTTACACAATTTAAGTTCCTTTTAACAGCTGAGCTTTAGCTGTTTTAGCCAAAAGTTGGGACCTAAACTGGACTTCTAAAATGCATGTTAGTCCTTCTGAAACCAAACTCCATGGGATTTCTCAAAGTCAGACTAACACATCAAGATAATGAAGGTTACAGGTTGATTTCCTCTTGCATATTTACGCCTTTGTCAGACCAGATTGGAAAGTAAACAGTATCCGTTCTAGGCTTAGCAGAAGTTGCACTGTCATCTTTCGTAGGATATCACTGTAAGCATGAGAAAAGTCATCTCATCTGTATAAAAACAAGTGTTTATGAAATGTGAAGAGCTGTAAAATTGTTCATATTTTCAGTTTTGACTCAGAACTAGTAAACACAATCAACAATATTATCCATGGTATTAAGCTGGAGAGGGCACACTCGCTGTAGTGGAGGCAGATACACCTCCATAAATACATTTATTTTCTCCAGGTCCGTGGGGGGGGGGGTTATGATGGCCCTAAAAAGATAAATTAGTAATTTATTTACTGTATTTTTTTTTTTTTCAGATTAATGCATTATCCAAACTCCATAAGAGATGGAATCATTACTTTATATAAATAAAAAGAACCAGTCTATGGATTTTTCTGATTTTGTTACAAGGCGGGAACATTCACTTTACCAATGAAATGCCAAAGTCCATTAAAACTACATTTAGATTGAAAAAGATGTCCTCTTCCCTTGAGGCAGGTCAATAAACACATTAATATTGTGTATATGTTTTAGTTTGTGTGTCTTTTTGGACATGTTTTTAGTTTATTTTTCTTTTGGGATCTGGAGGCCTTTATCTCTTCTCAATAAGACAGAAATTCAGAATCATTGTTTCTGTGCATCTTTAGCACTGAAAAAATGTACTGACGTGCAGACACTCTGCAGTTCATCTAGGGGAACTAAATGTTCTGAGGACTTTCTCAGATTCTTGCACAACGCACAATGTTGGATTTTTTAATTTCAAAACAATTTTTTGTTGATACCAAGATCAGTGCCGATACATGGAAATGGCTGTTTTATTGTTATACCTACAGTGTTTGAAAATGATTTGTAAGAATCAATAAAACCAGGCTGATTTATCAAGCTGCCAACAGAAAAACAGCCCTGTCTTTTGGAGCTGACCCTTTCAAATCAAAATAAATGTATATATCAAAGTTAAATAAAACATGCAAAAACTTTACACACTCAATGCCAGTATATAAAGGTTAAAATACCAGCGTTAAAAACAGTCTGAAATTTATCATGACTGATACAGATGCTCAGCTTATGAAGCAATAATCTGCTGATACAACCATCATACTGATAGTATTGTGCATCCCTAGGTAAAATGAGTGCTTCTTTGATCGAGTGTAACATTTTTCACATGCTTTCAATCTTCAGTTAATAATAAGTTGACTTAAGCTGATCATATTCTGTGTTCCTCTTTATTCTTGTGTTGCTTTACAGTTGATATCATGTCTGCATCTTAATAAACTTCCAGGACAAAATCTGCCAGATCATGTAGTCACTCTGTGTCCCTGTGGAAGTGGAGTTGTTTCCACACTGACAAAGAAGACAGTGTTCACACTGGAACAACGAGCCCTTCACTGGTATGAGAGGCACGACAACAAGGGCGCCTCTGCAGTAACCTCATCACAACCCAGAGGAGTCAGTTTGTGGGAAACCGAAATGCTGAGACGGCACTTTCTGATATCATCACAGGAAATAGATGGATACACCAAATCTGATGTTAGTGGTTTCACCAGTCATGTTTATCTAATAATCACAGCACTTACAGCTCAGTTTAAATGATACATCGGTGTCAGGCTGATCCAGCTAACTTAAGTAAACAGCAAACAGGAAAACAACAGACTTCATGGTCGCACTTTAAATTCACTACCTATTAATGTATTAGGCCTTAGTTTAGATTTGGTAAATATTGAAAAAATATCCATTAACTAAACCACTGCAGCCCTCTCAAAGTTGCAAAGGGGCTGGATTCTATCCCTGCTGACGAGAGGCGAGAGGTGGGTACACCCTGGACTAATAGCCTGCCAATTACAGGGCTGACACATTGAGCCAGACAACCACTCATGCACACTCACACCTCTGGGCATATTAGAGTCATGTTTTTGGTCAGTGGGAGGACATTGGTATACTTGTGGGAACCCATGCATGCACTGGGAGAACAAACTCCACAGACAGGCCCTGACTGACCAAAGAGTCAGTCCAGCAACCTCTTTACTGTGAGGCAACAGCACCACCTGTTGAACCCCTGTGTCACTCTTATTTTCTATTCATCGCTGATAAGACAAACAGTTAAGACATAAGAGAGTTTAGGGTAAGAATGAAAGTATTATCGTTGAACTAAGTCTTTAAATAAATTTAGAATAATAATTAATGCTTGGCTGATGATTAGTTATGGGGATCAGACGACGTACTTAATACACAATCTCTGTTATACTGAAGAATTAGCTCATGTACTTCATCTGAAGGCAAAAAAGTAGCTAAAAACTACTTTTGCCATTAGATGCAGTACATGAGCCAATTCTTCACTCACCTCTTCCTCTTTGCATAACAAAGATTGTCTATCAAACCTGACATGCAACAGCCTACACAGATGATCAAACCACTTGGCTGTAACTGATCATCTTCCCTGTAGAGAAATACCATCAAAATGTGAAATGGTGGGTCAGTAAATTTCTATTCTTTCCAATTTATTTCAAGACTGAAAACAAAATAAGGAACATGGAAACATGTAAATATGGCCTGCAAATTGTTTCATACAACTGAAACAAGTACATGAAATATACTATATAAAATAAAAAAAGAATTAAACGTTGAATAAACACTTCTTATATCAGGAAGCAGGGTGCCCAATGTTGGCGTCTTTTTGAAGAAGCAGTAAGCCTCGGTCACAGTTAGCTGTTCTGTTTTGTTGTTAAGTCCAGCTCAGTGACTTTTTCAGCTGTTGCCTGGACAGTCACATCATTAAAGTTGACCTGGTGTTGCGTTGCTCTTTCATTTTGCTGACTTGCTGTTGTATTCTCCTCAGATAGCTGGGACACTCCATCTTTGATCTGCGAGCGAGAATGTTTTTTACTCTTTTTAGTGGCATGATAATGTTTAATGGCCTGCTGGACATGAGAGGCAGTCCACTGATGACGAGTCAGAGCGTCCTGCAGGGTGAAGGGTCCCTCTCTGGTCCGTCTGACTCCTGTACACACTGCTGTGCTGCGCAGCTCCAGTCCGATCTCATGCACCACTTTGCGTAAATATTTCTGGGTTTCATTTAGACACTGTACTTCTGTGAAAGCAAATGGAGAAGATGAAACAGATTTGTAAGCATCTTGGAATTCTCCGTTTTTAACAGTTAAGTGAGGTTTAATGAATGTTAAATTTACCTAGTGTGAACCGGGGCGACTCAAAGTTAATGCAGCGTATGCCGGTCAAAATAGGCTGTGATTTCCCTTCTGGACCGAGTAAACCTCGCACAGCCAGCTCATAGGCTTCCTGCGAGCTCATGTCTATGTTTGAATACCTGTTCAGGAGAAAAAAAACAGTCATAAATCTGCACTTAAAATAGTTACTCACAATTTAACTGTGGCTTTAATGACAACACTTTATGGGCTACTTTGGAGGTTCATTTGCAAAGTTAATCACAGACAAAAGGAGTCTGAGAGGCAATGATATCAAAGCGTGAAAAGTGATGAAGCTTACTCATGTTACTGTAATTAAGTAGTTAGAGTAATTTTACTTGTACTTTTTTGAGTGTTTTTTTAAAATCAATACTTCAACTATTAATTGACTCATTCTTACAGGAAGTATTGTACTTACGTGCACTTAACAGAGCACCTAAGTACTGACTGCTAAAATAAAAGTAAACTGAAAAGCTTGCATTCAGTCATGTTGTCACCATACCAAACTTTAACCTTTATACCAGTACTTAATTTAGCTTTACAATACTTAATGCTGAAATAACTGGTTCAGTGTTCAATACCAAATTGATCATCAACATAATTTCCATGAAATTTCTGTAGAAATCAAGAGAGTGACCCCCTGTCACCTCTGCCTACCGTCACTGTTTCCTTTTGTTTCAAATTTAGGACCCATTGATAAAAACAGCTCACACTTAATAAATGACAAACCAACAGGTCCATTCGATGGATAAATTTTAAGGGGGGAAAAAGCTGCAGTGTGAATCAGGAAGAACAGCTAAAGGAGTTTTTCCCTCCCTCTTCTCCTCTCTGAAAGGCTGATTTGCAGTTTACAAGGACTAAAAGGTCTACTGTCAGGCAAGTGTTTTCTCAGGCCAGCTTTAATAGACAAATATTCTGTATTTATTTTGTCAAATACAGTTTTCTAATGCAAATGAATGACTCAAAGAATGTATGAAATATTTTTGCTAATACTTTCATGTCTAATTATCTCTATCAGGACAAATTCTTAACTAAAATTACCGCAATCAAATGATATAACACCATATACCGAAGCAGCAGTTGCTCAGTCTCAAGAGACTTAAGTTGGGGACTGGATGAGACTGGGAGGCCAGTTCAAGTTCCAACTGATCCATGTTTGGAAGTTGGTTTAGTAGCTGGAGAAGTGCCAGCTGACTTCCTGGGCACTGCTGGAGTGCCCTTCAGCCAGGCACTAAACCCAAATACTGCTCAGCAGTGCTTCTTCAGGAGCAGCAAGCCATCACTCTGTCCATTAATGCACGATGGAAGGACCAGTTTGTGCATGTGCACGTGTATATCAGCCTATGTGTGTTTGGCATGTCTCTCAACAAAGCTGCCTTTAATGAGTGTAAAATTACACACTAACTTTCTTTGACTTAAGAATATTATTTCGATCTTGGGATGCTGGTTTGGCAGAGTGGTAAGCAACCCGGCACGAATCCAGCCTGTGGCCAGTTTGCAGAGTGTCTTCCCCTACTCACTCTCACCACCCTTCACAAGCCTATCCACTGTCTCTCTCACTCCTATCAATAAAGGCACAAAATGCCAAAAAATAATCTTTAAAAAATAAATAAATAAAATATATATGTATATAGATAGATAGATAGATAGATAGATAGATAGATATTATTTCGATCAGAAGTAGACGTAAATGAGTACTGTAACAGGGCCTTCTGATTGACTCCCTGCAGCACTGCCAGCACTTTTTCCAGCCTGTCCTCTGTGATGTGATCTAAAAGAAGAAAAGATCAAAATTATTCATGAATAAAAGTCCAGTGCCATGTTGCTTTGAAATTACTGTACACAAGCAGAGGTTAAACACAGAAACTATGCACACTGAGTCTAATGTTTATTTTTCTATGCATTGTAAAAAAAAAAATGCAGTAAAAGAAAAAATGGAAAAATTAAGATGAAAAGAATTTTATTTCACTCCTTAAAAAGAGAAACACAAGGTCAATCAAACATGCTTCAATATCATCTAAATTTTACCGTTAATAAAAATGCTCCAGAAATGAACATTAAATGATGATTCACCATTGAAACAAAACATTTCTAACAGGTTATCATGTAGCCAATGATCATACTACTATTAGTAGTTTTTACTGTAAAGAATGTTTTTTGAGATTTAAGCCAAGCATCTATTTTTAAACCAACAAAAACATAAACTTTATCAGAATAAATCATAGTCTTGCCCTATATCTCAATTAAAAATGCACTGATATATCTTAGAAACAAGATATTTTGCTAAAAAAAAAATCAATATGACGTGCGGTCAGCTGTATAGAAACAGATCACTGTTTTGGAGAAACAAGGCTTGTGTTCTTGCATAAAACATTATGCTGACTCTTTAAGTAAAAACAAGACATTTTTACCATAGGTGGTCCTTTCTATGACTCTGCCTGTGTGAGAGAAATCATCCGTCGCACTCCCAAACTCCCCCTCCAGAGTATAGTCCTACATGCAAATCAAACAGCACCAAACACGTTTGCATTGTGTCATCACTGTACCTTTTTATTGCTCATGTAAAAGTAGCAGAGGTCAGAGGTTACCCGTGTGACTCGTGATCCATAGAAATCCTTCAGGGCCCTGTTTCCATTACCAACAGCGAGAACTGAGGGAAACATGTAGAGATCAATAATCAAAGAAAAGAGCAGGGTCTGAAACAATCATGTGATCGAATGTGATCAACTATGAAAATCTTACTTAAAACACCAGAGGAAAATGAATCCAGACGATGTCCAACTCCAACTCTGATTTGTTGGAACTCAGGTCCAGTCACTAAATACACACACAAAAACCCACAATACTCACTGTGGATGACTTTACTGACATCTTTTTGATTGTAGTTGATCTTGATAAACATTTGGTATTTGACCTGAAAGTTGCTTAAGTGTATTTCTGTGTTAAAATTGTATTTGTATTTGTATTCAAGGTGTCTTTATTGTCATTCAAACTGTATACCAACAGTACACAGTACACAGTAGTACACTGCACTGGACTCAAAAAGGGAGGAACAGAAGAAATATTATTTACATAACATTGGAAAAGAATGTTTACGTGCCGTGAGGTAGTTTGAAATATTTAAGTCACAGTAATCGAGCTTTAGAACAAGTACAGCAATACGTTATTTACAGTACAGTGTAGATCCTTATGGATACAAATAGAAAAAGCCAGTGCAGATGCAAGTAGCTTAAATCAAAATACACATGTACGAGCACGAATATTCAGAGTATGGGGGAGAGCTTGGACTTCAACAAGCCTACAACATTTTTTTCTTTCTTATTTTTTTTCTGAAGTACATTTTCTGTAAAGTTAAATATATTTAGGGCTGGACAATATGGCCTTAAAAAATCTCAGATTTACGATTTTAACAAAATTTTTCCCTCTCAAAAAAACCCTTCAAGTGACACAAAAATGTCATGAATCAAGATTTGCTATTATGTTGTTAATATATATTCCCAAAATAAACTGAGGGGACTTTCCCTCTTAAAATTAAAGTTTGTGTCATAAAATGTTGATTATGTAGTTCAAACGTAGGCAGGTTTGTCTACATAAACTCTGAAAGCTGAGCTATTTTCACAGTATATTATCATGGAGCTCTTTAAACAAAATGTAATCTCATTTAAAAAACAAATACAAGCCTACAAAAGTGCTTGTGTAAAACCTCACAGGGCCCCCCCATCATGAACACTGTACATTTTCAGTGTTTATATTTTCAAACATTGCAACAACTTACAGTTGAAGTAAGTCAAGAAAAAAATCTTCCATTGTGCGAGTACCTAAATTGCACACATTATCAGGCAAAGATGACCTGATCCATTCCTTGTTTTGCTGTTTTTTGTGTTTGTTTCTTTAGGGTTGAACCATGTTATCTGTATGATATTGGTATCAACAGATAATAGCATAAAAAGTGGATAATCAGTATCAGCCGACATTTGTGCAGATATGTATAGTCAATTTATAAGCTATACATATCATCATATACATACAGTATATCGGCTGTAAATAAAAGCAGAATATGGACGCTTCATCTTATTATCATTGAATCTCTCCTTTTAAAAATCAACAGCATCATTAATGGAGAGTGAAGTGTAGTTTTTTTTCTTGCTTTACATCAACTTCCAACAAAAATAAATTGCCACGATGAGAAAAACTGGCCTTTACTTAATCAGGTTTAAGTATAGTTGAGACTTTATGCTCTTGTAAAAGAATATCAGTATCAGTGATTAGCTCGGCAACATCAGCATATCAGAAAAGAATCCAGCTACACTCATCTTTTCATGTTTTTTTTTTTTTTTTTTAACTCATTTGATTTTTTTAAGACAGCTTAAACAGCTCAGGTCACAAGTGACACACAGAACCTGTTAAATTTAAATGAGATTTGGGCCACTTCCATAAAGAGTAGAGATGCACCATATCATTGTTATTATATTAGTATCAGCAGACATGAAAATTCATGCAGATATTTGCACCTTTATGGTTTCCTTCATCATCACTGAATGTCCACTTCTAAAAATCATAAGTTTCATTTATTACTCCTGCCAAGGACAGTTATGTTTTTGCTGGTGTTTCTTACTTTGTTTGTTTGTTTGGTTTTTTTTAACAGGATAACTCACTAAGTTCTCAGTGGATTTTAATGACATTTTTGGGAGAAGTTGGTCATGGTTCAGGGGACAAGTGATAAGATTTTGGTGGTGTTCCAAATCTTGATGTGGATCCAGGAAATTTTACTATGATTTGTCAATTGTGCAAGACAGGGCAGTATCCCACATTTTTGACAATAACTTGCGCCACAATGTTGGAAATGCATTGGCTGAGGTTTTTGCTTTCGAAGCACTTCTAGTTAAAAATAAATTGTCATTTTTTTCTTGCTTTACATCTGTTACTTACACAAATACACTGTCACTATGCAAGGAACAGGTCGATTTCAGTAAAGTGGAGGCATTAAGCTCTTAAAAAAACAATGGTATCCAAATCAGCGTCAGCGATCGTGTGCCCAGAAATATCAGCATATCGGATATTTGCAAAAATCTAACATTGTGCTTCCTGATAAATAGATCCAGTTAGCTAATACATGCGTCTGACATTAGCCAAATAAAATACACCAGAACAGAGCATTAATGAATGAATGCAGAGTGACTGAAGACATGGAGCCCAGATCAGTACCCCTTCAGTTCGTTAACGATGATGTAAACCGAGCTGCATGACCCACAGTGAGCGGGGGTCAGACTCACCCAGAGGATGCTGGGACAGGACGGGCACAGAGGTTGCAGACACTGTGAGGCCTTTGGGTGCTTCAGTCTCACAGTTTGCTGGCAGCGTGAATCGGATCTCCAGAGGGGGCTGGACTGGTGCGGAGTTTAGACCTTTGAGATGACACACATACAAAGGTCAAACAGGATACAGTGACTTATCTGGAATAAGGTTAAAGGTCATGCAGTGGCTCAATTATCCACCTTTACTATCAAGGCAGAGCAGGAGACAGACATGATGTTCAAACAGTGTCATAGATCATATTATTATTATTTACAGATATTATATCCTCACCTTTGAGGAGATTTGTCTCGATGGCATCTCGCACAAGTTTCCAGTGGACACCTGGAGGTTTATACACACAGAACAGACCCTCGAGACGACGGAACATCCGGATGGCTGGAGTAGCCATTGTGTGGATAAAACAGTGCACCTACATTTACTGATGTACTGCTTTATAAAGCAACATCTTTACGACCTTTACAAAAGCCAGAGATAGGCTTCGGTGCAAACATAGACAGAGTGTCAGAACAACTCGGTTTTGACGGCATGTGCTTCTATGCGCAGGCGCGTAAGAGAGCAAAAGTAGATTGAGGGGCATAGTTCCGTAAATGCTGCCCCCTGCTGTCCGGATGTATAAATAACATGAATCCACCAAAGGAGGAATGAAGTATCAGGGGAGGAGAAGTGAACAAATATTTTAATACAGTGAAAGAACTATTAGTTTTAAAATAATTAACCACTGTTAAATTACTCTGTGGTAATGTAAACAAATGTATCTCTATTATTAGTGATATATTTTATTCATTATTTTATTCACAACACTTCACTGTCCCTTTCAAACATAATTTGGCTTTGAATTTTGATCCAAAATTACTCCTTCTACATATTAGCTTTTATTTAAGCTCAGCTTTTTGTCTCTTGTCATTTTTGTTTTAATTGCTTTGTTTTTGTATGTTTTATTCTGATGTGTTTTTCTTTTGTTTTGATGTGTTGTGTACTTACAAATACAAATAAACTTTTCTTACTCAAGAATAAAAGTGGCACTCTATGAATTTATTTAAGTAAAAGTTAAAAAAAAGCACCTCACATAAAATTTTGCCTACGTACTTCAACTTCAACTCCAGCTCTACTGTCCCTCTCAGTGAAATTTGCTGTGCAGCCAGGTAAAAACACATTGAAACACAGTTGCATCAACTCAGATCAATAACACTGAAGTTCATAAACAGAGGAAGACATCAGTTGGTAAACCAAAAATAGAGCCATCAACAAAAACCAGCAGCAACAGCAAATGGAATTATTCACGCTGGATCAGTATTATGATTTGGTTGAGTAACAGCCTCTGAAGAGAAAATGGTTATTCATCCTGTTTATATTGGCCTTTGGTGATCTGTATCTCCTGCCTGAAGGTGATCAAATTTAGCAAAATGTCTTACAGTAATTGTCAGATTCAGAATCAGAAATGTCCTCAAGGAGAATTTGGTTGTTTCAGTAGCTTTTATACACATTATAGCAGACAGAATATCAAGTCATTAACATTAAAATAAATCTGAAGCATTAACAGAATGAGACCTAGGCAAAAAAAAATGACCAAGTGTAAAGTGCTGAGTATAGAGCATGAAAAATAACAACAGTTATAGATATAGATGAACCATAAAATAAAATAAAAAGTAATATTTATAAAAGAATAACAGAATAAAACATGTAGAGGTGAGACCATATAAGAGGCACAACAAATTTACACTATTACAAATATAAACAATATGAATGTACATATAATGCACCATTTTGATGGTAGGGACAGTAGGTGTATTATTGTACTGAGTATTGCACTTACAGATTAATTACTCCCCATCCCTCTAAAATAAGTATTATAAGTACACTATTGTGTTTCATGAGAAAAGGACAAGAGCTGCAGTAATAAATTCTTTCATTATATAATACAGTGTCATTACATTTTACCCAAAGCAACAGTTTGCTCTCATATATATGAAATCCCACATTAGTGACGTAATTGAAAACACATTTTGTTCACTCTTTAAGTCATTGTAGTCATAGCACTCTGCATTTAAAGATATAAAATGCCAAACATGAATCAGGATTAATGATTTTCTGATAGATATTAAATCACTCAGACATGATTATGAGTGTATTTTTTGACACTTGTTATTGTCCTTGTTACTAAGCTGTCTGTTCCATTCTGGAAAATTCTGGTATTGTGACATTACTGACTAGTTGATGGAAACTTTGAAAAACAGGAAACTAAGTACACACAAAAGTAAAATTAAATGTACTTTAAAAAGCAATTCAGAGTACACAATAGCTGTTTAGTAACAGTAACTTGAGAAAGTGTAATTTGTTGCTTTCCACCCCTGTAAAATATGCTCTTTTTTAGATTTGGTAGATATAAAACAACATCAACAACAATTAAAAACAAAACATAATTAAACAGATAAACTTATTTTCTGCAATTTAATGAATCCACCGAAGAAATTACTGTAAATTTTAAATACTTCAAACTTGCACAAAATAAAAAGGCTGAACAAGTTACCGGACAGAGGTGGGACTGTACAACTGTCAAACAGAACAAGTTATGCATTGTGACCGCACCCATTTGTCTGTAGACATTTAAAAAACAAACCACATTTTATTACAACACTAAGAGCATGTCTTTTGCATGTCTTTGGCTGTGCTGAAGGGGAGACTGGGGTGGGCTGTCACATTTTTTTACTCATTTGCACATAACTCATGATCAATATATCTTGCATAGATCAATTAGGTAATAACTGAAGGTCTTGTGAAACTGATGTCTCTCTTATTCTTATTTTTTTTCAACATGTAGTCACTCATCAATACAGTCTGACAAACCGTGACATTTAACCCAGCCCTGGGGCTGGTAAAATCTCATGACAGAGGCTGCCTCACCACCACCAGAATGTTTCTGTTAAGTTTTCGTCATGTGGCACAAAGAGAGTGCAACTGAGACGTTTAATCTGTGGAAAAGCCAAAGACTTGAGAGAGGTGGACAAGTCAAGTGAGCTCAGACTCCACTAGATGGCGCTAGCTGACTTGAAACTTGCGAGTAAAGGAACATACTTTAACAAAAAGTATGTCACTCTCTGATTTAACTGAAGTAATAAGAACTTTATTTAGAAAAAAGTTCAAAGTACGGGATACTTTTTTTGTATCTCTTTCTAGAGGTGGAAGGAGTGCAGAGATATTATACAGAAGTAAACGTTACGTGGATAAGACTTTGCCCAAGTTCAAGAAGAAATACACTAAAGTAAACTAAAGCTAAAGCTTTGCTTTGTGTCAAGTGGTTATTGATTTATTTATTTATGCAAGTGTTTATTACAGTATTTAATACAATTTGACAAAAAGGTCCTGAACGACCTATGGTTTGAACCAGCAACCTTCTTACTGCCTATCACATCACTTACACTCGACTTTTTTCCACTCTTTTCACAATTAATGCAGTTAATTAAAAGTACTTCTCCAAATATGACCAACCCTCAAGAAAATTATGTTTCTGATTCATTGTGCATAGAGCATCAAATAAGTATTTATTTAGGACAGTTTAAGTCACTTGATATAAAAGTTAAAATTTTAGTGGGTTTTTTTTTTTTCAATTTGGGGAGGAAATAATTTGTAGCGTTGTAGCTTAAATTAATCTATTTCTCTGTTGTTGATTTTGTTTGTTTGTTTTGGTTTGGTTTTTTGTTTGTTTATTTTAGTCAATTATTTTCTCCAGATTTAATTTCAAGCAGTGAGAAGTGAGTCCAGCAGGGGGCGGTAATGCGACATTTTGGAGATACCTGCCGCCTCCACTTACCACAGAAGAAGAAGATCAGCTGTAGCTCTTATTTACGTCCAGTGGCTGCTTGGATACTTGATTTTGGTAACGTTGACATCTTTAACAGTCTGTCTTTCATGGTAATTCATATATTTACTGGAGTAACTCTCAACCATCTGTGTCAGACTAAGGCAAACAGGCTGACAAGTTAGCTTTTACAATATTTTACGTGTGTAATGTAAGCCAGTGTCTGATAATGAGTGACTGTGAAAGGACTTTTGACGTCGTCATTGGACGTCAAAGTTTCTAGTGACGTACTGTCTGTCAACATTAAACTCTCCCGTATACAAGAAAAAGCGTCAGTCTACAGGTTTAAGGGTTAATCTTCTGAGAAAATCTTTAACTTCAGTTTAGCAAAGTGTTGACAGGTTCATTTCTGTCTCAGACGTCCCTCAAACGCTTGCAGGACTCCTCATTAAAACCTTTATTGTTATGGATTGATGAGGATTTTATATAATTGTAGAAGTGTGTGTATAAATGACGTGCAATGATGGCTACACAAAGCTAATTTTGTTAACCAACTTAACCCTTGCAACTCGAGGTCATTTTTTATGATTTTTTAGTCTGCCTGGATTTTTATTGAAATAATGCACATAGAACCCCAAGCCTTTCAAGCAGAATCATTTTAAAGACCTCACTTTTGTCAGGACATCCTGGACTATCAAATATATTGTTCTG
This sequence comes from Cetoscarus ocellatus, assembly GCA_037902135.1. NCBI lineage: Eukaryota > Metazoa > Chordata > Actinopteri > Labriformes > Labridae > Cetoscarus > Cetoscarus ocellatus. Next base: position 1,410,229 of record JBAMNC010000559.1, read on the forward strand.
TAATTATCTCAGATTTGTGTATCAAAAGTTGTATGACCTCAAAGGCAAAACAAACATCAAAACACAACTTTAATCTCCAAAACTTTATAGAAGGCGCACTCTTAACAATGATGAGCAAGTCTTTTTACATCTGGATCTGGTTCTGTCCAGCTTTGGCTACTAGGAAAACAAAATTAGAATATGCAAAGACATTTACGTCATAAACTGTTTACATATTTACATTTATTCTGTAAGAGGTTTTCTACCTCATTTCATTATCAAATTCATAAAGCCCATGGCAGTATTGAGAAATGTTCACAGTGCAAAAATAGATTTGTCGGTAAGCTTGCAGTGCATTGTTAAACTGCAGAACATCAATTTTCTTGAGACAGTCTCACATGTTGAATATTAAAGCATTTAAAGTTAATAAAACAGTTGATGGGTGACTTCCATTAAGCTGCATGTTTTCAGGATTCTGAATCTTTTAATCCACTGACTGTATATTACATGGACAATGCCCTCACATGAGCCTCAGCTTCCCTGTTCTGTTCTGAAGCTGTTATTAACAATCATGACAGACTCCAGGTTTGAGAAAAAAATGATTTGTTATGTATTTGAACTTTCCATTTTGATCCATGACCTATCTGTTTACATGGAGGAAGCAGGGTTTCTGACACCTTAATTTTGGTTTCACTTCACTGCAGCAGTTTCTCCATCCTTTTTATTGCAAAGTCTAGTGTTTGAGAGTAGTAAAGTGACTAATCCATGATTTTAGACGCAAGCTTATTAGTCTGGATCACAGGGCCGGCTGGCCCATTAGGCAACATAGGCAAATGCTAAGGGTGCTGTGGCCTCCAGGGGGCGCCACAAAAATGGGGGAAAAATGTGATTAAAAAAATCCCCTTTAATATTCGATTAAAACTGGTTTTTACTATTGAATATTTAAATGGAAAAGCTCACATTAATTAAAATGTAAAGCAATGCCCAACTATATTACTACAAGTGATAGTACCAAATAAGTGTATTCACTTATTTAAAGATTTTCATTTTGTGATAAGGATATTTATATTGTATTTCAGATTTTTTTGTATTTGTAATTTATTAAGCATGTAAGTTGGTTGACATGTTGTCTTGTAAATTAAAGATAAAGGTAAAAACAATACTATTCAACTTTTTTAGTAAGCTTATGTAAATCACAGAGGAAGGGGGGCGCCATTTAAATCTTGCCTAGGGCGCCGCATTGGGTAGGGCCTGTTCTGATGGATATCTTCCAGAAGACAAACCGTTAAAAAATAAATCTCTTTTCTGTGTTGGCTTCTCTGTAGGTGTTATGCGAGCTCCTCTGCGTTGGGTGCTGTGGGATGTGAAGGACACCCTGTTGAAGGTGCGAGCCTCTGTAGGAAAACAGTACTGCAAGGAGGCTGAGCGGATGGGCCTGAACGTCAGTCCTGTGGAGGTTGAGGCTGCTTTCCATCAGGCTTATCGGCAACAGTCCAGAAGATACCCAAACTATGGCACCTCTCAGGGAATGGATGGCCGGTCCTGGTGGATGGAGGTGGTTCGTAACACTTTCTCTCAGTGCAGGGTGCAAGACCCGATCCTGCTAAATACGATGGCTCAGAACCTTTATCACAACTTCAGCAGGGCCGAGAACTGGGAGGTAATGAAGGAGATCACTCATAGATTAATCAAACACACTCAGTTTAGTGTTTACAGTTTGAGAGGCAAGTCACACAAAAGCTCTTACCTTAACTTTTCATTTGTGGTGCACAGTAGGGCTGGGCAATATCTGGAGCTGGGCAAGACTGGAGAGGATCAAAGGTTCCTCACTTGGCACCAGTTTCAGATGTGTTTGTTTTTCAGATTTTAAAAACTCGTTTGTGCAATTCTAACAGTTTATGGTTAAGTTTTGGTGTGATTTTATTACATTAAAACAATAATTTGCCCAATACTTAGTGATAAGGTTTTCGCTTTTTGTTGCCTCTGTGTCAAACAGGTGTCAGTCTCACTAGATTTTTGCTAATATTTTCCTAAAACAAATAAAATATTTTTTAATTTAACAAAACAAGTTATGGCTCAGCACTTACACTTAACATTTCAAATAGATTCTTTTGTTGTCAATGAGCATTTTACTGTCAATGGCTCTTAGTGTAAACAATCGTATTGAGCATTAGGCTACATTTGCCTTTTTAAATGAACATAAATATTAATAAAGAGACAGAACACTAATAATAAAGACAGAAACTCTACAATCTTACCATTTATCTAGCTTGAAATTATATATCTTTAACACTCACTGCATGGCCCAGCCCTAGTTTACAGTATTGGCAGAACAGAAATTGACAACTCAAAACTGAATTGTGTTTGTTTTTAGGTGTTTCCAGATTCAGAGAAGGCCCTACAAAGCTGCTCATCTCTGGGACTGAAGCTTGGTGTGGTATCAAACTTCGATCTTCGCCTTGAAGAGATTTTACGTGCTTGTGGCCTCCTGTCTCACTTCAGCTTTCTGATCACATCAGAGGAGGCCGGTGTAGCAAAACCAAGTCCAGCTATCTTTGATCTGGCTCTGCAAAAATGTGGTGTTCCAGCTGATTGTGTAGCTCACGTAGGGGACCACTATTTAAAAGATTACCTCTCATCTCGCTCTGTGGGCATTCACGGCTTCCTGTTGGTCAGACACGACAAGCAGAGCCAACCAGATGTTCCTAAAGAGCATCGACTTAGTTCGTTGGAGGAGCTGCCATCACGGCTTCAGCAGCACATGAACTGACAGCAGACACTCGAGGGATCAAGTTACTCAACCAGATTGTGCTTCTGTTAAGCAGACCCAGGTAGTGCTAAAGTGAGAGAGCAGAGCCACTTTAAAACTCTATTGGTGTAACTAAAAGAATGGCTCTGATGAAAACAAATGATTGAAATCACAAGTTTTAGTCTGAAAACTACAGTGTGTAAATGTATGCACATTTCACTGGAAATAAACTGTGATCAATTAATATTTATGACAAGTACAAAGACTGTAACAGAGGGCTTCTTTTGACAAAATTAAACAGCTCTGGTGCTGTGAGACAAATGTGTTTGTTGTTTTATATATTTTTATGATTTTATGCCTTTTAAGAGACAGGACAGTTCTCAGAGCAGAAGGAAAGAAATATAAAATACAATACCAATTGGTTTTATTAAAAAGGATAAGTTTTCAACTTAAATGACAACTTTTTTAAGGAGTATTTATACCACACATAAGGTTACAGTAAGTGGGTATTTTGGCATCTCTGGACTCTAAAATAATCAGGGCAGCAGGGCCCTGTGGTGTGCAAGATAAGCTGGAGGCTGACACAAACACACACATGGCACTGACATACCTCATTTACTGAATACATAACATCCCACCCTCCACTCCCCCTCCAACCCAGGCTGACTTGAAAAGAAATTCAACAAACTTCATTTGTCTCAATCCAAACACTCAACGAAACATTGAAATATAAGTGCTAGAAAAGGTAAACTGTGATTATTCACAATTTGAAAAAAAAACACCTCTTGACATAAAGGTTAAGGTTGGAATTCAGGAAGCTGTCCAGATAAAATGGGAGTCAAACTCTATCACTGTATGACTATGGGCTTAATTATCCTGACGTGTGGTTTGGTTAAAACTGACCCTTTAACTCTCAGCTTTCATCATCGCTAATGATTTGTTGCAGAGCTTAGCAGGGAGGAGAACAAGGCCAGGTTGCTTAACCCTAATACCTTTTAAATACCCTTATTCTAAACCATCTGGTCAGAGGCAGATACTGAGAATTTTGGCTTGAAGATCAAAAGAGCCTGAAGAGGAAGGAGCAGAATGGCATCACAATTCAAGCTGAGATTCAGCCTCTTATGAGGACTTTTTATTCGTTTAAATCAATTTAAAGAGCTGAAGAGGACTTTTATGTGGTTATGTGGCTTGGATCATTTAAGTTGTTATTTTCTGTCTTTATTTCATTGATGTGATGTGTTTCCCCTAGTCTTCTCTGCATGTCAATGGCTGTTGTGTGTCTTTAGGGAGTCACTCAGAAGAGCTGCTTAAATCAAAGCTGGTTTAGTAGCACAGCCAGACGGATCTAAAGGACTCCACAGAAATCCAATTGCAGACATAATGGGATTGAGAAACAAAACAAAGCTCCTTGTTCAGAGAGAGCGAAAGGGAAGACCAGAGGAGATCCTGGAGTAAAGAGGGAAGAGGTTGTCACACGGGATGGAAATAAAATGGGAATCAGCGCCATCTTGCTCATTGAACAAATGTTTAAGCATTAGAGGGTATACATCCTGTTTAGTCAAAAAGACAAATAAACAGAAAACATAATGGCCTTGCAGAAAATGGCTGGACCGTTTCCTTCAGCTATAAAAGCACTCAGGAGTTGAGCCCTTTGTTCAGTTGTGCCACAGGGGTTCATGTTGGCATTTCTCTGGTCTTGAAATATTCAGTGGAAGAGAAAAATAGAAAAGAGGAGCGTCAAACAATCGGGTATTTGAAGAAAGAGAGAGAAAAAAAGAAAGGAGCTTAGGGAGTGAAAAGAAGGTCACGCGATGGATCGAGTAACAGATTCGAGAGACAAAGTATTTAAATACTAACCTCAATTACAAAAGAGCCAGGGCATTATGTGCAATGTGATCTGAAGACAGACAACAGTGATTGCTTATCCCTCTCTACCTTTATTCAAATGCATACATTACAAAATGTTGTTTAAACTAATAAATGTATAATTTTATTTTTCAAAAAAAGTATGGACAAGAGCATGTTCACCACTGTGTTTCGTGGTTTTATCCATGGACTGTAAAAAGAATTAGACAAAGCCATGAGATGTCAGCCATTTTTTATCAGTGTAGTCTTTGGAATACTGTGGATGTGTCGTAATGGACTGCCAAACCGCACGTCATCTTAACCTGCTTACAGGCGTAGCGTCTATGACGAGGTGTGACTTAAGGTATTCTGACCAGTAGCAACTCCACATGCACGGGCAGCCATGTCTGGACATGATTGTCCCTATTGGACAATAAGTAGGGCTCTCTTGGTCACCCAAGTTGCCCATTCTTGCTTTTTTTGCAGTTGCTGAGCCATTACTCATACTGTTGTGCTATTGGCCCACATGGACTTTCAAGAAGTGGAGAATGTGCTAACATTGACACAATGACTGACCCTTTACAGAGCGCTTGTTTGATACCCAATCATGGGACTACCACTTGTTTACAGTTAACCCTCTTCCCTGTGGTATGTAACAGATGTTCCTGAGCACTTTAACACCTCCTCAGTCTTTTATTGCTCCAGTCCCAATTGTTTCCAGAACTTGATGCAGGCATTAAACTCAGAATGTGTGTACATTAAAGAAACAGATCAATAAATAAACTCAAGGGTGGCACAGTGGAGCATCAGGTAAGTGTGCATGCCTCAGCAAGACAGTTGCTGGTTCAACTCCCTGTGTCAGTCCTACCTTTCGGTTTGAGGTTTGCATGTTACCTCCGTGCCTGTGTGGGTTTTTTTCTGGGCACTCTGGTTTCCTCCCAAGGACCAAAAACATTCTCATTAGGTCATTGGTGACTTTAAATTGCCCATAGGTGTGAGAGTGTGCCTTGACGGTTGTCTGTCTCTCTATGTGGCCCTGTGATTGGCTGGCAACCAGCTCAGGCTGTACCCCACCTCTCGCCAAATGTCAGCTGGGATAGACTCCAAGCCCCCGCAACCACTGCAGGAATTGGTTGATGGATGGATAAACTTGATCAGTTTCAACTTGTCTTTGTACTTTATTAAACTGAGTGCTGGTCGAAAGGATTTGCATATCAATGTATACTTTTTTTAATTCACATTTTAAACTAGAAATGGTCCAAGAGCACAACCCTCCACCAAGGCATTTCTAACACTATCGCCCCTTCTCATTATGTTAACAAATAAACCTCTAAAAAAACTGAATTCGCATATGGATTTGGATCACCACCAAAATCAAATCAGTTCTTGTGCAGAGACGAAGTCCCTGAAAATTCCATCAGAATCTATCCATAACTTTTGTAATTATCTTGCTCACAGGCAAACACTGGCAAAAACATAACCTCCTTGGTAACAATGTTAACCCTGACATGGATTTTTTTTGTGGCAGAGCCTTTCAAAATTGTATGTTGACTGAACAAATATTTTGTCTCTTCAGCACAACTAACACTAGTAGCCACTGCCTCTTCCTTTAAAGGACGCTGACAAGCCTGGTCATTTTCCGACAGGGAACAACTGTTTTCAGCTTGGAACTCTGTAAGATGGGTCTGCCTGATGACAGGCATGGCATCAGGCAAATTCAGCTGCTTTGCAAGGATAACAGTGTCCAAACTCATTTGAAATCAAAAATATGTATTTCAAGAAAATACACAAAACACATGCTTGTATATTTAATAAATCGGGAAACAAATGTAGATCACAAAAGTTTTCCAACAGAGACAACAAAATCTGACAAAAATCACCCTTTATAGGTGACTGTTGTTTTGACACTGTCTATAGAAATTGATTATCCTTGTGTGGATTGATTATTTACATATCAATGCTGTAAAAACAAATATATACAGATATGCTGTATGTAAATATCATCGCTTACTGTAAACAAAGACAAGTGTTTCATCCCCACAGAGTCTTTTGGCGTAAATATACCATCACATTCATCATTCCTTCACACTCTACAGTCAGTTTGTAATCATTGTTTTTATTCCTTTTGGAGAAAATCTTAAACATCATTTAAATTTTCCTTCAGAGCCTTTAAAATGATTCAGATTTAAAGCAGAGGAAATGCTATAACACAAAACTCTTGAAATAAAAAACTTTCATTTAAAAGTATAAATAGTGATTTAAGTGCATGCATGCTTTGTTAGTGGATGTGTTCACACCATGTGCTTTTCCCTTCAGTGCTTATTCAGGCAAAGTTAGAAACGAGTGTATTTGGCATCTCTCGTTACGTGGACACTGTTTCCATGTGACAACATTGTACCATAAGTGTAGGACTTTTTTTAGGAACAGAGAGCAAGCTTGCAGAAAAAAGTGCGTCAGTAAGATAAGACCGAGGGTTAATGTGGCCTCCCAGTGTGTGCATGTGTTGTTTAAGTTATAGCTCGCACCTTGAAAACCTCTGATGTGTGACACATTCAAGTACAGCTCAGGAATAAAAAGTAAAAAACTGACAAATATCAAAGCTTCAGTCAGAATATTGGAGTCAAACATACTTGTACAATCAAAACAAAACCATAACAGAAGATTTTCAGTTGAATATAACCAAGAATTGCAGGAATTTGATCCATATGCATTCAGTCTGTCATAATTCCTCCTCTTGTCAAGTGAAGTGAGTTTCTTCTAAAATGTTTTAAAGCATTGGTTTTCCCACCATTAATTCTTAAAAATGTCCTCTGTGCATCTGAAAGAAGTGCAACAATATTAAAAGACAAAAGAGGAATTGTGGCTGAATCATTGTCATCCTGCAGTCCGAAAGTAAACAAAGTTCCAATTCAATATCCACCACGGGCTGACAAACAGCCCCGAGGATCATCTGTTCTTTTCCCACGTCCTCCTGTGCTGTCCTAAATAAGAACGAGGAAACACTCAGCTCTTCCCATGTTGGATTTGGCACCAGCTTCATCCTCAGAGCTGCAAACAAACTGACGTAGTAATGATGTTTCTTCCTCAGAATTGAAGAAAGAAGTGTGCATGTTTCGAAGGTTCTGCAGGTCAGAGGGGTCATGAATATAACCTGGAGTTCCTGACCTTTGCACATAGCCACATCTGCTCGATCCATACATGTGAAAAGCACTTCGGATACAGTCGTGAAGGTCTGTGCAGCAAAGGACAACTGAACTCACCATGGTACAGACAGATCATGTCCAAGCAAGACGTCCTTTCAGACCACTGAAAAGGAAACAATACATCAGGTTCTATTCTTGCTCTGACAGAGTCACACTGTCTTGTAAAGAAGAAACAGGTTATGTTATTAAGTGCTTCTAACAAAACAATTTGAAAGCAAAACAAACAAACATTATATAGAAAAAACATATGTCCAAAGATGGGAAAATATTGGTCGGCCATTTTTAGAAAAATCTCAGAGGGGCTGAAAATTAAAATTAATCCTTGCCCTGTCATAGTGATATTTAGTGTTTCTACAGCTCCTTTTCCCTGCACTGCAGCCACGTCAGACATGATTGCCTTTTTGCTATTACTGGCCAGAAGAAGGATACTGCTATCCTGGAAATCTCCATCTCCACCTTTGCACTCTACATAGCTTAGTGATGTGTTCTTTTTACAGCTTGAAAAAAATCAAATATACTCTCAAGGGGGCAACAAACACCTTTAATAAGAGGTGGCAACTGTTTTTGACATACATTTGGAACCTACCTGTACTGCCACCAGATTAACATCGACAATACAGTTTGACATTGAACTATATCTAAATACCTAGACCAACAAGACTCCTCTCAGCTGTGCATAATACTTTGGACTTTTGGACTGTCAGATTTCCTCTCTACAACGTGTCCTTGTGTACTTGCAACCTTTATTCCTGATGTAAGAGTGATATAAACATTTTTTTAATTTATCATCTATTTATTTCTTAATCTATTAATTAATTAATAATATTATTAATATTATTATTTATTATTATTATTATTATTATTATTTATTTTTTATAGGGAGGGTGTGGGTTGTGGGGTTCATATTGTTTATAAAGAAATGTTTGGTGCTGTTAACAGTCTCATAACTTGTTCTTGTTTCATAAGCATCAATAAAATGTTTAAACAAAAAGAAAAAACATTTGACTTTTTTGTATTAATTTTAAGTGGTGGTCTTTCTTTTGTCCTAACTCTGCATTCGAGGGATTGAATGTCATAGGCAGTCAGTGTTGCTATTTCGATCTTGCCGCTTACATGCAGAGATTTCTCTGGATTTTCTGACTCTTTTGATGATGACAGACTGTAGATGATGACATCCCTAAATTTCTTGCAATTGTACAGTACATTGGGAAACGTTCTTGAAGTGTTGGACTATTTGCTCACTCAGGCGTTCACAAAACAGTGAACCATGCCCCATCCTTAGTTGTGTATGACTCCTTATACCCAATCATGACACTCACCTGTTTCACCTGTGGAATGTTCCAAATGGTGTTTTTGGAACATTCCTCAACTTTCCAATTATTTTATGGTCCCGTCCCAGCTTTTCTGGAATTTTTTGTAGGCATCAAATTTGTTGGCATGTTTTTTACCTGAGGTGGAGTGTTCCAACAAAGCTTTAAATCTCTGTATGAGATACACGCTTGTCATTTTATGAAGATATTCTAAAGCAAAGTCTCTCACTGAATGCTCCATTTGGTGTTCCTTCTTCCTGAAATGTAAATGAGCTCCTTCTGAACTAAACTCTCTTTCCTCGTGAAGGTGTGACATAAGACCAGCTCTGTGTTTCAACGGCAGAGATCTGCAAGTAGAGATACCAGATGTGGGGCTGGTGTTTTTATAATGACTCACTGTGATGTCAAGGAGCCAGGTTTCATGTTTTCAGGTAAAGTACCACATACAAAGGACTGGGTTGGCTTATTACACACTTCATAGGTTGATAAATACTCAAGATATCAAATTATGTTTGTGATGTGTCCCCTATAAAATAATCCTGAGCCTCTTCCTCAACATTTTCCATCTAATTCTTTTTCTTAAACACTAACAGTTAAACAGCCGGAGGAACAAATCTTATCTTTTTCCTGTCAGATGTTGAATCTGGAAAAGTAAATCTTCCTATGGCAAATATACTGTGTTGAGTATTTAATCTAAATAATGTAATTCATCATATCTGTAAAACTCCTCAGTTAAAAATGTGCAATTTTGGATAAAATTTCTTTGACAAATCAAATAAATAAGGTACCGCTCTCAGAGGAATAGAGGGACACTCCTTGCTTCTCTAAGACGTAGTGATGTGCGTGCCTTCGCCTGCGACAGTCCTGCCTCCACCAGCAGCTGCATGAGAACACAAAACTCAAGATCCAGAAAAAAAAAACCTCGTTGACATCAGCTTCACTCCTCAAAAGTCCCAAACCACTGTTTTATCCATCAAACAGTTATTAGATGTAATTGTTCTGACTTACTGTAGAAGTGTACACAGCACCATGATGAGAACACATCCGATCACACACAACACCAGTACCGTGGCGACGGTCTGCGGCCTGTGGTTTGTTGCTACAACAGCCAACAGGTCTGCATGCTCACACCTCATCCCGACAAAACCTGCATGACACCTGAAAGACAGATCAATAATAACACAACAAATTCTATCAGTCATTTCAGCTGAAGGCCTCTATAAGAAGAGAGGAAAAAACAGCACAAACATTAATGCTCATATATATCCACATTTATACTCACGGATATCCACATTTATGTTTTTAAAATCCCATTTATGCTCATAAATATCCACATTTATACTTATGAACATCCACACTTATACTTTTAAACTCCAATTTATACTCATAAACATCCACATTTATACATCAAAATCCCATTTATACTCATTAACATCCACATTTATGCTTTTAAAATCCCATTTATACTCATAAACATCCACATAAAACTACAGATGCACACAGACATAAACACTCATACACAAACATGTATAAAAAAGAACAATCACATTTTTTTAATACATCATTGTATTCTTTATTCATATTTAGTTATTTACCTTTGATGATCTTTATTTATTTTTTATAAATTGCAATTATACTTATTTATATTATTATGATTCATTTTTTCTCTTTTATCTTAAACCAATTTTAGGGATGCTCATTATTATCTGTACAATATTGGTACTGGTAGATAAGGACATTTTTGCTGGTATTTACAACCGATATAGTATGTATAGTAATATATATCCATATATCAGCTGTAATATTGGCAAAACACACAAATGTACCATAATGCCTCACTTGATCATCACTGCATAGGTACATGTAAATATTGAGAGTCTAATTTTTTAAGAGGGAAATGTTGTTTTTCTTGTTTTACATCTGTTTCTTACACAAATAAACTGTCACATTCAAAAAACTCTGCATCTCTTATATTAGAAATGACCATTTACTTTCACTATGAAAGTCCATTTTTTAGAAACAGACGGGTGACAAAAAAAAAATTTGATTCTCAGATAAACTAAACTGTATTGTTTTTAATAGTTGACATTCAGTGATTATACAGAGGAGCAGTATGGTGCATCCTTACTTATAAAACAGCAGGTCACACCTACACGTTAACACCCATTCACTCTCACATGCACTCACTGACTGTAGTAGCAATTTTTCATCAGTATCAACTATCACATTTACTCTCTTTCATATCCATTTACACACCACTGACGCAGCAATGGGAGCAACTTGGGGTTAAATGTCTTGCCCGATCTCTAGAGTGCTTGAGATTATTTTACAGACAAAAGATAAGCATCTACCATATGATTTAAAGGTCTTGGGAGGATTTTTTTTGTTGGCTGTTAAAAGACCAAAATGTATGCAGGCACTTCAAATCAATTACAAAAGCTAACAAGGCCATGGGCAGGAAAACCAACAAGTTCTGTTCAAACATTCAGCATGCAGCTCGCTCTTCACACAGAGTAAGAGTCAAATAAAGTGAGTTACAGCGTGCGGCATAAACACTTTTAATAGTTTGCTTGTTGACCCCATGTACAGCTTTCAGTCACATGACCAGCATGGAGGGCTAGAGGGCAGACAACAGTCAGCTATCAACGATCTCTGTGAGGAGCTGCAGCACAGGCTTTTTTATTTTTATCTGCTTAAAGCTGCACGTTAACATTCCATGAAAACCAAAGAAAAACCGAGACATTCAAGTAAATTATTAATTTAAGGAAATCTGGACCCTTAAGTAGTACACAGAACACTACTTATCACCAAAAACAGCAAAGCATTTGCCAGAGCTTCACCTTAGCAGGAAAATCATTCCCCAGTCACCAGGGTCAGATTGACATTGTTTTGTTCCCCAGGCAACAACTTTTAAGAGCCCCTTCGGAAATCTGCTGCCCACTAAATCCACATGAACTTACAGCGTAGAATCAACAATATAGAACAGAAATAAATTCCAGACATATTGAGGAGGAGGTATGTAAAAAAACTACAGTAGCATTGCAGAACAGGCTTGATCCTTTTGTTTATCCACTCATATAACTTGGGCCTTCTTCAGGTCTTGGCCCCCTGGGCAATTGCCCAATTGTCTGGCCTTCACCACTGCCAGGATCAAAATCTACACAGTAATCAGCAGTTTTGGATCTACAATTTTGCTGTTTGGGAAATGACAGGACTTTTATGATTAAAAGAAGAAGACAAGAATAAAAAGACTGCTCAGTGATAACATTAGCCAATTTATTCTACTGACAGTATCAGGATCGCTTTTAGCTGTATCTTTCAGTCAGTGTTTTAAGGCAGTAATTTTATTTCAGGAAGTAATATCCTGATCATGTTAACACAAAAATGTATGGTACAATAAAGGGGAAGTCTGTTGATCTTTATAATTTACGGACACAATAGAGCATCTGATAGCATTAATCCGTGATTTGCTGGTCTCTGGGTTTTCTCTCTGAGATGGGCTCTATACCAGTGTAAGTCTGGCTTTTTTCCTCAGTGGCTAAAGCATACAACTCAAAAACACATAGTTGGCAACTGTTAGCAACTTTCTCCACAATTTAAAGTAGAGGGTAGAGTATCTTGCCTTTCAGAGGAGTGTATTATAACTGGATGACATCACATGAAAACTATCAACTGAGCTGCCCAGATCTGACTCTGACCCCTGCTCTTTTCCAGCATGTCATTTCCTGCTCTCCCACTCTGATCTCCTATTCCACCCAATGTCCTGTCTCTAAACTTAAATCATCAAAGGCCTATAAATATCTAAAGAAAAAAACAGACACAAACAATAAAACTGGTAACAACTTACACACATGTCGGCGTCTCCTCCAATATCAGGAAGCGACACGTGCCATGGAAGCAGAAATGGCGGTGGGAGTCTGGACAGTCGTCAAAGTGAGATCGAACAGCTGCTGCCACAAACTCTGTGAGGAGGTCAGACAAGATATTGTTGGCATTTTTATAGAAATGCCATGAATTGAACAACAGCTCACATGATACGAAAAACTAGGCCTGCATTACCAGTGGTGACTGATGAGTTACAAATCTACCATGTTGAGATATAACCTGACCCACCAGATGGACTGTTCCAAATATTTTACTAATCCATCTGGGAAAGAGCCCATCAATCAACATTTATTAAGGGCCAATCAGATAATGCAAGTAGGCGGGAGCAAATGTGTTAGACAACGTGAGCCACTTCGTTAAAAAAAAAAAAAACATCAGGTAAAAACATGTTGAAAGTGGAGCGAAAATATTTTTACCACAGAGAAGATTGTAATGTTGTTGTTTCTTTTTTATTTAATAAAGAAATGTGGTCAAAATCTGATAAAACTGCTACTGAAGCTGTTAGTATCTATGCTAATCTCTATGTGCAGTCTGCCGTTGTCTTGCTCATTTCTCTCAGCTTTTCCTGCTCCAAAGCACTCTGATTAGGCAGTCCTGCTTTGGGCCAAGCACAAATGTTGTAGATTGAAGCTTGGCAAGATAGAACTGCTTGATTATCTGATTCTGAATCTGATTCTGATTACGGACATCTAATCAGTCAGGTCGAGCTGCTGTGCAAGGTTAGTTGAGATATGTCATGATATCCATTTTACAGAAGAGTATAAAACCCTAAAACAGAGAGTGCAAGATTAATGTAACAGCAGGATGTGTCAGTTTAACCTCCAGATAATCATGAACTTTTCACCTCTTTTGCTTGCAGTCTGATATTACAAAACGGTGAGCTGCTTATGTCATCAGTTCTCATTTCTCTCATTTGCGTCAGAAGCTCTTCCCTGGGAAGTCCTGAGGTTGTGACATGGTGAGTCAACTATCCAAAGAAATCTGTCAGGAGTGCTTGATTTTTTTTTTACATTATTAGGAACATAATAATCATATCACTGGGGTCAGGACTATAATATTGGCAAAATATTCCAATATATGGTCCTTAAACAACTGAATGTTTTAAAGTAAGTTTTTTACTATTTTTGAAGACAATTTCATTTGGGATGAAATGTGTTTATAGCAGGAGGGTTTAAGATACAAGCCCCAATGCCAATGGAGCTGGTATGTTGTGTAGAACGTGAATAAAAACAGAATAATTTATAAAAAACAAATTCTCCCTCATTTTGAATTTAATCCCTGCAACACATTCCAAACAGCTGGGACAGGGGTAATAAATGACTGGGAAAGTTGAGGAATGCTCAAAAACCACCAGTTTGGAACATCCCACGGGTTATTGGAAACAGGCAAGTGTCATGATTGGGTATAAAAGAAAAAAGGCTTAGTCGTTCATAAGCAAGGATGAGGTGAGGTTCACCACTTCGTGAACAACTGCATGAGCAAACAATTTCTATACACAATTACAAGGAATTTAGGGATTTCATCATCTACAGTCAATCTATCGTCAAATATAATCAAAAGATTCAGAGAATCTAGAGAAATCTCTGCAAGTATGGCCAGAAACCAACATTGAACGCCCATGACCTTCAATCCCGAAGGTGGCACTGCATTAAAAACCATCACTCTGTAAAGGATATTACCGTTTTGGACTCAGGACCACTTTGGAAAACCATTGTCAGTAAACACGGCTTATCAATATAAGTGCAGGTTAAAACTCTACCGTATCAACAACACCCAGAAATGCAGCCAGCTTTTCTGAGCCTGAGCTAATCTGAGATGGACTAATGAAAAATGGAAAAACTTTTTTGAGGTCTGACGAGTCCACACTTAATACTGTTTTTGGAAATCATGGACATCATGTCCTCCAAGCTAAAGAACAAAAGGACCATCCATACTGCTATCACCTCAAAAGCCATCATCTGTGATGTATGGGGCATGTTAGTGCCCATGGCATGGGTAACTTTCACATATGTGAAGGCATCAGTAATGCTGAGAGGAAAATACAGGTTTAGTAGCATATAGTGCCAACCAAGCAAAATCTTTATCAGGGATGTCCCTTATTTTACTAAAGACAATGCCAAGCCACATTCTGCATGTGTTAGTTACAACAGCATGGTGTCACAGTAAGAGTGCAGGTACTCGAGTCCAGACCTGTCTCCCCACTGAAAATCGGTGTTCCACAATAAAGCACAAAATACAACACTGGAGACCCCGAACTGTTTAGCAACTGTAGTCATACATGAAGCAAGAATGGGAAAGACTTTCAGTTCCCAAATTCCTAATGAGCATTTCTAAGAGGAAGGGTGATGTAACAACCTGGTGAAAATGCCCCTGTCCCAGCTTTTCTGGAATGCCTGCCTCAACAGTCCCAGTCACCAGTGAAGAAATTGTATCTAACTGACACTGAATGAATTACCAGCTCCATCAGACACTCTCACTACACCTGTTTTGGCTGGCTGAGACATGGTTGAGCTTCCAGTGTTGCTACAGACTGCCGGAGACCTGGCTCAAATACTGGGGTCTGTCTCCCTCCCTCTTTCTCTGCATGCATTAATAATACAACATCACTAACTCTAATCTTCATGAACCATCGAAGATACTACCTTATAATTATGACTGGGAGTTCTTAAGTTCCCTTATTTTAAAGGTTCCTCCGAACTTCTGATATGGACAGCCTGTCGCTCTGCACCCCTGTGACTCCACTGTTATCAGTCTTTTGTCTTCTGCAGTAATGAACTGTGGCTTTTACACCATGATTACTCCTCAACTTTAAAAGGTCACTGTTTTTACTTCAAATTGATTTATTTAATTCATTCTTGTGATTTGTGCACCTCTGTACAGTGAGCAGAAGTTTAAAAACAATGAAGCCCATCCACTTGGAGAGGAAATGTCATCTGAAATCATTCAGTCGTTAGCTTTTGTTGTCAAAGCTTTCTAAAGGGTCAACCAATCACAGAGCAACATTTTCTGCTCAACAGCTCGTTTTCTGTCATTCAACCCTTTGCATGACAAAACAAGACTGACTAAAATTCAAACTGATAACTTTTTAATTCATTAGTAGGGATGCATTATCAAAACAATATCCGTATTGGCAAATCATTACCTAGAAAGTTGATTATTGTATCAGCAAACTTGACATTTTTGTCTATATTAACAGATGATATTTCACTTGTACAAACTGGCCATATATATCACATAAATTGGCGATAATATAGCCCAAATGTAAAAATGTACCATAATGGTTTACCTCATCATCGCTTAATTTCCACTTTTACAATCTAATAGTATAATTAATTAAAGAACAAATTGTCAATTTTCTTGCTTTTACAACTGTTTCTAACACAAATAGACTGTCACCATGAAACACAGTCAATTTAGGAGAGGTGGAGGCTCTTTTCTTTTGTCTTGGCGAAAAATATCAGTATCAATATTGGCGAAAATGAGTTTTGCAGTTTTGGCATATTAGATAACTACAAAAATCCAATACTGTGTATCCCTATCAATTAGGCCTTCTCTGAGGGCATAGGGAGCTCTGATGGTCCCCAGTTAGTTAATTGTCATTATCACGAATCTCTAAGTAAATCTAATGGCTCAACACACTGGATTTGTGAAGTTGACATGTGTGCTAACTCAGGTTTGGAATGATACAGATTTAATACAAGGTCAACGTGTGTGCTACATTTTGGCTGCACCTCCCTGCTGCCACAGCTCTGTTTCCCATCACCTCAGTTAAGAGCTTAAAGAGAAAGTTTAGGACAAAACATTATAAATCAATCTCAATTCAGTGAATAACTGGCTGAGGAAAAAGTTACAATAAAGGCATTCTCTACAAAGAAGGAGGGTTTCCCCACAAAAAGGCTTAATGAGGTTAACTTTGAAAAGGCACTGACAGGAAGTGTGAGTGAACTGTTCCCATCCTGTCTGTGACATGGTGACTATAAATCCTCTAAATACCCAGATCAGTCCTTTCCATCTTATTTGCATTCTATTTGCTGATGCAAATACTAGAGTGATCAGTCTACCTTTATACTTTGTTTTTGCTGCAAAGAATGAACACATGATATTAACATACCATGATAAACCCATCTTTATCATTATCACTTGTATCAGGTCTAAAACTCTACTGTCAAATGGCTATTTCATTGTAACTGTCTTTACACAGTTCATCTATTCGTAATTCCTCTCTACCAACTTCCAAGAATAATTCAATAAAATAATCTAGACCTGCTTATAAGGCAGGATTAATTACAAATATACAGAAATGTATATAAATATTGATTTTATCTTAGCATTTGCAAGAACTTACTGTCGTAACTTGCCATGCTTGTGCAGAAGCACCTGGCATTAGAGGTCCTCTAAGACACAAGTCTACCCTCAATGACATTAAAAAAAATATAATCTGACTACAATCAGTTTGATCCAAAACATGGCAGAGGTGAATATCATAAATCTAAAAATAACCTAAGCCTGGGGAGACCTAAAACAACAACATGCACTAAATCCTAAAGCTGACACCCACGCCACCAGAGGCACACTGAAGCCTTTTGTTACCAGTTGCGTGTGGATTTGTCCTGGCTTATATCTCCCTCAGTACCTGGGAGGGACAATTAGAGTCAAGAAGAAGTCCCAGTGAGACTCAGTGAACAAAAAACTCTGCCCATTTAACCCACATTATCACTCTCAGGAGTGTTCACGGATCTTTAGCAGGGATCAAAACCATTTTTCCAGGCAGAGGTTTCAGTTTTCACTCAGAACAAAGACGTTTAACCGGAGTAAACAGGACATATCACACAGGTCAGCTGTGCAGGCGGGGCCAATATAGATAATTTGGAGGGCCCAGACAAAGACCAACAAGAGCCCCTTCCCTCTGTGGCTTAAAGCCATCAATACAATGAAAATATTTTAGAGACTTGAAAGATACCATTGCCTAAATTGCACAAATATGTCGGCTAGCAAAGTTTCACCCACTTGTATAATCACTGCCAAACTGTTTGAGCGTTATACTTGGCAAGTGTCAGATTATTGCTTGCATGTACTAAACATGGGTTCCAGTTTTATGCAGCTAAAATCTGGAACAGTCTTTCTGAAGATGTGAGACAGGCCTCTACTCTGACAATGTTCAAATCTAGGCTCAAAACAGCTCTATTTAACTGTGCATATGACTGAAAGGATCTTATCTGCACTCTTCTCTTTTAAAGTTCATTTTATAATGATTCTTTTTGTTTTTATTTTGTATTGTGATTTAATGCATTTTTATTGTTCTGTGTACGAATTGTGCTCTACAAATAAACTTGCCTTGCCTTGCCTACTAGTATTTTTAGAATGAAATACGGTAAGGAGCATTCCTGACCTGTCAAGTCACTATTTCAACATTTTGTCACACAATAGGTTTTAGGCAGCTGCTGGTACTGCAAAAAGAGGGGAGCGGGAAAGGTGTTAATGCCACAGACTATTTGTTTTGTTCACAGAGGTGCTCTATCACACAGAGGAGACATTTTAAACACTTAAATGGCAGATCAATCTCTAAAAAGCATGATATGACCTTTTTAAGGGGGGCACACAGGGGTGTCAACATGCCAGTGAGCAACTCTGTCAGTGTACTAACTGGTAATTTTATTGTCTCTGACATACACCTGTTCACTGTTTGTTCAGAAATGTACGTATTATCTGGGTTACTAAATATTGCTGTCAACTCTCCTGACACTCTTCACCAGTTTTCGCCCTCTAGTCCAAACATTAACAACCTGTTTGGCATATTAAACAGAGTGAAGATCATTTAAATAAACAACCTTATCATGGACAGTAATTTGGACCTCTTCTATTTGATGAATTTTTCTTGGTGTCCCTTGAAGCAGGAGGCCCAAAGCAATGGCCCACCTTAGCCAATAGTAAGCCGCCTGTGTGTACAGTCTGACAAATTCCTGCATAGCTGACCCAAACAAAAGTCAGTGTTTCTCAAGCATGGAAACAGATGCACAGTGTGACATTCAGGGTGAGAAGGAGGATGAACATGCAGACAGATATTCTGCATTACAGCCTTCGTCACACACTCCCATTCCATCAGTAAATGGGCTTTTGGATTGCAGCCTACATGTATTGTCTCCTTCTTTCAGACTCTGTGAAAGCCCTCTGTTGTCCCTGAGGCATCTGCCTACCAAGCCCAGCTCTCTTCCCATGTGATTTTGGCAGCCAGACAGGAGGAACGCGGAGATGGAAACCAGCCCTTATGGGCACGTTAAGGTGCTGTGCACACAATGAATATATTTCAGTACTGCCTGTTGAAGCAGCTTTTGTGAACATCCTGCTCGTTTATACCACACATAACCTTTAATTTATCACAATTGCTGCCCTGGCTCATGCTAAGAGGATCAATTATCAGTGAGCGCCACACTGTCCGCATGCACTGCAGCTCAATGGGAAGATTTAAAGTGCAGGGAAATCCGGAGATGAGAGCAACAGTGCAGTCAGAGAGGATCAAGGGCTGCAATGAGGACAGTTTTATCTGAAATACTTAAAAGGAATCCCACTCAAAAATGATCCTCCACCTCCCTTTGAGTCTAAACAGGATATAAATAGAGTCTGACGTACTTTTGACTGGAGGGATGTTGATTGTGGTGTTTGTGGTGGTGGTTGAAATCCCACTGCTGGTTGTTTCTGAGGCATTTGTTGAGGTGTTCACAGCAGCAGTGGAGTATGTGTCGATCGAAATGCTTGGTTCAGGGGCTGTTGGTTCTGCTCCAAACCTAAAGAAGGAGGCTGCAGAGAAAGGGGATAAACTGCTGTTGAAATAACATAGTCCTGATCTGAAAATATTAAATAATAAAAAAATCCTGCTGAAGGTTTACAGAAGTAAATGATCAAGGTGGTAAAAACATTTTTTGCTCAATATTATCTTGTGTTACTAAAAGGGATGGGGATCAAAAACCAGTTGAAGTCGAGAACCAATAAGAGGTAGCTCAAGGAATCAATAGTATTTGTCATTGTGCTTCATAATCCCTTTATCAATTCCTTCCTCTTTGTTCTGCTTGCCTTGCAAATCAAGGACATCACTCTCGTCAGAGGCAGTCAGCAGAAACAGTAACAAAGAAGTCAAATACGAGATCACAGCAGAAAGGAAGCAGGCATGGTCAAAATTGTGACTCGTTTTTACACAATAACTGCAAAGCTAATATCTGTGCCTGTTGTGGTTTAAAGCAGGGGTTGAAACAACAGCAACATGCTGGAGCATTTTCCACACAGCACAGATCAAATCAGGAGCGCCATATGTTTGACATTGTTGCCATTGAGAACCTGAGTAAGCCTACTTCTTTCCACACAGGAAATCCACCAGCGATAGCATTGTCCTTAATAAAAGCTTTTCAATTCCCATCCTGAGTTATTGAAGGGATATTTCAGTATTTTTGAAGTTGAGTTGTATCGGGTACTTGACAATAGTAAGTGAAGTGGCTGAAGAGGTTTCCACAACGTTATACCTGAGCAAGAGCTCAGACAACCAATAAGGCACACTGCTGTTAACCGGTACAGTTATTTTGTGTAACTGTGTGAGTTTCACGTAAAAACAAGCAACGAAACTATGTTGGGTGAAACATTTCAGAGTGCGTTATTTCTCCTGCAGGAGGTCTCTGTGTTTGTCTCTGTGTGTTAATGATGCAGCAAATGGCTATGCGTTCTTCTGCATTGATTCCAACAAACTGCTGTGTTGCTCAATGGAGTCAGAAAGCCACAACAGTGGCAGAAGAAACTAATACTAAACCAAATATGAGTGATTTTGACTGTGGATGCACTGAGTTACATTTATGAACTAGAACACACAGAAGAAAGAAATTCTTCAGAGCGAGACTCAGCAAGCAGAATCAATGCAAACAGGTAGAAGAACACTTAGCCATTCACTGCATCATTACATAGTGTCAAACACAGAGACTTCCTGGTGGAAAAACGGAGTTCTTTGACATTTTTTGTTGAATTGTATGTCCAACCCAAAGTTCATGGTTCATTTTACGTAAAACTCACACAATTACGCACAATAACTGTACCTGTCAACAGCAATGTACCTTGGCCACTATTGTCAAGTACCTGATACAACCCAACTTCACCAATGCTGAAGTATCCCTTTAAACAATGGAGCTTGATCCTTTTCATGTCTTTTCTTTAAATGACACAATATAGCTGTACGTACTGCTGCTTATAGGGATACTGGTCAGAGTGGTTGTAAATGTTGTGGTTGAGCTCCTGCTGCTGCTGCTAGTTTCAGAGCTGCTTGTTGATTTGATGGGAGCTGTCTTGATGTTGGTGTTGATGGATATGCTAGCTTCAATAACTGTTGAATTGCCCGGCCCTGCTCCGATTGTAAAGAGGGAACCTGCAAAAAGAAAAAAATACTAGTATCATAATATAGAAATATAAGGAATCTAAAACAGAGCCTTGAGGAAAACTCAAGTAAAATTAATTTCATGACTGGATAAAAAAGAGATACATTTTTTCTGTTACAAAAAAAAGAAAACCAGATGCTATATACAGTCCTATGTCATGTAGGGCAGAGATCAGCAGCTGGCCCCTGAGAGCTTCCCATCTGGCCCCCAGAATATATTCAAATTCAGGAAATGTAAGGGAGAAAATTATGTTATGATTTTAAGGGTAACTATTAGCTGTCACATCCATAACTATAAACGGTAAATGTAATCTGAACAGTTTAACCAAGAATGTCTTCAGGTTTGATCTGACACCTGACAGCCATTGCAAAACCAGTCTTTAACCAAGAGAACGAGTTTATTGAGACTCAAAATCAGTGATGGAAACAATTCAGCCCCAGAAAGAAGAGACCAAATTATCTTCATTGCCACAAGTGGCTGCAGTAGTATGTGTGATAGGGACTGGTCTTATTTTTAAAGGTAAAGAATCAAATAAATTTAGAAAACATAAAAATAAAAATCCTGGCCCTCTGTCAAGCAAAAAAATGTCCTTTGTACAAAAGTAGTTGATGATCCCTGATGTGGTGTACAGTCCAGTCACCTCCTAATGTATACTTATGATCATGGGAGCGTGTTTTCAATGAGATATCGATGCTTCATTGAGTAACGGGCACCCAACAATAGTAACAGGGTCAGGCATGCACTTAAAGGATGAGACCAAAGCACTATAAATACAGCAGGTCCCCTCTGAGAAGACACGCAACCACAACCAGAGGCTGAAAACAGCACTAAGAGGCTGGCTTGTCTTTAAAAATAGACAGAAACTAAGACATCCTGAGAATTATGGTGCTTTTTCTTGCTCTTCCCTCACACTATAAAAAATCTTAACTGCACAAATCCATCCAGAGAGCATACCCACTTTATCTAAAGGTCCTTACAGGAGATAAACAAATACATCTGAGCAATACAGGTCAGAGACATGACTGAGTCAGTATTGACTGATGTGGATGCACACTTAGCTTTTTAAAAGGAGGAATGTATTGATTCCTATTGCAAGTTATAAATCATGGGTGGGCAACTGGCAGCTCAGGGGCCGCATACAACCCATAACCTAACTTAATGTGGCCTGTCAACTCATTTCATATTTCCAAAAATTGCTACCAGAGAGACAAAATCTGAAATGATATAACTTAGTCTAATTTCCTACCATATTAGAACAGACAAAAGGCGTTTCAACATGAAAAATGGAAAATACTTTCACTACAGTTATTAAAAATTGGCTTAATTATATTTTTTCAAGAAATTGGTGGATACAATTTTCTGATAGCCTCTTCATCTGTGTTTTTGAAGCATTTTATCAATACTCTTGGAGGAAAAGGTGAGACAAATAAACTGAAATAACTGTCAGTCACTAAGATTGTTATAACTACCTTGACCAGGTGACACTTGTTAAAGAATTTAATTATCAGCATGGCTTGCTGATAAACTAGAGTAAAGATAAATTAACTAATCAAGAAAATAAAATATATAGGGGTAAACTAGATGGAAAAGTACCTTAAATTAGGTTTAAGTATACGTTTAGTTCATCAATGCAGATTCACTGTTTGGTTTTGAGCTTTCCAAATAAACATATGTTAATTTACAGGTATTTTTGATCACCTTAGTAATACTATTCTTTATTTGTGTCGACTGAAGACAAACAAAGTTGCCCATCCCCGTGATAAATGATCCAGTAAACTGATATTAATTATGAAAATATAATGAACAATACCCGGGAACTTCGCTTCCCATCATCTCTAAAACAGTTGTTCCTTCATTTAAGTAAATATTTACTGGTGAATGAAGTCAGAGTGAGTTGTGGACCACGAAAATCAGATTTTTTTATGTTAAAAGAAGTTACTCACCACTTAAAAGAAAAATAGTGTCCCAAAAAATCCGAGTCATCATGACGACTTGAGGTCTACAATGAAGTAAATTGGACTTCACTTGATAGCAGGCGTGTATTTAAGATCCACATTGGTCTTTATTGTTGGAGGCTGCAGGTCGAGCAGCAGCAGCACAGGAACCATTTAATCCAGCCCGGTATACCTGATGTCGGCGCGTGCCACTCAAACACATCTGATGAAATGTCGTCACAGGTTCACGCGCAGAGGTGGTCGATTTATCTTTCCTTTGGGTTTTCTAGTTGTTGTTGTTTTTTTTAGTTTGTCTGCTAAATGCAGCAGAGGGCCCTGCAGGACGTCTGAGCGGGTAACTTCTCTGTGTTCAATTGAGGAGACTCGTGTAATTCTGTCAGAGGCTGACCAATGAGAGACAGAGGAGGAGGAGGAGGGAGGAGAGAGGGGAAAGAGAGGAGCGGGGGGAGGAGACAGAGGAGACGTCCCATCAACATTTAATAAGACGTCTCCGTTGTTTCCTAGTGTGAACTCCTCAGCGCAAGTTTTAATGTATACATTTTAACGTATGAAATCTGCTGCGGACTTCATCGTGTCTTGGTGATATCTCCACATGGATGAAGGAACGCCACCTTCAGCTAAATCTTTCTGAGACTAATTGTCCTTGCAGCCAGTCCCTCCATTCAACCACAGATCAATATCCAGATCAACTCTACTAGAAATCTAGGTGTCATGATTGACGACCAGCTGACCTTTAAGGTTTGTGTGGCCTCAATTGCTCCTTCTTGTCCATACGCCGTCTATAACATCAGGAGGATCTGGACCTACCTGACAGAACAGGCAACACTACTTCTTGTGCAGGCTCTGGCGATTTCACAGGCCTCCATATATGCACAACCTCTGCAGATGATCCAGAATGCAGCAGCACATCCGGTCTTTAACCAACCCAGAACAGCGCATGTCACTCCGCTTATAATCTCTCTTCTTCACTCAGGATCACTCGTCCGGGTCTACACACCCTCTAGTCCGCTACGCTCTGCCAGAGAAAGACGGCTGGTGCTCCCATTGCAACATGGCTTAAAATCACCAGCTAAACTCTTCTCCTCAGTTGTTCCAAAGTGTAGGAATAAATTACCAATTCAATGAATGAATTACCAATTCAATCCACGGAGTCCCTATCAATTATAAAGAGAAAGTTGCAGACTCACCTGTTTAGGGAAAACTTATGCACTTGTTTCACTCTTATCTTCAGAGGTAGAATGAGTTCGAAGGTTTAGGACCCAGCTCTTTATGATCAACTACTAAGCACTGAGTATGCTGATGCTTGATAAGATGTTGATATAAATGACATGAGGACTTGACTATTTTGATAATATTGAGATGACTTGACAAGGTTTTCTGTTGATTGCTTTGGGGTTTGTTTGGGGGTTTTTTTTAAACAAAGGCACTGCCTCGAGCACTACATGGCAGCCCCTGTGTTCAAAAGGACTTGAAGCAGTTTGTTGCACTTACTAATGTGTTCCCTCCAGTTTAGATTCTTGCTTGTGTACTTACTCTCAGATGTTCGTTGCTTTGGACAAAAGTGTCTACTAAATAACATTGTAACATTTATTTGATGTCTTTTATGTTGAAATTAACACAGGTGAAACAGTCTGTTCTAAGACTATTTTTTCAAATGGTTAACGGACTTGAGCTATATAGCACTTAATCTTTTTGACTACTCAAAGCAGCTTTACACGGCTGGTCACAACTACCCATTCGCTCTTACATTCGCTCACTGGTGGTTGGAGTTTCTCTGTCAGTTGTCCATCAGTATCAACTAAAACATTTCTATCCTTTCATACCCATTTACACGCAACTGATGCAGCAGTGGGAGCAACTTGGGGTTAAGTGTTTTGTCCAAGGACACATTGCTATGTGACAGCCAGAGCTGGGCTCGAACTTGCAGCCTTCTAGTTACCCACCAGGTGCACTGTCAGACTGTGCTGCTGACACCCCTATGTCAGCACCTGGTATTCCCAGGCTGTCTCCCATCTAAGTACTAACCAGGCTCAACCCTACTTAGTTTCCAAGATCGGACAAGATCAGGCGTGTTCAGGGTGGTATGCCAGTATCCATACACCTGCTGCCAGAATAACAAACTGTTTAAAAAGTAAATTTACTCTCTAACATAAATGGTTTGAGGCTATCAAACTAACAAAATGAAAATTTTAATTAATTTAGTAAGTATTTTTAATTGTTTTTTTGAAGTAGGGTTGCCCTTGGTCTTTGTAACTAGAAGTGCTGAGAGTACAAATCTCTGCCAAGGCATTTCCAATGTGGAAAACTGCCCAATCTCGCATTGTAAACAAATTCCCTAAAAAAAAGAAAAACCCTGGATCTGCATCCAGATTCAGAACACCACCAAAATCTAATCAGTCCTGTCTTGTGCCATGATCAATATTCCCTGAAAATGATTTTAAACCCGGTTAAGAAATTATTTAGCAATTAGCAAAAATCAGGAAAACCTTCCCTATGTGGCAATGTAAAAAAAAAAAAATTCGAAAAATTCTTGGATCCACATCCCTCTTCAGATCTCCACCAAAATCTAATCATTGCATTCTTGTGCCATGAACAACATTCCCTGAAAATTTTCTCAAAAAATGTTCTTCACTTTTGGTTTGATCTATTCACAAACACCAGCAAAAACATTACCTCCTTGGTGGAAGAAAATACTATTGCCAATAAAGCAATTGGCTATCTCTCCCCCTGAGGGGAAATAGCCGGGTTTGTATGATAGGTGATATAGAGCCAACAGTGCAACCAAAAGCCTTGTACTTAACCCATTAAAACATAATTTTTGTGTAGTTTTCAGACACTAAAACAGCCTGTTCTGTGAAGCTGAATCAGAGGGTTTTAAAGCAGGGTTGTTCACAGATGTGTGGAGTAGTCAGCTAATGGGAAAAAGTACCTAGTCCCCACAAAGCCCCCGCCACCAAACCAAACAGGTCAAGGTGATTTATTTACTTCTGTTCATATTTGATGGATGGAGCCCCGTCATTTGTCAGCAGAGCTAACATTGTCAGTGATCAGAATGTTAGCAAAATACCACAGAGGGACACCACAGAGGTAAGAATATGATATTTTGTTAAAATTCTGGGGACATCTCAGACCAGTTAAAACTGAATGAAAGGAATAAAATACAGTATGTGACCTTCCATATGTCAGCCATAGTTTCTGGCAACACCCAAACAAAAAATTTAGCAGTGTTTCAAGTTAAGACGTTAGAATGCTTGTTATTGTAGCTTTTAAGGATCTAGCGAAAAAGATTTGATTTCCAAGCTAATAGTAGGCAGTAATATTAGCCAGGGACCTGCTCAAGTCAACATTGGTACTGAAAATGTTGATGTGCAGGAACATTAATGTTACTGTAACTTCCTTATATATACACAAAATACAAAACTGAAACTTAGTTAAACAATGTAAAACATCTAACCCTTAATTTAGGCATTATTCCAGTGTTTCAACCGTGAACTTTATTTAATAAAATTCACAAAATGCCCTCATATCAAAAAGTTTCTTTGAGGTGTGTCTCTATCTCTAGTTGCCAAAAGAATTATGTGTTTTTGCTTTGCCATAGTTTTATCACTCCACTGGTTTATTTTGTTGTCCAACGCTTTGGTCCTACAAAACCAAAATTAAACCAACTTTTGTCAGATTCCCATAAGAAGAGTCTAGATTCTTATTAACTGTAGTATTTTTTCATGCTTTTGTCAACAGTGTCATTATTACTTTTCATCACGCTCATAAAAGTTACAAGGCTTTACAGGAAAGTGCTGCAGCAGAAAACCCAAGATACAAACTATCTGGCTCAAACTCTTTTTCTTACCTCACAAATAGACACATTTTTCATTAAATTCTCCCAATATGTGTGTCCTTCCCCACTTTGATCTGTAACCCTCCTGCCAGAGCTGCATCAGAAAACATTAAATTTGCCATGATAATTCTGCCCCTTATTTCTAAAATTGTTTGATATAATTGTTTTGTGTATGAAATATCAGAGGATTGTAAATGTAACAGAAACAATATCAAAACTGCTGATGAACTCCCTCATCAGATAGTATTTGGAGTAGAAACAGCTAAGAAATAATGTCATTCAGTTTCCTGCTAAAAACTCTCCCTTTGAATGTTTTAACACGGATGGAAAACCTTTTTCCACATATGCGGTTTCAAAGATTGAAAAAGGTAGCACTAGAAACCTGGGGTAGACCTTCACCAGCAAAGAAAGTAACATTTCAAACTAGCGCCATCTGCTGGACATTAAGTAAGTGCTGTGACACATTTCTCTGACACAAAATAAGATATAAGACGTATATCGTAACCTCTGAGGACTTCAGACTTCAGAGGACTGAATGAAGAATTTTGTCACACACAATGTTATGCAAATACTATATCCTACAACCTTTATTATCCGTACAAATACATCAATTTCACTGTAATTCTGCCGTCTTTGATTCTTTAATTACCATAAAGCTGTAATTAACGTAATTAGTCTATATGGGGCAGCATCAGGAAAGGTCCTGCACTGGTTTTTTTTTTTTTTATTTATTAACAGCTTAAAATGTGAAGCAAAATATGCATTATGCACCTTACAAAATATGCGTTTACCATTAACCTTTCACTGCTATCTCTGGGTCACCATGGCAACAAGCAGCCTGTCATACAAATAAACAAAATCTGAGGTACATACATACATGATAGAACTTTTAAAAAAGAAAAGGCACTAAAGTTGACTCATCCTGCTATCCACTAATGTAAGTTTAATTATTGTGCTAATTGGGAGCTAAAATGCATTTTTCAAGGGGATAACAGGGAAATTTATAACAATATTTTCATTTTATTTACGACTTAATTAAAAAAAAGCTAGCTATTCTTAAAAATAAGGAAATTTTTAAGTTTTTGTGATAGAGCTTTTTTACATCTTCACCCAGTGAGAACAAGACAATCTTATTTAATTTCATGAAAGAGTTTATTGTAACTATTGTAAACATGTCTGTTTCCATGGGGAAATTGAAATTTTAAAGGTGTTTGTGAGACTTCTAGTGCTTCTGAACATCAAGTGTGCTTATATGGTGGCCTTTAGTGCAAAATAAAATTAAAAATATAAAGACACGTCTGAAATGGGGAAAAAAAACCCTAACAAACACACACACACACACAAACAAATCACAAATAAAAAAAAATAGAAAACACAACAACAAATGAGGACACAATAAATCAAAAAACAACAGAGTAACAAACAACAGAGATTTGAAAAAAAAGAAAAAAGAAAAACCCAGCTCATTTAAAAACATTTTAATTGTCATTGCTTTGTTTTTATTTTCTTTTATTTGCTTGATTGTTGTTTCATTTTTTTTGGCATGGTGGTTTTTGAATTTCTTTTGTGTTTTATAATTTTTTAAATATCCTTGTTAGTATCCTTGTAAAGGTAATTTTACATTGGTTGTTGTCTATGGAGTCAGAACAGTCTCATAAACACAAATGTGCACAGAAGGACTCACAAATGCACAAACAAATTCACAAATGCACACAGATGGATTCACAAATGCACACAGGACTCACATATTCATTTTAATGCACACACAAATGCATATCAACTCATGCAAATGTAAAAAAAAAAATCACAAATAAACAAAACAAGATTCACACACAAATAGCACATTTGCAAACCCTCTGTTATTTGTGAACCTCGCTGCATTTGTTTGTGGATTTTTGAGACTCCCCTTACGTGCTCTGATTCACAAATGCATTTTTTTCAACAGGGAAATGTCTGAAGCCAATCAGATGTCTCGCTCCTGTTCAGCAAATCACAGTCGCTTAGATTCGAGGGTATGGGTGTGTCCGAAAAGTCCTTCCTAGGTCCTTTCCTATCCACTTTACCTTAACCCCTATGGAAAAAGACACAGGGTCAAGGAAAGGAGGGAAATAAGAAAAAAGGAAACGAGAACTGCGGTAAAAGATGAATTCAATTGCACTTTCACTTTCGTGTCATATTTACTCGACAACTATTTCTTGTGACGTAGGTAAGCCATGACGAACTACAATGTTCAGAAAATGAACTACAAGAAGTGTCTTTGTCATCTGCTTTACCTCACAGCATTGTTTTGTGTCGTTTGACCTGTTAACATTACCAATCCATGATCAGAGGATTTACCTGTGACAGGTGTTTTGTCCTTTGGTCATGCAGTGTGTGTTTTCTGCTCTCATCTGTGAGGTTAGGTGAGAGTATTTATAAATGTTGACATCTTTTACAGGGCACTTTAAACCTGAGGTCGGATAATACACCAGAATGCTTCAGAAGCATTATTCTCTCTGTTTCATTCACATATATCATTGTGAACATTGTTTCAATTTGTCATTATATTTGAAGTATTGCAAAATACCTTGTTTATCCTTTTACTGATTGTTTAATAAACGTTAATATAGACATGTCTCAGTCTGTGTGTGTGAAGGCACTCTGGGGGTGTCTGTGTCCTCAGGCAGGTCACATTGTGGAGGACATCACAGGCCACAGGGATGTCACCTGCCCTGTCTGGACTGACCCTCAGGTTTTGGAGACAATGAAAGCGTGCCTTTAGGAGGCCAAAGGTCATTTCGATTTGGGCCCTTGTCCTGTCATGGGCATGGTTGTATGGCTGCTGTGTTCCCCAAGGGTCTGTAAACGGTGTGAGGAGAAAAGGCTGGCAGGCATACGCTCTGTCCCCCAGCACCACACCTGAGAATTCACCTGTGAAAACAAAATATCATCATCATAACCTCAGAAACAGAAACATTCTTCACATAGCCATGATGTTAAAGTGGTTATCAATAGAGGCTGTGTTGCTCACCTTGTGGTAGGTGCTGGTTGACTGCAGAGGTTGGTTTGCCACAACACTGCTGATCAGGCAGTCAGCACTGTAGACCACCTTAAAATATAAGATGTAGACTATTAAACCAATCAATGCACATCACAAGCAATACACAGTGATCATTAACTGACAATATCAAAAAGTCATGTTCACCTGAACATTAATGCTGTGAAAGGATTTCGTATTCACAAAATCACCCTCAATGGAACCTGCTGCCATGTCAGCCTTGGCCCAGTAATGTTTAATCTACACACACACACGGCTTAAGTGGTTATTTTATGACCTATCAGCATACACATGCATGCAGAGCCATCTGGCCCATTAGGAAATACAGGCAATTATATATTAGGCCTCCAGTGGGGTGCTACAAAAAAAGAGAAAAAAATCACCTTCAACATAATCATATTAAAACTAGCACAATTCTATCAACAACATCATGGTCTCAACCACAAGATGTTTGGATGTTGGCGGGATGCACAAGGGCTCTTAACCTGGCCTTCTACCAATACCAGCAGTGCTCAAGTGCTGCTTCTGACATGTGTGCCAAACACCTCAACCTGTTCAGAAAAGTGGGCTGTTTGATATTTCAACTAACAACATAGTCCCATGTTAATCCTAAAACCTGTGTGCTGTGTCACACCAACATAGATCAGCTATATGGACATTGCGATTGTGGCAACTCGAGGGTGAAATTGGACAGATTTTAATTTGGTTTGAGGAGATAATTTGTCTTATATTATTTCTAAGAAACCAACAACACCACTTTGGGAATTTATCCCCAAGAATTAGTTAGAAGATCTATTATAAGGTACTCAGGCTCATTTACCCTTTAAAGAGCAGGAGACGTGGTTCCAAAGTTACAAAACAATCACTTTATTAAACACAAAAAACAATCAATAAAACTCCCACACACATTAAAAGGGAAGGGGAGAGCTTTTTCAGGAGCTGAGGCGTACCAATGGTGCAAGGGCTGAGGAACAGGGTAGGGGGATCCCAGGGAAGAAAAGCACCCCAATCACAGGTGGCAATCACACACGATGAGATAACTCAGGACCAGGAGTTACAGGGCACACAGTAAGAGAGAACCACCACCAGGACATCAGGGACCACCACCGTCAGCTCTCAGCAACTGAAAAGGACAAAGAAAAAAGGGAATTAGTGGGTTACACTCAAAAGAAAATAACTAAAATACAAACCCAAAATAATAGCCAATTATACCAAGCAATATGGGTGGCAGCCACCAATTAACTCAATAAATCAAAACATATGCTGCCAAACCAACCAAACCCTTGGGTAAACCTAAACCTATACTTGAATAAAAAAATGTTCTTAACTAATCAAGAACATACAAATCAAACAAAAAAAAGAATAATTAGCTAATTAAAGAAGAGAAAAAAAAATAAAGGTTTAAGGAGATATGAAACAACTCAAATATTCTTCATGGAAAAAAATTTAACCCAAAAAATATTTTCCCCTGAACTCAAAGAAAACAAAGCAAACCACAAATGTAAGCAACATGTATAAGGGAAAAGAAGTTAGAAAACCCAAGGGGGGAAAGAAAACAAAAAAAGAAGGAATCAGATATATCAATATACAACAAAGTGATCCAACTGCTTTGTGGCGTCAGGCGAGACTTTGACTTGGCCCTGAGCAAGTCCCTATCCAGGCCTCAGCTTAGCCACTTTGGCCCTGGACTAAACATGCACTCGTGAGCACAATTCTACCAACAACATCTAGGCCATCACCAAGATGTTTGGATGTTGGCGGGATGCACAAGGGCTCTTAACCTGGCCTTCTACCAATACCAGCAGTGCTCAAGTGCTGCTTCTGACATGTGTGCCAAACACCTCAACCTGTTCAGAAAAGTGGGCTGTTTGATATTTCAACTAACAACATAGTCCCATGTTAATCCTAAAACCTGTGTGCTGTGTCACACCAACATAGATCAGCTATATGGACATTGCGATTGTGGCAACTCGAGGGTGAAATTGGACAGATTTTAATTTGGTTTGAGGAGATAATTTGTCTTATATTATTTCTAAGAAACCAACAACACCACTTTGGGAATTTATCCCCAAGAATTAGTTAGAAGATCTATTATAAGGTACTCAGGCTCATTTACCCTTTAAAGAGCAGGAGACGTGGTTCCAAAGTTACAAAACAATCACTTTATTAAACACAAAAAACAATCAATAAAACTCCCACACACATTAAAAGGGAAGGGGAGAGCTTTTTCAGGAGCTGAGGCGTACCAATGGTGCAAGGGCTGAGGAACAGGGTAGGGGGATCCCAGGGAAGAAAAGCACCCCAATCACAGGTGGCAATCACACACGATGAGATAACTCAGGACCAGGAGTTACAGGGCACACAGTAAGAGAGAACCACCACCAGGACATCAGGGACCACCACCGTCAGCTCTCAGCAACTGAAAAGGACAAAGAAAAAAGGGAATTAGTGGGTTACACTCAAAAGAAAATAACTAAAATACAAACCCAAAATAATAGCCAATTATACCAAGCAATATGGGTGGCAGCCACCAATTAACTCAATAAATCAAAACATATGCTGCCAAACCAACCAAACCCTTGGGTAAACCTAAACCTATACTTGAATAAAAAAATGTTCTTAACTAATCAAGAACATACAAATCAAACAAAAAAAAGAATAATTAGCTAATTAAAGAAGAGAAAAAAAAATAAAGGTTTAAGGAGATATGAAACAACTCAAATATTCTTCATGGAAAAAAATTTAACCCAAAAAATATTTTCCCCTGAACTCAAAGAAAACAAAGCAAACCACAAATGTAAGCAACATGTATAAGGGAAAAGAAGTTAGAAAACCCAAGGGGGAAAGAAAACAAAAAAAGAAGGAATCAGATATATCAATATACAACAAAGTGATCCAACTGCTTTGTGGCGTCAGGCGAGACTTTGACTTGGCCCTGAGCAAGTCCCTATCCAGGCCTCAGCTTAGCCACTTTGGCCCTGGACTAAACATGCACTCGTGAGCACAATTCTACCAACAACATCTAGGCCATCACCAAGATGTTTGGATGTTGGCGGGATGCACAAGGGCTCTTAACCTGGCCTTCTACCAATACCAGCAGTGCTCAAGTGCTGCTTCTGACATGTGTGCCAAACACCTCAACCTGTTCAGAAAAGTGGGCTGTTTGATATTTGCTGTTACAGACCCTGAACTACAGTCAAACAACTAACAACATAGTCCCTTTTCACTGCTAAAACCTGTGTGCTGTGTCACACCAACAAAGATCAGCTACATGGACACGGCCTTGTTAAATCTTTAGTGAATTTTTGCTGTTTTCTGCATCTATACTGACATGCCTGTAACCTACCATTGATCTGATACCTCCCTACTCTTGTCTCACAAAACACACACCAATCCAGCCACATGAACACTCTACAACATCAAAAATATCAATTAACAAAAAATAACCACACACTCAGAAACCAAGCTGAGGGCAGACACTGACAAGTGAGGAAGTGATCCAACTGCTTTGTGGCGTCAGGCGAGACTTTGACTTGGCCCTGAGTGAGTCCCTAGCCAGGCCTCAGTGTAATCACTTTGGCCCTGACTAAACATGCGCTCGTGAGCACAATTCTACCAACAACATCTAGGCCATCACCAAGAAGATGTTTGGATGTTGGCGGGATGTACAAGGGCTCTTAACCTGGTCTTCTACCAATACCAGCAGTGATCAAGTGCTGCTTCTGATATGTGTGCCAAACACCTCAACCTGTTCAGAAAAGTGGGCTGTTTGATAATTGCTGTTACAGACCCTGAACTACAGTCAAACAACTAACAACATAGTCCCTTTTCACTGCTAAAACCTGTGTGCTGTGTCACACCAACAAAGACCAGCTACATGGACACTGCCTTGTTAAATCTTGAGCGCATTTTTGCTGTTTTCTGCATCCATACTGACACGCCAGCAAACACATAACCTCCTTGGCTGAGGTAATAATGCGTATAAACTGTAGACGACTGAAGGGGATTAATTTCGCAGCATCTACCTGGACTGGCACTAAATTGGGTTTAACTGGTCTAAAAAAACTTAAGTTAAATGAAGTGATTTATCGAGCTGTGTTGTTCTTTCCTCTCCTTTGTACAGTATGTGTTTTACTCTCAGCACTCGTGCAATAAATGCTCTACTGTAGATACGTGGGAAACCACGGTATCAAAAACTATCGCTGTATCACGAAGTGTCTCCGGTTTGCTTAGACAGACACATCACTTGTTTTCATTTATTCATTTCATTTATTTAACTTCAACAAAAAAAAAAAAACAGCATGAGGCAAGCCAACAAGTAGACGACTCTTCACTTTAGCAGCGTGGGACAATCACTGAATCCCACACAGACTAACACAAGCGTGGCGTAAAAGCCAAGGAAACAGGCGTAAAACTCATTCAGCAAATAGATATTCACTAAAAATTTACGACGTCACCTTCACAGTTTTGATTTACTCATCTAAAGCTACAACGACCCAACATGTTGGTGCTAACGCTGGTGCCAAGCTAGCAGGCTAACCCTAGCGGAGCACGCTTTCTGTCTTTGACTCTTTGTTTTTAGATACTCACCGAGATACAGCACGGTGGAGATGAAGCCCCATCGGATGACAACCTGTCCACACTAGAACCGCTGCTGGAGGCGCTGCTTGGTCTCTTTGTTCAGTTTAGCCATGTTTTATCCCAACAAATCGAAATTCGAAATGTCGCTGCCGCCAAAGACGAGGCAGAAGAAGGAAGTGACGTAAGTAGGGTTACAAACAGATAGGATTTCTGTTTCCGGTTTAGTCCGCCACCCTGTGGTCGGATGATATACTGCGTCAGAGGGATTATCGGTCTACGTCACTCCGTGCTGTACTGCACCACATTGGTGCTGTAAAAAGAAATTAAAATGATATTAAGTGGGTGCATGAAACACTTTAATGTATTATATTTTATTTAAGATGTAGGTTCGATATGTAGCTTGCTGTTTCTAATACCTTTAGTTTGAAAACCGGAAGTACATAAGCTGTTTTTCCACATGTACCATAATACGGAGAATACTTGTACACTCGAAATTTAGATGCGGCTAATTTGACCACGGAGATCGGAGTTACGGCAGGCTTGATCGCAGTCCTTCTGTGAACTCCGGTGAATACAGATATCCTCCTGGCTCCAAAGTGAATGAAACTTTATCGTCGCTGTCATTATCACTCATTTGTAATTTCCTACGTTGTCTCTTCCTCGCACCACTAAGAGTCAGAACGAAAGATTTACAATGCCTGATAAAAGTTACTCGAGGCTACAACAGGCGCCTGAAGCCGCTAGCTTGTTATGTTTACATCAGCTGAGAGGGAGGCGGAGTAATTCAGCGGCTCGCGGAAGTGCTGCGCGGAGGAATACGTGACGTGAGTCGGTTAGTTCCAGATAAACTTTATATTTCCGAAAAGTTAATGCACTTAAAGCATTTCTAGGTAGCGTACTCATAAACTGTGGTATTATTTTTGATGGGAGTTCTTGTAGGCGGCGAAAATACCCTCTGTACTTCCCTGTTTGCGGCTATATCTGCGTAACAGACTTTTACAGACTGTTGTTTACTGAGGGAGAGGAGAGAACTTTCTACTGCATTTAAGGTACTTATGGCCATATGGAGCTTATACAAACCAACAACTCTGATCCGCCTGTCCCGGCACTCATATCATACTATTGAATAATCTCAATGTATCTAAAAAATTATAAAGCCTATGGATCGCTTTAGGTTGTGATTTAACTGCTGTTATTAGTGTTTCTGTATGCGCAGATAAACGCTAAGTTATCACATTTAAAACATACCCTCGAATCTAAGCGACTGTGATTGGCTGAACAGGAGCGAGACATTTGATTGGCTATAGATATTTCCCTGTTGAAAAAAATGCATTTGTGAATCGGAGCACGTCAGGGGAGTCTCAAAAATCCACACACAAATGTAGCGAAGTTCACAAATAACAGACGGTTCGCAAATATGCTATTTGTGTGTGAATCTCGTTTGGTTTATTTGTGATTTTTTTTCTTTTACACTTATATGCGTTGATATGCATTTGTGTGTGCCTTGAAATGAATATGTGAGTCCTTCTGTGTGCATTTATGAATTTGTGTGTGCATTTGTGAATCCACCTGTGCACATTTGTGTTTATTGAGACTGTACTGACTCCAGAGTTGTCTTTTTAGGTATCTTATTTAGTTTTCAGATTTGTTGACGTGGTTTGCATGCCTGCACCACCATAGCCACATAAGAAACTGAATTTTTTGCTCCTTTGCAATGGCTTGAGTGTCAACCATGGGGATTGCCACATAAATCGGATTAACAGTCTCCTCACTTTTGACATTTGTATAGAACTGGACAAAGCAGCGTCAATCGCTTTGAAACGTTCAAGAGCAACCTACTGACACACGTTGCGATCAAATTAAGGCAGGACTTAAGGCTGTCTGACCAACAGCAACAATGCACAGCCTCATAGCTTTGTCAACACCCCTGACTAAATCTAAAATCAGAAATCTATAATAAAATCAAAATGGACGCTAAATTAAAACAGTCAGTGAGAGGTGTGAAATGTGTTTTATAAATATATGTATATATATATATATATTTATATATATACTGTTTGTTAAGTCAGGCTGTAAATATGCATATTCAGCGGTGAAACGAAAAGAAAAGCAGAGATCTCAATCTCACTTGTTTCATTTGGAGATTCTGGAGGTTCTGTTGCACTTGCTCCTGGTCTCCCCTATTTTGTTGTTATTTTTGTTACATGCACACTGCAGTTGTTCATGAAGGATTTAAATGTAGTCCTAAATGAAAGGGAAGTTCAGTGATTTCTTTGTCAGTCAATCCACTTGCTGATCATTTGTTTGTGCCCATGTGCCAGCATCCTCTTTCTCACATGACCATCGCAGTTCAATGGAAAACCTCACTGCATGTTACAAGCTTTATGCTTCAGAACAAACTTTACGAATAAGTTATTGTTTTGGCATTTAAAGAGTCCTGGTCAGACATTAATCAGCCACCTGATTTGCACAACCTTAACCAATCGCGTATGGCCTTACGTCACATGCACGTTTGAAGCGCGTGCAGGAGAGTTCTGTTGGGGAGTAGAGCATCGTTACCGGCGAGAAGGTGGGCTGACCCGCTTTTAAAGGACCACTCTAAGTCACTTTTTCTCTGAGTTTTTTCGCCGTTTTCAAAATGTCACAGGCAGGCGCACAGAAGGTAAATTACATTACACGAAGAAAACTTTCGTGTTGCTTAATCTCGTTGTTTGCAGATATACGACTACTGATGTAGCCTTGTGTTATAAACAGGCTGACTAACTTTGTTGTGTGATTGACCAGCTCCTTCTAAAGGGAAAAAGTGATGCTATATGTATGTGAATATGTTAGATACACATCAACACATCTGTCTACCTTTTTGTCTGTCTATCTAAATTAGCAGGGCAGTCCTTTGACCTTGGTGTTAATGGTTGCCTCTGCAGCCTTTGGAGGGACTCTTCAGTATGGCTATAACCTGGCTATTATGAATGCTCCTACAACTGTAAGTTTTATCTGTATGTGTATGC
Source organism: Cetoscarus ocellatus (assembly GCA_037902135.1). Lineage (NCBI taxonomy): Eukaryota > Metazoa > Chordata > Actinopteri > Labriformes > Labridae > Cetoscarus > Cetoscarus ocellatus. The sequence goes on from JBAMNC010000559.1 coordinate 1,448,024, forward strand.
ATGTGTTTGTGTGTATGCATGTTTGCGTGTGTGCTTGTTTGTGCTTGTGTGCTCATGTGAGTTAGTTTTCCATTGTGTTAGCAATAAGTGATGGTAAATAAATCAAGCTCTGTTGCCCAGTGCCTGCTCATTTGTAGATTAATGTTTGCTCTCTGATATTAATATGAAGAAAGACTACAGGGTAAATCTTTGTAGAGTTTTATAAGATAGATTACATGGCGATTCGGTGCTATATTGATCCATCACAGGGAAAGTTGCCAAGAAAATACTTTTTTTAAAATGTTGATTATAGATTATAGATTATTTTTGCTCATTTTACAGCTTCTCAAACTCCAGCATCAGGTGAATTGACAGAATTGAAAGAAGTAAACAAACAGCATTGAAAATAAAAGACAAACAAGGCGTGAGGCAATGCAAAAGAGTAGAAACAAATAAGGCTTTGTTTTAAAGCTCCTCTAAAGGGGTATATTAATTGTAATGAAACAGAGTGACATTGTTACAGATATTTCTCTTTAGCCATGTAAAATAATCAAAGAAATCAGATATGATACGGTCAGATATGGTCTTACTTCTAAAAGGGTCATTTGGTCACTCCTGAATCCCTCTTAGCAGGTAGGTGTCAGACAAGTTGAACAATGCTGACCATCTGAAAATCATATCTAATAGCCACAGGCTAGATCTCTGTTAAATATAACGTGACATTTTGTTTTGTAATTTGATGCTTTATAGACAAAATGATAGATTAATATATTGAACAAAGAAACTCAAGTTATCGAGTTAGATCATTTTACAACTTAAAAAAACACATATACAGTGGCAAACCAACAAAAATAAACATAAAGTTTATCATAAAAAAATAAGAATAAAAAGCAAAACAATCAAAACAAAGTGGTTTTAATACTGACAGGTTAGAGTATTAACGTTGTTGATTAAAGCTCCTGTGAGAAGTTATCACAAGTGAAACAGAAGCAAGAGCAAAAGAGTAAAATTCATACAGATATTTCTCTAAAGCCCTTTGAAATAATAAAAAATATACACAATAATATATATTTTTAATTCTTTGGGTGGTTTAGTAGGGGGTAGGTGTCAGACAAAGAACCAGTGTTGACCCTCTGAAAATTACGTTTTGATTACCAAAGGTTTAATGTATGTAAAAATAAACGAGACCTATTTTCTAGTATTTTTGTAATATACAGAAAAAATGGTTATGTAAATATCAAGTAGAGAAACTGAGGTTTGTTGTAAAATCCCCAAAAAACTAGTATATTTACAAATATCATCAGTAAGTTCATAGTTTTCCAATGTCAAAACATTGAAATTAAAATAAAAAAAACATAAAAACAGTGCAAAACAATACAAAACAAAATATGTGAAGCTCACACCAATATTTCCCTGGAGCCATCTAAAATATATTTGAAACCATTGGTGACCATGCTTAGTTTTTAAGGGTGCTGCATTCATGTCTGAATCTGCTGATGCAGGGGGTAGGTGTTAGACCAAGCTAACAATTGCCTAAAAGAAGCAGCACAAAGACAAGAGGCATTGCTTTGCCCTCAAAGGGGCAGACAAAATAAACACAGAGTGAAAACTTCTCACTGAAGCTGTGATACTGATGCAGGTCATGTGTGAGGTCACTGTTCAGCTGTCTTTACCTGCATTGATCTGATTGTACTTATTTTTCTTAGTTTAGAAGTTACTGTCATTTATGAAACAATGGAAAAGCACTTTCCGTATAACTCTGTAAATATGTCCTCCATATCTGCCAAGTGAATAAATTAATTAAGTTGAATGACGGAAATACAAGCAGATAGACTGACAGAAATGAACTCGGAGGTAATAAGTGTCAGCTTTAACTGACGTGTGTTTGGTTAACTCGGTGATGCTTTAACATGCTCCTCTTCCCTCGCAGTTTATTCAGACTTTTGTCAACGAGACCTTCTTGGAGCGCTGGGACATCCAGCTGGAGGACTACCAGGTGACTCTGATCTGGACCATCATTGTCTCCATTTTCTCATTGGGGGGCTTTGCAGGGGCTCTCATTGCGGGACCTATGACGATACGCTTTGGAAGGTAATTTGTGCAAAATATTACCCACTGAGATTCTCCTTGAAATATGCAGTGAGTTAATGATACACCAGTTAGTATTCTGAACAAACTAAGAAATTGTTCATTTACCTCTCAATTAACATGCACGTGCGTATGACCCTGGATTTAGTTTTAACCCCAAGAAAAGCACACAGGGACCACCTAGCTTACATACTGCTTTGCTTTCCCTTTACACATAATGCACAAAATGACTGATACCAAAAATTTAATTCTTTGTTTAAATACTTTATAACTTAATGTCCTTTAAATTTAATTACTGAAAATCATTCTTTCCTTTTAAAGATATTTTTTTAGTAGTCTTGGACATATTTATCTTTTCTGAAGCCAGTCAGTGTAGCTTTTTTGGGAATATGTTCAGGTTTATCCAAAGTTACTTTAAGACAATGTTACTGATATGGTGACTGCTTCACTTATCAAATGGCTGACGTCACTCAGATTTCATTTTTCGTATTTCCCTCCGTCTTTAGTATAGTTTGAATTAATTAAAACACTGTTGAACACCACCACCATTCAGGGATGCCCAAAATAAGGTGCAGTATTGTTATGTATTATGAGATGATGTATTAATATTATATATCAAGTAGCAAATTCTGAAACTTCATATATGAAAGAGTTTCCAGATATAAATACATTGGGTTTATATGTAATTTCTTAAACAGTTAACATTATTTTGCTACACTACTGTTAACTGTTCAGTCAAAGAACTCAGGTTTGTATTTATTTTAAAACATTTACTGCAGCAGCAGAACATTGTATGAGTTTGGCTTCAAAGTGCCAGTGTCATGGCTCTCTTCAGATTAACACATTTTTCATGCCTAATTGCAGAGTAATCAGACAGTATTTTAACAAACCCCTGTGAATACAGAGGTGGTGGAGGGTTAAAAGAAAGACTGCACTATTAATGCATCGCAGAGCTGGCAAACTAAGGGTAAAGGATGAGTGATAATATTGATGAAAAAATGGGCCATTAATTGGGGGATTGTTCTTTAGATGATCAATAGATAACGCATGTCAGTGCAGTTTGAGTTGTCTGTCGGATCTAGCATGCAGGCCTGATCTGAGTCAGGTTGACTGGAAACGTGTCACAACAGCAGAGCGATCACACTCTTCTGCCAGAACAAATAAAATCTGAGCTTGCACTTCACTCTGGTACCCCAGCGGGATGCTTTCTGATAGGTTTATTTTAAATACTACAGTGATAATGTTACATCACAATGGAGGAACATGTCAGCATTGCATCACTGTTGCTCACTGATATGATTCATGTGCTGTCTTAAATCACACATAAGACCAAATCTATATCTATGACTCTCTCTGACTTGAGGATCAAAGTTCCTGTGAGAAGTTTTCTGTTCATATGTTATACTATAATTGATGCCTCTTTGTGGCTTTAAAAGCAAAGGAGACTAACTATGTGGACTATTCATATATATATATATATATATATATATATAGATGTTTTTGGTGCATGGAGTCACTTCTGTGGTGCAGGTGACCGATGAGTTCACTGCCATAGTGCTGGCAGGAGGAAAGGAGTCACTTGCCAATTGTTAGCGGGATAACCCGCCTTGAAAAAACCTGCGTTGACCCGCTAATTTTAGTGTGAAAGTGACTTTAGAGGCAATTTACACCACTCGGGATTGTAGTCATGTTAATTATGCCCCTTACTATGCATAACCCTGAATCCTTACTGTAATCAAAAAGGTCAAAGTATTGTAGAATTCACCCATGTACAGTGAGAGGACCTACATGCACAAACTTCTCAGACAAAAGCTGTTTTTGAACCACAAGTATGTTTGTGACCTGTGGTTCTTAAAGGGGGGCAACCTCTAGGGGTGTAATTGGAGTCCCATGCGGAAGTGACAGAAGCTGTAGTACCATAAGTGTCCACTAGAGGCTGGCTGCAGTAACCTGACTCCTTAATGATTGTATGCAGGGAAAATATTTTTTTTACAGCCTTAATATACATATTTACACCCTGGTTCAAGGGGGTGAAGTTTTTTATATTGTGCCCGTTTTTCTTTTGTTGGGGATTTATTGAAGATTTCCTGTTTTGGAACTGCAGAATCGCTGATTGGTCAGATGGCCTTAAGCCCTGCCTAAACACTACATCTCTGTCTGTGAGGGGGTTGAGCTGAAGTTTGGTTGAGATGGCACAAGCAGTATGGCAGCATCCATTAGAGGACATCAGCAGCATTCCCATGGTTTCTATTACGTGGGTTTGTCCAATTCTTTTACAGTCTATGGGTTCTTCTGAAGTAGGCCTCAAGTGGACATTGAAGGAACTGCAGTTTATTTAACTTGCTTCATTTTTACGCATGCAACTGAAAGGAGCTTTAAACTGTAGTCAACCCTCTGCATGTTGCTTCAGATCTTTACATTGTGTCCTCTTTTCTTTTATCAAAGGAAGAAATGCCTATTGCTGAACAACATTTTCCTGCTGAGCGGAGCACTCTTAGCTGTAACAAGCAGAGCAGCCAAGTCCTTCGAGATGATCATCATCTCACGTGTCCTGGTTGGAATAAATGCAGGTAAGTCATCATATTTCAGGACATTATTCATACAATACTTTTGACTGCTAACAATGCAAAGTGTCTCTTTGCACTTCTGACAAATGATAGGTGTCCTACTCATAATGTTCTTATTCCCCACAGCCTGTCAAATGGCCATTTTTGCTTTTTGAAGATGAAATATGAATGAAGGATAATAATATTGACTGTGTTTGGCAGGAATCAGTATGAATGTGCAGCCCATGTATTTTGGAGAAAGTGCTCCAAAGCACTTAAGAGGAGCCATCTCCTTGTCTTCAGCTGTTTTCACAGCATTTGGTGTCGTGCTGGGACAGGTGGTTGGACTCAGGTATGATAATGTGCCTTTAAAATCATAAGATATGTACCACAGGTTTGAAAATTTTGCATGATAATGCTCTGTATTATTCATGCACAGGGAGATTTTGGGCAGTGAGCCGTGTTGGCAGTATCTTCTTGCCAGTAATGCCATTCCAGGCATCGTGCAGCTCATGACCCTGCCGTGGTTTCCAGAGAGCCCCAGATACCTGCTCATTGACAGGGGGGACAAGGAGGCTTGTATTGACGGTGGGTGTTGTAATATAAACTGTGCCAACACCAGTATTTTAGTAATTTTAAACTTTTGCAAAACTATGAACTATCTTTTAACCTGAGTGTTTCCAAGACTTTTAGGAGTTCCACTGTAAGATCATCACCCCTCAGAAAATGTATCTTAATAGCTAAACTGGTTGCCTTTTAAGCTCATGTGAAGTGTTAAATTGTCACTAAATTAACTGAAATAAATATTGATGCTTCTTCATAAGATATTACAGCAAAAAAATAATAAAATTAAATGAAAGGACCATCAGTGAAAAGACTGATGATTTCTGTATTGCTATCACTTATACCCGAAACTGTAATTTGTAGGTGCTAAATAAAGTTATTACTAGAATGTTTTTGGTTTTTAAGGTATTCAAAGACAAAAAATAATTTGTGAGGGATGAATCTGAATGTTAAAAGACTTTAGAGATGATATTTTGTCAGAAAGCACTGCTTACAAATTTGCAAAACAAAGCAAAGAAAACTGCTCTGAGGTCACAACCCTCTGCCAAGGCATTTTGGACACTATTTGCCCACAAATAGTGAGCAAATGAATCCTTTAAGAAATCCTGGATCTGCATCTGGGTTCAGATCACCACCAAAATCTAATCACTTCTTTCTTGTGCCATGACTAACATTCCCTGAAATTTCATCAGTTTGTGTTATCTTGTTAACAGACAGACAGACAAAAGCTGGTAAAAGCATAATCTCTCTGGCGGAGGTAACAGAGCAAAGAAGAAAGAGTTAGTGCTTTGTCCACAGTGGGTGCCAAAATTGTCACAAACTAACTTAAAGTAGAAAATCATTCCCTTTTCCACCATTTAACACAACTCCCTTTTGGTCCAAATAAAGATCTGTGCCAAATAAATGTAATGAATTACAAAAAGAAATTCTCATAATGTCTGCTTTAATTCAAAGACTTTAATACTGGAAAATGTGTTAAGCTTTTAATACACTGAATTGCTGTGTTCAAACCAAAGCCAGCTTGTTAAAGACTAAGTTCAATTTTAAGCCAAATGCTGATAGGCTTTACTCTGCAGTGCCACATAACTTTCACACAGGTTAAAAAGTTTCAGTGGCACAAAGTTTGAATATTCTGCCTTTTCTGTTATTTGTATTCAGCGTACAATTTTGCAGACCAGACAAAATTAAACATACAGTATGTATGTTTGTAATCAACACATTATTAAAAAATAACATGTACAGGTTAAGAGTCCTCAACTCAAAAAAACGAAGCAGCTAAAGTAGACGGAGCTGACAACACTTCTCTGCTCCACCTTAAGAGGTAGAGTTACGCTTGGATGACTGAACGAGCAGCAGATGGCAGAGAATAACTTTGGTCCATCACAAATAAACTGCACAAACTCAGAATAAGAGGCAGACAAAAAAACGTTAGCTTCCAGTTGCAGGTTCTGCTTTCTGCTGTCTTCGATGTGAGATCTTATGTTCCACAGAAGCAATAAATTGTAATGTTTTTGGGGCACCAGTATAATCTGACACAGCAGATGGATCGTTGAATGTAACAGGTGGGCGCTACTGCCGCGTTGTAAAGGACAGAATGTGAGCCAAACACTGATCAAAACATGTCAGTAGTTGAGGGAAAATATAATTTCTATAGAGAAGTTTGAGGTTTATTTGTTTTTTAATTTGATGAAGAAATGTTGTCCCTATCTAATAAAACTGCCACTGAAGTGGTTAGCGTCTACGCTTATCCCTGTATAAACCATAGACTGTAAAAGAACTGGCAAAGCCATGTGACGTCTGCACTGCTGGTATGAGGCTGTTGTCCTTGATGGACCAAATCTGGCCTGTGGCTTCCATTCCAAATTTCATACCACATGCATGTTATGGCTTTATCCACTGTCCTTTTTCTGAAGAAAAGGCACAAAAGCCACAAAAAAATCTTTTAAAAGATTTCTTGGAATGTAATTGTAGCTTTTCACAGCAGTTGGGACAGTGACGGCCCATCAACCACTGCTTCTATAAATGTCAACAGTTCATAAGCTTTGAGAGCTGATGAAAATATCAAAGTATTATAAATATTTAAGTAAAAGTATAACATAGGATTAGCATTTTTTGAGTCAATACAGATATTTTAGCATGATATACTTTTAATACCGAATAGTATGTTACAGTCAGTGAATAACAGCTCAGAAGTGATCTGGTATGTCGTGTGTCTTGTGGTCAGCTTTGAGACGTCTGCGGGGCTGTGAGGTCCAGAGTGGCGAACTTGAAGAGATCCTGCAAGAACAGGCTGAAACCAGAGGCATGAAGCCATGCCGACCTTGGGATCTGTTCACCGATCGCTCCATGCGCTGGCAGCTCATCTCCGTCATGATCATCAGCAGCGCCATGCAGCTCTGTGGAAACGACTCTGTAAGTGGAGCTGGCTCACCCTCTGAAAACAAAAGCATCAATGTCATAATCAGAGAGAGTTTTTACAGAGCGTTTTGTGTCTCTGATATAAGATTGGGTGTCTCTATGGACAAACTAGTTATGTAACCCTCCAGGATCAGTGTTAGTGATACGGAGCAGCAACAGTATCTGATGTGCTTTAGGCCAGAGTTTCCCTCCGCTTCATCAGAAGGTTGATTAGAAATTTGAGACCATCTGTCAGCGTGTCGTGTCCGGGTGTTTGTTACGTTCCTGCTGGTTGAATTAATAATGTTCACTGGAGATGGAGCAACAACCACGCTGACTGTACTTTGTAAGAGAGAAGAGCTTGGTGTTATAGTTGTGAATTTAGAAATAATCCTTTGTCGTTTAGAGGGGTAATGACCAGAGGTGGAAAGAGTACAAAAACTGTGCTCAAGTGGAAGTACTGTCAATAAGATTTTACTGAAGGACAAGTAGCTCTTTAAAAGTTAAAAATTAATTTAAAATAAGCTTGGGTATTTTAGCACACTTTACTATGTTGTGCAAAAAGAACAACTGGAGTGTGGTAAGTAAATCAGGTCTATTACTGTATAACATATATTATGTAATAGTATAATACAGTGGTCTCCAACCTTGTTCTTGCCTAAAAATCAACAAGGATATTCGATTTTGGCCTACCTGTAAACCTCTCTGTTTCAGCCCTGCTCAGAACAGCCTGTTTTAGTGTAAACTCTCATTAGCTGTACCTGACCACACCGCTCTCAAGAACTGAATGTGGATTTGGCTTTTCAGAACTGTGCTCTGATGTTTACTGTGGCTACATAGACAGGGGTCTACATGGTTCTGCCACTTTGGCCAGCCGTTGGCTAAACAAACACCTGACGCAGGGAGTGTCTCACAACTAGAGGGGGTGGCATATGACCTAATGATGTCATTAGGGGAAATATTTCAAAGAGACTTTTTAATCACACATTGGCTAAAAGATGAAGCAACAACAGTGGGAGAGATGTTTTCCTGATGTTGTTTTTTGGTCACATTTTTCTTTAATAAATATTATAAAGTGTATTTTACATCATATGGGCCTTTCAACAAAAACATACAGATCCTATGTTACTGTTGATTAGTACTTGGTATACATATATATGCACATTTTAATGCTACATCAAATAAATAAATATACATTTAAATCCATGGCACTGCTGGACCAGTACATGGATGAAACATTGAATAGCAAATTTGTCTTCGGTCATGTGTGTATACCAAGTATTGACAGTAAAGTCACACAGAAAGAGGGTGAGAGAATGGAGTAAATTTTTAGATAAAATACTATGCAGACTCAGATAATTCAATAAAAGGAATTAAATATCTCTGTACATACCAGTTCCAAATTGGTGGCCTGGTTGTTGGGGACCCCTGGTTTAGTGCATGATCATTTTGACCTGGTAAAATAACTGTATAAAAAGCCATCTTCTCTGAAATATCTGAAAACAGACAGAGGCACTCTGTCTGTTTAAATAAGATATGATACATGGACATACCAACAATTAACCTTAAGCATAAAGTCACTGAAAGTTAACTGTAATCGTAAAAAATATTTACCATTTTTTTATCCTGCCAATAAACTGCAATTTTCAAATTACCAACTCTTGTGGACATCCTGATTAGATATTGACTATAAGACCAATATTGTTTTAGTTTAATTTATTCCTATTGTATTGAGTGTCTTGGTTCTGAACTTGGTTTTAGTCCCACAGTTAAAATATTTTTTTGTGACTGCACAAGTTAAAGGAAAACTTCTTTAAATTATTATTTTTTTTTTTTTCTCCCTGGTAAGATGCTGTACAGCCAAGTGTGATACCTTTCACTCAAAGGCTTTAAAGTTAAAGTACTTATTTTTGATGCTTTTTCAAAAAGAACTTGTACAAAAAGAAGCTACTCAATCACTGTCAATGAGTAAATGTAATAAGTTACTTTCCAACACTGGCAATAACGCATCCAAGATATTCTGCCAGCCCTTCAGGAAAGTGCTGATTTAACACTCCTGTGTTTCAAGTTTTTTTTACTGCACTGCAGCTTTGGGAGGGGGACAGGGTATTAACATAGCTGCTGCTCTTTGTACAAAAAAGCAGACATAATCGGCTTATCAGCTGAAGCAATTGTAATGATCCTTTATAATGAGCACTTTTATGTCTATTAATGTTCTCTCTCTCTTCCACAGATTTACTTCTATGCATCATATGTGTTCAAAGAGGCAGGAATAGCTGATGGTCAGATCCAGTATATCACCATCGGCACTGGGACGTGTGAATTCACAGCCTGTATAATGTGTGTGAGTATCCATCACTGAAGCCCGTTACATAACTGGCTAGAATCAAAGAGAGTTTGCATTCCTCTCAGAGACTTAACTTCGGCTGAGGACCAATTACAGCTCTGTACTGTAAATAAGAACAGGTTTAAATTTTATTTTTGCGATTAAGACCACTCTGGCTCATTATTAACACAAAATGAACATGAAAACAAATTAATTACTTACTACTAAGGGTTGTAGCGACTATGTATAATGTGTTGGCCAGAGCTTCTCGTCAGCACAATAAGTAAATCAAACACACCACCTTTATAAGAACACTCCTCTTGCTTTTTGTAATGGAAAATGTCAGGATTTTGTTATTTTTAAAATTTTTATAATAATTTTAAAATTGTCACAACTTGTTTAATCAATTTAGCTGTCCTTTCCTAATGGTACATTTCTTTTTCAGAACCTGTTGATAGAGCGTAAAGGTCGAAGGTTCATGTTGATGGGAGGCTTCATCCTCATGACCGTCTGGGCTGTGGTCTTCACCATTGCTCTGTCTTTTGAGGTACATTAATAAAAATCATTTACAGCTTATATAATAACATAGTTCTAGTAGAATGCCAGATACTGCCTTGATGCCTTAATCATGTTAGCAGCTTTTTAGTATTTTTAGAAAGACAATCAAAACAAGCAAAATAAGTGAAATGATAATTGATTGATAACTGGGGGACAGATGTTTTTGGTAAAGACTAGAGTTCAGACTAATCTAAAGTAGGTATGTTAAGGTTAGAGGGGTGAACTTGTGGAACAGCTGGACAATGAATTAAAAATGTGTATTTGACTTTGTATAATATTTTATGAAATTTTTGAGTTTGATGAATTTTCTTTATTTTAAAAAATGGACCACTGGACAAGTCTTGAAATACAGTAAGAACATGTAATAATTCATAGTATGGATGCTGAAATTAACCTGTTTATTACACCGTGGCATTTTTTGTGATAGAAACAGATGTGAAACAGGAAAAAAAAATTCATTTGATTTTTTTAATGTAGATATGCATTGATAATAAGGTGAAGCACTATGGTGCATTCATACATTCTTCTATTTTATGGGAAAAATAGCTGATACGGATGGCTAATACATGCACTGTTATAATTGGCAGTAAATGTCATATCTGCAGATAACATAATTTAATTTTTAAGCTCTTATCTGCTGATACTGATAATAATACTCTGCATCCCTAATTCAGAGTCACATGGAGTAAAAAAGGTTGTAAAAGACAGACTGAATGTTCCCGCTGGCTCTTGTGTTTATATCAGCTTTCAGAAAAAGGAAACACTTACCTTATGCAATACCAAGTTTAACGATCACAGTCGTTCGCAGTCAGCTCTGTTAGTTTGATGTTTTCTTTAGGGGAAAAAAGCCACTCATATAAATGCACATGTGTCAGCTCAATCATTTGTGTGCAGGCAAACACAGACCGGCTGTGAGAACAGAACATCCAGTGATGCTCATCTTTTACTGAAACAGTTTAGTTAATCAGTTAGTCCACTAGGGGGCGTCATGAGTCAGTATGTGTCCTCGTCTTCACCCTCACACCATAACATGAACACTCTCAGGGCCCCTCTTAAACTGCTCTCTGCATATTACATTCCTTATTACATTTTGTTTTCGTCCTCATAGTTGGTCACAAGGTTTAGGAAACCCACTCACCAACATGGAAGGTGAAAAATGGCATCATTTTATGAAAGGATATGATAATTATAAAAATGGAGATACAAGGTTTGTGCCCGTCAGCGATGATATGTGCTATATATTGCACTACAGGGGCTGATTTCAGTCACAGACTCACTGAAGGATTTAATAATACACTCTCTGAGGTATATCATCAGTACTTAACATGGCAGACTCCCCAGAAAGGCGCTCAAACAGCGTGGAAGTGTGTAAGGAGAGGGTGTGAGGAGTGGTTTAAAGGTGAACAGCCACTCTGCAGTGGCTGCAGAACAACACTTCTTTAGTTTTTTTCTCCTGTCTGTCTTTTTAACTCACAACTATAGTTGGACACATTTCTGCTTTCGAAAGGTCTAATTATTTAGCATCCATCCACAAATTTACATTAGCACTTGTAATGCCACCAAATTATCACACAAAAAAAAAATTTGACTTCCATTTTGGAAATTAAATAAAAAGATTCAAGGACAAAAGTTAAAGATGATTGTGTAGGTAAGTTAAACCAGGATCTGCTCTGAAATGTTCATTTATAAGGAGCTGATAATCAGTGTCTGAAAGTTTGATCTAGTTTGTTTTTCTTTTGAAACAGCACTACATATCATGGATGCCGTACCTGAGTATGGCCTGCATCTTCACCTACATCCTCAGTTTTGGCATGGGACCAGGTCAGTATTTAGCTTATTTTAACTCACAATGCCAAGATAAAGAAATCGATTAAATGTTGTCCCAGAGAGAATCATTACAGTGTAAATACACATGTATCTTCTCTCTATAATGAAATCAAACTAAACCACTCAGATTCCTCAGTTAGAATAATATGAGGTTTGTTCTTCTCCTCGCATCGAAGAACATCAACATAAATAGTTTGAATAAATTTCCCCTGACAGCTTCACTGCTACAGAAAACAATTAAAAATGTGAAAACTGTCTCCAAAACATTAACTTGAATGTTTTGGGACCATTTCCAAACCAAATGAGTCATAAACACAGCCTCTCCTTGCACATTTTACTGCTGATATCACTCGCATAAACACTCAAATTGTCTCCTTCGAGCACATTCAGGCAGTAAACACTTTAGAAACCAATGTAGGATGGCCTTTCAGGGCTAGTTTTATAGACTCAAAGTATTAGATGCCTGCTTTTATTAACAAATAACAAATGTTTCATAGCTTTTCCAACCAAGGCATACAACATGTGCACCATGAATAATGCAAGAGAACAGACAGTGAGGTAACTTGGTTGGATTTGTCAGCACCACCAAAACAGCACAATCCCCGTAAACAAGGCAACAAAAAACTGTCACTAAGACCAAGACTATGGGCTGGTGTGTTTAGGTTGATTGCCACCCTCTTCCCCCTACCCCCTCAAGGGGCACTGCCTAACCCCTTACAGAAAACCTGTTAAAACACAAATATCTGGTAAAAAAAAAAAAAAAAAAAAAAAAAAAAAAAGCTAATGTTAGACTAGAATCATCACATTTTTTTTAGCAATATTTGGAGAGGATAACTAAAACACTAGAACAGTTGCAATAAATTTGCAAAATAAAAAAGGCAAAAAATATTGCAACTTTTGCCACAACTTTTTGAAAGACTTGCCACAACATCAGGCTTTTTATCTGTTTAAAAATCAACAGTATTAATGATTTGAGAATCAAATTGTTTATTACACAAATGAACTGTGAGTTGTACATGTTTAGTTCCTAAAATAACAGACAGTTGAAGGACTGTTTGAGTTCTTCAACCACTCACTGTGGGAGTTTTACTTAGGTACTGATGGTTCTTTTCATGCTGGTGCTTCATTTCTGAAGATGTGATGATTAAGTGCTTTTGCTCAGAGTGTTTTATTTGTGTCCTTCAGCTGGTGTGACCGGCGTCCTGCCAACAGAGATCTTCAATCAGGCAGCTCGGCCGGCAGCCTACATGATTGCTGGATCCATGATGTGGCTTAACCTCTTCATCACCGGGATGGTCTTCCCTTTTCTAGTGGTAAGTCTGACACTAAATTCACTCTGCTTTACACATCTGTTTGCATATCATGTCAGGCATCAGTACATCTGTTCAACAGCAGACATTTTAGCTTCACTCTCCATAATAGCACCGCAATGGAGCTCTGCTAACATTATCCTTTATTTACAGTGCTTAACAAATTCACCACCAGCCAATGTAAGGTTTATGCCACAGCTTTCCTAATTAAAAAGCATCAGTAATTACCAAAATCACTAATTTCTTACCCAGTGAGCTGGCTCAAAGTTGGGTATAAAATGGTGAATTGTGTTTGAAATTCCTCATTCCTGTTCAAAATGTATGTCCAAAAATGAATATTTTCAGTTTTAAACAAGTTTTTGAAAGATTTTTTATTACATTTATGTTTTCTTATATTTATGAGAGGTGGTCTAATACATATTTAAGCTCTACATATATATATTTCTATTGGTTCTACATCAGCACAATATTAGTGTCCCCATCGGTTCAATCACAGTGTGTTATGGCATATAAAGTCAGAAATGCCCACACTCAAGACACTTGTATGGTTAAAGACAGATAAATACCGCATGGGAGAAAACCTCTGGAGCACACAGTCGGTCTGGTGCAAACAGGCTGATGTTTTGACACAGCAGGTGTCTTCAAAGACATCTGTGCTTCTCACACTTTGCTTTGCCTTCCCTCCACAGAGCGAGTTGAGTGAGTACTGCTTCGTGCCTTTTGGAGCTGTCTGCCTCTTGTCTGCCTTGTACGTTGGCTTGTTTCTGCCCGAGACCAAAGGAAAGTCTCTGTCTGCCATCACCAGTGAATTTCACAAGCTCAACTTTAAAGGCCAGGACAAAAACTGTGCTTCACAAGCTCAGTACCAGCTGGGTGAAGTGTGTCACTCCACAGCCTTGTAGACGGACTTCTTTTCTCCTGAAACATATCAGACACGTCCTGAGTGCTGCCTCACTCTGACCTAATCTACTGGGAGAAGTCACACAGGGACTGTTGATCATGGCTTAGATTTGGGACAGTTAGTACAGGATGAATGACAGTACTATAACACACTCCTGCTCAAAAACATTACTTCAATTCATGTTTAAGTACTGGTGGACCTGTTTTTCAAAGTGTTTAAATATATGAACTACTTTTGAAAAACTGCAAAACAAATCCTTACAAAGCACGAGAGCAGTCAAGAACACATTGATGTACATTCATCACTAAATGAACTTCCTGATCTGAGTGACTTCTGCTCTGCATTTGCTCTAGGTTCAACCAAGGGCCATCAACATATCAAGGATCAACAGCACCACAACAAAGGTGCTTTGAAAATGGCCATAAAAGTTAGAAAAACACTAACTACAGCTCTCAAGTCACTGAAAAAATCTATCCAATTGTTTTAGGACAAACATTTTGACTCTGAGGAAGACGCAAGGCACTTCAAAACCTAAGGCTGTTCTCCCCTGAGTAAACTGGAGACTCGTGCTATAGTTGTTTATTCAGATTTGCCTGAGTGGCGAGGTCTATCTTAAAAGTTTCTCCACGGCAGCACTTGTCAGACAAACCCAACACAAAGCTGCATGAACACAGTTCTTTGTCTTTTGAACTGATTTATGATAGAAAAGAAAATGTATTAGCTGATATCAGAGCAGAGGTGGTGAGTAATGAGAGCATGAATAGAAATGTACTGGAGTCAAAGTGTCATAATTGTCTTTCAAATGCAATGAGGAAAAAGTCATGTTTCTCAAGATCATGATTCTCAGAACACAGAGATTTAAAAATGCACTGAAGAACGGAGCGCTGGTACATTTACTTTCCTGTTGTCCACCACTAGTGACACGCGATGTGTGATTAGTGATACAATATCCATGGCCCAAGGTGCTGATTTTATCATGATAGAGCAATTTGCAACAAATGGGAGAACATGACAGTTATGTGATGATTACGATGTCTGATTAACTGAAGAACTTCAAATGCCAATGAAAATGTACATTGCAGGATTATAGGTCTCAAATAATGCAAAATACACTTCTTAATATTTTTTATGCAAAAGTTATTCCAAAGTCTGTCTACAAACCCTAAATTATGGGAAAACCTTTATCTCCCTATTTTTCTTGGTCCACCTCTCAGAAAATGTGTGCTCTAAGAGCTCAGTTTGGTAAGTTTCCCCAAACGATATCACAAGGGATATACCTCCTCCCTTTACATAGGAGCCCACATCTGAGTCTAGTTGAAGTAGCATGGATAAGCATAGCTGTGCAGCCACAGTAAACCTTAGAGCACAGCGCCGGAAAGATGTGGGCACATTTACTTCATAAGAGGGGCATGATCAGACACAGCTCATAAGGAAACAGCCTGTTTTGATCAGTGCTGAAACAGAGGGGTTTATAAACATGCCAGTGTCCAGTATGTGTGGATTTTTAGGGGAGAATCTTCTAAAATATGAGGACATCTGTGACCAGTGCAAACTTGTTATAAAGAAGTAAAAAAGTTGACCTTTAATGGGCATACGTACAGCCATCCTGTGTCACCTGCACCTTTCATCAGTTCTCATTTATTGCATCACATTTGGCTTATAAACTTTTATTCATGTTCTCCTTATTCACTTCATAAGCACCACAATAAAGGGTCATTATGTAGCTCTATGGTGAGTCAACTGGCAGGAAAACCTCTTTTGGGGTTTCTATTTTATAAATATTTGAATACTGATATTTTTAAACTGGAGTTAAGTAAATGTAAAGACAGAAAAGTTATGAAGTACAGTTTTTTTCTAAGGACAATACACTCATGTGGATTTAATAATACAAACTGCTGAAGATGCTGTTCACACATTATAAAAAATGTAATGTTCAACTTTTATAGTTTTAATAAGGTCCTTAATCTGTTTTTATGTGAGTGGAATATGTGCAATATTTCTTTTGTCTGTTGTAATGATTTTTTAAAACACTTATTGACCTAATTCATATGAAAGTGCCTTTCACACATTCTAACATAATAAAGTCACATCACATGAAATCTGTGTCAAAAACATCAAGAGTTGTTTTATTTCATTGACATAACCGTGGCTTTCGTTATCACACACATGCACATACACTGAACACCTCCACCAAGGAGGTTGTGCTTTTGTCATCATTGTCCGTCTGTCTATCTACTAGCAAGATACCTCCAAAAGTTAGACACAGATTGTGATGAAATTTTCAAGGAATGTTGATCAATGCACAAGGAGGAAGGGATATGGTTTTGTGGTGATTTAATACAAATGTAAATCCAGGATTTTATTTAAGGATTTGTTAATGCCCATCATTTTATGAGCACAGTGTACCCATTTTCTGGTGACCACTTCCAGCTGGATAATGCGTCATGTCACAATGTTAAAATAATCTTAAACTGGCTCATCTTAAACGATGAGTTCACTGTACATCAGTGACCTTCACGATCACCAGATCCATTCGGGCACCTTTGGGATGTGGTGGAACAGAGCTTTGCTACAAGGATGTGCCGCCAACAAATCTGCAGCCACTGCATGATGATGTTATGTCAATATGGACCAAAATCTCACTGAATGTGTCCAGCACCTTGTTAAATCTATGCCAGGAAGAATTTAGGCAGTTCTGAAGGGGGCTCAAAATGGTGCTAGCAAGGTGTACGTAATAAAGTGTCTAGTGAGTGCATTTTACTAGCAGAATTTGAGGAGTGGGGGTAGTACTTCAGAACCTCTACAGGAGCCTACAGGTGGATGCTGGGGTGGTGGGGGATCAAAAGGAAGAGCACAGTACTGAAGCAGGTGATGCTGGCAAAAGGCAAAACAGAGAAAATGTACCAGAAATCTTGCTGCTTCAATGACAAACCTAGGAGAAGATAATTATCATGTGACTGAGTAATGACGCATCATGTGACACTGTCCTGCCTTGTGGAAAGTGTATAATATTGAACTTAAAATGTGCTCTGATGTTTCTGAGCTGCTTTTTGAAGTGATGCAGACACAGACACTTCAGCTAAGTTATCCAGCAGTAGCTCTAACACAACTTTTTGTCTTTTATGTTAAAACCAAAGGATATAACTTAATGGACCAGCGTATTTCAGCTTATAGCCTTCATCAGGGTCATCATAAGACACACCTGATGGATTGTTTCACATGACTATGGGACATATTTCACATTTCATATATCTGGGAAATATCCAATAGAAAGTGACTGGATAGAGCAGGAAATTTCAAGAAAAATTGGGGGCCATTGCATAAATTTTTTCTCTGTCACATTCATTTTGATCTAGTCGGGGGCTTAAGGTCACTTGTCACTGTTGGCACAAATAAGCCAGGCTCAAGCTGCTGCCGTTTTGTCCTACAGAGGACACTTAAAAAGCCTGGTCATTTTCTGACAGATGAGATGAAGCTTTGCAAGATGGATCTGCCTATATCATACATGAAACCTGGCTAATCCTGCTTTTTTTTCATAAAACAGTGCTATTGGTCACCTTTCTTGTTGGAGAGTAGGTTTTTAATACATTTACATTTTATTTAAAAGCGCCTTTCAAGATACTCAAGGGCACTGAGCTTTTAACTAAATTAAAGTACAAAAAGTGATCTGTAATCAGGACAATACAATATCTATTCATTCAGTAGTAGAGTATTTTTTAAATTTCTTAAAATGTTGCAAATTTGGAGATAGGAGGTTTTTACCTGACAGCGATGATATGGAACAGAAGAGCAGCAGGGGCGGGTTAATTAAGTGGTCATGTGCACCGGAACCAATAAAGCACCAGACAGGAAATGAGTGGGTGCATCTAACAAGAGACATAAAAAGATCTTGAGAAACGGAATCCGTTGGCTGGCATTTGAGTTAAGGCAGCAGACATTTAAAAATACTACATACAAAAAAAAAAAACAGCATAAGATGTTATACATGACCATAAGACAGAAGTTTAGACAACTTAAATGGAGCTTGTGTACTCAGTCCAGTCAAAGTGGATATGAAGGAAATCCCTCAGAGGATTCTCATGATATCACATTCACAAGCAAGATCAGCAACATAAGGCTGAGTGACCTCGACATTTGACCAGTGAAATCTAATAAATCCCCCCTGCAGTCAGAGTTGAAATTTACATGATTTTTGAAAAATTTGAGGAAAAATGTGTTTATAATCTTGAGTTATGATGTAAACAGTCAGGGAATGTACACAACGATCTTGACCCTTGACCTCTGAGATCAAGATATTTTATCATTTGTCAGACTAGACATTTGTGAAAATTCTGAAAAAAAGGTACAGTATTCCTTAATATATCACAATCAAGTTACACATATGACAATAAATGACCTTGACCTTTGACCCACAGAAATTCCAATAACTTTATCCTTGATCGATAATTGACATTCCTGCAACAACTGAATAAATTCCTTATGGGAATTTTGAGATACAAGCTTCACAAGTAAAGCATAAACACAAGGCCCAGA
Source organism: Cetoscarus ocellatus (assembly GCA_037902135.1). Lineage (NCBI taxonomy): Eukaryota > Metazoa > Chordata > Actinopteri > Labriformes > Labridae > Cetoscarus > Cetoscarus ocellatus. Next base: position 1,467,053 of record JBAMNC010000559.1, read on the forward strand.
GACCTTGACCTTTTACCTCTAAAATCAACCCACTTTATTCTGAAGTTGCGGTGGACATCTGTCAAAACTGGACGGAAAACCCTCCAAGTTTATCTCTGATATAACTTTCAAAAGAAAAGGATAAACATGAAGCAAAATTATCTCAACCATTTGCCTCCAAATGTCAGCAGCTGACCTTCGTCCTGAGGTCAAAGTGGACATCTGTGCAAAGTTCCAAGATAATTCCTCTGGGAAGTCAAAACATAAGACAAGAGTTTCTCTTTGAGTTAGAGTGGACATTTGTGCAAAGTTTCAAATAAAATCCCCCAAAGCCTTTTCAGATACGTCTGAACAATCAAGCAAGTAATCTGAGGAACAATGACCTTGCCTGTGACCTCAGACCTTCAATAGGCTTATTCCTGTGCTCGAGGGGACATTTGTGCAAAGCTTATAGAAAGCAAGTGATAACAGTGGGACACAATGACCTTGACTTTTGACCTCCAAAATGTAATCATTTATCCTCAGGTCAAATTGGACATTTGGGCAAAGGCTGAAGAAGATTTCTGAGAGTTCTTGAGTTATCACATGACAAGAACGGCCTGAAATCTGAACACATCAAGGAGGTAAAAATGTTTGACAAAACAAAAAATGATGTGTAAGATGGGGTCTAATATAAATACATTTAAAGGGGCATTCCGGCTATTTGTGTTGTTCTATTGTATGAATGTCTACAGACTCCAAATCCTCACTGTCAGTCTTCTTTCTAGCTGGTTAGATCTATAGATGGTGTACCATGAAGATCTTCAAAGCAGACATGAGACCTCCACCCCCTCGGTAATATCTAACCTCTGGCAGAGTAAACCGGCAGGACATATCTGTAACTATCACAGACACATTGTTTTGAATCAAATGCATCATCGCCCACGTCAAAACATGACAGCTGTGCTCGAGCAACATGAATGAACAACTCGAGTCCATTGATGTGTAACTTCAGGCTAATAAATGCTCGTCCTCCACACCCTCTACAGCCTTCATCTACAGAGGCAGAGCAGACATGGACGGCGCATCAGGAAAAGTAAGAGATGCATGACTATTTCACTTCACAGGGCTGCTTCAGAGAAAAAAACCTTAATCTAATTTACTGATGACTAAAAAAGCATTTATCCAGTTCACTATTTGTTTCTTTTTATTTTACTTCAAATCTCTAATGTAATGCAGAAAACATAAGCAACCCCAAAATAATCCTGTTTGTGTTTTTCAGTTTAAGTGGATAAGTATAATTTCTTTTTCCTGTTTTTCTGTCCATTAGTCTGTCCAAAAAATAGTAGGGAAAGGAAAAAAGAAATAATAAAAGGAGAAAGATGTTTTATGCCCTTTGAGAAAAGACTGTCAAAATAACCTGAAAATTGTTGAAATGACCAAAAAAAAGGCCAAGATCTACTTAAACATTATTCTGAAATTTACATTTTTTTCTGAACAAATTTACTTCTTGTACTGTAGAATTATTCCCAACCATTAAAATGAAAGTTAAAAATTTTCCATATCTATTTTTTCTCTCATGCCTGGCCTTAATAAACTTTTATGAGTTTTTTTTATTTCCTCTGTTTCCATTTGTTGCATCACAAAATTCTATACAATACTTTCATCTTAATTTCTAGATTTTATGAAATGTTAGGTTAACTTGTCAAAAAGTCTGCAATATTTATATTCAATTCACTAATAATGTTAAATTAATCTTCAGCAAAAAATCCATAAGACTACAATGAATTCTTCAAGAGCTTTTTGGGTCATTCTGTGCTATTGATGACTCACCAATCTGCCAAGTTTTGTTAAAAAACATATCAAAGTGTGCATGTTTTATGCTGTAAGATTTAATCATGTAAATGACATGTTTAACCTCCAGGAACTTGCAGTGTTAAAGCTGGAATACGTAAATGATAAAAGTTATGGGCAGAAATTTAAAGTACAGGCTGTGAGAAAATTCCCCAGTTTTAGACATACATATCTGTTCAGTGTTAATAATGTAAAATTTCACCAAAAATGAGCTTAACTTACTTTGTTAAAAAAAAAAATCTGAGTATTAATGCTGATTAGATTAGAGTTTATCATTTTACCCCTAAATGGCTCATTTTGTGACCATTTTTCCCAGAATGGCAAATTATAACAGAAATATTCCTTCCAAAAATGTTTTTACTTTGTTGTGTCTTTTAAATTATTTTACATTTCTTTTAAAATAACATACAACACATGAAGTGTGATTAAAATGCATTACAATATATTAAAAGTCATGTAACGAACAGTATTAAAAGCTTTTGAGCTTTGTTTTGTGAGAAGCAGAATCCATTTCATCCATCCATTTAGCGCAGGCCCACTGCAGAAAAGTGAGAAATCAATAAGCTTATACTGATTTTTTTTTTTTTTTTCAATAAAATAGTCTTTGAGAGAATGTGAAATCAGAGATCAACTATTTTTGTTTTGTTCAAATTTATACTTGAGTTTTCTGATCTGAAACAAGTATTATCATGTCTTTTGACATAGTTGGCCGAAAATAATCAAAACAAACTACATGACTTCAGGTGTCTTTATTGTTTGGTATCAGAACAGGAGAGACTGGGGTGCATATAAGGGCTTATGTCTGCATGTCCATGTACGGAGAGGCTGGTGCCTTGTCTCTGTTGGATGGGTTTGAATCTTTCTCTCATACTATAAATCTCCCCACTCACTCAACCCTCAACCCTCTTTGTGACGATATCCACTGCAGCTACCTAATAACTTTTTTGATCTTGTTTTTGAATGTTTTACTTTTTCACAGTTCACTAATATTCTGAATGTTGTTTAAGAACGTGCGATATACTCTGTTTATATCTATATCTCTGTCTGTCTCTCTCATATATATATTTATATTTATATTTCCCCAAATGAATTAATAAAGTATTTGAACTATCTTTTATCTATCTATGTTTTACCTCTTTATCTTATCAAGCACCTAGGTCGACCATGCTTATTTTGTACATGTTACAAGAATAAAGTTGACTTGACATAACTTGACTTAATTGAGGCATAAATGAAAAAAATATATATATACAGATACCTGAGACGAACAGGTGAGACAGAAAACTGCATTTAAAAACACATTTAGAGAAAGTGTGAATTATATAGACACTAATGACGGTTTCCCAATCTCACAAACGCCTCATTTTTAACATTTACATATAAAAAAGTCTGAAATGGACATATATGTACGGATTATTTTACTTCTCTTCCTGTAATGACAAGTACATTTTGATTGACTTGGTGAGATGTGAACATATTCATCTTTTTATTCTTGGTCAAGAAAAAGGTTTTTTTTCATTAAACCAGGTAATTCCTTATTTTCTTAAGATATGAATTATGTATCATGGGAAACACATGAGGAGAGGTCTTGAGAAAACAATCTGAGTTATCTCTTTATAACTAAATTCAAAGTAAAATTTTTGCTGGCGAGTGCCTCCTGCTTTAAAAAAACAATTAAATATCATCAGAAATAACAATACACTGGTCCATATGTGTGTGCCGCTGATTCTAAACCTTAAATCTTTAAAAACTAAACCATCTGTTCTCAATGTAACCTTTGACCTTCCGTTCTCACAGAAAGTGACAGCCCCCCTCCTCCTTTTTAAAACAACATCACTGATTACTCACTCAAGGACTGCAGGATTAGATTAAATTCCTTGAGACCTAATACGAGTTTTACCCAAACCCCTTATGATTTATGACAGCCATAAAAAAGGTAAGAGGGACTGCGTAACAACGAAATTAAACAGAGTGAAGCGAGCTCCGACAAGTCTCAGTTATTTTTAGTCAAAATGTCATTTATTACTGGCATTATTAATATAACAACCAAAACTGCTTATTTATTTAGCAAATCACATCATCATTTGGGTTGTTTATTATAGATATTCACATTAAAGCTAAGTGCTTTGTGTGGTTCTGTCAGAAAAGAAAACTGCTGAGAAATCACAAACTTGGTACAAGATATTTGGAGACATTCTCAAAATAAATTTCCTCTATGAATGGAGGTGGCTCCCAAATTTTCTGTATAAAGTAAGGCTATGACCATTTAGTATGAAATTTAGTGCTACATATTTTGTATCATTTGTTGGGTTTGGATATAATATTTTTAAGTTGATCGGACTGAGGTTGGTTCAAAAATATTTTAATACGTTTACAGTGCTGTTCAAAAGTTTTAGGCCGGTCTGAAAAATGTAAAGTAAGAATGCTGAAATTATCATTTTTAATCGACCTTTTTTTATCAATTAACAAATGCAAAGTGAATGAACAGAAGACAAACCTGACTCAAATCAGTAATTAGTGTGACCAACCTTTGTCTTCAGAACAGCGTCCATTCTTCTGTAACACTTGAATCTAGTTTTTGAGGGAACTTTGCAGGTATGTCTTGAAGAACCAGCCACAGATCTTGTGTTGATGTAGGCTGGCTTAGATCCTTCAGTCTTGCCATGTAATCCCAGACACACTCTATGATGTTGAGATCAGAGCTCTGTGAGGGCCACACCATCACGCTGAGGACTATTGTTCTCCTTGATCCTGGTCCTGGCTGGTTCCAAATGATGTTGGCTGTATGTTTGGCTGCAAAACAAATTTGATGCCAATAAGATGCCACCCTGATGGTATTATGTGATGTGTAAATCAGTTCATATTTCTCAGCATTAAGGACACCATTAATCCTGACCAAACCCACAACTACATTTCAGAAATGCAGCCCGAAGCTTAGAGGAAACATGGGGTCCCTCAATGTTTCACTGTTGCCTGCAGACACTCATTATTGTCCCTCTCTACAGCCCTTCAGCAAACAAACTGTCTTCTGCTGCAGCCAAATATTCCTTAACCCCAGCTCCTATGTTTTCATACATCACTTAGTTGCTTCTTTTCACATTGGAGGTATGGCTTTTTAGCTGAAATTCTCCCATAAAGACCTCTTCTGGCAGGGTTTCTCCTGGCAGTGAACAGTGTACCAGAATCCTACTGGTTTTTGTTTAAGCTGATGGCACTGCAAGTCATCTTTCAACATGATGTGTCTTTACTCTGCTGCACTCTGCTTCCTTGGCTGACCACTGCACCTACAGTCTTCAGTGTTAAATGTTTCTTCTTCTTCAAAAGCAGTTGGACAGCAAATCTTTTCCCCAGCAGAGACCTTGATGATGTAGTATATCTACACTGTGTTTTGTTGCTGTGCTCAGTCTTGTCATGGTAAATGGCCTGTGACATGAAAAGTCTGGCACACAGTTTTAAGCCTCCTCAGCTCTTTCTGATTCAGTCAATGACTGTTTCAACATAACCTGACACTCAAGACAGATCGTTCAGTGTACTACACAGCACATATTTCCCAAGGCCAGTGTTTGGGGAGGGCAGAACCTTTAAATCCGTCGAGTGATTGGATGATTGTTCTATTAATATTACAGGCCAATCAGATAATGTAGTATACTCATCAAAGAAGTGGAGTGGAAATATCCCGTAGAGCAATGTTGTCAGAGTTAAAAGAAATGTGGACCAGATCACCAAAAAAGCAAAACTGCATTTGTGGTCATTAATCATGTTTTGCTTATGTCCACTGAGTAGTACAGCAGCACAGTCTGGTTTATAAAGCTGAGAGATCACCAACTCAATCATTGAATTCTGCTTTACATCTACAGTTGCAGTACTGGAGGCTTTACCTGCTGACCCTGGTGTTGGGAATTGGCGGATCGTTTCAGTATGGGATTCAAGTTTCCGTCATCGCCTCTCCAGCAGTGGTTAGATTTCTATTATCACACAGACAGGATAAATGTAGAGAAATATGAGAGGAAAATCTTACATTTTTAACAGTTTGATCCCCCTTTTTTATTTTTCCACAATTGTCAGAACAGTCAGACAAAAGAGGCGAACTGTGAAAATCAGCTGCACACCAAATACACTTTAGTTGTAAGTTCATTTTCCAGCAGAGACTCAGAGAACAATTGAGAATTTGGCCTTTTCTCTAACATTCCCCTATCAGGTTATATATAGTTCAGTGTGAATGTAAGGCTACTAAAGTTAAAGAAAGTTAAGTGAGGAAAGCGCAGGCCTTCTTGACCCCCTCCAAGTTTATGAAGCATGCCTGACTTTTGTTGTCGAGTTGTTTAAATAGTGTGAGATAGTCATGTTGGACCAAGAACTTGGTCCAACATGATGCTCTTGGTCCTCATGCTTTTCAGGAGGATCCTGATTCTCAAGGAGAGAGTCCAATTCAGATTACGTCTCTTCTTATCGTTAAGATTTTCTTTTGAAATGTGGCACAACGGTCAACAAGTTTTCTAGAGAGGAGAAGCTTCATTGATACTAACAAGCAGAACACAGCGAATGTGGGTTTTGCAGATTTGATACACCAGCATGATATGGCACCAGGAAGCTAATACAGAGAAAAGGATTTTACAGATTAAGACCACCAATTTGAGCATCTAATTCCACAGGAGAGTGTCCACTTTTGGGAGAATTTCTCTCCTTATTATCTGATTTCTTTTACAACATGGTACAGTGGTTAGCGAGTTATTTTTACTCTTATTTTTATTTTTATTCTAAGAATATGTTGTTTTTTTGCATCAATTTGCCAAGTCAAATTCCTTATATGTGCAAATATACTTGGCAATAAAAAACAATTCTGATTCTAAAAAAGGAAAAGTTTAATGTATACCTCAGCACAGACCTCAAGGATCCCAGAGTTTGCACGGTGTATAAAAACCAGGCTTGAATAGCAGATTCATGTAGCTAAAAGAGAAAAAGGACTATCGTGTATTTTATTAGATCTGACCAATTCATTTAGCCTTAATTAGGCTGCTTTCAACTTTTTATAGTGTTAGGGGTGTTTTAAGCATGTTTTAAAGATGACTGAGTATGCCTTAACAGTAGCACTGTTGGGGATAATCGGAACCAGGGGTCTTTCTACTCAGCACGTCTGCACAAGTACTTTGTTTCAATCTCAAATTTAAACATAAGCAAGGGTTTGCACCACATCTGATCATTTTATTACTTAAACTCAACACACTGTGGTTTATGTTTAACACATGAGTCTATCTGCAGCATGTTCAGAATTTTGTGAACCAAACATGGCTGTCAAGGTACGGGGCCCCAGTGGACGAGTCTACAAACCAGCTCATTTGGTCCTTCATAGTGGCTGTCCTTAGTCTTGGAGCCTGGGCTGGAGCTGTTCACAGCGGCAGCCTTCCTGTCACTTATGGCCGGTGAGTCACAAACATCACTACCAACACATTCTGGTTTAATCGAATGAATTCTAAATATGTGGTTAATAAATAGTGAAGATTGTACTAGAATGATGTCCCAGTTTTTCAAAGCCTTGTTGTGGCAGCCATGTGTGAAGAAGCCTAACAAATCATTACAACACAACATGTGAGAATAATCTGATCAAGTTACAAAAAACAGATATTTGGAAAGATGGTGGGAAACTGTTTGATGGAACAGGAAATGATTAACAGCAAGGATCAAAGTCAATTTGATGTCCTGGTTTTGGTTCTGCGGAGGGGAACTGTTTTTGAGTATAGCGGGCATTAATAATAATAATAAAAATAACAGGTTATAGAAAACTTATTCTGACCAAGCAGCAACCTCTGGTATTAAAAGATAAGGGCAGTTCTTAGTTAAAAAGCTGCACTTCACCAAATGTCCGCCCCCCAAAAAAACAAAGTCCTGTTGAAGCTCATTCAAGATTTTTTAACTCATCCATACTGGTTTAATCAGGTCAAAATCCGATCAGCTGTGTTACTCATTCCACAAACTTTACAAGTTGTACCTAAGTGGTAGGGTGACTATATCAGGCTTTAAAACAATATAAATACAATACCAAATGGCATTATAAAAGAGAAGAGTTATTTGACCAAAATAACACTCTATTAAAAAATAATAAAAAAAATTTGAATCAACCTGCTGAGCTCCTCTTTAACCTTGTAAAATGTACCGACAGCTTCTGGTGACATAATCCCATTTAAAAGAAGCTAGTTAGCTACTTATGCTTGGTGTAAGCAAACAGAGTCATGCTAGCTGCCCTACACTGTTCATTCTGCTGAGCTAGGTTAAAAGGTCTCAGTTGATTTAACGCAAATTAAATAAAGATATCTAAATTCAGAACTGATGGTGACAAAATAGCAGAAAATGTTTACAATTATCACACTTTATTTTGTCAAAGTAGATTTCCATGGTTTACAACCAGCAGAATGACAAAAAATGTGCATGTAAACTTGTTTGAATTTAATTTTGCAGGAAAAAAGCTCTGTTGTTCAACAATGTTGTGGCGATTATTGCTGCTCTCCTCATGCTCTTCAGTCGTATGGCTCAGTCATTTGAGATGATCTTTTTTGGGAGATTTCTTTACGGATACAATGTTGGTATGTACTGGTGATTTTTGATTCATGCAGCTGTGTGATGGTTCTTGTTATTCAAGTTTTTTTGCTTTTCTTCATCATTTCTTTTCTCTTAGGTCTTGGTCTAAGTGTACACCTCATGTACCTCGGTGAATGTTCTCCAAAGAAACTCAGAGGTTTCCTGACTCTCACTGGTTCAATCTTCATCGCATTTGGAAAAATAATGGGTCAAATAATTGGCATCAAGTAAGAGCTTACTGCAGCTTACTGCTTACTCTTACAGAGTAGGAGTGGCTGCTCCTTGTTGTAGAAATAAAATAAATTATTGTCCTTGTTGTCCTTGTCTTAAGAAAATAAATCAGGCATCAAAATTATTTCCTGTTCCACATTATCTGTGTAGCACATTTTCTTCTGTATGTGTAGAAGTTACTAATCGTCTTTATTCTGTCCTGTCAGGGAGATGATGGGTACAGAGGAAATGTGGCCATACCTTTTAGCTGTAAGTGGTATTCCTGCCATCCTGCAGTTTGTGACACTGCTATTCTTCCCTGAGGCACCTCGCTACCTTTACATAGACAAAGGAGACACTGAAGGCAGTAAAAAAGGTCAGTGGACTAAGTGAACTCTATAGTCCCTTTTACATTTCAGGACAAGGCAGGATTTTTGTGCTTGCTCCAAGTTTTAAAGGCCTTTGTAAAGCTGCATTTCCACTGAGTGGTCTGGTTTTGCTCAGTACAGCTCGGTACAGTTTGAGGTGGTAAACCCTGATCTTGTTTGCTTTTCCACTGCCAGCCGAACCTTCACTTGAGGGCGGGGATGTGAGGGTAAGAGAGGGTCACACCAGCTATGTAACTCATGACATCAAACAGTGCAGTGGAGCGCAGCACTGTAAATAAAGAACAATGAAGAACTTCCAGCACACCAGTATTTCCTGCAGCATTGCTTCTTGTGGACAGTCTTTATGGCAAAAATCATACAAATCACTCTAAATCTATGGGTTATTTCAGCATAGCACTGAATGTGTTTTTTTTTTACCTGCTGTCGTGTGAAATCTGATGGTTTTGTGACCAGTCAACAGACTGCAGTGTTTTTAGCTCCACCCTTAAGGGTCCGTTTGGTAAGCTTGAGGTGGGGCAGCACTGTGGTTATACCTTTCTCCTCATTTGACAGTGGAAACACCATACTGAGCCAAACTGATTTCAACATCTCCACAATTACATTTTACAAAGAGAAAAGAAAAGTTTTACATTAAATCAAAAGTTAAGATTGTTTTCATGTGCTTTTATTCTTTGTGTGTCTGTGTGTGCTTGTCTTCTTTGCGTGTTGTGTTATTAAAGCCTTGCAGTGGCTGTGGCAGGAGGAAGACTTGAAGCTTGAGCTGGAGGACATGCAGAAGGAGAGACAGAGCACACAAGGAGAGAAGAAAAAGACGGTGAAGGACGTCCTAACGTCACGGTGTGTCCGATGGCAGCTGCTGACTCTGGCTATCCCCTGTGCCGGAGTTCAGTTCTGTGGCATTAATGCTGTATGTTCACCTGAGTTTCTTTCTCATCATGTATAAATATTTTTGATGCAGCAATTTGGTTATTTTAATGTTTCTTTATTTTTGATTCCTGGCTTTAGCTCTACTTCTATGCTTTTGACATCTTCCGTGAGTCAGGAGTGCCAGAGGACCAGATGCATTATTTGGCCATCGGTATTGGAGCAACAGAGCTCATCACCGTCACGCTGTGTGTATGTATCTCTGTTAGGAAGTTTGGAAACTGGGAATGTAAATTCATGGATTTGTAAAAGGTTTAATTCCAATGCCCTTTTAAAACTATGAAGTGCTTTTCAATACTAATATCCAAAATGTTGCATATTTAAAAAGCTGTCATCATGTCAATGTAATCACAGAGCTAAGAACAACAAATGCAAGGTATTCCTTATTTTTTGTTAGAAATGTGACAACAGGGCTTAGAACAACAAACCTCCCCAGTGTCTAGTCAGTAAGTCATTATCCCATAAGATGGAGATATTTACTTCAATTTATATTTTTTTTGGCTGTACTGAAATGTAAAATGTTGCACATTCAGCCTTGCATGGTGATGAGTTGTGATAAAATGAAACTAAAACAGAAAATAAACACAATTCACCAAAACTCTACGTATAATTCAAATATGAAGAGCAAATTCACAAGATAGATAGATAGATAGATAGATAGATAGATAGATAGATAAACATGGTAATACACAAAAATATAACAATTTTAATATCCTAATCTGATGGTGTTCATCTGTAGGGAAACTGGGTTGACACATTATTGCCCTTTTTCAGCTATTTTTACAAGACACAAAACTTGAATGGGTAATTTGAGGTTGATGATTAATAATTATTTCACATTTTAAATGTATTCTTGAAAGGACTTTTTGTGAAATGAGATAACCTGCAAAAGTTTAAAAACTACACATGTTCATGGGTAATTTTATTAATCTCTATAACTTTGGTGTCTCAGTCTTTCCTCATAGATCGTGCAGGCAGAAAAAAGCTAATGGGTTATGGCTATCTGCTGATGGGTGTCACCATGTCTGTGCTCACTGCCATGCTGACCTTAAAGGTTAAAAAACAGAAAAGGAAACATTCGATCGGTGCATGTGTCTGCATTCTGTGCCAAAGAGGATATGTTTATAATATTTCTCTCTTATGCAGGATCTCAATTCATGGATCCCATACGTAAATATCGGTTTGATCTTCTGTGTGATCTGCATTTATGGATTTGGGCCTTGTAAGTTTAAAGAAATAGTATATCTTACTGTTGAGCCATTTTGCAGTTAAACATTTGAATTTTCACTGTGATGTGACTTATTTTACTTTTGACTTTTTCTTGCTTTTAAAGTTTTTGTGTTTTGCTATTTGTACACATGCAAACAGCATATTATTTAACTGAAAACACTCCTGCCAGGGTGTCCCTTTGTTGGCTCTCTGACTGGTTTGCTGACCAACCAATCAGAATCAGAGAGCCCCTTATCGAAGCAGCCAATGCTGGGCAATTCATGTGAGACAACTTTTGTACTGGCAGAGTATACTTTAATGCACTGTGATGAAAACATTATCTTTATTTTGTTACTTCAACATCAATAATCACAAATAAAAATTAACTACACTCAAAGGTAAAAACATTTCATTCTGTCAATATTAGTTCCAGGAAAGTTTAGCAGAAACAATGAAAACATTTTGATGATTAGAACAGACAAAATTAGATAATATCACTATGATCATTCACCAGTTACACTTTTAATTATTTTAACAGATTGTAAAGATTTTGAGTTTCCTCCATACACAAGACTGTAGTCTTGTCTTTATTGTTTAACATTTTAAAGTTTAAAAAATAAAGAAAAAATAAACAATCACAATGGGTTTTTTTTTTAAACAGACTGATTTAAAATGATTAAAAAGCTAGCTAAAAGAGGCCCACGTGACAGGTTTTGTCTCACCTAGTAACAGTAACTGGGGCAGGGCTTGATAAAAGATCATTTCCTGTGAAAACAGATTTGCAAAAGTTCATCTAAGCCATAGTAGCCTTACAACATTTTCAATTAAGGGTTGTTTTCTGATTGGTGGGCCATTGGACGAATCAGAAAGCCAACAGATTTTCATCAAACACTTAACAGGTGTCTTCTAATTCTATATAATAAAATTGGCTCTCTTTCTCATTTAAGCTGGAGTGTCTATGGCTCTCCCTGCTGACCTTTTCCTACAAGCCTGGCGTCCCTCTGCGTATGTCATTAGTGGGACCATCAACTGGCTGGGCATGTTCCTGGTTGGGCTGTCATTCGGCTTCATTGTGGTAAGAAACATGCTGTATAACATGTATTATATCAATTATTCTGTGAGCATATTACTGTCCCCATCATAACCTGTTTTATGTTTGTGCATTTATCTCCACAGGATGGACTCGGGCAGTACTGCTTCCTGATATTTGTGGCTTATTCCATTTTCAGTGCTGCTTTTCTTTTATATTTTGTGCCAGAGACAAAAGGAAAGACGATGGTGGAAATTATGGAAGACTTCAACAAGTTGAACTTTAAAAACAGGGCTGCTGATGCTGAGAAGACTGAAATAGATCTTGCTACTAAACTTTAACTTTTAATAATAAATACTTCACTGGTCCTTTCTTTTTTCATTTGCATTTACCCCAGAGTATTTATTCCTCAACTGAACTAGCCTTAATAATACTTGAGTGAATCTCAAAAAACAACCTTGATAATTGTATTTTTTGTGATAAACATATTTTATTTATTTATTAATTAATTATCCTTAAATCTAAATAGAAATGTGAAGATAGATCATATTGGCAAAGCCTGATAATCAAAATTTGTACATATATTTGAGTGAAAAAGTAAAACATTCATAATTATATGGAAACCAATATTCAGCTGCACCTCGAGTAGAGAGTTCTCTGAGGTCCCGCCTAGGCAGAACTAATGTACTCACTAACTAAAGTTCCCTCATGGACATAGATTGTCACTCTGTTAACCAGAATAAAAACAGTCTGTCACGGGTGTTGTCACACACCCACACAACGCTGATTGGCTGTCCCTGCAAAGCCACACGCAATGTCGCCTGAAAAGTTCAAATTTTTCAACTTTGGCGACAGAGGACCGCGACCTGGTAGCACAACCAAAGAGTATCCGTCTGCAGGGACAAGGGCGCCACCATATGTCTCCCAAGACACGGCCAAGTCACCCAGATCGTGTGCATTGCCCCTGATCGAGGCTGTACATTGACTCTGCATGGAGAGTAGTCGCCGAGGTCACCCAAGTCACGTTTGGTGTGAACACACCTTAGACTGATCACACCTGTAGTCAATGTGCCATCAAAACAGCTGCTCAACAAATGACCTAAGAAAGCAGTTACAGAAAATATACTGTATGTGAAATCAACAGGCTGGTTAATGTGCCTTTGTCCAAAGATATTTTCCCTATGTTGGACTAGTGTCTCCTGTTTTTGTCCTCTGTGTGGGACATATTAAAAGTGTCAATTTATTTGTTCTTGTATTTTTTTTTCTGTGGTCAGCCTAATAAATGTTCAAATCTGATTAAGTATCTACAACCTAGTTGTCATTTTTTCTCCCACTCGCATTGCCTGCCATTCAAAAGTACACCTGCTTTAACAAGTATGTATTTTTGACCGTTCGCTAAGCCCCGCCCCCATTGGTTACTGTTGCTATGTCTGTCAAGCTTTCCCTCCTAGAATGAGAAATTTGGGGTTTTTAGCGGTACCAGTATGTGATATTCCTAAGGCAATATCTGCAATTTTCTGGACAAATTCTTCACATATATCAAAAAAAAGCAGACAGAAAGGTCGCCATGCTTTTGAGAGATACATTCATTAAATCAAATGATGGTGGGATTCAAATGAAGAGGACATGAAAATAAACGGGAAAAACGCACGGATCTCAATGCAAGCGTCAAGCATCCCACGTGTTAACACTTCACGTTAAAAACAATCACATAAAAGAACAACAATGTTCTTTTACAGCAGGGTAAGTTGATAAATGTATTGTTAAATTTAATTTCATGTTAAGTAAGCTTTCGTCGTGTTAGCCCATTTCATTCTAGGGAGTCCGTTCAAAAATGCTAAAAGATATCAGTGTCAGAACTTGTCTCTATCTGTTATTAGTATTTCTTCTGCTCAAATATTACACAGTGGCACAAGGTTTAACGGAAGTAACCTACTATAGAGACGTATTTGTGTGCTAATCTTACCGTTTTCAAACGTTTTTACCTAACACACAAAGCTATGGTTAGCTAACGTTGGTTAGCACCTTACTTTAGAACAAACGTAGGTGTTCTTGTTGATTATGGAAGGATTCAGCTGTTCGTCTGGTCTTCCACACTGCTTTACCCACACCTGGCATCTTTCTTCTTGTGACTTGGGCTAGGGAGAGGAGAGAAAAATCGACACCGCCCTCCAAACTTCACCGATATCGACTGTCGTGCTTGCAGGCTCCATATGCATATCGCTCGGGCTGCCGAAAGCTTGACAGCCCTCTCGTGCACGGTTATACTTGCTAACGTGTGATTGGTTAGTAGCCGTTTGTGGGAGGGGCTAAGCGAAGGGTCAAATAGAAGATGCACAGTTTCTCAGTCACAGTTAATGGCACGGATCAGGGCAGCAAGGAGTTTGTTTGGTGTGCTTTGGTGCCCAATTTAACGTTTGTTCTGGTCTGGCTTACTGCTTACTCACTCTCCTTTAAACTTCTTAGCTTTAACAACAGCCTCTTGTATCTGTCAGCCTCAGTCACTGTGTAAATCAGCCAAAAGGTGAGCTGACCGGCCTCTTTTTAGCAAAGGGCTGGTGCATGAACTGCTGTAAAGTAATATGCATTTCTAGCCAGAGAACTAAGGCTTATAGCCAAAGTTAGAATGTACTGAAAGCAGATAACCAGGGCACAGAGTTTAATGGTACTCTTCCTTTTGGAAATCATCTTACAGTTAAAATGACTCTATTTATACTTATGTCAGTCTGAAAAGTTAATATTACTGCTTTAAGAGGTTAAATGTTTGCATTTGGTAGTAATGGCTTTATTTGAAGTACAAGCCCCTACAAGCTTAAGTTTTTACTGCTTTGATAATAAAACACATTCTTCAAATATATTAAAAAAACACTCACTGACAGTCTGTTCTAAAAGCAACAAAGACCACTGAAAAGAAAAAAAAAAACTTAGTCAGGATGTTTTTCAGTTGTGGTTTATTAGATGCTCATCTCTGTACCAACAAGAGAGATGAGACTCAATAACAGAGTACAAAAACAAATATCTATAGAAAAGTATGCTTATATTGAAATATGTCCAAAGACGTTGTAACAAAACAAGTAGCTCGCATGTTTCAGGAGCAATCTTGTCGAGTATGATGACAAAATACCAAGTTGACGTATTGTACATTTTCTGTGTTTTTATACAAAAGTGTCAATGCAAGTCACTCTGTACAACTCTTACCGTTTAGAAAAGAGGACCTTTTTTTAATCCACTGCTGTGCACAATCAGTGTTTGGAAGGCACTTTGCAACAGACCAAAAAGCAGAAAGCAAAAATGTTTAGGCCTTAAGTTATCCTTGAAGTATCTTTTTACACTCGAGTACCAACAAAATATAACAAATCGAACATCTCTGTGAAGAAAAAGCACTCATTTTCATACAGCATCTCCCACTTGTTTTCTGATGATAGATGACAAACACCCTTAAAAGGACTTAATAGTGCAGAGTAGGTCAACAAAGGAACAAAAATAAAGTTTGTCGAAGATGTGCCACAGCACGGTGAACAGTGAAGAATGAAACTGCCACCAACCAGTGATCGACATTCAGTCCTCAGCTCGGCTCAAATGAAGCCAAAACTTCACATCCCTCCACAAGATGGACGACAACAAAAACATGATTATATGTACACGGCCACCATTGACGAACACTGATCATATTGGTTGGGTCATATATATATATTTATATATATATTTATATTAATAAAATGTGTATATGAATGGTATATACACTTGTTACAATCACAACATAAAAACCATAAATAATATAGGAATGTACTGAATTGAACAGACTTAATCATTCAAAAAAAATTAAAACAAATATGGAAACGCAGATCAAACATAAACACAATGGTCTTACAAAGCTATCAAACACATTCACACATATACTGCTAAAATCCTTCTCTGTAGTTTGATCTGAAGAAAATTAGAGAATTATAATACAAGAAAATTAACACTAGTGTGGTTTGTATGTATTAGAACATCGTAAGGTCAGAGTCACTTCAGATGAAGAGCATCAGGTTGAGCAGCAGGAAAACTTCAGTCACATCACGTCAAACAAAAATTAAAGCATCCGAGAACAGGGAATCAGGAAGAAAGTTTCATAAGGTAAGAACTCATAAAAAGGCCTCACATAGAAGGGTATCCGACAAAAATTAGAAAGAGGTGAAGCAGAGAGAAAGGAGTCAAAAAGGAATGAGTCATTAAAAAGGCATCAGAAAAAAGACATCAGATAAAGAGGAATCAGGAAAAATGAGTCAGAACAAGACAGCATAAAAAAGCTTCCACAAAAGCTCCAGAAAAAAAAGTTAGAAAAAAGAATCAGAAAGGAAGGCATTAAGAAAAAAGGAGTCAGAAAAAAGAATCCAAAGGAAAGGCATCAGGAAAAAAGGAGTTAGAAGAAGGCTTCTGGAAGATAAGTATCAGAGAGGAATAGATTCTTCTTGTTTATGCCCTTTCATTGATTTTTTTTCTGAGGACCTTTTTGTCTGAAATACGTGTCTCAGGTTCTCCCAAGACTTGATGCTTTTTCTTAATCTGTGCTCTGATGCCGACTCTGAGACCTGAGGATGTCCTGATGTGAGAAACATACTTGTCAGAAAGTTTGTTAGAAATGGGCATTTGTTTAATTTTAACATTCTAGAGTCCCATCTTAAACTTATAAGCAATGATCTGACACTATTTTTTTTTGGAAAGCCTGACTGACAGTGAATCTTTTTTCTTTTGTAAACTCAGAGCTGAATGTTGACTTTAAGTCATACCATGTCCACCAGCTGGACTTAAGCCTGTGTTTTTAAAAATGAGGACAGAGAGGGCATACTCTGAGTAAGTTGGATCTAATAAATTGTAAAGTTGCAAAACCTGAATTAAAAAACAAATATGGTGCTTCCTGTTGCAAAGTGCTTCATGAAAAGGTACAAAGAGATCTGTGTTTTAACAAGAAACCCACTAAGTGTTTACTTGGGCCAGTGAGCCAATCAGAAGGCAAATCCTGTTTGAATAAATAGAATAATGCCCCTTTAACACGAGTAACACTGAAACAGATCCTCATTGCTTTGAGTTTGTGCCCACTTTAAAAACTTTTCTCTCTCATCATGTCACAGTCATTAGAAAAAAATGATGGGGTGCTGGTTTGGCTGAGTGGTGGGCGGCTGGGCACAGCTCGTGTATGTGCTTCTGCTGGCCCGGGTTCGGATCCAGCCTGTGGCCTGTTTTTAGAGTGTCCTCCCCTTGCTCTCTCTCGCCCCCTTTCACAGGCCTATCCACTGTCTCTCTCTCCTATCAACAGAGGCCCAAAAAGCGCAAAAATAAATAAATAAATAAAAAATAATGAAAACTTATGGGATGCTTAATTGATTGTAAAGGCTCCTAAAATCAAGACAAATCTTACAGAAATTTGGTTATGCTACAGTTTAGGGTCCGTTTATTCAACACTAACTGGCTTCTTATTAGCAAACTAATAAGTACTTAACTGGCCTCTAATGAGTGACCATTCATTCTAAATGAATCCCTGGATCTAGTAAACTATTAACCAAGTATTAATGAAGGGTTTTATCTTAGTTATTCCCCAATTCATTCTTATGGGGAATAAGGAGTTGATGTGGGTAATTTATGATCTGTCTTAGTCTGTAGTTTTTTCCCCTTAATTACAAATTAGGGACATACCAAGCAAAGCCAATTAAGATCATAAAATGCCTTTAAGCTCTTAATAATAACTAGCAAGAAACCAGTATGTTATTAATTAGCATTCCGATGAGCAAGTATTTATTTGACTCATGTTTGTTTTATGTTATCCAGGGTTCTGTTGGTAGTTATTAATATGATGTTGGACATAATCTTAAATGTGTTTCTTGAAAACATGAATGTTGTGCATGGCAATAATCATTTTCGGACTTGGTCTATTGGGTATAAGTTCGAGATTACAAGTCAGCTTTAGTTATGTCGGACATGGAAATAAGATTCACTTGCAAGTTAGGTTGGTTGGGAATTAAGTCAGAATGTTAACTCCGAGGATCTTCAGTAACAAGCTTGTAATTGTGTCTAGTCAGCTTGGGAGTGATGACATTCCCAGTTCTGATATCTTAGTTCAGAGGTAAATGGAGAGCACTGTAGGTTTGCTTTTTTTGGAGGTTCTACTCAAGCAGAACAGAGGGTAACACACAATTTCTTTTACCAAATCACATCCTGTGTATTTTAAAATCAATTCGGGATCAGAGAAACAAAGGAAAGCAGAGAGGTGAATACAAGGCTCCCATGCTTTGAGTCAAGGAACTGCTTGACTAAGTTTTAAGCTCCTCACAGGAATGTCTTGATTAGATACATACGCAGAGTATGACACCCTGATTGATAACATAGTGAGCAGTAGTGCAACAAAGAATCTCATTGCCAACCAGCACATCAGACAGGAAGAAAAAGAGCAAATCAAGACGTGCACATGAAAAAGAGGATGATTAACATCATAGTTACAAACTAAAAGTTGCATTAAGTTTGGTTGGTCCAGAGGCCAAAAGATCAGGGTGCGACTATATCATCTGACCCTACAGCTGATGCAAAACACACACACAAACACACTCAAGCACACATCTCAAATGAACATAATTTAGAGTGAAAAAAATCTTAAAATCACAACATAATCAATAAACAATTAAAAATCTGTACACAAACCAAGGGCATGAATAAGTTAATAAAATATATTCTACATTTCTCAAAATATATACTGAAAATATACCTGACCTTGGTCCCTGTTCAATGTTCACAACTGAATCAACGACACCAAACAAATAAGAGCTGGAAACATTGTCAACGTACGGCTCATTCCTAACAAGCTCACAGCACACGAACACACTTTACAGTTTTAAAACCATCTTTGATTTTTTTTTCACAAAATGTATTTGTGTACAGTATGGATCCTCAGATGTATTCATGACTGGAATACTTTGAAAAAAATCTAGAATTAATAATATTTTTTAAACTAATTTAAATAAAGAAGTATTTAAAACTCCTGTGAGAATCTTTCAGCTGTGTTCAATCTGGCACCTGCTGTGGACAGTGATCCTGTAACTTGCCGTGTGAGTTCATTGCTTTATTGTAACAGTGAAATGTATTAATAGCAGTAGATAAAGCTTTTTTTCAAAGCGTTTTTTAATGTCAACAGCTATGGTGTGAGACATTGCTTTTTAGGAAGCATCAGTCTTGTCACTTGCTTTTGCAGCTTCTGTTCAGGCATCACCATTAATTCAAGTCTTTTCTTAATCAAATTAAAACTCCTTACAGGAGCTTTCCGGACGTTTGCACATCGATATGAGCTGCCAGTAGGTTTTCTTCATATCAAACACATCCATCTCTCTAATGCAACAATACACACACTGTTGTTTTTCTTAACAATCAGAACATGCTATGTTAGACTGATGGAAATACAGGTATTTCTGCAAGAACAACAGCAAACATTTTTGATTACTGTCCAATAATATTGAAAAAAAACTGACATCTGCCATCTTTTTTTGCAATGCATATTGCAACTGTTTTGGTAAATATACAGGAATAACAGATAAATGCAGTTTGAATTTTCACATGCATTAATGAAATTTGCAATACAACAGTTGTGGTCTTATAATTTGGGGCACTCTTGTTCAGGTCTTAAGTTAGCTTTCTTTGTATTCTAAAACTTCCTGTTATCTCACCATGAGCAGTGCTCTGACATGCTCATACAAACATGCACAAATGGCATGGGGGGAGTTGAAGTGACACATGTCTCCAGCGTGGTCAAATCATCAACCATGTCTGAAGATGTCAAAATATATTTGTTTAGTGTTTAGTTACTTGTAACTCACAATCTAGTGTGAACTTCTATCCATCCATCATTTATGCTGCTTGTACCTTTCGGGGTCACTAGGAGCAGGAGCCTATCCCAGCTGTCATTGTAAGAGGCAGGGTATACCCTGAACCAGTAGCCAGCCAATAACAGGAAAAAATAGAGAGACTGACAACCATTTTGCGCTTGTACTCATACCTATAGGCAAGTAAGAGTCACCAATTAACCAAGCATATTTTGGTCTGTGGGAAAAAACAGAGTGCATGGAAATAACCTATACAGGCACTGGAGACCATGCAAAACCCACACAGAAAGATCCTGGGCACCATGTCGCCCTCTGGTGCACACATGCAGCTGTAAAATAGGTCACTACAGTGGCACATTCATGCCACAAAGAAGCTCATATATCCTGTCAGAGCAACAAAGTACTGCCGATCACTGGAAAACACTCACTAAAGATCCGCCCTTATATGACCAAGCATGATATACTGGTGGGTCTGTGACTGGAACAGTGATGCCAGTAGCCTGAACATGCATAGGGACACAGACTCTGTATGAGCAGTGATCAGTTCTCTGATACCATCAGGGCTTCACTGATAAATAGCAACAATACAAGAAAATGTTGGCTGTTGGATTCTATTCAGCAACACACGTGTGACTACAATGCAAGAGCACACCACAGTAGCAGTGAAATAAGATGTATCGTTCGGCCTCATTTATTGATTGTTTAAAAAAGTATCAGGATGATCTGCAGTTTAAGTTTACTTTTGTTTTACTAGCACAACCATTTGCATAAGACTGTGTTTGTCAGACACCACTGCTTGATTTTATTGGCAAAATAGCAGTGGTTTATTCTTCAACTCCTTACTAAAGTATAAACCCTCTCTAAATGGCATGTAAATCTTGAAGGTAATATTTACTTCTTTAAGGTAGCTTCAACATTATTTTTAATCTAAAATATTTTTTCAAAGCCAGATAATGTGGAGTGAAACTTTATTCTAACTATTGTGATACACTGAATAATATTACATTCATGTCTTTAACAACATCCTTGTGAAGTCAAAGAAAAAGCTCAAAATAAATGTGTCGTGTAATTTGCTGTAAGCCTGTTAGGAATGATTCAACAGGAAAAACAAGCCTATTTAAATCCATGTTTTAAAAATATCCTTCTTTAAAGACACAGGCAACATAAATATAAAATCACAATACAGACAATAATCATCCTGTTTTAAGGGTTTCTGTAAATAACGCAAATTTAAGGAACATTTGTGCGCCTAAGAAAGCTCATTTATAACAAAGCATAAGATCAACCAAAACTTCAATAGATCCTCGTCAGATAAAGACAGTTAAACCTTCATGTCATTTCATTTTAAAGAAATTCAAACACCGTACACGCACTTTTTATACTCTGAAAAAGTAGAAAAGTTAGGAATTATATGGCAGTCTGTGACAAAAAAACAGATACGTTTTAAGCAAATATGAGGAAACAGAAAAAGTAGTCTTGAGGCAAAGTTATTCCCATATACAGAGCATCGTCTGTGGGCGACCCGGCTTCGTCCTAAGAATGAAGGCTTTACTTTAAGTTAAGGAAAAATGTCACTTCCCACCAAAGTCGAGTCCACTCTGACCTGCCTCTGCATCCACCAGCGAGGAGGCAAATGCAGACTGGACTATCTGAAAGCCAAACGACTCGAGCAGAGACATGTTTTGCTGAGGGGAGAAAGGGGAGGTCAGAGAGGGCGCCAGCTCGTTTAAGCTCATCCCAGAAGTCCCCTGGGCCTTCTGCGCTTTGTGAACCCTGTGCTGGTGCTTGTTGAGGTAGGACTTGGTGCGGAAGGCCTGGCCACATATGGGGCAGATAAACTTCTTCTCAGGGTCTGCTGTCTTGGCTTTAGATCCTTCTGGAGACCCTAACCCCTCTGCAGAGGCTCCATTACAGGCTAAGGAGGGCATCTCAAGCTCCGGAGCATCTGGTTTGTGCGGAGATTTCAGCTCGTCGCCGTTGGGTAATTCCCCAAATGAAGGATCTGACTCTTCTGAGTCTAGGTGAGGACATTTCCCAATGTTTTCCTGTCCATCTGGGAGGATTGAGAGTGGGACAGAGAGGAAAAAAGAGGAGAGAGAGGGAGAAAAATATCTGTTTATCAACAGGATTTGTCAATTATAGCTCAAATGAGGCCTAATTTATACTTTTGAGTCAAATCAACACTGTGTGTGATACAAGAGCTCTAGATCTACTCAGAAGCTACACAGGAAACTGCTGCTACAACACCATCATAATACACTTGTTTTCAGTTGCCATGGTGTTACAAATAAGCAGAGATGGTGGCAGGACACAAATAGAAGTCATACTGCTGACTAGCAGCTAGACTGAGTACTGCGGGGCTACTGGGACACACCTACAGACCAGTATGATTGCTCAAGATGGTGTAGCTACAGTGGTGCACATACTACATAGATTTAATGCAGAGGTATAAACCAGGCTTTACTGGTAATGTCCAGCAGAGAATTCATTCAGGAACAGTTCAGTATTTTTGAAGAGGGGTTGTATGAGGTAAATGTCAACTAACATTGTAAGGAGAGAACCAGCATAGGAGCTGGGCGACACATTACTCCTGTTGGGACCAGGAGCTCAGAGTGACTTGAAGAACTTAGTGAAAACAACAACTAAAACTACGACAAATGAATAGCATCAGGTAGCGTTGGGCTGTTAAATGATTTTCAATAACAATAACAATTTTAGCCTCCCACAATCACAAAAACAACAAAAAAAGCTGTGCTGCACTTATTTTGTCTTGTGTGGCAGGTGAGATGCACCCGCTTTTCCTCACAGAGCCCCTGTCTGCTCTGTAGTGTTGTGCCAGAACAGGAAGAATAAACACAATCATATTTCTACCAAGCCTTCAATATAACATTTGCATTTTGAAGTCATGAGCAAAATGTGAGTGTAGTTCACTCTGCAGACAGAGTGAACTACACTGTGAGGCACAATATAACTTCTGGTTAGCATTGTGAAATAGAGTCCACTCCATTTTATGCAGTTGTAAGATAAGACAAACTTCTACCCTATGCTTTTATGCCAATGTTTAGTCATTGATGTGATTGACAAAGATGTTGAGTGCTTTTCCTGAGTCTCTTCTCATCGTTCGTTAAAACCAAGCAAGTTTTACATTGTTTTCAATTTCCTGTTGTTTAAATGCTTTCCAAATAAAAGCATTTGCCCATAGTTACAGAATAAGGACTATTAAAGTGAAAACCTGCTATGCTAAAGCAGCGAGTTTGTGGACCTGTAGCATTTTTAGCAGCTTCTTTGGATCACTTCAGACTCAAACAGTAGACACAATGGTAATAAACTCGTATGTAAGCTGCTGATACAGTTGTTAAAATGAGATATAATGGCTGCAGCCCTGGATTAAGCCAATCTGTGTCGATATATTCCAGCACATAGCCTGTCTCAAGACTTAAAGGCAGTCAATGATGCTTTGCAGAGCTAACACACTTCCATAATGTCACTGTTTACAGAGATCAAACTTAGAGGAGAGTACATGTAAACACACACATACTGTACATAAGGTGGACGCTGCATAGTTCTGTGTGTGTGTGCTTGTGTTTGTCTGTTTCACTCTGCTGTTTGTGTCAGAGTAATCCCTCTACTGTGTTGCTTTGTTTTTTTTAATTGCTGGTCACTGTGGCTGGATGGTTGAGTAGTCCTCTGTGAGGAAGCAAATGATAATTGCATTTTCTTTTAAAAAGACAGTTATTGTCAATACCAGTTTACAGTTACAGCCCTATTTGGTGCAGATCTGTGGTTCCCTCTTAAGGTGAGATGAATCGTGTAATAATTTGACATTTATGCACAGAAGTTGTCAAGTCAATAAACAATAATCCTTTATAGTAAAGTTCTCACTACCATTGAAAAAGAAAGTTTATCAATGAGCTAACAAGCTCCTTTGTTTTGGTACTATTTTCAGTCAAAGGTACAATACCCCAATGTTTTTTTTAAAAACATGTTTTCAACTAAAATTTACTGGATTACTCGGAGTTCTTGACCTCTTCAGCAGCAGTGTACTGCCAAGCTTTTGTTTATTCTCTCACCACAGGGGCAGAGCTCACCAGTATCGCTGTGACTAATATTTTTACTGTTGACATAAACCGCATACAGTTCCACTCAGAAAAACCCAAAGCTTTAGAACTCTGAAGGAAGTGCTAGTAAGAAGTGCAAACTACATACAGTAAAATTAAATACAAACACAATTCCTTGACAGTGAGGGTACAGCATCATACTTGGTCATCTTTTTGAGTCCATTTGCCCAGAATCCACTGATATCCCTGCTCTTCTCATTCAACAAGCTGCTTGTACTGTCACCCAGCCCCCACCCACCTCCTGCTGGACTGTACTGACCTGTGACAGGCCCATGGACTGGGAAGCCAGGCAGCCCGCCAGAGCGACACTCCCAGAAATATGGAGCCCCACCTGCCTTCCCCGTGAGCAGCTCAGGCTGCAGGCCCAAAGCTGGAGGGCCGGGCTGGGGAAGAGCTGGGTGTCCATGAAAGCGAGCCTCTACCTCAGGCGAGGAGACAAACAGCTGGCGACTGGCGCATAGGTCTACACAACACCCAGCCAGGGAGAGAGGAGGGGGAGGGGGCAGACATAAAAAGCCAGCGGATACCATGTAAACAGAATTAACGTCATTTAATCAACCTCATTCATATACTTCTTAAAAATAACATAAGCTGGAAACGTATATATAAATCCATGTTGGTAGAACCACATCACTTAGGCTGTCAGTGATGAATATTTTCTTACTTCCAATCAGAAAACAGCACATCACTGAGCTTATAGAGTTAAATCTATCATTTGCATTAAAACACTAGATGTCAATCATCAAAATGACTAAAACACTATTTGAATAGGATTGATGTGCTACTCTTTTCACAGTCTTAAACTAAGGTACAGTAAAATAAAAAAATAATCAAATCAAAAACCATGCAGACATTCAAAAGAGCGCAGACTTCTCCGGAGTGCAAAAGTAAATTCAACTCCAATATATCTGCAAATGTGCTGTTACAACCTAGATATTTTCTTGATTTTTTTAAAGCAGGACATATTCTTGTTGCTTAGGCTGATTTGATTAATGACTTAGACTAGAGGTGTACCCAATCCATAGCTGTAGGGTTTCTTTTCAATAATAATGCTATAAACTTCAACTGAACTCTTTTTTTACAAATGTAGTTGGTGATTTCTATATAAGTTTGCCAAAACAAACTGGTAACTGCACCAGATTTACTATCATTTTGGTGTGGTAATGACTAGGGATGGATATCAAGAGCCACCTCCAGCTGAGAATCAGTTCAAACAAGTCTGGGGCATTGATATTTGGCTTTGTGTTAATCAACTTCCCTATCAGTGCCTTTCACATAATTGTACGTGCCTTTGGACAAAAAATTGTGCTTTTGTCAAAAGCTGTCAGCAGAAAGAACAAGTAAGCAAATATGCTGAGAAGGTAGATACTGTCTTTAATGTGGCTTAAATTTACATGAATGGCACTAATAATACAACATGCAACGTCAGTGTCCATTGACTCCAGTCTAAGGCCCTGTTTACACGGAGACGCTCTCACCTGAAATGCAAAGGTTTTTCCTTTGCGTCTTCAAAAACGATCTGCGTTCAGACAGAGACTGTTGGGACAACAAATCCGTCTGGATAACAAACCGAGCATGGTAAGCATCACACATGTTACTAGGTAGACGGCTGAAGCTGTTGTTGTCAGCAGAAACGCTGACGTCTACGCATGCGCAGTACTCTTTCACATGAAGGCTGCGTGCGCATTCCAGGAACAACAACAGCTTCGGCCACCTACCGAGTAACATGTGTGCTGCTTACCGTGCTCGGTTTGTTATCCAGACAAAACTATGCAGACAGATTTGTTGTCCCGACAGATTTTGTTGTCCAGACAAGAAACTCCTGTGTCTTCGTGCATCCACTCGCCATTGTTGTTAGTGAAAAGTTTTTCTTCTTCGTACGTGTGTTGTAACAGCGCTGTTTCTCTGCAAACCTACATCGCCATCTACTGGACTGGCATGCATGCTACAGCGTTTTCAGTCGTTCTTGAGTCTCCGTCTGAACGCAGATTGTTTTTGAAGACACAAAGGAAAAACCTTTGCATTTCAGGTGAGAACGTCTCCGTGTAAACAGGGCCTAAAACATCAGCAACATGCTGAAACATTTGATGTTCCAGTACAGCAATAAATAGCAGGAAAGCCATGTTTTTGATGTTGTCAAACTCATCAGTTCTCATCCTTAATAAGATCCATATGTTTATGATCTATTTTTGTTAACACTAGTGTTAGATTTTTTTACGCAAAGAACTCAGAGAACAGATGCCACCATTGATTTATTTGTTACAACTGTGCTTCCAGAAAATCCCAGTGAGAAAAGCTTTACTGCTCTTCTGGAGTTAAATTGTCTCATAACTCAATTATAACAATTGTAATAATTAATAATTTATAATAATAATGAAGAAACAGCACTCAATTCTGGCCACAGCTCTCTTTCAAAGGGTAAACCACATTTCACACTTGAGACTCGTGAAATGTGGCTGTTTTTCTTGAAAGGTCACTCTACATTTGAAAGCCTGTTTTAAAATGTTGTGAGTTGTGCTATTTAATGCTGTTTTATGAATTCTGTAGCATTGTGTTGGCTGCTACCTTGGCCAGGTCTCTCATGTAATAGAAATTTTTAATCTCAATGGGACTTCGTGGTTAAATAAAGGCAAAATAAAAGTATTTTATTCCAGCTTTTTCCCCTCAGACTTTAATCATTGTAACCATTGACAGTGCTCTGTTCATTTACTTTGTGGTTATTTTATCTTTATTGTTTTGTAGTTCTAAAGGGGAATTGTTTAGAGCCATACTCTGCACCAATTTTGTAACAACCATCTACCTTTGCAGTAGCCTTTGAACTGATCAAACAAAATGTCTTATACTTGTAATCATGCTTAACTCGCACCATTAAGACGTCAATAGGTACTTATAGCTGATTACCTTACAAAAATAATCATTTAAGATTTCCTTTTAACAAATCTTTTTCATGTTTTTTAAGTTTTTAAATAGTACATTAATATTTGTCAGTTATTACCGCCGCCAAGGAGGTTATGTTTTTGCCAGCGTTTATCCGTCTGTCTGTCTGTTTGTTTGTGTTCAAAATAACTTGAAAAGTTCTGAACGGATTTGGATGAAATTTTCAGGAATTGTCGGAAATGGGATATGGAAGAACTGATTAAATTTTGGGGGTGATCCGGATCACCGCCTGGATCCACAAATTTTTTAAAGGATTGTTTAACATTGCCAGATAGGACCATTTTCGCCAAAGTGGACCGAAGCTGCTTGGCGGAGGTCTGCGCTCTCTGAGTGATTTTCTAGTTTTTAAGTTCTATTGCATTGCCTTATCTGTTGTCTCTTATTTTTATCAAACATTTTGATTTTTTACTTTAGCCATATTAGAGTGCATTAGTCTCTTAATCTTTCTTGTTATCCTACATATTATCATTATTATTATTATTGCTTTTAAACGTTTTGTCAATCACTTTTTCTGTCTCCCTATAAAATGCTCTAAACTGCAATTGAATTGGTAGGAAATGTGCTTTATAAAAAAGTCTGACAAATTGATTGATAGATAATAATAATAGATAGATCATAATTTTTACTTTCTAATGTGTTTCTTCTAATATGAGTAACAGCACCAGTATTGTAGGGGAAACAAGTTTCAAAAATGACATTGTTGCCTTAAACACATCTATAAAAGCCTAAAATGAAACAACGAAAAACCTTGGCAATTTTGACTTTGTATATCAGTGGGTCGCAGCATGGAAGGGCATATGAATATAAAGCAAAACTTCTATCTTTAACAGCCAGAACTCACCTTTAAAGTTATGAGATTATCTAGTCAAGACATCTAGCTAATCAAGGCATATAGAGGCCAATTTGATGCCAGTAATTTCTACAATACTGCTTCTTAGGAGGGTTATAATATTGCTCATGATAACCCAGGCTCAAAATGGGTCACTACTTATCTAATCATATTTTTAAATGGTCATTGCATCTTAAGCATTTATCCAAGTTGATGGAATTTCAAATGATAACTTCCAAAGAAACAAATGGTGAAAAATAATCAGGCCAGGTTGAAATTTTACTCCATAAAGCAGTTAATTTTTCATATCAAAGCCCTCAGGCTGTCCATTTTTTTTAACTGTGACTCAGTTCATTGTACACTGTCTCCATGCTTTGGCGTCTCCCTCAACAACAACACAATTACAACATTTCAAAGTTTCAATGAATCCCGGGCAAATGGAGCATACATTCGGATGAGCATGCAACACTGTGCATTGCTGACTGTCTGATGGATCAGCCAAGCAGGAACAGACACTGTTTGTCACGGCCATGCTGGACAAACAAACACGAACCAAAAGAAAAAAGAAGCAGAAGTGACACAACAGCACAGCAAACCTCTTAGATGGTTAGTGACAGATTCAACAGCTATGGTCTTCTGCCTTGACTGATTCAGCATCCATACATTTCAGATGTCTGCTCTCTTATCTCAAGAGTAATAACTGAAGTTTAACCAACTGCTGCTCATTTTATATTAGTTTTATAAACTGACATTATACACTTCATCTCTGTTTTCATCATTTCTTATACACAAACAATTAGAGAACACAAATAAAACTACTGACTTGTGTTTTGGAGGTGTATTGCTGACTGACAGACACACCAGCACACAAGTATAAATGCTCAAGACAGCGTGGGGCACTACAGTGTAGGTGCAGCATAGATTTGACATAGAAGTATAAATCAGGCTTAAATGAGAGGTACCAAAATCAAGCACAAAACTCTGTGTTGTGATTTAGTTTGGTAGGAATCTGCTGTGTTGGTGCTAGCACCACACTGATAATGGATTTTGATATCAATCCACAGCTGACACACGCCACAGCCATCATGCGGCCAACATGCTTACAGTGCTTTGAAATCTGAGGTCAGGGTGAAAAATCTGGCTCTGATGTTCACACATGCAACTCAAAAAAAATAATTTTCTGAAGTTTTGTTTAACTGTGATACTTGAAAAATAAAGGTGATTCTCCCAGTCCACTCTCTCAGCTCTTGAAATTAGTCTACCAAACTTCTGAGAACATGTCCATATTCCCCACACCTACTACCTTCCTCATTACTTGATCTGCAGTTTACAGTTCAACAGATGATGCAGTAAGGGAGATTTTCTTTTATATTTCCTGCGCTCTCTGAACACAGCACATGCTCACAGTCACCATCAGAATGACAACCAACGCATCAAAGAACTGAACAGCAAATGTGAACAAGCTTAGCAGCAGAGGTTGATGTATGCATTTGCTTGTTTTTTTTTAAGACATACACAAAGATGCAGCAGCATGTTTCTCCAAAAAGCAGCAGAGCAAATTAAAGCCAGAAACATGAACAACAGGGATGGGGCAGGCGGCTGCTTGCCTTCCACTGAGCACTGGCGTCCCATGTGGTAAGGGTTGCCGTTGTGTATTTGCAGCTCCCCCCTTGGCTCAGGGAAAGTGTGCATTGTGGCAGAAGGGGGCAGAGGAGAGCCATGATGTGTCTTTATATGCACCTTAAGGTAGGACGCAGTGGAGAAACCTGGGACCAGAAGAACAGAGAACAAGCCAGATGTTTGATACACTCAAGGCCTTGATTATTAAGACTCTCCTGTTTGGTGGTGCGAGACTCATATGTGTGTATGCTCAGGAAGATACTGAGATTGGTTTGACACGTTCTATCACCAGAACGAAACTTTACTTTTATCTAATATATTTCAAAATGATTCTTTTAGTTACCGTATTTTCCGGACTATAAGTTGCTCCGGAGTATAAGTCACATCAGTCAAAAAATGCGTCATGAAGAGAGAAAAAACATATACAAGTCACACTGAACTTTAAGACATTTTTTTTAGACCTTGGCTTGGAAGTCTGATGGCACTTTCTGATACACCGTTGTCCGTGCTAGTGAGGCTGTTGCGTTGCATGAAGCGGTAACACCAAGAAGGCCTACCTGCAAAGTAATTTGTATTCATCTCCTTGGCAACTGCCATAGCATAGAGATGTACCTGCACTGTTGACAAGTCTTTTTGTTTGTGTTCAGTCTTTCTCAGTTGTCTTTAAGTTAATGTTTCAGTTCATTTGTTCAGTGTTACAGGAGCAGCATCCAGTTGTCAAAAGCCTCGAGTGCTCTCTCGCGGCTGTACACGGTAATGCATACTCATTGGTTCAATTCAATCAGTATGAATTAACATTTAAAAACATGTTAAATCATATATATATATATATATTGATATACAAGTCGCACCTGACTGCAAGTCGCAAGACCAGCCAAACTACGAAAGAGGTGCAACTTATAGTCTGGAAAATACAGTACTTGAACAAAGCAAACTAACGAAGACAGCGGTAATACAAATGCCTCATATCCACTGAGTGGGATGGTTTGGTTCAGTGCAGTTCCATGCAGTTTGGAGATGTAAACCCTGACCTTGGGTGTGTTTCCACTGTCAGCTGTACCTTTACTTGAGAGCGGGGACATGACCCAGAAGGAGGGTCGCACCGGCTACATAAGTGTGTGACATCACCGCAGCGTGTCACAGTGAGGCGATCTAAAGTAAAGTGTGATTGTTAGCAAGGAACAACAAAGGAGAACTTCCAGCACTTCAGTACTCGGTGAAACATTGTAATGTGTGGACATCCTTTACAGCAACAGCAGTGAGCAAATCACCCTAAATCCATGGCTCATTTGGAGGACTGACAATTTTTGTGACCAATCAACAGACTGCCGTGACGTTTAGGGTTTGTTTGGTACGCTCTGCACCCCTTCAGAGGGGTGCCAAAAAGTGGGACTGCACGGGTGGGTTGTTTGGGTGGGTTTTCTCCTTATCCGACAGTGGAAACACCAGTAATTGCATACCATACCAAGCCAAACCGAACCAGACTGCTTGGTGGAAATGCAGCTTTAGTGGAACAGTTTAAAATTAGCACCTGCTACCTGTCAAATGTGTTGTTGTGCAGAAGCGGGAATTTGTTCACCCTACTGGCCACAGTGGCAGGAAAAATGAGAGAAACAGAATGATTTACTACAGAAAACAGCGTGAACTGAATCACCCCCTTTTGCTTGTTCTACTCTGACTCTATATTCTGAGAAAAAAATGGCTTCCTGGGCCAAGTATCTTTGTGGTTAATTCGTGGATGTGCTGTGGCTGTAGACCTCAACTCAGGTGGCTCAAGTTCAAGTTTGGCATGTGGCTCCTTTCTCATGGGTCATTTCCCTCTCTCATATCAAATCTTTATTTATAAAGCACTCTCTCCCTCTTCAATTTCTGACTCCATCCACTGTGCTTAAGAAAAACAAAGAGGGAGCAAAGTCTGCCAGCTACTGAGCCGGTACCTTATGTAATAAACACACTTTAATGTGTGTCCATTTGTTTTTGCACTTGCAGTGTAACTGCTTCTGTCTTACTGCAACACACTGTTTTTACAATCTATTACCCACCCCCCACCCCAACCCCCGATTTCCTTGGGTAATATTTCCACCAATAAATGCAAACATAAAGAACACAAAGGTATTTAAAATGACATACCAGACGCTACTACGGGAGGTAAAATTCAACTTTTGTAACCCGGAAACATTAAGTTCTAGTGAGGATCACTCTGAAGCCGATATTGTGGGTGCTGCCAGTGCAAAAGTTGGCATCTATAGATGCTGGCCTTTTATCCCGGCTGTGCAATTGCTGCCCTTATAAAGGCGGAGAAAAACTGCAACAGTATTTTTCAAATGCTAGGTTTAGACTTGGTACCATGTAATAGCCATACATGTCCTAAAACAAACCCAGACAAAGAAAAGACAACAGGACCCTCCATAATGTCCCAGAGTTCACTTCACTGACACAGAGACGGTGCTGCTCTGTTTAATTTGGAACCAGGGAGAGATGACCAGCTGTGTCCTTAGCTGTCTTGACATGGGACAAAGTTTCCTCTAAGGTACTTTGGAAATTACCTTTGTTGCAGATGCCACAGTAGTTATGCGTTCCTTCACTGTGTTTCTTGAGGTGGTCTGTCATGTAGGCAGCTCGTAGAAACTTGCCACAAACTTTGCAGGGGATTTTGTCCTCATGACAGGCAAGGTGTGAGCGGAGACGATCTCTTGTGGCAAAAGAGGCATTACAGATCTGAAATGCAGGACATTTGAACATGCTTTTAACTTGTATTTCTTGAAAAACAATGACTGGATTTGGAATTTAATTCTAATCCTAAAAATCCCTGAATATTACCTGGCACTTGTGGGGTCTTTCTGTTGTGTGAACCTGTTTGATATGTCCATTCAGGTGGTCTGGTCTGGAAAGAAAACACAAACGCACTGGTGTCTGTTAAACCGATCAAACACAAATCATTTAAATTTTAGGACACTGCTGCAACTGTGAACATTTTAGTAAACAAGGCAAAGGTTTTATATCTCCTGTAAATAATTTATTAAATGTAGAAGAATCAGACTAAAATTTACAAATATGTTTGAACAATTACCTCTTTTAAAACTATATGAAACATTTTCAAAGTGTCTGATGCTAACCTGTCATACCCCTCTTTGTGCTGGTGTCATTAGGTTTTATTACCTCCGCCAAGGAGGTTATGTTTTTGCCGGCGTTTATCTGTCTGTCTGTTCATTTTGTCTGTTTGTTTTTGTTCAAAATAACTTGAAAAGTTCTGAACGGATTTGGATGAAATTTTCAGGAATTGTCGGAAATGGGATATGGAAGAACTGATTAAATTTTGGGGGTGATCCGGATCACCATTTTTGCCAAAGTGGACCGAAGCTGCTTGGCGGAGGTCTGCGCTCTCTGAGTGATTTTCTATTGTTTAGGTATGGCAAGGTTGTCTAGCTGGTTGGAACTACAACATCTTATCAAGTATTGTACTTTGAGGTAGATGAACGCAAAGAGTTAACTGGAAAGTGCAATAATAAATCAGTATTTTAATAAATAAATGAGTAATAGTATGAAAGATAAAAAAATACAAAGGACAAAAATGTAATACCATCTACAAATATTAGAAAAAAACAACAAAACATGTCTTGTCAAATGATTTGTTGGCATTTTGTGGTGAGTTTAGTTAGACTGGGGTAATGCAAATTTTATACATTCTTTTACAGCTCTGTTAAACTTCCATTTATTGCAATATTAAATTTGGAAATTTAATGCGGACAATTAGCATTAATAATCTGGAGATATGTTTCCATTTGACACCTACGTGTATTTCAACCCCTGAGCAGTTGAGGGTGGTGTAGAGTTAATGAGAGGGCCTGAGAAAACTGAGACTGGGAAACAGGTTTGTGTGGTTGAAGCTTAAACACGGATGGCATGTCAGTCTGTGAGAACTCACCGGTTTTCTTGACACAGACACTCAGAATGTTCGTGTGTGGCCAAACTCCAGAGTTTTTAATGTTAAAAACAGTCATCCTAAAACTACTGATAGAACTGAGAGAAATCCACCTTCCAGGGTCCATCTCCATTGATTTTTGAATCAGTATAAAAACTTTTCTCATTTCATTGTTCTGTAGTTAGATCTTGACATCAGGGCTGCAGGTGACAGAGGAGCTGACTGTACCTTGTGTATTTGCATCTGTAGGAACTGCTTCCATTGTTTTTGCTTAGTTGCACTGTAAAAGGTGAATAGTGTTCACCGTACTTATCAAATGCCTGTTTCCACATAAGGTTTTCAGCAGGGGTGGGCAACTTTTGCTGAGGAGCAACACAACAGGGACCCTTAATCACTGTGGCCCATGAATGAAAATCAAAAATCAATTTATTGTGAATATGGATATAACATGACAAAACACCGTAGAGGATTTCAACCTGTGTTGAAAGACAACACCATGAAAGACTAAATATATTAGAACTTCCTCTCTTAAACCAGGGGCTTAAAACATGGACATAATCTGTTTCCAACCAAAACCCAATACAACCATGACCTGAGACTCAAAAATCTAACTCAATTTTGTTTATTTGCATGAAGGGGTCATTTATTGTCAACTCTCAGTTTGTCCCTATATTTAACTTTGTAATATTCCTGTTTTAAATATGCTTTGAGACTCTGCAATTACTATTATCAGAAAGTGAGGGACATAGAAAGATACTTGACAGACTGCCATCAATCATTTTATCCCCAGTTAACTGTGACACTGGTGCTGTTTATCTGACAATATGAATGATAAGAAAACTAACATGTCAGTAAAATCAGCTGGCTCTTTTGTCAGAACAATGACTTAAAACATGTAATCAAGTGTTTTATCAAAGTTCCTGTTCCTAATTCCAGGGTGGAAAACCCTGATGTTTGCATTCACATATGCAGCTCACCCGGGTCATTTCAGGACAATTTCAGGGGGTTTCTGTAACCATTAATAGGGTTAAAAGTTGCAATGGCATCAGCTTTCCAGTATTGTGCTCTATTGTTTACTGTGGTTACACAGACATGCCTAAACATTTTCCACTCATTTGAGCTGGCTGTGAGCTTAACAAACTGCTGGTTCAGTCTTCCACCTCAGGATCCTAATGACATCATCAGGGGAAATTTCAGAGGACTGTTTGGGCACACATTTTCTGAAAGGTGGTGCAAAACAGCAGGAGAGGAGGGATTTTTCTTGCACTATATGTAGGATTTTTAGCAAGCAACTGACTCAATATTTTTGAACACTATTAAAAAGTGTGTTTACAAAATGGTTTACCTTTTGGAATTATTGGTTGTATCAATGCTTCAAAAATGTATGAATGTCTAAAATCTGATGAAAGATCTGGCTCTTCTGCGAAATTACAAGTTTATTATAACTCTTGAGTAGGGATGCTCATCAGCATCAGTTTCGCATCGGCATCAACTGATATTGGCCCATTTTACAAACAGCAGCAGATCAATGTCAGGTGAACAGATAATGGTTTCAGATGTTTTTTTGTGTCATACCAAGTTTATGCTGGCATCTGGCACACCTAACTGCTGATTCAGAGAAGATTTCTTTTATTGGCCAATAAAAATGACCTCTTGGAAACTGATCTTTTTTCATGATCAAACATGATAAAATATTAGCATTGTGGTAAAACTAAGCCCAAAGAGGTAAAAAGAGAAACATGGCATCAGTTAAAATGATCATTTTAAATATCAGTGTCAGCCTTAAATTTCACAATTGGTGCATCACTACTCTGAAATGTATCCAGAAGCATTATAAACTCTTTGATTGTATCCGAAAGTAAACAAATGTTGCCCTGCGGTAAGAAACACTGAATAAATGTTGCCCACCCTTGTCTGCTGAAACAACATTATTGACAGATTTCCATAAGATAATGCAATGTTGCTTTCATACAGGGGGGCCTAAAGGGTTTAAAGATTCCAAGGGCCCATGACTAACAGGGGCCCGACACAACAGTGTCAACAACATTTTAACCTAGTCAGTTTTAAGATTTCTTTACTCTTTATTTAGGACTTCTTTCCTGCCTTCATCGAAGACAAAAAGAATATTCAGGCATTTTGCATGGTTCGCCTCCCATTAAATTGTATTGATAAAAAAAAAAAAAGAGAGAACCATCAGAACATTTTTTGAGGACTTAAGTTATGTTTATGGATTTTTTTTTGCATATTTGAGTCTCAGAATGGCATGGACAAATATTTGGGTCTTTAAAATTATAGGTTAAGGAGTAAGACAAATGTATAAACTGATTAGGTTTAAAATATTTGACTCGGTTTAAAGAAAAGACATTCACAATGGCTGACTGTATAATAAAAAAAACATCTTACATGCTTGATATGATCCAAATGCCATTATTTTTTCCCCATAAAACACAACTGATTTAACCACTAATTGTGTGATTGTCAGTCTTTTCTCCACTGTCTGAAGCGTATTTGTGTCATCAAACAGACCTTGTCTGCAATTACTATAAATGGTATATTTTGTATGATACTTATTATCTACTTGTTAGCTTGACAAATGCTTGGTTTTAGAGACTTGCAGAGCTAGTTAATGACGGGGCACAATGTAATACCTTTTCATGGGGCCCAGAATTTCTGGCAGCAGCCCTGCTACTATTAGACTAAAAAAACAACAAATAATGTCAGAGTAAACACTAGTAACTTACCTTGAGAAACCTTTACCACAGCTTTGACAAACATAAGGTTTGCCGACTGACCCGTCATGGGACCGCACATGGTATGACATCCTGTCCTTACGTTTGAACCGGAGTCCGCACACATGGCACGCATATGGCTTCTCCCCGGAGTGAGACAGCTTGTGTCGGTTAAGGTGATAAACATCACGAAAAACTTTACCGCAAATGTCACAACCAACATGCCGCCTCGTCCTCTCCCGTTTTCGGCCATTGTCCATCGACAGCCCCCCGTTCTCCAGCAGCCCGGGCTGAGACATCAAAGCCAAGCCGCCCGCTGCTGACAGGCTGTCAGCGGCATTGTTTACACCGCCGCTGTTAGCTCCGTGCTGCGCTTCGTGGTTCTTCAAGCGGGAAGCCTCTGTAAAAGCCTTCCCACAAGTCCCACACGGGTACAATATGGTATCTTTCTGCGCGTTATTGTTGAAGTTTATAGTCTCCACAACGCCGCCAGGTTTCTTTGGTCTCCCTCTGCCTCTTTTCGACCCAGCGTCATGTTGAAACGTGCCCCCCGAGATTTCCGTCGTAGGGGAAACAGACAGCCCCTCCACAGGCTCTAACATCGGCACTGAAGATTCACCGCCGTCCTCTAATAACACAGCGGCTGCGACTTCACCGCCGTCCTTCTGGATTTGATCCCCATGAGCAAAGCCCTGGCCGTTCACCAGCATTCCCGTTCCGTTAAGAAGCTCCTGCTGTGCCACCGGGAAACCCAGCTCCGTGGCCGCCGTGGCCTGGAAGAGGCTGGCGTCTGCTCCGCGGGAAGTGGGGACGAGGATCTGAACATTGGACTGTTTGATAACCTCCTGACAAATCTCAATGACAGACCGCATCAACAGAAACTTGGCAGCTGTCATTAACTCCGGGAAGCACTCGAGACGCACCACAATCCTGGACGTGTAGGCGAAGTCTAAAACGTCTTTAAAAACTTTGGGGCTGATGGTGTGCATCTCCAGCTCCTTGGCGTCGCTGTCACCCTCCGTCTGGCGGCTGAACACCGACTCGAAGTACTCGCTGCACGCGGCCAGCACAGCCTTGTGCGCAGGGAAGCTCTCCTCGCCGACGCGCAAGACCACATCGCAGAACCTGCCTCCATCTTTCCTCTGAACGTTGAGGTTGTGTAGCATCTCCGCACTGTGCTTGCTCACCTGGTAGGTGTAGGAAGAAGTCCAAGACGGCTCCGCTACCTTCTCCATGCCGAATTCATCAAATAACAATGGATGTTAACGGCAACGGTCGGAGAAAATAACGTTTTTAACGCTCCTTTACACTTAACCACTTGATACCAGCTAGCTAACGTTCTAGAATCCAACGCCAACCGCCCCTCCCGTCGATTTAGCATCCGCCGTTAAAAACGCTAGCAGTAGCAGCAGCGAAAAATGGCAGCCCCCCAGCTTCCTGTGAACTGTGACCCTGGTTTCTTGAGGGGTGGGGGTCGCTCTTGTTCTGTGGAAAAATATTAATTTCTGGAGTCTGATACTCACGAGTGTTTGTTTCAATCATGTCCTTATTGTGTTAAACATTCGACGTGAGGAGCTGAGCCTCACCATACACGGGGTCTTTCTTGTTTATATGCCAAAATGAGAACATGAAAGTCTCTTCCTGCTTGGTCTGTGGTAAAACCCCTCCCCCAACCCACCACAAACACTGAATAAAGCTCCGTCACTGAGCATAGCGCAGCCCACTCAGCACTCATGCCCCTCAAGGTAACCCTTACAATAACAAAGATGCATTCAAAGACTCTTGATATGAAGTTACGAAATCAAGCGACACCAGAGTAAACAAACACAATTAAGCATCATAAAAATCACCATTTCATATGAGAATAAATAAATTCAGTAAGTTAAATTATCAAATAAAGGTCAAGAACCAAGTTACCGATGATGTGCAATATTGTCAAATAATATCAAATATAACTACTACCATATGAAATGATCTCATACTACTTTGCAACCAAAAATGTGTCACAATTGCCAGTCCCAGATCATGTTGAGGGCAAATGTTGTGGTAAATATTAGCTTTCGCCTCAGAAAAACTAAAGTTTTAACGTTTCACTTTGAGATCTTTGAAACTGTTTAAAAATATATTACAAATGAGATTAAATGCATTATGATAAATTAACTTTTCAGCACTACTTTGGTCAATAACCAATAAGGACAAACGGCAAATACAAAGATGTGGTTGATACTGTGGTCCATACTGTGGTCCTGATAAAGACTCAAGACTTCAAAATTTGGATATTTGTAAGATGCACAAGATTGGATTTTGCAGAGAATATTTTTTGTCAAGACCACAGAGCCTCAATATATGGAACTAAAATCACCAATATATGGAACTAAAATCACCAATATATGCAGCCATATACCAGCTGTAAACAACAGCAAGAATTTGATAGCTGCCAATACCAGAGTAAACTTTTTGGGCAATTGTCTGCCGATACCGATATTGCTCCTATAACATTGTGCATCCCTAGGTATTTGCAATGAGCAAGCACTGGCAGATTTATCTGGCACTACCTTTAACTGTTATCTATTATTAACTGTTTAACTGTTAGCTGTTATTGGATAAAATAGCATCAAGAACTGTGCTGACACAGAGATAACTGATATGATTCTACTGATACCATGCCATTGTTGATTCAGCTCAGATGCTTTTTAACGTGTGTACTTATCAATAACTGGACTTTCTGTGATAAAGAGAGGCTCAGAGTTCTGGTGTCAAAAATGTCAAACACATGGCACTCCTAATATCCACAAGTGTTTCAAGGTGTTGCTGGGGGTTTCCAATCTTGCAGAGCAGATGAGTCTGCCTTACTGTCTGTAATCAGACAGATCCATCTTGCCAAGCTCCAATCTACTATTGTGAGCTAGCCAAAGCAGAATTGCCCAATCAGCGTCCTTCAGAGCAGGAAGAGGTGGAAGCGTCAAGCGAAACAGCAGCAGGAAGCAACTGCAGAGATAAGCATATATGCTAACAGCTCCGGTAGCAGTTTTAGATCTATACCACATTTCCTTATTAAATGCATAAGACTGAAAGCACTTAACCTCACTTCCAATAATTACCAAGTGGCTTTCGTTCTGTCCTGACCAGAATGACTGTAACTGACAGTCCAATCACCTGCATAATATGCTTTTGAAAGGTTCTGCCCATTCCCAAACACTCCAAGGGCCCTTTCCCCGATAGACGTGTGAAAAACAGTATACTGAATGGTCCATCTGGTGAGGCAAGTTAGGGGGTTTCGAACCTTGCTTGAAATCATGTCGGTTTACAGGAAAAAAAACGTAAATACTGATCTAAAAAAAACTTGCATCCACAGATGTAGCACTGTTGGCATATTGTGTATTTAAACACGCTTAACTACAAAGGTCTTAAGGCCGCAAGACCTTTGTAGTTATTACTGCCTCAATTAAGAGCAGAACATTGTTTTGCAAGGAAAAACAGGAAGAAATCAAAAAGGACGGAGGCAAATCATAGGTTCATCAAGACTATTTCACAGTTCACAGCAGTTGAAAGAAACTTAGAAATCAAGCTTCAAAATCTTTGTCTGCAAAAGTGGTCAACACCACACTACGACTTGACTTGTAAGAGTTTAAATTTACTCTATAGCTTTCTTGGATGTGCCTGTACAGCATTCAGAAGTCAGATGAACAAGTATGATGTAGGGGTTCAAGTTCTAGGGTTCCATATTAGACATTTCTTAAAAATGTTGGACATCTTTGCAATCTGGTAAATGGGAATTACATATTCCCATAACATATCCAAGCGCAACCTCCATAATTGACTCCTTACCTTCTGATTAATTCCATACTCGGCTATTTTGACAAATAGAATTATAAAACCATTTAAACAATAAGCAAAGTTTGTTTTACTCAACATTTTATTTATTAATTCTATTTGTGCTTTTTATAACTTAATAGCACATAAACACCCTCAAAAACTGACAATGTGAGCAGTGCTGCCCCCTCTTGTGACAGGTTGGTTGGGAAGAGGATACAGTTTTGAGAGACAGAAAAAGAAAAGGCACAACCAGCACTTGCTGCATCTTCTGGAGTCGTCTTGAAACACTCCAGCCAGTCACATCTACGGAAAAGGGCCACAAGGGGAGAAGAGTACACACTTCAGTCACTCGTCAATCCAATGTTTCCCACCTACAGCAGCCCTTTCTCAGTGCACTTCAGAGGGGAAATTAAAGATGGACGTGACCAAGGAATGCTACCAGCTTTCAGTGACTTTCAGTTTAACTTCCCATACCAAAACAAAAAAAAGCTATATACAGGGAGTATAAGATTCTTTCCCATGGTCTGTACAATTGGGCCTATACATTATTTACTGTGCACATCCTAATACAAAAAAGAAAGAGAAAAAAAAAAACAACACTCAAGTCAGCAAATAAACTGCCATCTTGTGTCTTCCCATTCCTGTTGGTAATAAACCTTTTAAATGCAATGACTTCAGAGCTGAAGACAAAGCATGGCATAATTACACTTTCCGGGTGTGCGTACTGTCTTACAAATTAAAGTTCACATTTTTATTGGTAAAGAGGAGGTGGAGATGAGCAAAAAGAAAAAAAAAAAGGCTTTCTAGCTCTGTAATTTTTCTCCTTATGACCGAAACTCCAGCTCGTCTACACTTATGACTTTGGCCGGCATGGAAGGGAGCGGCTGTTCCAACACATCCGATCCAAACCACTTTGCGAGACCTAGAGGGGGGCTGCTCCCGTGCTGCTGGGGGCCATTTGTCCTGTGAGGGCCTTGGCTCTGTGACTGAGGGCCATGGACGCCTGGATGTACTGCAGGATGAGACAAAAATACAGATTATATCTAAAGGTAAGGCAATAAAACAGGCAAACAAATTCTGAATAAGGTCACCTGTTTCCTATGAAATTCAAACAATACTTAAGGTGCAACAACAGGGTTTTTTTTTTTGTCGGACTCAGAATTTTCCTGATTCGGATCAACTTTTTTTTTTGGCTTGAACTTTAAAACATTTCAAATACAGAACGTTTTGTTATTATGGAGTTCCATACTTGATGACTAAGTCTCTTTTGTAATATGACTGAAAACTTTTTGTAATTTGATAGTTGCACTCACTTGGTCTCTGCTGCATTACAGCTAATGGCATCTGTGCGTTGGCTCTGGGAGGTAGTAGTGGATGTCCTGTTGCACTTAGAGGGTACAGCGGTTGTCCAAGCAAGGCAGGAGGCAAGCCTTGAAGTTGTGCAAGGTCGACATGAGGAGGGAATATTCCTGAGAGAGATGGACAAAGAGAAGGGTGACAAAGTTTTCAAAACAGTAAGATTTTGTGAAATTTAACAATTAATGATTGTGAAGGGAATACACTTGCTGCTTAACCCTGTGTATGTGTCCACCAGTGTAATGAGAACAGTTGAGAGTAAACTTGATTAAATGGTGACACGTGTTGCTGAAGGAAACGTAAAGGCTGCAAAAGTGAGCTCAGGATGTACACAACTACCTCTGCTATCAAAGCTACAAACATCGTAATAATGGAGGTTAACATAATGTGTATCCCAAGATCAGTATTACCTAGATGAAATGTCATTAAAGTAACATTAGATCAGGTCATAATGATGGCCTGTGGTCGCAACGCTGACAATCTGCCTCTCCAGTCCTTGTAATGAATGGCCATGAAACTTTGAGCCAAATGCAACAATTTTTACAGCAACTATTGACAAGATTCTGCAAAAGCCTTTATTTTTTACTGTGTCAAAACAGACTCACATTTCAAATGAAAAACCAAACAAACAGCTACTGAAGTCTGAAAGTCTCCAGTTTACTAGGTCTATCATTGAAGTTAAACACCGATTTTGTTAACACATAATTCTCT
Organism: Cetoscarus ocellatus; assembly: GCA_037902135.1. Taxonomy (NCBI): domain Eukaryota; kingdom Metazoa; phylum Chordata; class Actinopteri; order Labriformes; family Labridae; genus Cetoscarus; species Cetoscarus ocellatus. The sequence goes on from JBAMNC010000559.1 coordinate 1,509,085, forward strand.
AACCCTCTGCAGCAGAACTTCTGTACAGGCTGATTTGGCAGACATGTTTGTGGCTGATCAGTGAAAATGACATGTATGGATAACCCTTTGTTTGCTTTGATTGGTCTGCTGATGCAATCAGAGAGCCCCCTCCCATAGTTTTGCTGGGTTACCTACAGTTAGACAAACTTTGGCCTAAAACAAGTCTTGGTTTGTAGCAGTGAAATCATCACCTTCATTTTGTCATTTAAATATTGTACCTCAAGTTTAGCAAGTTTTAAAAAGACATACATTGTGAAAACACTCTGATGTGTCTTATTACTGTTTTAGAAAGGAAGGAGCCAAACACCACAAGACCTTATCTACAAACGGTAACCAAGGAGGGTGGGGCTCGACAAAGCCTCAGTTTTAAACTTTGTACATGAGCTCTTCATAGCTTGCCATTTACCACCATATTCACAAACAATGCAATGCAAACTATGTTTTGTGCTGATGTCACACTGAGGATGTGAACAGCTGACATGCAAAACCAAAACAGAGAATGTAAGGCGGTTGTACACGGATGCATAGTTAACAGGAAGTACTGTATCTCAAGGCTAATAGGTACAGTATAAAGGGCTGACACAAACCTGCTTGCACAAGAGCAGGTCCAAGCTGCTGGGGCTGGATACCCTGAGCCAGCATTCGTTGAACCACGTTAGGATGCAGCTGGGGAGGTGGCCGCACCATTGGTACATGGGATAGCAGCGGTACGGGGTATATGGGACGAGGGAAAGACGAGGAGGGTCCTGGAGGAACCATGGTGGATGTATGATGTCCAGCAGAGTTGGGCCTCAGACGCTCCTGGTCCTTGTTTGGCAAGTTCTGGGAGCCGGCTTTCACTCCACCAGACTGAGCAGTGTTTGCATCCATTCCTTCCAGGTACTGATTTGAAGAGCTGCCTTCTGCTATATACACAAATCCCAAAACAACAAGAGTTAAAGCCCTTCCTTTCATGCTACCTCACAAAATTTGAGTATTTTCATGCTCTGTACCATCTTGAGCGTGTGCTGCCATCTCCTCCTTTGTGTCTGAGCGACTCAATGGTTCATCTCTGCTTTTCTCTTTTGTAGCATACATTTTCCGAATCACAGATGTGGGTGTAAAGGATGGAGACAACTGTGGTGCAAAAATATAATAAGATTAATAAATACAATTTAACCTTTACAGAGAATCTATTGAGCATAAGACAGCTATGAGGGTGGTGTTGGGCTCACCATGCTTGTGACAGCATTGCCTGGAGAGTTTCTTCCAGCAGGCTGAGGGCCTGGACCAGGAGAACGGTTTACACGTTGCAGTCTGTGGATCACAATCATGTTACCTGCATGTAACTAACAAGATTTTACCTTTTATTTCATGCCTGTGTGAAAAGTCAGTTATGAAAATAAAGATGGAAGTGAAAATATCTAAAAACTGCTCTACAATGTAATCTCAAGACAAGACACCCACTCCAACTGTTTTTTCCTCTAAAGCCAAATTTAACACTGTGCTCCATCAGAATGCATCAAAAGCAAGGCAGCAACACCAACTCAGCTTACTTCAGTTGTTTTCCATCTAAGGGTCCTTTAAGGCATGCAAGCAATGCAGCAAAACTTTCATACCCTCTTGGCCTTGTTCCCATTTTCCTTCATTGCTTGCTTAAACACGGATAAAGGACGAGGGCATTGGCCAAGTCTCAGTGTCTTACAAGAATACTTTCTTGAAATATTGTACTTCTGATTTGTGGTGGCAAAACAGTTTGAATTGCTGCCATCAAGTCAAAACAACGCATAACACTTCAGTTTCAAAATAAAAGTGCTGGATGTCATAATGCCTAAAAAGGAAAAAGAAATTGACAGAGCTCAGAAATATCTGACAGTGTGAACAGCAAGCACCCCATGTTGTGAGATGCGAAGTGATATTCATAGCTTGCATGCTGTGGTAAATCGTAACTAGGCATTGAAAATGTTTACTTTCACAGTTGCTAACTAACATATATTGTTGAGTATAGAGTTCAAAAATCTCACCTGTTTCGATAAGATTTGTCCTGTGGTGGCTTGTAACCAGACTGGAATGGGTGGTGGGCATGTAGAGCAAGGTCTTGTTGGAATGCCAAAGCTTCTAGGTCTGCCTGATTTCCTGGCAAGGGGAGTGCCCTCATCTAGACAAAAAGTACAGAAATCATGAGAGATCAGCTAATGTCTTAGATAAAATGTGCATACTTAAAGGCAGTATTCTAAGACTTGGTAACACAAGGGGGAGCTACAAACATCAGAGCAGGGACTTGGGGCAAATGTTGTGTTTAAAAAAAAATAAAAACTTTATTCTGCCTTAAGATGTATTAAATAAAAACAATAACATAATTTGTTTTATCAAGTATTAGTCAAAAGGTCCAAGTCCATTATTTAACATACCTGTTGCTGTGCAGCAGAGCGAGGACTTATAGACCTGTGTACATCAGCAAACTGTTCTGGCAACATGGGTTGAGGACCAACGGGAAAACCTGAAAGTTAATAAAAATAAGTTATTGATCAAATTTATGCTAATATTAAAATTCATATATAAAGGGCCCCTGTTATTATGTCTATCCTTCTCCTATAAATGTTTTACAATGGCAACAATGCCATCTAATTATAGCTATTAAAAAAAGTCAAAATAAGTGTGCCGGAGAAAAGAAGAAATGTTAGGTCTCCAGCCTGATTGGGTTTTCTTTATAATTCTTAAGTGGTAGAACTGAAGACAAACCAAAAAAGCCCAGTTGAGTTTGTCAACACCAGAATACTGAATTCTAATATACCAGTAAATATTTACATTAACATTAATTTCCATACCACAGCAACAAAAATGACTTTGTGAATACCCAAACTAAGTCCTTGTTACTTCTGGTTTCCACCCAGGGGAGATAAAGAGGGTCACTTAACACAAACCAACATTAGACGATCTGTAATACTAAAAAGGGTCAAAAGACATGCCTGGAGCAAAACTTTTCCTCAGACTCATCCAACAATCCAGAGGAAATTCATGCAGTCATTTAGCTTTAGCTTAAGTGACATCACTGCCACTTTATCCTGCTCCCCTCTGTTAACGATAGACTCCAAAAGTCACGTGTAGGAGCACTGATAGCCTTGTGGTTATTTCAATAAGCCACATGTACAGAGGATGTTTTCTCAGCGCATGCTGCATGGAATCAAATCCAGCCGGTGACCTCTCCTCACATCTTTCCTCATTTCCTAGCTCCATCCACTGATTTCTTTACCCAATTACATCAAAGCCAAGCGAAAATATAAATCATAGTTCTAAGTACATTTTTGGGGCCTTCATTGGATAGGTGAGAGTACACTGCATAGCATTGGAAAGGGGGTGAGATAGGTGGGGTAGCAGCAAAGAGCTGAAGCACAAATTCAAACTCACGGTAGCTAAGGGACAGGACGAACCCTCTCAGCTATCATGCCCCAAAAATGTAGCTTAAAAAAAGATTGTACACATTTTGGTGGGATGCTATAGGGACTTAATATTTGCAAACTAATGAATAAAATGACTACAGATGTCGTCCATGGCACCGTCAACAGTGCTGTTTCAAGCTCTAATATTGATGTTTTGCCTTCACAGTGGAAGACAGGGTGGTAGACGGGGGGGATGAGCTGACCTCAACTTTCGTCCGTCTATAGATATATAGTGCATTTACCTCTGAACTCCAATGTCTGAACTGGAAAATACATCACAACTGAGTAAACTGTGTTCCAGCTATGTACTAGTAAAGTCAGGGTGACTGAAAATTGTCTGAATTCCTGAATAAGAATTCGACTTAAGGGGGGGTTCCCAGTGACACACCTCAGCAGCTAGCAGTAGCTTTAGGTTGAGAATATGACTATATCGATACATTCAAGACTATATCCCGCCCTAAACATGTTACCTGCTGAAGGTTGTAACCGGCTGTTGAAGAAGTCAGGAGAAGGTGCTCTCTGAGGGAAGAGAGGTGGTGAGGGGCCCTTGTGTAGTAAGCCATGAAGAGGGGTGGAGGAAGTTGGTATGTTAGAGCTGCCCAACAGATTGCCAAGTAGTGCAGGTGAGGCACTGCGGGCCTGTCCTCCCAAGAGCTCCTACAACAAAAACAAAATACTTAATCTTAAGTCATTTAAAATGCACTCATTCCTCCTCAGGTTCAAAGATCAGAACATTTTCATTATGTATAAAGGGGAGTACTTCTCATTTATCTCTTTTAATAGACCTGCATGTCATCTTAGGAGTTTGATTCCGTTTCTGGGAACTGAGAAGACTTGTGAATACCAATGACCAACCCAACCTTAAGCACTAGAGAAAAGTCAACATAACAAACCTGAAATATGTTTTTCTGCCCCGGTGCTGGAACTTCAGACATGCTCACCACAGACTGGTCTGAAGTCTGCTGCAGAGTACAGGGAGACAATTTATGGCAAATGCAATGAGCCAAAAGACACGTCTGATTCCAAGTGAAAACCTATCCAAGTTTCAACTTCCAACTGTGATGACACTTGGATAGATTTTTACATGAGATTTCACTTAAAGTGTCCCCTGTGCAGGTCAGGTATCTCTTTTGCTGAATGCAATGTCTATTTAAAGGTGATCCCATAAATGAGTTTGTTGACCATAAGCACAATTATCAGAGGAACCTGACAGCATGAAGGGGACACTTACATGCTTAATACATTAAACAAAGACATCCAAAACAAATTTATGCCCATCACTTTTTGGTCCATTTTTGGTTTAATTTGATTCATTTAAATTTAAAAAGCATGCATGCTGAAACACACAAGGACAAATGTTTACATCTAATGAAGACACCAACATAACTAATCCAGTTTCAGTCTGGATCAACATAATGACAACTGATTCCACAGATTTATGAAAATACTTACATTGTTTGAGCTGGTTTTTGGGTGAGTTGGCAGAGTTCCACTTGCCTTCATGCTGCTAACCAGTTTATTAAAGGCCGACATGTCGGAGTCACGTGAATGTGGACGGGTGCTGACGCCACCTGTTAAAGCTTCCTCTAAATGTTCAGCCATAAAAGGCGTGCCATTTCCACTCTGTGGAGGCGGCATCTTTCGTGCTGAAGATTCTGGGCCCAGCTTCATTCCTTTCATCCCTCCCTCCACCTCTTCCAGTGAGAGCACAGTGCCACAGTTAGCTGCAGACAGACAGAGTAATCAACTGAATGTGGTACCACTCAAATCAAACAAGGTTCCAAGAGCCAAAAGACCTGGCACACTGGGAACCATTTCCTCATGCTGTGCCCAGGCAAAGTCACCATTGCCCTTTCCTTTCCCCTGTTGACCAGCTTTCACACTAGTAACATCACTATGTGACGGGCATCTGTGCATGTGCATACATTCCAATGCATGGAGTTGGAGATCAAATCCACCAACAAGAAAAAGACAAAGCAACTGTGGCAACACTTCTATGATTCTTTAATGTACTACACTACAATTACGCACATTTTCATTATTTTGTAGAGACCAATGACTACCGTTCTTACTTACACATCTTCGATACAGCTCACAGGATGAAAAGGGAACGTGTTGAACTGAAATCACCGTATGGGGAAAGACAGAAGATTTTTAGAATTTCCTTTAACACCTCTTTTTGCAGACCAGCTCACCCATACCAGAGCACGGTTGCATTCACATTCCTTATGGGCCACTTCTGAATACATATGAATTGAAATATAATTCTATTTACCATTACAAAATGAACCAACTTTGACATGAAGCAGATTCAGATCCATGACAGGGCCCCTAGCATGATACATATGTATGTGTGTGTGGAGGTCACTTTTAATATGCATGTTATGTACATTTATTTATTTTTATTAAAATCACACCACAGAGGTCTAAACAGATTTTACATCAAGTGACAGTGAATTTGGGCTGATTTGAATTTAACAGAAACAACATGTGTCCGTCTGATAAAGTAAAGGAGTGGAAAACTTTGTGCTTCGCTGTTTAATTCAGGTGCTGAAACTGTTCCACAGCTGCTTCAGGACAAACTGTTCCCAATGGTTGAGGCCTGAGAATACACACTTCCCATTGTCATACTGCAACTCCAACACTACATCATTTTAAATTCATTATTATTGACATTTTGATGACTGGTCAAATAAAACAGGCTGCTGTGATACAAGTGTGCTCCCATTGGTCAGACATGGGCTTATTGGAAGCAAAACCTTAGAAAAATTGGCATTTTCTTGGGGACATCATGTCACTGGTGTGTGTGCTACACTTGGCAATCTTTGTGAACATAACTAGTGACTGGTTCTTCGTTTTAAGGGAGAGACAACAATGTGTGGTGTTCTGTATTAAACATCTGATTAGGGTCTTTTGTTCATGCATCATAACCCCCCATTTTACTTTGCATACAGATTAGACACATGAAGATCCTCTTACATTGATAGTACATCAGTCTAAGATTAGCTTTGTTATTACTTCAGGCAGAGAAATTTGCTCTTGTAGGCAACAAAATATTCTGTTGCCTTACTATCATCTGTGTCTAATTTTTCACTTTTGTCAATTGATCAAAACTTACATTTGGCCAAAGAAGTACTCAGTATGTTTTTATTTTTTAACCTTTAGTAAAAAACTTAGTGAGACACTGAGAACATCTATCAGTGTTTTTATGAAATGAATTGTGAGTCCCATGGTGCTCAAGTCTACGTTTTCTTGAACCTATGTGTTGCACAGTATATAGTAGTATGATTGTTCAGACACTTACTGCTTTCTCTTAGCCTGGCCTTGTTGACAGACAGGGTGGAGAGAAGAGGTTTCAGGTCTATCTTGGCTTTGTGCAGGAGCTCCAGGATGTCCACATTCTCCTTGCTCTCAGATGATTGAATGGGTGTGAAGTATGAGGCCGGGCCGTGTCCGGGGGACGTGCAGTGAGGCTCGAGGCCTTCATGGAAAGTGTACGGATTTGAAATGTTGAGAAATGCACATTATATTACACAAGTGTGTAGATGGCTCACTGCTAGGGGAGAGTGATTTGGTTAAGCTGCAGTTTGCAGTAAGTTCATTTCAATGCTCTGCACTCAGACTGGGGCTCAGCTGGTCTTGTTTCATGAGGTGAATTAGAAGATTATCTGGATAAATGTAGGCCCAAAATCTGAGTAAAACTGATCATGGAAAGTTACCCTGATGCTTCACACATGTAAAAAACACACTTTAATGTCCAGGCTTTTAACTTGAATTACATGTACAAGCATGTGCAAGAATGCCCTCATGTCTCTAGTTACAGATTTACACGTAGCTTCTTCAGAGAAATTAAAATCATTTACCTGCAAGTTTTTCCAGCTCCTCATGAGGAGTGGACCTCAGACTGCTGGACCGACTGCCTGAAGGGCTCAGATTACTGGAAAACCACTGACTGAAGCGGCTAGCTGATACAGGGCCCTCCCCCAGGACGTCCTCTATCATCTGCAAGACATCAACAGGTGCACGTGAGACAGAGGGGGGACATGCACAAAAGAATCAGCCAACCAAAAAGGTAGAAAGGACAAAGGATGGACTTACTTTTGGTGTTTTCCAATGATTTAGCACTAAATGTGCTAGAAGATGGAGGGCAGTGTCACTGAATGCACTGCAGTTTGGACTTTTGTTTATACAATCACTCAAACCAGTCAGTACAAAACTCATATTTGGATTGCACAATGGCTGCTTAGGGGTCCGGTTAGTTGCAGCTCTTATTCGAGTATAATGATGGGCATAAATTTGGATTATTTCTTACCTCATGTTAATCCGATGCAGTAGCCTGCTGACACATTAAAATTTACAAAGTGCACCATTCAGTGACAATGACCCCCCACCACCATGCAAAATTGAAAGACCAAGCCAGTGCAGTACAGGTAACTTTTTCAAAAAAAAATGTACAGCCAACCCGCTTTTTGAAATGCTTTATGATTTAATCAAATTAAGAAAAAATGAATGCATTTGATCAAATTTCAGGAAGGGGATGACTAAAGAGTATGCTCTACTGTTAGGCTTGGATTGAATAAAAAGAAATAAATCTTTAATCGTCAACCCAACTATGATGTTCACACCTTTAAAAACACCAACAAACTCACACAGTGTCCCCCAGCACTTACTGAGGCCAGTCCTGGCATGGTCTTCTCCAGATTGAAGAATTCGTTGAAGTCAAAGTCCCCGGCCGACTGCTCCGGCAGCACGTCAGGGTGAGGTACCTCCTGATCAGCAGAGGACTGTAAACCCCCATCCGGCCCATCAGGCTGTCCGCCATTGCATTCTACTCCTGCACAACATAGTATGTACAAAAAAAGTGTATCTTTATTAACTGCGATATAAATCATACTTAGCTATTTTCTGGGCTGACAACATTTTGATGCAACTCCTAAGAATAAGATGTTAGCATGCCTTCTTTTACAGACTCTGCTCGTTTTCTCGTTCGCTTGGTCTTGCGCTTGTCGTCTTCAAGGATTTTGTCGTCAAACCCGATAAGTTCAATGGTCTCAGACTGGCTGGTAGGACCTCCAGAGAACCACTCCGGTTCCTCCTCGGCATAAGAGTCATTTCTTCTCCTCTCACTAAATACACGTTTGTCACCAAATCCCTGAGAATGATCATACAAGTTGGACAAATTACGATTTCTACTTCACATGAGACAAATAAAAAAAAAGGTCAGGGGAGAACTAACCATATAGTAAAGTACAACTTCCCTTAAGCCAAACTTCCTGCATTATATCTTGACGAATATGGAATAAACACTGTTCACTTGCATAAGCAACACCAATAAATTTAAGGCTTCCTTTTTTGCAATTAATCACATTTTAAGTTGCCCCTAATCAGTTTTTTCATCAAAGAAACTGAAAGGCACCTGTACAACTGACACTGAAAAGCTTTTCCATAAAAATCCCTTTCGTGACAGTCCATTTGAAAAGTCAAGAGCTACTTAAAGGACAATTGAAAGATAATGCAGATTCTTAGCTCAAAGAATATTTAGGGAAGTACCTGTGGATTTGGTTCCTCCTACAAAAGTTTTTGTTGGAAGGACCTAACTGTGTTCAAGAAACTATGATCGTTTAAAACTGCTGACAATCAACTTGGTTAGAGAAAAGACAAGGAGTAATTGATGCAGAAGTTTCTCTGAACTACTCATTAACTTATCTGTAATTTCTGCTACACTGGATATTTAAGCTCTGTTGACAGGAAACAAAAGTAAGGGTGCAGTGTGTTTGTTTCACTGTAAAGGAAAAAATTAAAATTACTTTCATGTACCGACATCCCTGCTCCACCTCAACACTGCACACAAATACATGATCTATGGACTGACAATTCTCAACACCAACCCTGAATCTTTTATCTTTAAAGTCTCTCTCCCGCTCCCTCTCTTTCTCTGCACGGGCTTCTCTCTCAAATGCTCGTGCAGCAATTATGCGACCGCTGCCAATTCTGCGTGCCCCTCCAAGACGAAGGCTCTCATTCTCTTTGTTTTCCAGGGGGCTGATTGGACGACGGAGGTGTGGTGCAAGAGCAGTGTTGCCTTGACATCCACCTCCAAAGCTGCGACGCTGCGGGCTCAGTATGACATCCAAATCGTCTTCCTTTAACCGCTCACGAGGATCTAAATGCAACAGGAAACATGAAGCAAACACACAGCAGCAATATGTTTAATTTTACATTTAAGTCTAAAATAGTTACATAATCAAACCAGCAATTTATTGTAAGACTAAATAAAAAAAAAATACAATTTTTTTCCTAGAATTGTGCAATTAATTACAGGGTTTTCTATAATCTCATTTCAATATCAAAAGTACTTCTTCAAACATGTCATGGCGAGTTATTAGTCAGAACTTGCGACCATTTCAATTTCAAAACTTTTCTCCAGACACAATCCTTTATGATTTGAAGTATAGCCCCCTGAGACAACAATCCTCCATCCAATAGGCAGTAGAACAATTTAGCACATTAATCAAGTCTTCCCATTTGTGTTTTTGGGGTATTCACCTGGGATTCTTCGTTTCAAAGGAACTCTGTCGTCCACGTAGTCCTTCTTAAAACCATCCACTGGGGAGCTGCGCTCTGAAGTGGGATACAGTGAGGCATGCCACTTCTCAGGGTCCCAGACCCCATCACTAGAAAATAGAACAAAAAGTTAAAATATATACACAAACTACATACAAAATCTTTAACGCTAATCAGACTGACACTAAAAGAATGACTTAGCATTGCAAAACTTCTGTTGTTGGTTTCTTTACGCTTCTGATCAGAGTACATCATACCATCTAAAAACTGGCAGTATGAGCATCTCTGAAAGTTAAAAAGGTAATTTCAACCTGTATTCTGTGATTCAAGTGTAAAAAAAGGCAAGTTGTGAGTAGCATAAGAACAGTATTGCTATTCGATTTCCATAACCTGATTAATCTAAACAAAATTTTAAAACATCCACTGTCCTATAATTCACATTTAAGGTTGGTTATAGATAAAATGCAAGGAGAAATACAAAGACTTAGCACAAAAATTAGATGCAATCAACAATATTTCAGGTAACATCAGATAATAACCCTTATTTAACAAGGTAGGTCAATTGAGAACCGGTTCTCTTTTACAAAGATGACCTGGCCAAAGCTGTCTTGTAACTAGGATTAAACCCATTCAATTTTTTTTACTGCAGCCACAGAAGTACTAAAGACAGCCTCTAAAACCTATCTTCCAGGATATAAAGGGATAGTCTGGTATTTTTAAAGTAGGGTTGTACAAGGTTCACAGCAGAAGTGATGCACTGATAATGAACATCGGGGAAAATACAGATATCAATGATTGGAGGAAAAAAAAAAAAAAATCAGTTTTAAAAAACTGTTTACCAGTTCTGTAAGTCTGTCATAACATTAAGACTCCCCAGTTAGATCATGAAAACAGTTTGCCCAATATATGCTCTCTTCTGACCAGTATCTCTTTAAATCAGCATTAAGGTGTGTTTGATGGCAACATTTTATTGATGTGACAGATAAACATGTGCAACTGACGCCTGTTCTCATCCACACCTATTTACTGATGTTAGACTGTATCTCTAGTCGATAGTAAAACGTTCGCCACTGTGATGGTGATCAGCTTTGCCTATGTAAAGAGAACCAACATGGAAGCTAGGCTGCTCATTTCTGTTGTGAAGGCCCAGCACTCTGGATGATTTAGTTCATTTACTTTGAGGTGAAAAGCAACCAATGACAAACACCTTCAGGGTAACTGAACACTGTACAGGACATATACATACAACACTTCTTTTCATTTTGTTTTGCACGACTTCTGAAACACGTGCTCTTGGTATGGAGGTTATGCAGTGTGTGAGAAAGTAACAAAAAATGTTTGATGCTTTTGTCAGACTGCATGAGTCTTTTGTCTGTTACTATGGCCATTATATCAGATCAGATGATCTTAGAGACAGAAAATCTTGCCATGATTCGGCCAAAAAGCATGACAGACACTGTATTCTGACTGCAGGTTGCAATGGATGTGACGATGCTGGAAGGGAAAGGGGCGACACCAAAGACAGTAAACACAGTTCTTACTAAACTTTTGCCTTTATGAATGTTAGGATAAATTACGTTATCTTGATGCTTAATGCAAGCAGTTACTCAGTGGCACAAAGGTTCATTTGTTACTGGTGCATTCCATTAACCTTTGAACTCCAATATCACAGCTTAAAATGACATCCCAGTCAAACGTGTTCCAGTTACCAGCTGATGAACTGGGGGGACCTGAGGGTCTTCTGACCTCCTAAGTAGAAATTCTGACCCATGAGGTCATTCCAGTGACATATCTAAATGGCAACTTGGATATTCAATACAGTCAGCATGGAGTTCTTCTGTGACAAATCATAAAGGCAGTGATGATTTCGGTGCTTGACTACTTTCTACTCTGTCTCACATTTTTACATCCAGGACTGCTGCTCCTACAGAGAGTACCTTCATTGGTCAACATCTTTGACATTACAACTAATTGAAGGCAGGAAAAAAAATCTGACATGAAAGACTGTCAGGCCATAATGAGGCATCTTGGACGTTGATCTTGACACCTAATTCACAAGCTGAAACAACCAATTTCAGCAACTGACAGGTTCTAAAACCCTGCAGCTGTTGGGCCAGACAATAGCGCTTAAAATGCGTTATCTGACTCCAGCATAAGATGTGTGCAAAACCAGAGCCATATCCATCCTCTCCATTCTCCAAGTGTGTCCAGGAAACAAAGCCTCTGTAACTTTGCAACAGTTGATAAAAAAATAAATAATCGGGTGAGCAAGCTCTTGTTTTGCAGATGTCATTTATCTTTCCATAGTCATTTTCTCCTCCAGATATGGTTTCTAAAGTAATCTAAACACGTTGTGCAGAGATTGACTCTGAAGGTGAAATGGACATTCATTTGTCTTTAATGCAAAAATCAATAAATCAGAGTAGTGAACTTATTTCTAAACACTTTTCTGCAGCACATCAGCTCTTTTTCAAGGTCCTGTCTAAGTAACTTACTGAAGTAAAATACCAAATGTTACACATTCAAACAACTGCTGCGATTACACAAAGCTCTCCTTGATGCAAACTTTGATCTCTGCTAGCATGTGGTCTAAGCCTCAGAAGCATGTGGGGACATGGTGCTTTTATTCTGTATACTGGAGCTCTTGGGCAGTCCAGTAATAGCCCTCTTTATGTGCTTGCCGCCGCCCCCCCCCCAAAAAGTGAAATAAAAGAAACATCCAAAGCAGTAATGATAAAGATCACAAGAATATCAACTAGAAAAGCACTCAGAGAGTGCAGACCTCTGCCAAGCAGCTTCGGTCCACTTTGGCGAAAATGGTCCTATCTGGCAATGTTAAAGAATCCTTTAAAAAATTCCTGGATCCAGACGGTGATCCAGATCAACCCCAAAATTTAATCAGTTCTTCCATATCCCATATCCGACAATTCCTGAAAATTTCATCCAAATCCGTTCAGAACTTTAAGTTATTTTGAACACAAACAAACAGACACAGATAAACGGCGGCAAAAACATAACCTCCTTGGTGGACGTAATTATGTTAAATTTGCAATAAAGAAAAAAAAATTCTTACCTGTCATACTTCTCAGAGAGACAGTCTGGTCTTTCGTTAGAGACTGGCAATTCTTTAATTTCCAGTAGCTCTTCCTGTGATTAAGTTTTTGGTCAATTTCATGTTAAAAATTTTAATTAATCCAGTCAAATGTACAACTCTCTTGCCATTTTTCACCTTGGTGTATCTGTATGGTGCTGTTGCTGGCTGTTTCACTTGGTTCATCACGTCTCCATTCTTCTCCACGCAGGCATCGTTCTCCATGGCTCAAAAAAACAGCTTTCAGCTCAACAGTATCTCCGCTCCTGCTGAAAATAGGGGTAATGCTTTTACATGACCCAAATATGGCAGTGGATGCTTAACTCAATCAATTTGAGCAGTTTGTAAATCATAGCTTAAAGAGTTGGCTACTTCTATTTGTTCATGTATTTACCATACTGGATCCTGGTAACAACTACTCTGTATGCAATTCCTACAGGAGAAAACCTCAGGGTTTATAACAGCCAAACACAAACTGCTTTACCACTAGGGTTGGAGTTTTCTTCCACTGATATCAGTGCAGGTGGCCACGCACCTCCTGAATTGATCCTTTTTTAAGATGAAAAAAAACACTGATTATGTTTACACGTCTCAGCACATTATAATGCTTATCTGTTATTTTAACCAAAAGGGAAATATTAGACAGCTCACTGAGAATGGAGGCAGAGATGGTTTAGCATCTTTGGCTCCAGCATTCACTGATGATCAAATGAAACACCTAAATCTGTGTTGTAATTTGGTACGATTGGCATCAGATGTGTCGGTACCACACAGGTTTCTGATGAGCATGATGTCTTTGATTGGCAAGGCATACAGAACACAGTGGAGGGAATTGTTAGGAAAGTGTTAAGAACAAACATCAATGATATTTAGTCCATATAATAGCTGTTATCCACTCTCAACAGGAATTGGTTTTTCAATGCCTATTCCTAGACAAGGTGTCAGATACAATAATTTTTCATTCACACCAAGTTGTATTCATAAAATGACTGAGGAGTGACTAAAAGCGTCTGACATGAACATTACATAAACATTTCTTTCCAGTAATGTCAATTTGTACCATCAGCCAAGCACACTGAACTCGTTGTACAGCCCTCCCTCTCCTCTCTCTGTGCATACCAGGCAGGTGGTGAAGTGTTCCTGGAGTGTGTATTTAAAACATTTTTCAGTTTCTGTGAACACATTTACTTGTTCAATTTCAGAACAACAGTAGGGGCCTCTAAAATCTTTTAATCAACGCATTGTGATGCTGGCATTGACGAAGATGTATCGATGCGCAATCATTTAATCTTGCAGACGCTGCCGACAGGCTGCAGTATCACTTTCATTTCCAAGGAAGAAAAAAGTTTGGGAGGACACCTATGAAAATGTATTTATTTACTTTGGTTTAGAATGAATATATTTTTGCTGCAGTTGATCTCAAAAGCTTCTTAATAAAATGAGTTCATATTTATCAGACTGGTCATTTTAACCAACTAAAAAGTAGCCTGGTTCAGTAATATGGAAAATCAAGGATACTACTCATTGGGCTGTATAGTGAAGCACCGTGTTATCGCACTGAATATTGTGATATCATTAACTTAATCGTCATCAAAGCGTATACTGAGACAAGGGAAGATGCGCAGCTCTAGTCCAAAGTTAACTTTTAATAATGCAATTAGCTGATATTACAATTACACGTGTGCTGTATATTTACCTCCGTAAAATTGGATATGTTTGCCTGTTTGTCCATTAGCAAGAGAACTTAAAAAGTTATGGTTTTGGATGAAATTCTCAGGGAATGTTGGTCATGGCTCAGAAACAAACATGGCGATACGATTGTTAGATAGTTGTAGTTAGAATTGGCAGTGATACGAATCCGTAGGTGGATCCAGGAATTTTGCAAGGATTTGTTAACAGTGCAGGAAGGAGAGTTTCCCACATTTTAGACTGTAACGCGACCAACAGTGTTGGAAATGCTTTGGCGGAGGTTTCCAGAGCACTTCTAGTTTGAGCAACTTTTGCTGTGAATGTGTGTCAAATCACATTATAAAGTCACTTAATGCATTGCAAGCAGCGGCGGATCCTGAAACAAACACATTTTACATTGATGGAATAGTACGGTGAATCATTCGAATTAAAAATCGAGATAAATTAAAGCGAAACCTACTGAAGGGTTTACACCAACAATTCAAATGATGACGCCTGTTCGGCCCAGATGATCCCCGGCGCTATTCACTAAAGTCGACTTTCAGCTGCGGAAACAGCGTCTCTGAGTAAAGGAGTGAGAGGGTATGAAAAATACCCACCGAGATAAACGAACAAACAAAAACACGTTACTGAATTACCAATTAGCTTCATCTTCCGTCGAGCTGAAAACCACCGCTGCTGCCCAATCAACACTTAATTGAGAGCAGCCTGAGAGACATGTCAATGACGGTGATTAACAGTCAAAACGCCTCCAAAGTCTGCAATATTCATATAGAAAGAAAATCACAACCATTAAAAAAGTCGAATCACACAAACAAAAGTATTATAAGCATAATCACTGTTTACCGAGTATAAAGGGAGACGTTACCGGTTAGCAGGCTAGCGCCCACACTCTTCACTCCTCTTACGTGTTAAAAACCTGCCTTTAGGGCTGCTCTGTGAGTGGATTTGTATAAAAACAGAATTGTTTACTCACTCTGTTTGAAGGTGCGAAGAACACTGGCTGCTGACTGCAGAGCAGCGGCACTTCACGTTAGTTAGCTAGCTAGCACACCTAGCACTTTGAGCTAGCTAGCTAAGTAGCTGGGCAGTGGGATAAAGCCCACCCAGTGGGTTCCCAATTCTGAGGCTGGCTGGGCTGTTCTTGGTGTTTAAAAGAAGCCACACAGTACTGGGGTAACTAAACTCAACAACACAGGTCCAAATATCAAATGAATTCACACGGAGACTGGTCAATCTGAAATGATCGTCTTCTCTGTTTTTAAGTCGTAGCAACGATTTTCCTCTGACCACCGCTTTAAGAAGGTCCTAGGAAAGATTACACTGTGCCCGTGGCGCCTTTGTACAATTTCAGAACGCCCAGTGAACATCGGCAGGGTACAATTTTAATAGAATTCAAGGTCTATTATACGGCTTTAACAATTATCTAAACAACCAGCTGAAAAAAATAAACTGACTTTGTAACACAGTTAATCACACTTCATTTAGCTAATGCAACAGGCAATATTTAGGACACCTTGTCATTGCCGTGAGGTTTGTATGATTTTTATGTTTTTCATAGCCGTCGTCAGGCACTCCTGTCAATTTTCTAACCCCGTCCACACGTGCTGTCCAAGACTGACATAACGAACAAACACCGCTGTGTAAAGACCCTCGGTCTGACGCGATGAAGTCACATATCAGGCATTACAGTATTGTGATAACTCCGAAAATCATGAAGAGGTGAAAGTACATACATAATGTCCTTGCATATAGTCTTACTGGTCGGAAACAACAGAGACAACGTTTTACTCTTAGCCCAAACTTATTTCTGTGCGCTTCAACATACAGAGTTCTAGGTGACAACTGTCTGTTTCACTAATGTATGGGTGGGAGAGGGTGCCATTATTTTACCTAATAAAGAACAATTGTTTTTATGCTTGTGTTTCTGTAAATCAATACAACTGTAAATGCAGCTCTAGTAAGGCAGGTCACAACAAAGTGCTTTCACTAACTATACAAGAAGCTATACCATTGCACGTTTAACCAATGTTTTTAAAGAATCTTCTCTAGAACAGCTTTTATTAGATGTCTGATGTGATATCTGATGTGTTTGAGTGTATGGCTAATAATTTTATACCCCAAGTCACATATCTCTTTATATGGCTCTAGTCCAGAATGGTATATTCTATCCCTAAAGTAGATGTCAAAGAAATTTTTTTCATGATCTCAAGATCTTTCAAAATAGCATTGAGATTGACCAAGAAAGTATTGGAATATAACTCTGAGAATTGACATTTGCCATTTGTGGCATATGCTGTGGCTGATGGCATACTACTAAAAGGTGGCTCTACTGGTAAGTTGCTAGAAAGAGTGCAATCATATCTGACACATTTCAGCAGTATGGCACTTCACAGCTGCTTAACAAACACACAGAAATATGTTTATCATAAAACATAAACCAAAAATCGTAGGACAAATAAGGATTAAAATAGCATTTGACCTCTTAGTGGTATGCATTCACCCATAACACATGTTAAATCGAAGGGAGATGCCAATGCCTATTGTAGAATGCAGGTACTGTACTTTTGTAGCAGACTGCAACATGCCCCTTTTCAATCATACTATATTTTTTCAAATTTCATGAAATTTCAAATCCTAAACTCAGGAGGTGCTTAGTGACCTTTTGGTTCCATTTAGTGTACAGCAGTCTGTAACATGTCGAGCAGCTAATGGAGAATGTTATGAACCCTTTCATAAATCTCCGCTAAGAAAAACTTCTTTCCCTGTCCAAGGGATTAATATGTGTAACACTTAAGTAGACCTTGAAATAGCTATTCCTGACTGGAATCATTTTAACTTGAAATATAACAGCTTTTAAAGAAGACTCAGTTTTGTAGTCATGAATGAACAAGTTCTTACTGTGTTACTTGGTATTTCCTATTCTTGTATGTTTGTTCTGTCTTTTATTACTGTGTTTTATTTTAACTTTTCAGATAAATGCCTGGAATCCGGTCCCTTATGAACACATGCATACAGATTTGAATATTTCATTTTGCAACATGAAATGCATCTGATTTTGCTCTGCTTTTGAAGTGTTATTGTGTTTATAAAGGGTGGTTGCAAACAACCTTCAAACAAGGACTGCAAAAATGGCCAGGGACCCAAATGAACAAATTTCTGATTTATTTTTTTTGAATAAAGAATAATTCAAACACCATACAGCAATGGGCACTGACATGATCAGTTAAAAAAAATTAAGAGGAAAGTCACAAACAAGAGGTGACAATGTGGTGTTATATACTGGAAGTTTGGGAGCTGATCTTAGGTCAACCCCCATGTTGTAGTTCCATAATGGCTTAACAGCAGATTTTTTTTTCTTTTCCAACTACATTTAAGCCTAGAAAGTAATGATGGTTGGTTCAGTCATGGAGATTATCATGATGAACTAAACATGTAAGTTTAATTACATTTTCTCAGACCTTAATATCAGCAATGAAGAGCACGGTGAACTGGAAGTGATCTAAGGGCAGAAACCTCCACCAAGGCTTTTCCAACATTGTCGGGTGACTTAAGGTCTAGAATTTGTCAGTGCAAAAGTGCCCTATTTCGCACTGACAAATCTTTAAAAAATTGCTGGATCCACATCTTGATTTGGATCGCCAACAAAATATTATCATTTGTCCCTTGTGCCACGACCAACATTCCCTGAAAGTTTAATTAAATCTGTGAAAAACATATTCAGTTATTAGCAAAAATGTGAAAAAAAAACAGCCCATCTTGCACATTGATAAATCCTTAATAAAAACCCTGGATCTGCATCTGTATTCAGATCACCACCAAAATCTAAGAGGTTCTTTTTGTGCTATGACCAACATTCCCTGATTTATTTATTTTTGATCAAAATTGCTAAACAGACAGACAAACAAACGCTAGCAAAAACATAACCTCTTGGCAGAGGTAAAAGTCTCTTGGGCTTTCAGTGGAGGGGACCAGCATGACAAAAACTTCCAGGTTGGGCTACAAAGGTACGTCATCCTGCACCACTCTAAACAAATAAACATTAAACATAAAAATAAAATAACAGAGAGTGATTTTGTGGCTTGTGTTTTAGGTGCTTTGAAAGACACCTACTGAAAACAGAATTGGCTTTGTAGGTCATAAAAAGGCATCTAACCTAGCTTGCTTCGCAACCAGAAAACTCTTCAGCAGCTTTCGGGAAGGCGTTAAAATGTACCTGAATTACGGCACATTTGGCATGCCATACATCAGTGCCACTTCCGCGTTCACGTGACTTGGAGAAACAAATGCGCGGCACTTGGTAACCCAAACAACATCGTCTTATGACTGAACTGTGTTGATTTGGTAAATCCAGTAAATCCAAATGGCTATTACTTTGTTGTTGTTTTGATTTCTGATGCCATGGTCTTCGTCAGTTGTGTCCGCCAGTGGTCTGACTTGTTATAATGCAGAGTAACGTCAGAAAGCCACGTCTGCTGAAACCCCGAGCAGTGAGTGCTGCTGCGCCATCAAAACAGATCTGCAAAGTTCACAACAGAAAGATCCCTTATAGAGTCGGATACAGCTGGAACAAAGGTGGGAGACTGAAGGAAATAAGGATAAGGTACAGAGAGACGTAATATAACCATGATTTCATTTATGGATGATAAGTCAGCTGTCCATATAATACATAATTAATAACGTTTTCACCACTGCAGGCACTTGGCAAGAAAGTTCCTGAAGATATGGATCCAGAAAACCTTTGGCCGCGTCCTTCCTCATAAAGCAAAGTAACACATAAGATTCATTACGTTAACTTAAAGAAAATTCGATTTTTAAGTCTGTGCTACAGGTGCAGTGATATGTAGGGCTGGATAGTATCAAATAATCATTTCTCTCTACATATCTTTGGGATGTACTTTACAGGATATTTGCCCATATCGGATGTCTATATTTCCAAACTAATTTTTGCAGGCACTAATACTGTAAAGGACTATTTTTTGTTAAGAATAGGGCATGTAGTCTCTTTTATACGAGAACTAACCTGATCCTTTTGTTGTGACAGTATTAAAAAGGTGTAAAACAAGAAAAACTACATTTGGTTTTGTTATAAATTTTACTTTATTGCTACTTAATTTAAATCAGTGTATCTCAAGTGCAAGTTATTACCATGGGCACTGCAAGAAATTGTGAGCGCCATGAAAAGACAGCATTGTGAGCCCCACCACTGAGGCCAAACATCCACAGTTTCTTGGATCATATCTCCTTAATGCAACAAGTAAATAAATATAAGTAGTAAAACATTAAAGAATCTGAAAATGTATGCAAATCAAAATTGAAACGTATGGATTGACCCTTCTTGTGTATGCATCGCCCTGGCCTTTGAGTCATTTATATGGATCTAATTAGTTTTTGATGATCTTTAGGCAACACAAGGTTTATCTGAATAATAAGAGTGAAACAGCAAGAAGAAAAGTATTAAATAGAATAAAATAGTTGAACAGAAAAAATGTTTTGGTCAGTCATAGGCCCTTCATATTGTCATCTCCTCCCTAATTACTGCTCCCCTGATTATTACCACAAATCACTCTCTGAGGTGTTTTGGTATATAGCTGTATTCTTTCTTTTTTAGCACTCTCTTTAAAACCTTCAACTGAACTATGTCTTTTTACAGCTAACAGAACTAGAAGGTGAGGAAATGGATTACTTTTTCTCTCCTCTATTTATAAGACCCCAATGTTTATGAAGTGTTTCTTGTCAAATTCAAAGGTGTGATTCGTTTTTCCCAAAAATTAACAAAGCTTAAAGATTTTTTTGCTTATTTACCTCTGCCAAGGAGGTTATGTTTTTTAGTGGATAAGTATTTCAAAAGTTATACAGCTTTCTGTCTGATTAATAAGGATCAATGATATTATTGGCACAATATTGGCCTAAAAGGTTAAACATTGGTTCAGACTGATATTAAAATTTTTTTATCAATATTTCCAATTCCCAGACCCATTTCCAAACTGTCCTATCTTGCGTTGTGTTAGCATCATTAGTCAATAATCAAATCAAATCATTCCTCTCTAGCAATCATGTATTAAGTCCACATCAGTCTGGGTTTAGAGCTAACCACAGTACCAGTATTGTACTGCACTCTTTGTGGATTTAACAAAAGTTTTGACACTGTTAGCCATTCCCTGATTCTTTAAAGGTTGAGTGAGATTGGCGTTGACTCGGCTTTCTGTGAATGGTTTAAGGACTACCTGTCACATAGGCAGCAGTGTGAGACCTTAGGCAATCATCCCTCTGCACTTTACCACTGTCAAAAGGTGTACCGCAAGGTTCAATACTGGGTCCTGTTCTGTTTACAATACACATCAACAATATAACATCCACTACAACAGACTGTAACACACACCTTTATGCCAATGGCACATTTTTGTATTGCTCTACCAGCACCGCACATTCAGCCATTCACACCCTGTAATCTTGCCAGTAAATTAAGATAAGAAATTGGCTTTCTGTATAGAAACAGAACAAACTATCTGATGCCCAAAAACATATCACTGAGGCTGTATTTTTATCTGTTTTAGATTATGGTGATGTTGTTTACAGAAACACCTCTCACACATCTGGACTCCATTTATCACTCAGCCCTCAGATTTACAACTGGTGGCAGCTACTACACTCACCAATGTGTTTTATATATGACAAAGTGGGCTGGACACCTCTGAGTGTGAGACGTGATGGGCATTTCTTTCTATTTATTTATAAAGCTTTGATTTGTGAAATGCCTTTGTATATCACATCTGTGATAAATCAATCTATGTATCACTACTCAACACATTCTCGTAACTGGCTGATGTTAAAAGTAGCTCAGACAAATACTTCATCTGGAAAAAACTGCCTTTAGCTTGCCCTCAATGATTCTTTGGGATTAAATAAAGGTTGAATTAATTTACAGCCATCACATGGGCCATACATGTCTGCCTTATGCCAGCTGTAATGTCAACAAAATAAACAACTGTACCATAACCTTATCATCACTGCATGGGCACATTTAAAAATCAAGAATCGTGTTTTTCAAGAGGAAATTTTTTTTTACTTGCATAAATAGACTGTCACAGCGAAAGCAGCAAGTCAGTTATTGTAAAGTTTAGACTTTGTGCTCTTCACAGAAAGTATCAGTAGCGTCAGAAATGAGTTCAGAAATATTGGCATACGGATATCTGCAACAATCTAATATTGTGCATCCCTACTAATTAGAGTAGACATTAGATATGAGTAAACTTGTAAAGACCAGTAAAAATTGCAACACATGCAAGAGCTATTTTTACAATAAATATGGTATGCCTTGAGATCTAGACCTGATTTGTGGTGTGCCTTGGATAAAAAAATATCAAGTATTACCTACATTTGAACATTCCACTGATATTACAGCCAGTACATGCCATATAATATATGTATGATCAATATATAAGCTGTAAAGTTTGGCAGATAACAACAATGATCAACTTTTTAAGTTAATATCTGCTAAATCTGATATTGTGCTATTTAATTGTGCGTCCCTAATTTTTATAAATGGACTTTGGTTTGATTCTTGTTAAAATCAAACAATATTGATATCTGTTTGATACCATGGCAATAATGATATTGCAAGACACCTAATTTTGAGTACTTTTTTGTTTTTGGATTATAAAAACATTAAAGGCAAACTTTTTCACACTGTCTACATTGTGCAAACATATTGGCAACATTTCAGTCTAGTTGAAATAAACTTCAATCCCTAAAATACCTTTTGTTTCAAAAGTTACATTGTGATAGTGAAATTCAACCTGGATCACTTAAGGTGACCAGAGAGGTTGTGTCCTGAGAACAGTGTGCAGCAGTCTGCCAGCAAGTTTTGATATCTAGAGCTAGGAAACCTCGAAGTATTTGATGTTCGTGACCCTGAATTTTGTTTGTGTTATCAGTCAGGTATCAGTATTGATTTATATTTATAAATGAAATATTTTTTTCCTTCATGAAAATGAAATAAATATATTATTATTCCCTATATACTATAAACTATACTAAGCATTTCAAATAGGTCATCTTGATGTCCATAAGTATATTTCTGTCTGTGTTTTTACTGCAAACTGTCTTTTTACTCAGCTTTGGGCCAAACACTTGTTTTGTTTGAATAAATCCTCAAACACTGCACTCACAACTGAACACTAAACAAGCTATACTGATATGAAAATGTCTTGACCTATATACAATTAAAAAAAATCTTAACCATGTGATGTTATCCAGCCCATGTACCATTATTGTGTGTTTCCACTTTTACATGTTGTATCTGCTTGAGTCCATTGATTTAAGGCAATATTTCATGTCACAGGTCCCATTATAACAGTGTGGTCTTAAGACGAGCTTTTGAGGGATGGAGAGACGAGTGGTGGACATCCAGGAGGGAGTGGGGTCTTGTCCTGCGTGCAGAGTGTCACTACAGGTACATCATTCACTGTGCACATCATTCCGCTGGTCAAAGACAGCAGCTGCATGATTACTAATATAGCATTTTTGTGTTTCAGGTATTATCTGTATAACTTGGTGTTCAAGCAATGGCAGACATTTGTGTGTCTGCAGAGGGAGAAGAAAAGTAAACTCCAGAAGGCTCAGTTAGTTGGTATGGTTGAAGAGCAGACAATGGGAGAATTTTTCATCCTGTTGTGTATTTCTAGATATTACAAGCAACACTTTTTTGTTTTTATCAGCTGACAGGTATCTGATGCGTCTAGCTTGGGACAGATGGGAAGTCTTTACTCACATGAAACGCATCAAGAGAAGGATGTTGGACTCTGCTCTGCAACTCAACAGACTCACAACTCTGCAGTAAGTAGATTTCTGTGATGTGTTTTTTTGGATGCTTAAATTGCATCAGTGCTAAAACTGATGTATTGCGCAGCATTATCAATCAAACAAAACTAAAACTGCTGTAGAGTTAAAAACAGAATGTAAGGCAATTGAAACCATTCTAAAGATATGAAAATGAGCAAAATGACAGTAAAACACAATGCATATTAAAATACCCACAAGAAAGATGAAATTAGGCATGAAAACAAGCTTAAAGGGGGATAAAGTAAGAGAATCAAGTACAAATGGAGCATTGTGCCTGATAAGTCACTTTTACAATGAGGTAAAACTTACAAGTATTGTGTACTGGTGGAATGAGCAACACAGATAAATGTGTGGGCAAAGCCTATGGTTCCTCACTGAAGCAAGGATGAGGAGCTGGTCTTCTGGAGTGCTGTCTCTCTGGGATGTTCACTTCATGGTCTTTGACTTCACTCTCACAGAACTTGGTCCTAAGTCTGGAAATGGGCTGACATCAAATGATGCTGCCACTCTGCTTCCTGGAACACCAGCTTCCAGTTGCAGTGGATTTTGACACATTTTTTTGGGTGTGCTACCTACGTGTTTATCTGTGTTGCTCATTCCACCAATGATTGTTACAAGTTGTACGTCATTGTAAAGGTGACTGATCAGGTGTTCCTACGATATAAAAGACAACACCAACTGGTATTATTAAATGGGAGAAGTAATCAACTGAAAAGATGTTTCTAAACTTTTTTTAAGGAGCATAGATTGCACAAGACATAAGATCACTTATAAAGTAAGGAATTGCATTTTTGAATAAAAATAAATGTGTTTTGTTTGTTTACTATACAGTTCAGCGTGGAGATTGTGGCAGGTTCGGCTGCAGCAGCATCAAGAGTTTTACACTTTAGAAGGCCAAGCTGTAAAACACAGAGAGTTAACCTTACAACGTAAGGTAAGTGATGGTCAAAAGCAGTGGTTCTTAACAGGTGTCTCTCCTGCAAGGATGTTTTTAGTGGCTCACAAAGGACCTGAAAAAAAGATGCTAAAATAATATACACTAAGTGCACAGTAGCCCTGTGCATACATTATCCATATATTTTACCCAGTTTTGTCATAATGGACAGATTTTGGCAGTTATGTTGAGATTTCTGCTTATTTGTCTTGTTGTCTGGAGATAACAAGGCTGCTTTTACAATAATAACGTGTAACGTGTGAATGTGTTAACATCTCTAGAGAACATCTAAAATGTGCTAAATATCTGCACGTCCTCCCAGGGCCTCTTTGATAATGTGCGTTTAAACTTGTTTGTCTCGTCTCGTCTTTTAATGGATTTTAAATTCTCACTGAAGTTGTACTGAGGTCCTGGCACTCAACCAGCTGAAAATGATGAATTTACTCCACCCTTAATTATAAACACTAATCTGGTATTTGATGAATGCTGTTCTCCTTGTCTTGTATTCTGTGTGGTGTTTTTCAAGGCTTGGCATCAGTGGAAAGAGACATGCACAGCAGCTCTTCATGAGAAAGAGAAGGAATCCAAAGCAGCCCTTCACTGCAGACTCAGCCTGAAGAGAAAAACACTGCATCTCTGGAGACATTATGTGTCTTGTATCCAAGCCAAGAAACAGTCTGAAGGTAACCAGTGTGAAGTTCACTGACTAATAAATATAACTGTTTTCACTGGCAAAACAGAAAATAAAACTAGCTCCAAATGAATCATTTTTGTCGAAATTCTATTTGAATATATGTTTACTTTTAATCAACCAGACAAGAAGAGACTAAAATGTTTGAGGTGGGCTGTTGGACATTCAAAATCCATTAAAAATAAGTTAATTTAGGAGAATTACCATTATGTTTGTTTTATTAGCAATACAAACAGGTTTAAGAGTTCTGTTGGAAGATTTTTGTTGTTTCATCTCCACCAAATAATTGTAAAATTATGAAGGTCATATCCGTGAAGACTTGTTCTTCACAAACCAAGCTGGTATAAAAGGCTCTGTAGCATACATTGTGATCAAAATAATTACACTAAACCCATCAAGACCAAAAACGGATACTTTAAAGCCATTAGAAATGTGATTAAAAAATTAAAAAAAACTGGCCCCTGCAGCATGAAAACAGTAAATTATTAATTTATTAAATGTCTTTTTTGAGTTTTGGCATTTTAGGTTTTTACCATCTTTTTTTTACTATGTTCGTATTTTAGTACCTTATAGTAAAACTATGTATTTCTTTTATTGACCACCAGGATACACATGTAGGGATTACATTTTTCAGGGATGCATAGTGTTATTGGTATGATATCAATGTTGGCAGATAATTGTTTCAAAAAACTAAACATTGTATTTGCATTAAGTTTGTTTAATTTTTGCATCTAGATTTGAATTTGAAGGTACAAGATCCAAAAAAGGGCTGATTTTCTATCTGCAGATTGGTAAAATAGTATTTGTTGCTTTTAAAGGGCAAGTTGAGCTTGATTTAACTGTTAATGTTTAAAAATGCATTTCGCATTTCATGTAGGTATGATCCAAAAACTTTCAGTTATTGCCATGAACCAGTATTACCACCAGTATTTACTAAAATAAGTATTGAAATAACAGAATATTGGCAAATAACTCAATATTGCACACAGCATAAAAATGTAAAATGTTTCAAAAATCGGTTTACAATCATTGACATGTCCCAGACTGTTTAAATTTTCTAGTAGAAATAATCTTTTTGTGAGGTGTTTTTTTAAAACAAATTTCTGGACCATCATGTGCAAAAACTAGTTTATAGAGGGGTCATTCCAGCTAAACATTCTCAGCTTCAGTCCAGAAATCGCCCACAGTCACCGATTGGCTTAAAAAGATTTGGGTTTATGCCTCTACATTTATAATGAACATGTGCAAAGTTTTGGGTGGAAAATCTTAAGGGTCTCTGACCTGTGGGCATTAAAAAGGGGTGTTGTGCCTGTTTTTGACACTCATGAATTGCATATATTCCCGTGTCGCCAATTTTGGATGCCAGTATCTCTGAATTAAGCCAAGATTTCTGGCTGTCTCTTCTAGTTTCAGAGTTATTGGTCTCCAAAGTGGTGAATATTTTATGAGAAAAAATGAAAAAATAAATTTTCAGGGGACCAGTATCATCCTACAGTGATTTACAACAGGATATTGATGCAGGATTCCTTCAATTTGAAGACAGGACTGTCTGCAGGAGGGAACTTGACACTGCAAAACTCTTAATTCAGATGTTAGGGGAACCTAAAAATGGCTCCGGCTTAGAAAATACACTTTTTGACCAATTTTGACTGGCAAATTCACCATGTGGGCAACTATCCATGGTCATTTCTACATAATTGTACATATCTTGCAATTATTTGCTCAAAAACTCAGCCTGTTTTCTCTCCTCCTTCGTATTTAATTACTTTCTTGAAAGTTTCTTCAAACGTTGACCTTTTTCATCCTGTGACTGCTGTAACACTACAGGGGTTAATTACAAATTGGCTAGTGAGCTTCAGCTCTGTGCGATATCAGATTGCCTTAAGCATGATACCACAACTGTTCATGCCTTCATTACAAATGTGACAGCATCTGAAAGCCTGGACCCAAAATTACCCTGGAAAGCAAATTTTAGCCAGAAATCTTGGCTTATTTCAGTGATGTGAGCATCCAAAATTGGCTACACAGGAACATTTGCAATTTGCAAGTGTCAAAAACAGGCACAACACCCTTATTTAAATGCCCATAGTTCAGAAACCCTTAATATGTTCCACCTAAAGCTTTGCACATGATCATTATACATGTAGAGGCACCAAGACAATTTTTTAAAAGCCAAATCTGAGTCGGTCACCATGGGACCTCTGGTTGAGTTCATATGGAATGACCCAAAGGGTTAATTTTCTGTAAATAAATATCTGTTAAATTAATATCTTTTTAAAAATATTGAAAGTAGACTTTATCCTCAACACTGTAGTTGATCATTAAAGCCCCTTCTGGTACATCCACTTTGGGATACAGTGTGCCAAGTGTGACTTTTCTATTTGCATGAGAGTTTAAGGAGTATCAATAAAGGTATTGATAATGATTCAACAAATCCACTCAGAAAGTACTCCACCACAAGTTAAGTCATTCATTCAATGTATGCCTGTCCCTAACCCTACACTCCATTAATATGAGTGAGATTCAATTGCACTGATGGTGCTATCTGGCTGTTTAAGTTGGTTTAACAATATCAAAGTTTTGACTAAAAGTACTACCTAAGACACAAGGACTTCTTTCAGATCAAAACTGGATTGAGATGTTTTTGAGCCATCTTTAACTCAGACATTGGAAGATAAATGTGTGAAATAGCTGCCATATCTAATACTGAGGATATCTCTAAATAACATTCACAACAGCATTTTACTGCTTTCCTAAGTTGTTAATCTTGAGACTCTCTCTTTGTGTTTTTAGCTGTGGCTCTGCGGGCTTATCGTCTTCATCTGTTGGTCATGTGTTGGAGAAAATGGAAAAGGGCGCTTCATAGCAAACAGACTGAGGAGGACCGCCTGAATGAAGCAGGACGTTTGGCCGTACAGAACACAAAGCATAGAGCACTGCACTGCTGGAAAGCTTGTATCCTAATATGAATACAAACAAAACAAAATTAAATCTTGAATTTTCATTTTATTCACACAACCATAAACACTGAGACATAGAGAAGCTTTTATTTAGCAGAGCAGTTGTAATATGAGGGTGTCTGTGAGGTCTAAATGGCCTTAAAAAATGATGAAAAGGTCTCATGACAAAAAATAACCTTTAAGATTTTAGCTGGTTTTCAGTTCCTATATTCTTCACTCTTTGCAACACTTAGTCTGTTTATTTCTATAATGTGAATCTTATTTGATTTTTATATTTGAAGTCTAAAAATATCTTAAAAAGTCTTACTTTTTGCTTTGAAGAGATCTTAAATTTCAGATGGCATCAAGACTGAGATATGCTTGCTTACCTGACAACTCCTGACGTTTAAGTCAGTGTTTTCTGTACTTGACACAAGTCACTAACGACAGTAAAACTGAGAAAATGAGGGGAATCATGATTAAGGAAATTTGATTTGAAGGTCAAACAAGTGGGGATGCTTGATGGGAAAATCCAAAAGGCATCAACACTTCTTAGTTTAAACCCTGTTTGTTCCAATTTACAATCAGCATCAATTCTTGTATTTGTTGATTTATCACTTTGTTTGATGCAGTGGGGTCTCCAAAAGTATTAAGTTTAATTTCATTTTTTCCCATATATTCTGTTTTATTCTTGAGCTCTTAAGCAGATGTTTCCTTGTGCAGACAAGAGGCAGAAAAAGAAAGAATTGCAAACCGGCATCATCACGATCATCTACTGGTAAGATCATTTTAAGTAAGAAACCTGCAAACCTAACAGAGACAGTGTTGATAAATGTAATGATTGCTGTGTTCTTGTTACAGTGCACTGGTTTTCAGGCACTTTCTGTCAATGTTATCATGAAAAAAACACACAGAGTGAACATCGAGATGGCTATGCACCAGTATCATCAAACTGTAAGTCACAAGCACAATATTATCTCTGTACTTTTGTAAACAGCCTAATTTTTCTGCAGATAATTCCTTTAAGAATCCACTGATCTGTATTAGCAGATAGAACATTTCAGCCAGAATGTAGAGCTTAGAAGTTGGCTGCAGATGTGCTATGATGCTTGATAGGGTGCATGACAGCATCAAGTGTGTAGAGTTTTAAGCAAGCCCAACAGACCTAATTTATCTCAAGTATGTTTCCTTCTTTTTTCAATTCCCCTCACTTATAAATCAATCAATCAATCAAATTTACTTATAAAGCACCTTTCATACAAAAAAATGTAGCACGAAGTGCTGTATATTCAAGAACACAAGGAGATGCATGTCAGGGGATACAAAATAAAATAAAAAAACCCACCCACATTCGACACACACAACCACTCACACACACAGACACACACACAAGGACACTTTGTAAGGACTCTTCAAACAGCCACAAGTGACTGAGGTAACGATACCTTGAATTAAAGATGTTAAAAAAATAAAGTATTAAGAACTAATAAAGTAAGTATGTAGTAATTAGGTAGCGCTGAGGTAGGTAGCATTTATATAGCACCTGTTGAGCAGACATCACAAAGAGCAACACAACTCAAGATCAAGAGGATAACAACTATCTTACATAGATAAGATAGCATAGAAACAGGTAGATAGATCATGCAGAAGGCACGCTCAAGCAGACAAGTCTACTGCTTTTTAATTGCCCACAGTTTCACCAGTTCTCAGTTCCCAATTTTTAGAAGCAATAACTTCAAAGACACAATTTCTTTAAGTTTAATAATAATAAAAATAATAACAATAATTAAAATAACTTTGTTTCTGTAGCACTTTTCCAAACCAGGTTACAAAGTGCTGCACAAGAAATTAAAAACAAAATTAGGCAGATTAACAGCATCATCAAAACATGATCAAATAAGGAAGACAGTATAAAACATTGTTGATTACAAATTTACTAGTTTACTAGTCAGTCATTGGGAAAATGTGTTTCTGGAAAAATGTGTTTTAAGCAGAGATTTTAAAACAGGTCATGAGTTTGAGGGCTCCGACAGCAGAAGCCCAGTCACCCTTGAGACTGTCTAGATTGGAGATCAGAAAATAGGGGTGCTCTGGAGGACCTCTGGGCTCGACTTCAGGCTTAAGTTTAAATGTTTTGTTGATCACAGCTGAAAACAAAGTATTGGAGGCTGTGGCGGGATCGTCTGGAGCAGGCTGAAGACAGATCTCACCAACACCTCACAGAAAAAGCTCTGCTGCAACACAGGTGCTTCTTGTCATGTGTAAATATATGTGCAAAGCGTATTAAACCTCAATGTGAAAACATGTTACCTTAACTACACAAAGGGTTTTTTTGTATCTGTTCAGTCTAGATTCAAACTTATTCTTTTTTTTTTTTACAGCACATCCCTCCTGAGAGGTTGTTTTCAGCACTGGAGAGAAAAACTCACTGAGCAGAGAC
The DNA here is from genome assembly GCA_037902135.1 of Cetoscarus ocellatus. Lineage (NCBI taxonomy): Eukaryota > Metazoa > Chordata > Actinopteri > Labriformes > Labridae > Cetoscarus > Cetoscarus ocellatus. The sequence goes on from JBAMNC010000559.1 coordinate 1,539,717, forward strand.
ACATGCAGGTTTGTTTAGATGTAGAACATACAGTGCTTAACAAATTTACAAGACCACCTGTCATAAAAAAGAAAAAACAAACAAAAACATTATTTTAGAAATCTTTCAAAACTGCCCACATTTTCAGTAAAGTTTGCCTTTTTTTTGACTGAGAGCTTTATCTGCTCAGAATCTGGACATTTGTTGTCTGAAGGTCATTTGTTTGATTAAATGTCAAATAAGTCTGTTATTGCAGCTGACGGTTCATCACTCTGTTGGACACTTATCCCCCAACACAGCTTTTAGGCATTAAAAGATTCTTATAGAATTGATTAGACTTACCTCTGATGGTTTTGTTTATCTTTTTATGCCTTTAAAGGTTTCAGTATTGATTTCAACGTTTAATAATTAATGATGAAAACTCCTCAGTCGCTTTAACTTGATTAATTTCCTAAAGTTTCTTACAGTCGGTGCTTGTAGGTGATAACTCTGAGACCTAATTGCCCATTTATAACTGATTGTCAAACTCAAATAGTTATGTTTGTATCTGCAGGAAATGGAGCATCAGGCTGACATTTTCTTCACTAATCACATGTTGCCTCGATGTTTCACCTCCTGGGCTGAGTTCACTGTGCAGAGGAGACTCCGTAAACGGAGGAGACACAAAGCAGAAGTCTTTGATCTGTGATTTTCTGCTTTCTTCTCACGACAAGATGACTTGTACTAATGCTGTGATTGATTTCTTCACACATTAAAGTTGATTTCTTTATTGTCTGTGTGATATCGCTCTCATCAGGCGGCGTCAGTTGACCTGGGTGTTTTATACCTGGTGGGGACGATCAGAGCAGCACAAAGAGCAGATGCTCTCAGAGAGGATGGTTGGTTTGCTGTGAATCAAATCGGTTTTGTTGACTTTGCTGATTGTGAGACACACGTACAGTAAATTTTGTTGACAAAAGGCTATCCTTCATGAGGAGAGGAGCGTCGTGCAGAGAGCATGGAGTCGGTGGAGGCAGAGGACAGAGCAGAGGATCGTGGAGGAGGAGAAACAGGAAGCTTCAGAGCGCCTCTACAAACACAGGCTGCTTCAGAAGACAATGACAGAGTGGAAGGACAACAGCACAGAGATACGAGACAGGTGGAGAAAACTTAGGGACAACACAGAGTGAAAAAAACTTGCTGGTCTGTAGGCTGTCACAGCTTTTTTTAACATATATGTTTGTGCTTCAGGAGAAATCGTGAACAGCAAGCCTGCCATCAAGGTGACCTGAGCTGCATGAGATGGACTGTGGGCAAATGGAAAAAGGTGACACCGTGGTTTTCTGTTGTTATTCATTTTGACATCATCAGTTTAACGTTGTAGATTTATATTTTATATTTTTTGTATTTTTTTAATGTATTTTTTGTTTGTTTTCTGATTTAGTCTTGTTTAGATAAGTTTTTAATACTGACTTTTTAGGTCATATTGTTTTATTCTATGAAAATTATTTGCTTAGCTTTGCTTTTATTAATTGAAATGTAAGTTTTTTGTCTCAGTATAAGAAATGTTCTTATCATTCTTAATCATCTTCTTTCTTCAGTCAGCAAGCTTATCCAAAAAAGAAACTGATGTGCCTGTGTTACTATACTTTTGTCAAAGACAAACACTAATAATTTTACTTTTGAAAAGTCCTTATATTTTATTTATTTATTTATTTTCAAACATGGAATAGACAGTACGATTAGTCTATAGATTTTGGTAAAACCTCATTCGTATTTTAGTTTCAATTGTTGATTTTTTTTACATTTATCATAACGTTATGTTGCTGATGTGTGGGATAAAAACATTTTCCCAACAACTCTTTCTTCTCAAGGTTAAAAGAATTCAATTAAAAGATCTCTGAACTTTATAGTATGTGTCTGTTTTAAAGACTTATCAATGGACTGTAAAAACAACAAAAACACAGACTTTAATTCCTGCACAAATTATCAGGGAAGGGGAGAAAGTTCTAAAGCAATGTACTTAAGTAAAAATACAGTTACTTTAACATTTTTTGTGCAGGTAGAAGTAGCACTCTGAAGTGAAAACCTGTGGGGGAGGGGGAATTTTTGGCCTTTACTGACAAAGGTGGGCATCAAACATGAGCCATGCACTCAAGGCAAGAGCCTTCATGTATTGGGTGTGCATGGTTGCTTCTCACTCAGCATATTACTTCATTACCTCTGGCAAGGAGGTTTTCTCTTAACTGGCGTTTGTATGTTTGTCTGTTAGCAAGATAACTCGAAAATTTCTGAACTTATTTTGATTGTATTTTCAGGGAATGTAGGTCATGGCACAAGGGAGAAATTATAAGATTTTGGTGGTGATCCGAGTCCAGATGCGGATTCAGGCATTTTTTCAAGGATTTCTTAACAGTATAGATCAGTTTTCCACATTTCAGACAGTAACTCACCTGACAGTGTTGGAAATGCCTCAGCAGAGGTTTGTTCTCTCAGAGCATTTCTTATTTTAAATGTATTCATTTCTAATTTTGAATGTTTTCAAAGCACTGAGTATTTTGAGTACACCTTTCTAAATGGACAACAGGTGAAGTGTGACGGGCCAGTAATTACTTTGGTATGTATTTTTATAATATATTCTAACAGGTAAGGTCATAGTTTGCATTTGCACTCTGTATTTTGCCAAATAAATTCATAATACCAAATTGATTTATATGGACTGACAATTTGCAATCATGAATACAACTTAGAAATAGAACTAGAAGTACTCTGAGTGCACAGACCTCAGCCAAGGCATTTTTGACATTGTTAGCCAAGTTATTATTGGAAAAGTGGAAAACGGACCTATCTGTGAACTGTGAACAAATCCATATCTGCAGATCTGGATCACCACCAAATCTGATCATTTTCTCCTTATGCCATGAACAACATTCCCTGAAAACTTTATCAAAACAACAAATGAACAAATGCAGGCAAAAACACAACCTCCTGGGCGGAGGTAAAAACATAAACCTGATTATCGCCTCGTCATGTTTCTAAACTTAGCGTCAGTATTGGAGTTAATGTTTTGGTATCATCTCTTGTCATTGGAAGCTTCAATCAGTGTAGCTCTTCATATTATTTTTTACCCAGTGCATGGGATGTGATATGTAACTAAGCACAGCTCTCTCTACAGGAATTTCTTAAGTAAAGTAAAAGTACTGATTTTAAAAGCTACTCAAAACAAAAAGCTAGTAAATAACAGTAATTGAAGTAAATGCAATCAATTATCTTCCACCTCTGTGGACCAGATGCACTTTAATCTGTTTCAGGTTTGCTGTGAAAGATGTCAGTGACGTGTCTGTGTTTGTTTTCTCAGTTTGTTCAGAATCAGTGGATAAAGAAAGGCAGACTGCAGCAGATGCAGCGTAACCATGACATGAAACTTCTCAAACACACATTTGAGGCTTGGAAGGTGCATGACATTTTTTTTGTATAACACAGTCTTTTTGAAAGGCTGCAGTGATGGAGATGATATTAATGCTGATGCTTTCTGTGGTCTGATGCCTTCACAGCGACGCACCCTGCAGATGTCCCAGCTCTGTACTCGTGCAGAAGAACTTTACAGACAACAAAACCAGAACCTCTGCAGGTATTGTGCATTAATATTTCTACATGTACACAAAGTCTGATCATCTATACAAGCTGCTTAACAATGTTACAGTCAGCCCCATTTCAAAGGATTCTCTGATACCTGAAAACTTTCTCTCCTCAGGAACGTTTTCTTTGTTTGGAGGGAAAACGCTGTTCTGAAGGCAGAGGTCCGCCTCATGGAGCAAACAGCACAAAATCACTTTGAGCGTGTCCTTCAGCTTAAGGTTGAGAAGAAGTTTGGTGCTGACATGCTGTGGTATTCCCATTATATAGACCTTTTCCTGATGGCCATCTTTTCACTGAATCTGTCAGGTGTTTCTGTCCTGGAGAGAGGCAGCACAACATGCAATGACAAAGCAACACCAGCAGAGGGAGGCAGTCCGCAGGGTCCAGAGGTCTTTAAATGAAGGTGACTCGTGGTCGAGCTTTGCTTTCTCTGTTACCTCTAACCATATACACGCACCAAGACAGTTTTGCTTCTTTTTTTGTTATGAGATTGCAAGAAATCACCTGGTTTAAGAGCAGTAATAAGTATGTAAAATAGTGCATTCTAGGGCATCTTTACTCTGTGATCCTTAGTGTGTTGCATGAACTGAAGCCAAACCTGCTTTAATGTAACCTCAGAAACTTTAGAAGAATGTTTTCATGTCCTGGTTGCTGAAGGCCACACAGTCATCATCAAATAAATTCACAGTTTTATTCATTTGTCAGAACAGTGACCATTACTTGACTCTGCAAAGATGCCGTTCAAAACCCTATTTTCTTATTACCTGACCAGAGATATGAGCTAATTTTGTTTTGTACTGCAACTTTTAGATTGTCTATGTCCCTGTAACTTGATAACATCTTTGTCTATGAATGTTTCCACAGTGCGACTGCTGAGGTTTTTCAGACTGTGGAGGAAACAGACCAGGGAGGCTCGGAGAGAGAGGATCTGCATGGAAAAAGCCAGACAGCACCACGAGTCCAATCTTCTGTCCAGAGCAGTGAAAGCATGGAGCAAGCACCTCGGCCAGTGTCGTAAAAACAAGGTTCAAACTTCAAGGACCAGTGAGGTTAAATGTAGTCCTGATAATGTAACATGTGAATCAATGACTAATGTGATCATTCCACAGGTAATGAAACGACAGGGGATCTTGTTGCTGAGGTTAAAGATGTACCAGACATACTTTGAACGGTGGAGAGTTAAGGTTTGTATTTTTTTTCACAGAACATTTTTGCCCCTTAAATGCCAAGAATTAGTACAGTGAGCTGACATATGCATCAACAGGAGCACTTATCACCCTTCTACAGTGCTTAACACATTTATTAGAACACCTCAATAAAATGAGAAAACATAAATATTTCAGAAATCTTTTGAAAAACTTGGTTAAAACTGAAGATGTTATTGTTATTAGACATACATTTTGATCAGGAATGAGGAATTTCAAACTGAATTCACCTCTTTATACTGAAATTTGAGCCGCTCACTGGGTTTCTCTGAGAAGTCAGAAATTAATCAAGCAAAACATTCAACCACTAAGACTATTTTTTTCAGGAATGCAAGTAAAAATTACTATAATTTTCAATAAATAATGAGCTTTCCTTTTTTTTTGTTAAACAGTAAATTTGAAAATTCACCAATCACAAAGACAGTTATATTTTAGCATTAAAAATATCATATCAATTAAAGAGTTTCCACATACAGATGTATTAACCATTACAGTAACATAAAATGATTTTAGTAATTACCAATGCTGTTGATTTAGGTCAGCCATGGCATAAACCTTACATTGGGTGGTGGTCTAATACATTTGTTTAGCACTGTACACATTTGTTTAATGCCCTCCAATCCAATTCAAGAATATCTTTGAGAAGATTTAGACTTGCTTTTTGCTGTATAAAGCAACAAAAAGTCTGAACATTTTGATTCTGTTTATGTGATGATGAGCAGGACAAAAGGCATAATACTCTTAATCCTTTTAAATTCAATATCTGAAGAACATTTTGAGGGTTTTCCTTCCAAGTTTTCAAAAATGTCCTTTCTGACCGAATCATAAACTGATCGGATTTTAAAGGTAAAAGGTCACTGGCTATTATGTCTATTTGTTCCTGGTGAACATGATATCTTATTGAGTTTTCTTTGAATTTTTCACACATATCTGCTTTGAGTCAAGGATTAACAAAATATTTTTGGGGGGGTACAAGATCACGGTTAACCTTGCAGTGCAGCTGGATCAACCTGATTCAGTGTCTGAAATTCGGCAGATCCATCTCTCTCTCTCTAATCTACAATGAATGTGAGTCACACAGAGCAGGAAGAGGGGGAACTAGACGACAGCCGGAAGTGACTGCTCGTACAAAGATTAGCATAGATGCTAACAACTTCTGTAGCAGTTTTATCACATTTCTTTATTAAATGAAAACCAAATAACAGCACTACAGACTTCTAAGTAGATGGGACATTTTAGCTCCACTTGTGACATGATATTTTTTAAGAAATGGCTCACGTTTTTTTCTTTACACCGTGGCGGTAGCACCTGTCTACTACAATACAATCTGATTGGCCTATGATAAATATGATTGACAGAATGATCATCCACTCACCTGCTGGACATGCTATTGAAAGGTTCTGCCCATTCCCAACACTTTCTGTGTGCTCTTTCCCAGAAAGTCTAGTGAAATATATAACGGTCTATCAGGTGTGTCAGGTTAGATCAAAGTCACAGTGACCTTCAACCTTAAAGATGTAATTTACCACAAAAAACACCCAAGCCTTTCTTCTGGCTTAGCTTGATGGATCCAATATCAACAACAGGCTCTTAATGACAGAACTTTAGTAACCCCACAACACTGATTGTCTAAGAGTGAGAAAGAATAAATTCAGTGGATTGAACTTGTTTCTCTAAAGGCTGCTGTCAGAGCCTCAGTATGAAACTCTTTTAGGGCCAGACAGATACTTTATGTGTTTCGATTTAGCGCTGTTAAACTGTTGACCATGACTTTGGTTTCCTTCCTGCTCACAGCTGCAGCACAGACGAAGAAACGTGCAGCAGACCGAGCGAGCACTCTGGCACTGGTCCCTCTCTCTGCAGGCCAAGGTAACACCTGTCACACATTCCCCTCTCACTGCTAAACCCTGCACTGAATCAGGATAATTGATGCTCATGTGTTTGTTTTGATGCGATTTCACTGCAGGTGTTGTGTGGATGGAGATTTTGGGTCACAGAGCAGCGCAGGAAACAAGAGGAGGCGGCCCGAGCTGCTCAAGTGTACAGAGACCAGCTGCTGAGGGAGGGAGTGACGTGTATCCTCACGTACGCCGCTCACATGAGCGATCTCACAACAAGCCTTACGCAGTACAGTCAGGAGCAGGTGGGTGTCAAGGCTAGGTAATATGTTGACTGTTTTTTTATATATACATTGAGTATGTTTTTAAATATTTTTTTTAGTTGAGTTTATTTTGATCATTGACCATTGTACAGGATTTAAATACACTGGTATACTGAAAATAAACAACATGCAATACATAAACATTAGGGTGACGCTTCTAAGCCTAAACGGAATAATAAACAAGGAACAAACGGGACTGAGATGATGTAGGCTGAAGCTTTGGCTTGTTACACCAACCCTTTATACATTCATTCTATAGAAGCTCCCTTTACATTCGTACAGATCAGGAAGCATCTATCACATCATCATTTAATAAAATATAGCTATTATTTATGGTCCATATGGGCGATTATGATGAGTTTCAAGGTCTACATATTTTATTATCTCACACATTGAACTCTGTCATTATCTGTGTCCTGCAGAAGTCCCAACGTCTCCACAGAGCGGTGAAGCGCTGCGCTCTTCGGTGGAAGCACAAAGCTTTGAGAAAACCACAGAAAGAGCAAGAGGTCAAACCTGAGCTGCCTAAAAAGAGTGTGCGCTTCAGTTTGACTGAAACACAGAGCATCTCTTTGTCTGAGTCTTTGGAGCAGGAAGCTGAGGATGGAGAGCTGAAGCAGCTGTGAGTGTGAGCACCTGCTCAGGCTGTGAAACTGTGTGAAACACCTGGAGTCAGACCTTTTCTTTTTCTGCTTTCCAGACTGCTCAGGCGTACACATCGACGTCAGCCGCGCCGCTGTGAGGAAGTGTTTGAATCACCAGTCAAAGCAAAGTAATATTGACTTAATGTTTATATTAAGGCTATTATTTGAACTCCTTTTCACTTTTTGAAAAAATGGTAACAGTGAAGAGGTCCAATGAACCAAAAGTTGGTCATTTTTAGTTTATAATCTTTAATACTTAAGAAACTCCTTCACACAGTCTAAATTGTACAAATACTTTGTTAATGTTTGAAAACGTTGCCATTGTATTTGTCTCTCTCATGGCAGTTTTTGGTCAAAAACATGACTTAAAATCTGAAGTTTCTTTTTATAGTATCAATCTTTAAAATAATTGAGACTATCTTGTTTGCATATGGTATCAAAAGTATCAGAAAAAAATGTGACAACCTGACCAGGACTGGGCATTACATTGAATTTTTTATCCAACAACTGTTTAACAGCTGAGTTACAGGAGGACATTTGATGTTAATGACCTTACATATAAACAAAAATCAACACTAATGTTTCAGCCTTAGCATTTTGGAAACAAAAACTTACCTTACAGAACAATAACACAAGTTCATATTATACAGGAAAAGTTCACATTTAAAGAGTTACCAAGAGTTTCTCAGAGTGTGACACGGTGTGTGTTGTTAAGGTGGCTACCTCAAGTTAGAGCTTTGTAGGAAATACTTGACCACATGATAATACATGTATATTTGAAATGATAATTTTGTTTTATTTCATTTTTATTGTTTATTGGAGACATTTACAAAGTATATAATAACATAAATCTTATTTAAATCAATACTTTTTTATCTTAAAGCAACTAAATGGAAGATTCATCATCTAATATTGGGTCGTATTATTTTCAATTATGAAAAATTTGAGGCAAAAACCTGCACACTGTTTGATCAGATTCGGACAACTTTATTTATCCAAAATAGGCTTTTCTGTTCACAGCCACAAAGTCTTACAAAGACAAATTAAACAAATGAAACAATCACAGTCACAGCAACATTTATGAAATCATGTTCACATGCTGGTTAGTCCAACATGGTCAACAGAAAAGAAAGCATCATAATTTATCAAAAAATGATGAGCACAGTGACTTTAGATGTTCTCAAATGAGCTACAAGCATGATTTAAAAACTGAAATAAGATAACTGAAAGAAGCAGAAGTCCTCTGGCAGCGCTCTCTCTGTTGCTTGAAACTATGATTTGAGATCTTTAAGTTCTAGTAGTTTGTGATACTACCAAACACACCTAAGATTTTACATCAATGTTGCCAGTTTTGTTTGTTTTTCAATTTAGACAGTGTCCTTGTTTGACCTTTTTTAATTTTGATGATCAAAAACAAAAAGTAATGGGAATTAAAGACTTCTGTTTTTGTTGCAGTTGTGTTCAGTTGTTTTAATTATTTATTTATTTTAACATGACAATTTTATTACAGTTATAACTCGGGCACTGTGACCAGTTCTCATGTCTCTACAAAGAATATACGTAGATATACTGTGTATTCTGTTTGGCCACTTTGCTAAAAAAAGAGATTTAGTTTATGTTGCCCAGCTTTAAACCTTACCACCTATAAAATACACAAGTTCATCATTTCAAATAGAGATCATCCTAAAATGTGTTATGTTGTTAACAATACTCTGCACACTAACTGAATCTCCTTTTTTTCTCAGCACTTCGCTCCATCTTGTCATCTCCAGAGCTGAGGCTGCAGCCTCCAAACCCTCCCGGCTCAATCCAGGGGAGTCTGGCCGTACGGTGTTTTCCACTTCTGCTAAAGCTCCAGTCACCTCCAAACACCACAACATCATCAGATCTAATATGCCAAGCACTGACACTCAGGTCGTAACCCTGACATGTCCTCGGGAATACCAAGATGTTCTTTTACCGCCCTCTGCTTTCATGACCGCTGGGACAGAAGAGACGGTAAGAACAACCTGTTGAACATGTCAGGATGACTGCAGGGATAAATTTAGTGACTGGATTTTTTTTTTTTTCTCTCTTTTTAGTTGAGAAAGAGAAATAAGTCAAGTTTTGGAGATGATCTTCAGCAACAATCATCAGCTTCAGCTCTTCTAGGTGCAATATTTTGTTCTCAGTTTAGCTGGAGTAAACATAATTATCTAGCCTGGATCATGAGAAATACTGACAAAATGGCTTTACGTTTTATTTTACTTTGCCTCTGAAAGGAGCAACTTTAGAAGAGGCAGCGATTGATTCAACTTCAGCTCTGACTACAGAACTTCTCAGCATCCAGCAGGATATGGAGATGTACCGACAGGACAAGAAGCAGCTCCGGTAACTTATCTGTGACAACAGTTACATACTGTACATACAACAAATAATCCACATACTGACTGATGTTGTGTTCTCTCAGGGCCTGGCAAAAACTCAGAGATGTATTACAAGTTTGGCTGAAGACGAGTGGGAAAGATGATGAAGTGGAAAAGGCCACTGTTTGTGAAGAGCTGAAGGAGGTAAGAGGGTAATTTTTTTAAACTATGGAACAAGAAATCAAGATCACATAAAAAGTAAGCTGTTTGGCTCTCAAGTGTTGTTTGTGGAAAGCCCTGAAGCCATGATCATCAACTGGCAGCCCTTTGTGTACTTGTATTTCTGGAGTGTTTTTTTTTTTAAAAATCAGTACTTTAACTTGAATATGTTTTGACAGATGTAGTGTACTAAATTACTTTGTCATAGCATCTGAGTGCTGAGTAAAAAGAATAAGATAAACGGCTGAACTGATGATTTCCATAAATTTGTGTTTTCGCAATTTTAGATTCTAAACTTCAGTTAAAATGCCACTTACTCAGTACTTATACAACACAGTAAACTAAAATGATACTTTTCAGTACTTGATAAAGCATGAATTAATAACAAGTTCAGGAGTTTGGAATTGTCACTTTAATTAAAATGAATTTGAACATGCATTTACATATATTTTTTTATTAATATTGTTAACCTATATTCATACTATTAGTGTGCGTTATGTAATTGGTCCTGTACAGCATGCTTATTCAAAACTATGCAAAATACATATTCAGACTTTTTAAATATTGAAATATATATATAAATCGGCTACTCTCTGCATATTATTTGAGTAAATGTTGTTACATATTGTACTATAAAACAAATAACTGGTTGACTCATCTCACTTCAGTGGTCGTCTTGAATTCATGACAAAGAAAATCAGTTCAAAATACTCTGTACTTTATGTGCATTTTAAATGCAGTGCTTTTTTCATTTACTTGAGTAGATCCATAGAGCACTACTTTTACTTTAGTAAAATTTCATCCAAGTAACTGTACTTTTACTTAAGTCCAATGTTTGTACTCTTTCCAACCCTGATGATCAGCACCCTGACATTATGTAAATTGAATAGTAACAAACTCAAAGTCAAAAAACACTTTTCCAGTCTTTGCAAACACTCAAAGCGCTTTTACACCACAGATCACATCCACGCTCACATTCACTCACCAGTGGTTCTGAGTTTCTACATGACTTGTCCATTATTATCTGCTAACACATCCATATCCTTCCACACCCACTCATGCAGCAGTGTGTGCAACTTTGAGTTAAGTGTCATGCACAAGGACACACTGACATGTGACAGCAGGTGCTGGGCTTGAACCCTTGACCTTCAGATTGATAGTTGAGCGAACCACAAAACTGAACCAACGATGCTCCTCTATTCAACAACTCAGCATTAAATGCACATAACAGAAAAAATATATCGTATAAATAGATATACTACACCTGTGTTGGTTCATGTTTGCTCTGCTGCGGTGAACAAATGTTTTTTAATTTTTCTCAGCTCTGGTCTTAAAAAGTCTTGAATTTGTTTTCTGTAAGTGTGTGGGAACCCTCTGAGTCACTGTTGATGTTTTTCATGTCGACAGTTGGAGGCGCGGATCCACAGTCTGTCCACGGAGCTGGGAAAAAAGAAACCAACAATGCTGCTTCACGTGGAGAGGATCCAACATTTACAGTCTGTCCTCCATGCCTCAAAAATTCCTCTTCTGTGTAAGAAAGCAGAAGATAACCTGTGTTTACAGCATGAGTGGAAATAACTGCAGGGTTACCACAGACCCATACGAGGTCTTGGACTGGATATTTAGGAAGAGGGTTGACAAATATATTTGAAAGTCTTCCTTTGACTGTTGGAGCTCTTATACTTGAGCAGGCACTTTGACATGTCTGAATATGAAATCTGTATGGACTTAAGTATTACAGGGTTTTTATGTAATTTCTTTTAATTAAAAAGTTAAGTTTATTAGGTACAGACAAACTGAAAAGGAAAAGCAAGCAATAAAAAATTGGCATCAAGATTAAACACACAGGAAATGGTTTCAATATGTACATGAAAAACTTTGAACTCTCTACAGTGAGAATTACAGCTTTTTAGTCCAACATGTAATCCAAAGAGTATGAAGCATTGCAGAATTCATATTACCTTTTCTTTGTGTGCTTCTTAAAAGGTTTTAATTTGGTGTTAAAAGTGTCAGTGACCTGTGCCCACAATTTCAAAATGGTAACCACATTCTGTTGGTTATGTGCTATTGTGTATTTTTTTTGTAATAAAAACTGAATCTGACTGTCAGTGACATACTTTCTTCATGAATGTTCATATATCTGTATGGTGTATTGTTTGCTTAAAATGTTCGATTGCACATTTGAACCCCTTCTGCATACACACATGAGGAAACAATGACTTGCTAATTTCCACAATAAAAACAAGGTCATGTTGGGGATCTTGAAGAATTTAAGGTGACTGAGTAAATCCTGAAACATCAAACCTAAATTCCTCTCTGCATCTTTAGTCTTAAGATTTACAGAAACTAAAGCCAGGGGTCATCTTGGTAGCACATGGTGCTAAATATGATCCACATGTGGGAAAGAGTGACTTAACTGTTTTCAGAGGAGCTGCGCTTGCGCAATACACTCTATTTATCCGTCAGTGCAAGTGCCTCTAATACAGCGAGGAGTGTGAGGGATTTAAAGCTGACAGAGAGGACTGCCATGTTGTGCTCAGCAGGCTGAATTAGACAGGTTTTAGTTACATTAGAGCAGAATGAGAGGACTTGGAGCTATTTTACTCTTTTTCATGTGTGTTTGCTGCATCAGGGGTAAGTTTTGATTCTAAACTTGTTTATTTTACTGGATTATGTAGATGACTATGAAAATTTTAACTCATTCTGTAAAATATTATTTCAGTATGTGGATGTAACTTTATTTTTGTTGCTAAAGTTTGAGTTTGTTGTGTACTTAAACAAAACTTGATCATCTTCAAGTTTTGTTATTGATCTTCGGCTATTCAAATCTGCAGATGCACAGCCTTGCATTAAGTTAAATTATGTAGAAAATACATTTATTTCTTTTGCATGTCAGCGAAGAAGACCCGATGGTGCACAGTGTCTGACCCCGAGCACAGGAAGTGTGCAGAGCTGGCCAAAGCTCTGGTGGCAGTGCTGCCGCCCGCTGCCGTGGCAGCTTTTGCCCGACTCTCCTGCATCAGAGCGTCCAGCACAACAGACTGCATCGATAAGATCAGGGTGATAAATCCCTCAGTATTGTGACTACAGCTGAATGAAGCTGTTTTGAACCCTCTATGTCCATCTAGTGAATGAATTCATACATTTATGAATGTTTAACTTTTGTTGCACACATCTAAACAAAATAAACATGAAAAAATAGTAAACCACGTTTTTAAGATACAAAATATTCATATTGTGGTAAAGTGGTATAATATTTTTGTCCTTGAAAAGATAATAAATATTAGCCTGTTGTTCAGTAGGGCACTTGGCCTCCTTCAGGTTCAACTGAAGAGGGTGGAGGATATGTGAATATAAAGCATGTGACTGATTTTACTTATTTAATCACACCTCCTTTTGACTTATTTTGTAAGTAATTCTCTCACTGGAATCACAAGATTTTTCTAATTTACCTTAATTTTTATTTTTTTTTTACTTATATGGATGTAGAGTCAAAGTGAGTTCATTTATGGATATACAGAAACAGTGTTATACTCATTTACATTGAAATATCAGGAGTGAATACAGACATATCCAAGTATTGTTTGATTATGATCTTACTTATAAAGCCTAAAAGCATATAAAGTGATTAATATTCATCACTGTACCTCATGAGAATTTTCCCTCCAAGCAGTTGAGCCCCAAGGATGTCCATGTGCCGAGTGGGAAACAACAATGATCATGAATAATTTCTTAATGCTTTTTTTAAACTGATATGTTTGAAATATGATTAAAACACTCACAGTGTTCCACGGTTTTACTTCATATATGATAATGCAAATCCTTTTCAATGTTGTGTGGACTCTAAGAATCTTTCAATTTAACTTTAGCCTTAAATTATAAGTAAAGTACAGTCAAGCGAAGTAGTCTTGTTTATGTGTGAAATGCCAGTAAACATTGGCCTGTTGTCTGACACTGCAGTAGCTGGTGACAAAAATCCCCTGCATAGTTCCTCAATCAGTTTTCTTTGCCAGGTATATTAGACATACAAGGAGTTTTACTCTGCATGGATCTCTAGGTTGGGAGGATATTAAATTGTTTAGAGGAATGACCTTTAAGTAGAGAATAAATAATCTATTGTGCAGGCACAGTGATGCAGAAATTACATAAAAAACAGAGTGGACGGTTTCAAGATAGAAAATGATAAGATTTTATGATACTAATATCATTAACGATTCTGCTTATTGATACAATTCCTTCATGAATCCCTTGTCAGTTCCTGTGGATTGCCTGCATGGGCAGAAGTTGGCTTACACTGGTTTTCAGTTGCAATAATATCAAACACATGACACATGTCACTTTATAGTCAGTCCCATGCTGCATAGATAAATACTTCTGCGGGTTGCTTGTGTTTCCCATTAAACAATGGGCATTACGCATATTTTTACCGAAAAATAAGCCAGAATTTTGTCTACTTCTGTATTCTGTCTGCCATGATCACATTTTCTTCTTCTTTGTCATCATTTCTGTTGACTGCCGCTGATAAGAGCATGAAACACTTGATTTACAAAGAATGCAGAACAAGGTGGAAGGAATTGATACGGGAATTATTAAGCAAAGAAACTAATGATATCGATTCCTAAGTGAAATTGGTTTTGATTACATCCCTTGGGCAGTTGCATGTTGGTTGGAGGATGGTAATAAATCTTTAAAAGAGTGACCCTTGACTGAATAGAAATAATAGTTTCCACATGATAGATGGAGGATATGTGACAAAAAAAGTATGCATACAAAATTTAAAAGTAACTGCCAAATCGTAGTCACAGTGTCAAACAAATTAAACCAAACTAAAACATGGTGACTTAAGTTTAATCAATTCTATTATCAGTGTTATTATGTTGAAGGCACCCTTACTGAACACCTCTCATGTTATTAGGATTAAACATATGAATACTTGTACTTGCAGAAAGTTTGTCCTTATTGTGTTTTTAAACAGCTGAGATGATTTACTGAAACTAAATGTGTGTCAATTTGAGATAAAACAAAAAGGTAAAAATGAGAGAGACTGCATGTATATGCGTGTTAGTCTTAAAATCAAAGGACTATGATGCCCAGGCTTACAGAACATCCCCAGGTAATAATTACTTAAAGTGACAACTCTTTGTTAAGCTGTAAGCCACAAGAGAAACTGGTCCTGACCAGGTTAAGAGTTTAGAGTCAGTCACCGCCCTGGTGCCTAAACTAGGACCGAAAGCAAAAGGTCAAGTAAACATAAATAAGAGTGCAATTCAGATAAACATGTTATCACTTTCATCAGTGTGGTACAGTCAGCAAGAGGGTCATGATATATTGAGATCGATAATCTTAAAAGAAAACATAGTCTAATACCAGAGATAATCAATAACCATGATTTAAAAAAAGATAATCCATACATTGTTTATTAACCCCTCCAAAGCTCTTCATCTCTTCATTCATCCCCTATTGCCTCAGTGAGAACCACTAGCAGTTTTTACAGACATT
The DNA here is from genome assembly GCA_037902135.1 of Cetoscarus ocellatus. Lineage (NCBI taxonomy): Eukaryota > Metazoa > Chordata > Actinopteri > Labriformes > Labridae > Cetoscarus > Cetoscarus ocellatus. The sequence goes on from JBAMNC010000559.1 coordinate 1,555,387, forward strand.
TTCAGGTGATTGTATTAATTTTAGTCCTTTGCATTGATCATCTAAAAACAGCTCATGGGAGCTTGAAGGTGTCAGGGGATGTTTGCAAAGTGAGCAAAACTTCTAATTTTAAAAAGCGGCTAAATGTTTGACAGAAATTGTTTTCACAGAGACACCTGGTATCAATTGAAGAATTAGCTTCAACATCATCTCTCTGAGTAATGGAAACCCTTTCCTGGTTTATTTTGATGTTTTACATGTGCAGCTGTGTTGCATGTTAATGTTTTACTAAAACTGTAACCTGTTTGAAATTACTGCTGCTATAACATCATCATCTGGAACAGTGAAAGTCTTTGGATATTTGCTGCATTAATCAGTAACAACATGTACAGATAAAAAAGTTCCAGATGATGTTTTCTGTTTAGTCTTTTGGGGTATGAACAGCACAACAGTCAGATGTCTGCAGTTATGTCTATTTCTGTTCCAGGCTAACCGTGCTGACATAGTGACGTTAGATGCAGGAGAAGTTTATTCCGCTGTAAGGCAGTTTGGCCTTGTTGCCATCGCCAAGGAGATTTATAGTGATGGTAGGTTCACATCACATCTCTGAGACACTTCAGTTGGCTGTCCAGCTGGAGTGTAAGTTATTTCTCTGTCTGTGTCTGATCCTGCAGGAGGCTGTATTCTGTCTGTGGCCGTGGTGAGGAACAGCACTCTGGATATCCGCAACCTGCAGGGTCTCAGGAGCTGTCACAGTGGGGTTCGATGGACTGCTGGATGGAGTCTTCCTCTTGGCTTCCTGCTGTCCAGAAACTACCTGAGCTGGTCAAAGGAGCAGCCGCTCAGTCAGGGTAAAGAACCTCCCCTGTGTGGTGAAGTTTCTTTTCCCTCTTCTTCGTAAATTCTGTCCTCTCTCACTTGTTCTTCTCCTCTGGAGCAGACGTCAGTACCTTTTTCAGTGGAAGCTGCATCCCTGGAGCTGCAGCCATGGCCCCAGGTCTGTGCGCTCTGTGCCAAGGCCAGAGGTCCTATATCCGCCAGAAGAATTACCACTGTGAAACGTCCCACAGTGAGCCTTTCTACAACAGCCAGGGAGCCCTCAAGTAAAGTAGAGCAGCAAGCTTTAGACATGTAATTCACTCCTTCCACGATTCAATAGTTAAAGTCCGAACAACATAAAAAAAACTAACTTCCTCTTTGTCCTCTTTGGTTTGTCACAGATGCCTCAGGAGCGGAGCAGGAGATGTGGCATTTGTGGACCATTTAGCTTTGGAAAGAAATGAAGGTAAACCATTTTATGTACACACACACACACACACACACACACATATATATATAGATATATAGATATATATATACAATGCTGCTTGAAAGTATGTGAACCTCTTGAGCAGTTTAGATGTTTCTGTTATTTCACCATGATTTTCTTAATTTATCATCACCAGTTTTTATATGTGAAATGTCAGACATATGTTTATCAATTCCATGTAACTGTTTAGTGGGACATGTTTAAGTAGCTCAAAAACTACATGAAATATGGAATTAGTGTGCAAAAGTAAGCGAACCCCCAGCTGCATTGCTTAAGTCAAGTAGGTAACAGACTCAGGTGAAACACATTTGGGTGCTTATTTAGTCATTTAAGCAGACCAATGAAAAGAGACATCATTTGGAAAAGGTTTGGCCTGCACTAATTTAAAAAAAAAAAAGAGGAAACCAACCAAATCACTGTGGTCTCATACAAATCAATAATGCCAAGATCAAAGGAGATATCTGAGGACATTAAGAAGAGGGTAGTGACAGCCCATCAGTCTGGGGAGGGCTACAAGACCATCTCCAAAAGATTCCAGCTCCACCCATCCACTGCAAGACAAATAATTTGCAAATGGAGGGCCGCCAACATGACAGCAAAAAAATAAAAAATAAAATAAATCAGCTAAAGGCCAACCCACACATCACCTCTATAGAGTTGCAGACTTCTCTGATAGCATCTGGGAAAAATGTGCATGCATCTACAACCAGAAGAAAATTGAACAGCCATGGCATTTATGTGAGAGTTGCTAGAAGGAAGGCTCTGCTCTCAAAAAAGAACAAAGCTGCCCGTTTCAACTTTGCCAGAGAGCACCTTGACAAACCAGATGCCTTCTGGAAGTCTATTCTCTGGACAGACGAGTCCAAAATACAGTTAGTCGGTCAAAAACAGTGACCACGTCTGAAGGTTCACAAACTTTCAAGCAGCACTGTGTGTGTGTGTGTATATATATATATATATATATATATATATATATATATATATATATATATATACACACACATATATATATATATATATATATATATATATATATATATATATATATAGAGAGAGAGAGAGAGAGAGAGAGAGAGAGAGAGAGAGAGAGAGATGGAATAAAAATCTCACAGAAAAATGGGAAACACCAGTCAAACATTGACACTGAAACCCTAGAAATGTCACATACTGGTCTCTGTTTTTTAAGTAACTTCTTACCGAATTCAAGATATTTTGTAATCTATCATAAAAAATGCTTTATTATGGATCAACATATACTGTAGCTGCAGTTTTATTTGTATATGTAATTTGTAGAAGAGAAACAGGGCTGAAGTTTGTGACGTGGTGTCTGTCAAATCTAACTTGAAAAACTTTTTTAAAAAAGTAGATACATCTGTGTTAAAAAGGATAATAAAAATACTATTGTTATAGCTAGTTACATAAGATCAGAGCCTGAAAAAACACACCTTGAAAACATCAGTTTGTAATTTTAGAAAATTCCTCAATCTTTTTTTAAGTACAAACAAAAAAACATGGGAACATTGGCTATCTACCAGACATCCTGAAATGTATAACCAGTGTTTGAAAGATAACCTTCTTTTGTCTGCCTCTCTTTTGTTCTCTCAGACAGTGACAGAGACTTCAAGTTGCTGTGCACAGACGGCACTCAGGCTCCTCTCAGCCACTACAGAAGCTGTAATCTGGGTCGAGGTCCAGGAGGCGGCATGGTCACCAGACTCAACTTTCGCAAAATAGCTCGCAAATTTCTCACCACTGCACAGGTACATTTACACACTTTGTTTCACGTAGCTGTCATATTACCCACTTAAAATATTTGTTTTTGTTTTTGAGATGCTGTTTGGCTCAAGAGGAAGAGAGAGGCAGCGCTTCCAGCTCTTCAGCTCCTCTTCTTTTGGAGAAAACGACCTCCTCTTCAAAGACATGACGGATAAACTGGCTGTTCTGCCGGACGACATGGACGTCAGTCAGGTGCTGGGGCTGGATTATGTGGCCCTCCTCAAAGGTCTCGGGCATGAAGGTACCTCGAAGTCTTTCCATATTGTTGTTACATTTTATTTTCAGTCAGTCTGTCTGTAATTTTATAACATTGTCAAACCTCTGTGTGTGAACAGGAAGTTCCCTGGAGGATAGTGTTGTGCGATGGTGCTGCATCAGCCACGCAGAGCAGAAGAAATGTGAGCAGTGGGCTCTCAACATTAAGTCAGACCCCCTGGTGTGTGTCAGGGCTGTCTCAATGCGTGACTGTATTGAGAAAATTAAGGTCAGTCAATTAATAGGTTTGTTCCAGGAGGCTGAAAAATGTCAGTATGTCCGATAACGTATGATTAACTACTTCCTCCTTTAGTTATCTGACAAACATCACACTTTGTTCCAGAGAGATGAGGTGGATGCTGTCTCACTGGATGCAAGTCACACTTTCATCGCAGGCAGATGTGGTCTGGTCCCTGTGGTCACAGAATATTACGGTCAGACTGGGTTCTAATTCTGCCAAAGCATATCCTCACAATTTATATAAACAAAGTCAAATGAAAAATATAGCCATTACATTTTCTTCATCATAATGCTTTCTCATGAAATTTATCAGGTTGAAAACTGTTATTTGGTCATTGATAGAGCCAAATTAACTTCATACAGCGTTTACACAATTATTTGAAAGCATTTTTTTAGCCAGTTGCAAACTATGACAATTTAGTAAATGTTTTTGGTGACTTAAAATGCTATCTACCAGTGGACAGAAAGCCAAAATGCAGACATAGCCTGAGATAGACAGAGCATAGCCTAAGGCTGGATCAGAGATACTAAGTATATAAAAACTAGATTTTTTTCATAAATTATTGTAAACAAACTCTTGCAGTCATCAAAAATGACTTTAAAGAGTTAAGGCAGAATAGAGTGGTGCAGGGATGACATAGGCCAACGCAGAAGTTTGCATTATGCTCGTTCTCTCAGCTAAATACCTGATTTTTTTGTAATGTGCCTTTGATCATTGTTGATAATGCGGTCTGTAGCAAACAAACAAATGTGAAATTTTAATGTTAAAACATTAATCCCAACAAACCAAACTACTTTTCATTATTTTTTTAGCTTAAAAATAATCAATGAGAGTAAAAAGCTACTGTGTACCATGAAGCTACTAACTATCAGATGGTGGTTCAACTTAGAAGCAACTACTATATTTCCAATGTATGACGTCTTGTTGTGACCTCTTGTTTGAGAATGATCTCTCATTCCAATGAACTGATCAAGTTGGTTGAAGCAATAGTCTGTGAATTATTGTTTATTAAAAAAACAATCAGAAATACATGCAGCAGGGTCCCCGGCCATTTTGGTTTTTAGCAGCCACCCTTTAAAACACACAACAACACTTGAATATTAAAAAGAGGGTAATATCTGATGCATTTTATTATTCCAGATTAAAAATTAAAATCTTGTGTGCATGTCTTAATCAGGAACACTATTTCAGGCATTTATCTAAAACCAGTTTTCCAAATCCATATATTTCAGCCTAGGGAAACTGGAAGTGCTAAATGCTAACTCACTTTTGTGTTTTTAGACTCATTCCTGTCACTCTATAGGGGCTCCTTACACACCAAATTGTTCCCACTTTTGTGTCAGTGGTGTGCAAATGAGTGTGAGAGTGTATGAATGAAATTAGCTATGTTGATGTACGACTTAGACAGAAACTTTAACCATTTGTGTTTTAATGTGGTGTGAATGTATAAGTGTGAGCTGCTGTGCAAAAGCCTTTTATTTTGAGGATTACCGTAAAAGCGCTATACAACCCAAGTCCATGTTTAAGTTAAAAAGCTGAGAAGCCTTGAAATGTCATAATGACACATACCATAGCTAGAAAATTTTTGAAATAAATGATAACATAAGCCAGGAAAAGATCAAAAACAAAAATTAAGGCATAACTTGTTGACACAACTTAATGAAAATTACAATATGGATGTGAAATATATATTTATTATTATACGCTTCAAATATTTTCTCAGACTTGGACCCTCTTTGCACTTTTATAATGATTTTTAGAAATAATCAACAGATGTGTCTTTGAACTGAAAGCAACACTTTTGATCGATCATTCAAAAATATGGACTTTTCCTCTTTGATCTTAGAGAAACAGAGAGAATGTGTTCCTGCCAATGGATCAACCCACTTAGAAACAGATGGTAAGTGGAGTAAATATAAACCTCTGTAGTTTATGTGATCATAGTCTTTATATTCAGACTTTCTATCTCTCCGCAGTGCTTCCATCTGTGGTGGCTGTGGCGGTGGCAAAGCGCTCCAGCAGGAGTGTTTTCATTGGTAACCTGGGAGGCCGTCGCTCCTGTCATGGTCACATGTACAGCCCTGCTGGCTGGCTGCTGCCATACAGACACACACTGAGCCTGGAGCACAACAACAGCACCCCCTGTGACCCAGACCAAGGTACTACCACAACAAAGTTCATACTTCACATTTACACTTACAGCATTGTCTCTGTGACTTTTTGGACACTTTATTTTGCCATCTGCTCGTTTTATAAGCACTGTATTACAGTACTTTACATAACATCGCTGAAAGAATAGTTCTCTTTTGTCCCCTCAGTCTACAACAACGTGTTCTGGAAAGGCTGTCTCCCCGGCTCTCAGGGGAATCTGTGTAAAGTGTGTATGGGAGGCACGGGGGAGGCTGCTACCAAACGCTGTGCCGATAACCACAATGAGCGTTACTACGGCAACATGGGGGCCTTAAGGTTTGGCTAACCTAAACCAGAGTTTTCTGTTTAGCTGTAATACAACACATATATGAGATTTGACTGGGAAAAAAATGTTAAGCCTATTTTTCTCACTCATCTTTATAATATGACGCAATTAAGAATGTTGTGGTTTGATGTTTCTCTGTTTTCATATTGCAAATAATAATATCCTAATTTTCTTCTTTTTAAGTGGCCTCTGGACTTTATTAAATATATTAAAGATCTCTTCTCCAAAAGGCTTTTTCAGTTCTATGAGAGAACTGGGAGGGCTGGAATATATAGTCTTGGTTGACCATTTGTATGCAAATGATCAAGGTGTCACAAGAGAACTGAAAGTGTAAGAGGTTCGGCCCTGGTCTTAGGGCATGAATGAAAACACCCTAGCATTCTCGGTCCTTTCAGGGTCCTTGTTTTTACATCACTTAGAATGTTGCGTTTGCTATTCTGATGGAGAGAGTCCAGGACTGCATTGTTGATGAGTGATAAATGGTGTCTTGGACCACCTCTTTCGTTCAGAGATGATTTTTCTGATAATAAATTGTTTTATTGAAGAAGCCATCCTTTGTCTAAACCCAGGGTCAAATATTCAGTTTTAATGACTGCTAGAGTATGTTCACAATTTCTCTTGTTCAATAAACCATCTCTCTTCATATTTCCCTGATCCACCTGTATTCTCAATCTGTTAGAGATGCTCTGTTGGAGCTCCTGCCACCTTTGGGCCCCCCTCCCCATGTGGGCCCTGTCCGTTCTGGCTGGTTGACCAGAGGACTCTGTGGTAATTGGTCTGTCCAGCTCTGCTCAGCCCCATGTTGTCAGCAACTCTGCATTAATTCATTCATTCTTTACTCTGCACTGGGCTTGCCACTCTGAGCCCATAGGCTTAAACTGCTGACAAAACAATGACAGCACTCTGTGGCAGGTCTATTCAGGGGAAACAAGCTCCTTCAGGCAGCTCCTGGGGCTGTAAACAGAGGGAGAACTTCATATGCCACAGTGCAGAGAAGTACACTATCATAAGGTGAAGGAGACATCTAAAACACACTTAAGGGGCATTTAAGCTCAAAAAAACAAAATACAGGCTCTTTAAAGGTCCCTTCATGTTTGCAGAGAAACTGTATGTTGTTAAGTAAAAAGATTTTTAAAAAGTCAATAAAAGAAAACCAAAAATATTCCTCAGTGGCTTTAAAAACAAAAGATGGCAGACAGATGTCACTTCTGGCAGTAACACTCCTTGCAATTGACACCAGTGACAAAAAAGACAGTTGACCCAGAGAGAGATTCTAGACCACTTTATTTGAAGACAGTTTACTTACAATAGACTTCAGTCTGGAAAAATAAACTGTCATCTGCTGAGGTAGAGGCTAGTGTTTTATGTAAAAGCACTAAGTCATACTTTTAGATCATCAGCTCAAACTTTGGTCTAACAACAAACATACCTGTGAGGCCAAGAAGTTAAATGTGTGACATTATTTGGCTGCAGCGATTCTTTGATCTTTTCTATACTCTTTACGTATAAAGGTGCCTGGTTGGAGATCCGAGTGGTAAAAGCTACGGAGACGTGGCCTTCCTCGAGCAGCACAACCTTCAGGACAACATCCTCAGTGAGATATTCAGCATAGATTTATGACCTGATGTCAACATGTTTTATCTTTGTTTTGTGTTTACTAGTTATTATGTTTTAATTGTTCAGGTTTGAGCTCATCTGGTTGGGCAGAGGGTTGGACATCATCAGAATTTGAGCTGCTGTGTGGCGATGGTCGTCGGGCCCCGCTGTCAGAGTGGGAGAGCTGCAACCTCGGCAAAGTTCCTCCTAACACGATCATGACCCGGCCTGTGTTAACAGCGAGAGTGTACGATTTCTTGATGAAGTCACAGGTCAGCACATTGGAGGACTTTAAAGTCAGGGTTCTTCTTTCCAACGCAGTTTCATACTTAACTTAAGTTCTAAGGTGTCTGAGGTGGAGCTGCTTGATCATGACAAAATTTAGAATTGCAGTAATTTTGATGAATGTTGAGATCAGGATTATTAAAAACGATAACTAACAGATTTTACATCTGTCTTTAATGTGCATTTATTGAAATTTAACACTATTAGAATATTGATTCTCAGACTGTGAATTGAAAAAGACAATTTCATACAAAAATGATATGTAAAATTTACAAGTATAGAAAAATGATTTCACTGTGATCCTCAGTCATCATTTCATCATGATGATCTTATTTTGATATTTGTGGGTGGCAGTAAGTGCAATGCAGTTTTGATTGCACAGCCCTAGTCTGTCCACATGTAAGCAGGTGTTTTTGAAAACAGCTGTTAATGTGCATTTTGGCTTTATACTGATGCAAAATGAGTTTTAGTTCACTGGAAACCCACATTTTGAGAAACACATTCTGGGATGAGCATTCTCAGTAGCTCCATTTTGACAGTGTTTATGTGAGGGTAGGAAAAAACAGTGTTCTGGGCTGTAGATGTCAAAATGTGTGCAGGTCTCTTTCCTGTGTGACACCACAGTATGTCCTCATTACTTCTGTTTGCAAGATATTTGGGATGCTAGACTTTTGCTGCTTTTATCATTGCTTACTGGACTATTTTTAAACATACAACACTCTGATGATACTAACCCTGCCTACTACTCTTTGGATGAGACCCAAGGTGGTCAGTTACATCATAAAATACCAACTCTCTAAAAGGCAATAATTATTTGGTAATTTATTGGTCTTTGTGAACAAAAAATGCAGTTTAACCTCTGCACTCCCTTTAAGGCCATATACACATGTTACTTTTCAAAACTGATTTATTCCATAATCCAGTTTACAAGTTTAGTTTTCAAAAACATCTTTGTTCTCATTCAAAGGTTTAATGCAATGTTAAATGCTCAGTTGCATGCAACATCATCCTTGAGGTGAAAATTTCTCTCCATTCTTCTGCTTTGTCCATGTCCTTATCAAATTTATTCCACTAACCTGGAGTCCAACTGAAGTTGCGGTTTGACTTGTTACCATGTTAATTGGTGTTCACAGATGCTCTGTGCAAATGTTTAGTTTTCAGTTGAGATCACATCTAATGACCTTGTGTTTGTCCGATAATATAGTAATAGAAAATGGGCAAGTTCTCTTGTTTCAACATCTGTTTTATCTACATCAACCACAGACGCAGTCAGCTAAAGGTCACCAGTTAACATGGTCACCGTTTAAACTGTAACACGTTGGTGTGGTTTCTAATGTCAGAATGAAGAAGCATGAGCCTACAGGCACATAACTGTGCCTGTAGGCTCAACACCACAACTGTCTTGATAACGAAGGTGATAGAGTTGCTCACAGAGAGACCAGTGCGGTGTGATGTTCTGATCTCAAAATGCTGTTGTCTTGGCCTACACAAGAACACAGTACAGAGTTTCTGGAAATCTTCACCCTTGCAGGAATTTTCCAAAATGTACAAAAGGCCAAAATACACAAAGAAGCTATGTGTTCAAATAAACCCACCTTCACATGGCCCAGTGCTCTCCATTTTGTAGGTGGCAGATTTTGATCAGTCAAACATGAAGATTTGTTCTTGTTAAAAGCTTTGGTACTTTTGATTTATTTTATCATTGACATAGCTTAGGTGGTATCAAAGTAAAAATGTAAAATGGAAGAATTTTGACAACATCATTTATTTATAGATTGAAGTGTGATTTTAAAAACATTTATTATTATTACATTTTGTGACCCTCCAGGAAACTTTATCAGCCAACCCAAACACAGAGTTTAAACTCTTTGAGTCTCATCAGTACGGAGAAAGTGATCTGCTGTTTAAAGATGCGACTCAGTGTTTCGTCCACACGAGTCACATGAGCACACACTCCATCCTTGGAGACGAGTTCTACAGTCACATAGAAAGTGTCTTCAACTGCACACGCTCTGGTAAGACTAGGATCAGCAGAGCAAGTCAGTAATCAAAGTAAGCACAATATCAACGGTCAGATATTTTAATAATTTCATCTTTTCTCATAACAGATATCCTGGAGTTTTGTGATCAGGACGTGTGCAGCATTTTTTAAGTCATCACCTCTCCACTTAAACACCTTCAATAAACTTGTCTTATCTTTGCTCTGCAACTTTGGACGACCACCGGAGTCTTCACGGCTAAAACCAGGACTTAATTAAAGCTGAAGTGGCTGACATTTTGCAGAGGATTTCTCTGTATTTTGTTTTCTTAATGTTTTCAGTATGTTTCTTAAAGGTAAACCGGTGGTGGATTTTGGCTGATGGTCACTTTGGCACCCTCTGTGGTCAAAGTGTACACACTATCTCATTCCTGACCTCTTTGTGTAAGAAGGGTTTTATGAAAATTATCTCACCTGTCTTGGTTCTTAAATGCCAAAAACACAATTCACAATAAAACTATGGAGTGGGAAACTTAAGTCTTTTTTCAGTGCTCTGTTAATCTCAGATTTTATGCATTAAAATAATAATAGCCATCAGGTAGACCAACTGATTATTTGATCATGATAGTCTACTACAGTAAGTCAGATAGAGGTGTGAGCATTACTTTCAGTCTGTTTCATAACCAGATAAATATGCCCCTTGAGTCTAGGAAACAGGAAAATGTTTAATATTAAAATGTATAAAGTTAACAAGAATCTGCAAAAATATGATTAGAAAAGATAGGACATTTGAAAAAAATGCCACCAAATCTTTCATGCTATTTTGATATTATAGAATGATTTTGACTGCTTTTTGACAGTTGTCTTAACAGGCTTAACCAAAAGTAAGAGAGGAACAGTTTGTTGTGTAATTTCAAATTAAAAGCCCTCTTAAATATGGATAACAATGATGTATTTCATCTACATGAGATATGAAAAAAACTCTGTTACCACTGACTAATTTCAGTGCAGACTAGTTGGGAAGGGTCCACCCCAACATGCGATCCACCTATTTCATAGCAATCTGATGTGGCATTTCAAAATAAAACCCCTTGAAATACCCAAAATATGGATTATCATTACCCATGATTTCAGTTTAAGATGAAAAATAACCTCACTATTACCGCAGACTAATTCCAGTGCAGAATAGTTTGGGTCCATCTCAGCTTGTGATCCACCCAATTTCATAAAAATCTGATTGGACATTTAAAAATAGAAGCCCTTAGGAATTTATAATTTATAAGAAATTTGCTTTATTGATTGATGATTTAAAAAAAATAAATACATCAAGTCCCAATACACAGACCAATGCTGATGTAGAGTCATCCACCCCAACATGTGATTCACCCAATTTCACGGCTGGCTGACAGGGCATTTCAAAATAAAAGCCCTAAGAAATACCATAACTTGTGTTATGATTATTCATGATTTCAAAATAAGATTAAAAAGAACTTAGAACAATAAAAATTAATTAAGACTAGTAACTGGGAGTTAATTTTCTTTTTTAATAAAGACTAGTAACTGGGAGTTTATTTTCTGTTTTATTTTGAAATCACCAATAATCAAAGCAAAATTCAACAAATTCTAAGGGCTTTTATTTTTAAATGCTATTAGATTGGCATGAAATTAAGTAGAATCACATGCTGGGATGATCTCAAGCATGTGTGCTCTGGAATTAGTCTGTGGAAGCCGGGAGTTTATATTCTATCTTTTTTCGGAAGAATAAATGGTGAAAACACAATTTCTGGTGATTCCATAGGCTTTTATTTTGAAATGCCACATCAGATTGCCATGAAATTGGATCCCATGTTGACCGCAGTGTAAAACTCTCCTGTATACTTCAATGCGATTTTGGAGGGGGTCCTCGTATTGTTCTTTCCCTAGGCCCTCATATTTACAAACACCGCTCCCACCCTCACAGCTCTGCCTCTGGTGCTCAGCTGTTCTGACGTCACCACGCTATTTGACGTCACCGTGGGAGTGTTCCACCATCGGGAGAAATGAATGGTCATCAACACAATCCTCTCAGCGTCCACGTAAGTTTAAAGCAGAAAAACAATGGTTTTGAGAGGTGGTGTGTGAATGAAATGTGTTTCAATGTGCTGTTATCCTGTCTGCTCGGTGTTTAGGTCCATAAACGCTGATTATGCTGCTGAAGCTGCCGCCTGGCGGGCTGCCCTGGGTGCCTGTAGCTAACCATGGCTGAGGCTCAGCTTGTTTTTTTAGCTCCAGTTTAGCCTGGTGCTAACTGACAGGCGGACAGTAAGCGCCTGTTTTATCACCCGGGGTAGTCTGGGTGGGCGAGGATAGGTGTGTTTACATTCAAGTCAGGGGGAGGGCAATTCTAGTTTCAATCTGTGGGGACAAAATGATTGGAGGTCAGAGTTTGGGGACAACACCCAGGCCGGATTCAGTGACATTTTCAGAGCAGGATGTGCTAAACAAACTGATCCAGCTAACCGCTTTGACTTTGTCCTCAGTGGAGTTCAGAGCTGCCCGATATTATCACCATCGCTAAGGAGGAGACTGTAAGCCAATGCAAACCTACACTGTGGGAGCTGCAAGATCAAATACGCCACCATGAAATACAAGACTTCATGGTGTGATTAAGGAAGCCTTGTGGGAGTATGTGTGACAGATGGCTACCAGATACCTCCAATCTAAATTCACCCTGTGTGTTTGAGCTTTTCACACCTGAGAGGGATGCTGTATTATGGTGTTTATAGAGAGACTGGCTGCTGCTGCTGCTGCAGGACAGCAAAATGGAGCTGCATTTTCATGGTAAATGTCCATATATGGTGTAAAGATAATTTTGACACAAATGCCTTGTAAGAAACCGTATATAGTTTAAGGCCTTTATTAGGTAAAGCAGGGATGGGCAACTGGCGGACCGGGAGCCATATGTGGCTCCTCCATGCTCATTGTGGTCCTTGAGTTGTTTACAAATATCTTATTCTCCTCTTTTGTTATAAAATCCGAAATGCTGAATGATTTACTGATTTTTTCACTGTGACTGGGATGTATGCACGCACAATAGTGGCATCACAGGACGTTCAGTGTTGGTCACATGTCCTAATGTATGTTTATGCCACTTCAGTGTTGATTAATAGAGACCTAAAGCACCCAGTGCTCATTTTGTAACTAATAAAGGAAAATTTGGCTGATATCAGCCTCAATGGTCAGAGAACTGAAAACTGAGCATGCAGACTCTGTGTGTCTCCCGTATGCAGGTTCAGTTATGACACTGACATGCACTCCTGATCAAAATCTTAAGACCAGTTGAAAAGTTGCAAGAATTTGTTGGATCTTAAGAAGGTTCTATGTAGAGCTTCAAAATGCAAAACGAAGAAATAGGAGCAAGAGACAAAAAAAATGAGTAAGCAGTTTATTGAAAATAGCAATAAAACAAATAGGCTGTTCATCAGCTGATCAAACAGAAATAAAAGTGTCAAAAAAGCACTCAGTATTGAGTAGCTCCACTGTTCTTGTTGATCATTTCAAAAATGGTTTAGGCCAGTGTTTCCCGAAGGCTAGTGGGAACGTTGCTCCAAGTGATGAAGATGGCTTCACAGAGGACATCCGCTGTCTGGAGCCGATGTCCATTTTTGTAAACTTCCCCTGTCATCCATCATCAAATGTTCTGGATGGTCCAAAAGAGTGAAGTTATTCTGCTGGAAGAAGTCCTTTGTCAGACGGGCATTGTGAACTACATGTCCTGTTGAAAAACCCAGTTAGGGACAGGAATTGATAAGATTTTATCAATACCAATGCTATTGACAATCCTGCTAATCGATCCAATTCTTTAACAATTCCCTTATTGATTCCTGCAGTGTTTTCCATGTTGGCAAATGTTGGCCTGTAGATTTTCAGTGGCAAAAATGTCAAACACATGTCACAGCATAGATAACTGCTTCTGCAAGTTGCTGGTGTTTCCACTCACTTAAGGTTGTGCAGTAGGTGCCTGTTGTAAAATATTAAGCCACAATTCTGACCGCTTCTGAACCCTGTCAGTGGAAGGAATTGATAATGGAATTGATTAGCAAAAGACTAATGATATCAATTCTTTGATGGAGCTGTTAACGATTCTCAACTGGAATTGGTTTTCAATTCCCATCCCTAAACCCAGTCATTACCACACAGATGAGGGCCCTCAGTCATTACCACACAGACGAGGGCCTTCAGTCATGAGGATGACCGCTGCCTTTTGACTCCACTGCAGGACCTGAAGCTCCATATTTCCATTGAAGAGAAAAGCAAACCAGATCATGATGGCACCCCCTCTAATGCGCTGTGTAAAAAACATCTCAAGTGGGATCTCCTTGTCATGCCAGTAGCACTGGAAGCCTGTAGGATCATCATGTTAATTTTTTTTTTTCATCAGAGAATAAAACTTTCTTCCACCTTTCAGTGTCCCATGTTTGGCGCTCACTTGCAAATCCAAATGGGCAATTTTGTGGCATTGAAGGAGATGTGGACTTTAAAAAAGCCCTTCCCTCGCAGATGCTGTCTGATGGTTATTGGACTGCAGTCTGCACCAGTAACAGCCTTAATTTGGGGCGAGGATCGTCCCGTGTCTTGACGGACAACCAATTAGATCCTCCGGCTCAAGGCTGGTGACATTATTTTGGGTCTACCTCTTGACTTGTTTGTTCCATAACCCTCAGGATCTTTAAAGAAATTCAAAATATTGTGTATAGTGTGAATACCTGGCAGAAAATGACATGGAATCCAAAGTTTTGCACAGATTTTGGCTTTTAAAGGCTGCGATCTTAAACTTTTGATCATCAACACCATAATCAGCTGAAAACAAGTTTAACCATAGCTTCACTGCATTGCTAACAATTGTATTAGAAAACAAGATCTGAAATATTTCTGTAATACTTTTGATATCGGGTATAAGTTTTGGTCCTTGTAAGAAATTAGACAATACACTTGGTTGTTAATATTCAAAGAAAACTCATTCATAAATAATACTAAATATGTTGAAATGTTGGTGAAATATTTTTCTTGATAACAGATAGGGATGCTAGCGAATAGATGGTGCTTGCATTGAACATGCTAATATTTTAGTCTACATACTGACACTAAAATTGACACAATAAACAAACAATAACCAGTCTCCCACAGCAGCACCGATCTGTTCCTCATGTATGTCTTCTGTCTCAAAAACAGAAAATATGGAAAACAACATCTGATTTTACCATCAATCACAGAGTGTTGATTTTTAATCATAAATATTTATTGATGAAAATCAAAGAAATACTTGTTTTAGGTAAAATCAAACTGGCTTTTATTCTGATTATAGCTTCAGCTGCATCCCTGACATACACAAAGGTGTCTTTTTGATTTTGGTGTTACTCAAAGAAACACTCTTTAACCACATTTCAAGAATTAAAAAAATCTGTGCAGTGCAGCAGTCTATGTAGTGATGTCAACTGTAATTCAAACATCTTTGTAAATAGAGCTTCACCTTTAAAGTCTTTATATTGAAAACAATTGCAGCTTTAGTAAAGAGGGCAGTAAGGATGAAGTAACTGAGGCAGAGGAGACAACATTTGAAACGATGTGGAGAGAAAAGCAATGCAACAATATGACATTGATTAAAGTGCATTTAACAGCAATAGAGCTGACATGCTGACTTAGATTATGCTCTTTCTTAATTTTGACATTAGTGTGATGCTTTATACAACATGAAAGGCTGCTGTTAGTATTAAGGTCAAAATGTTGTGTTATGCAGTATTCTCTTTAATCCATGCATTTCATTATCATGAAATTTACATTTTTGTTCTGTATTTCAAAAAAGGAATATATTTCAACGTTTAAGACATTCTGAGTGCGATCCTTGTGCAGCTTTAAGAGTTAATATCCATTAGGTTTGAAGATTGTATTTATATTAACATAACGAGCATATAATGACCCAATCTGGCACATTTACCTCATAATACAGGACATCTTAGTTTCTACATACCAGTCCTGTAAAACTGATGTCATCTTTACCTCAGTCAAAGAGTAGGGATGGAGATTAATAAGGTTTTATTGATACCAACACCATAAACGATTCTGCTTATTGACTCGATCCTTTAACATCCCCTTTATTGATTCCTGCCGATATTCTCTATTGGCAAAAGTTGGCCTACACGGGTTTTCAGTGGCAACAACGTCAAACAAATGATTCCTCTGATATTCAGGGCTGTCCTGCATAACTCGCTGTTATCTATGCTGCATTTCCACTCACTGAAAGTTGGACAGTAAGCGTCTTTCTGTTGAATATTAAGACACATTTTTGACCACTTCTGCGCCCTGTCTGCCATGATTTTTGTCGTCTTTGTTGTCATTCTGCTGACTGCCTCTGATAAGAGTAGGATGCAGAAAGAAGTAGAAGGAATTGAAAAGCAAAAAAAAACAATGAAATCAAGTCCTGAAGAGAGTTATCGTTTCTCAACTGGAATTGTTTTTTGATTCCCACCCCCACCAAGGACAAGGAGGTGATGTTTTTGATGGCATTTGCTATTTCAACAGGATAACTCAAAAGTTATGAATGGATTTGATGACATTTTCAGGGAGCGCTAGTCATGGTAATGAGAAGAATTGATCGGATTTGATTGTTAATCTGAGTATGAAAGTAGATCCATGATTTTTTTCAGGGATTTGTTAAAAATGCTGCGAGATGGAGGCAGTTTTCTACATTTTCTGTTATAACTTGACCAACAATGTTGGAAATGCCTTGCAGTGGTTTGTGCTCTCAGGTCACTTCTAGTTGAAAGTACTTTCAAAACTGCTATGTAAAGGAGAGTAATAGTGTATAAGCACTCTTTTCACCTGTTACTGTTATTAGAGGTAACTTTCATCTTTATCTCTTTTATTTAAATCTCAGTTTGGTTTTGACCAAGCGACAATTAAACCTCCTGGAGCCTGCCCCAACGTTCATTCACACAAAAGTTATAACATATAAAACAAAACAATAGTACCAAAAGCACACAATTTAAGACATTGGTGTGAAGTATAGAAAAGACTGTCCTGTTTAAACTAAATAAAAATGCAATACTCAGGTCAAGTCATTAATCAAAACAACGGACAAATATGAAGTCAATGGTTTTCATATAAAGCAGTGGTCAACATAATGTTCAGACCACAATAACATACATATTATTTTATTATTTAAGAATTTATTTGATGACTGACATTTAGTCCACCCTGTGGTTCTTCAGCATGGGGACACAGGTCCTTGTTTTTGTAACAAATATCCGTAACGTTGTTTATTCAGCCTGTCATTCATCAGTGCAGCTCAAAACATGGCACGCTATCAGAGGCTCAGGTGAGCCAGGCGGGCGGGTGAACATAATGAACACTGATGCTTTTAGCCATGACTTATCGTCCGCAGTGGCCTTAATGGTCTGTTTTGAATATTAAATTGAAGATACTCTAGCTGTGATATGTCCACATGTAAACTAACAAAAAAACCACAACGACCTCGCCCCTCGCACAGCTGCACCGGTGTGGACCGTGAAGTAAACCAAACACTCCCAGGTTTACTGTAGCTTGCTCAGCTAGCTACGAGAGGAGCAGCCAACCTCATGAAAGTGAGGCAGCGATGCACCGGGACTTCATTTACATCAGCGGCTGGCACCACCCTTTAACTAATCGATTATCAGTATTATCGCTTTAGGCAAATATTTAACACAGGTGAGTTATTTCAATGGCAGGCCTGCGAAGGTCGGCTAGCTAGCTGCTAGTTTCAGCCTCCTTCTGGCTTTAGCTAATGTTGAACCGTTGGGCTCAGACTATTTGCAGTAATTTAAAGCAATTCCCATAAAATGGCCACATATGTGACCACTTTTATGTGTTTATTAGGTTATTTATCTTTTGTTCTCCAAATAACCGCGTTATTACAGTTAGTCAACATGTAATAACACCGAATGCACCTGTTACCTTGTGTGCATATCAGATGATGTAAACCAAAACTGTGTAATGTTCACGCTGTTTATTTTTTTGCTCCGTGTAATAGTCGAAATCAAGTAAATCATTGATGATGCCGGTAGATGATATCACTGATCACTGTTAATGATCTCAACGGGATGAAATCATCCATGTGGTCATGCAAGAAAGGGTTTACGTTAAAAAACATAAATATGTCGTATGTAATGACCACAGTAATTCATTTTGTATCAGCTGGGGCTCTGTTACACATGCATTTGGCCCATGTCCTGCACATATTCCCAGGTGGGCTCCATTAATTAACATTACCCGAGTAATTAATTTAAAAGCCCTCGGAGACCAGGGCAGTACAAAATTAAAACACGTGCTTTTAATTTGTCTTCTCATTTATGATGCCACAGCCTGAATCTCAATCAAGTCCTTTCTGTCTTATTCTACTGCAATGAGACTAACAGCATTTTTCAAACTTTTTTTGCTGAAGGCACTCCTGAGATCTTGCTAATATCCCCAGGCCCACCATGTTTATACCATGAAAAGTAGCCTGTAAACACGTGTTACTGTACCTTTTCAGTCTGTTTATGTTAATTCATATCAGTTATGCCTACTAAAATGTGTCTGATGAAAGAATTATTTTTGAAATATTTAATATTTTTTTTCAAAATGTAATAAATTAAATTGTTTCAGTGACACAAATAGGAAACTAAAACCTCACAAATGTAAAATTAGATGAAGTTATCAATGGGACATCATTAAAATAATAACTCCTTCCCCCCTACACTTCTATAAGCTGCAGATCCCTTAAGGTTTTTGTTTAAAAACAGAATCAGCAGCTGTGTAAATAAATAAATGTCCACATTATCAGATGGGGTAAGCTTAAAACTAATTCATTAGTTGTAGTATAGTTGTAAGTTTGGTTGTACAAATCCTCAGGACACACCTGGACTTGTCTGAAGGCATACCTTTGTGCCTCGCCCCACCTTATGAGAATCACTGTGTTTTATTTATTTAACTTTTATTTAACCAGGTTTGTCCCATTGAGATCAGCAGATCTCTTTTTCAAGGGAGACCTAAAAAAAGTTTATATTTGTTAGGCTAAATTCAAACTGGTGTTATCCTTACATTCATGAAAATATCTCTAGCTTGAAGGATCTGAATATCTAACAGATCAACAAGAAATTGCCCTTTTCTGCTATTTGTCTGTAAATTATACACATATATTATTTTTCAGCTATTTCTGTTATGTTAGTATTTTTGGGCTGTTAATGCCTTTATTGGACAGAGGAAGAAATTTTGGATAGTGTTTGAAACTTTGTGAATTTAGGTTGATCAAGCCAACAGCCAAACCATAGTCATTATTGTCATGATTACAGATAAACTTCATAGCTGCTTTAATATCATATCCTGTGATACAGAGGAAAAAACACAGATTTTAAGACTTGGAGCAACATTAATGGGTCATGCTTGAGAAATGATTTAAAATGGGGTACAGGTGAACAGCTTAAGGTTATTAAGTCCTTATTTGTAAAATTATTGAAACATTAAGTCCTCAAAAAGACTGAAACCTCAGGTGAAAAACAACAAGGGGTACTTCTACATTCATAACTGGTGCTACTTACATTTACAGGACTACAGGAGTATTTGATGAAGTATCTCCTGTGTCGGTCTAAAATGTCAGAATAGTCTTCACCATGAACTGTTTCTCAGACTCTTGTTTCTGTTTTCTTTGCAGCATGTGATTTTTCTAAATGTCCATGGAAACAGCTGACTGAAGTTCGACAGTCATACTACCACATAGCCACTTGTCCGAATAACTCGGCGAAGAGGACCTCCTTAAATTCACTTGGATTACTCCTTTTTCTGTATGAATAAGGTCCACTGATCATCTGCTGATGACCTCATCTGAAGGTATGTTTACAGAGGCATTGAGATGCTTGCTCGATGTGTGTTCCTCTGTCATAACTCAGGCTGTCTGTCATCTTCATTTACTGATATTTAATGAGCAATACTGTTATTTTCATCTCCACATTAGAAGTCCAGAATAGATTTCCAATTTCTACTTACAAAACACATTACAAAGAGCATTTGCTGCAGTAGATATAAAAATAATTTAAAGTAAACAATGCCTTGTCAAACAGCATGCTTTCATTTTAGCACATAGATGGAGGCCAAGTTCTGATAAGACTTTGGTCAGATGAGGAGAAGCAAGCGACCCTCAGATGAACTTATGCTAACTTAGTGTGGAATGTAAGTGGTTGGGCTTTCTATGGAAAATTGTTCTACAGAAAAACAATCCTTAAAACTAGTTTTTTTTCTATAATTTTTCTGAAGTTATATTTCTGTCAGAACACTGAACAACATCGCACATTAAAAACATTTTCTCATTGTGTAGTCTGAGCCCAAGATAGAATTAACTTTATGACCACAATAAACTCAGTAGCCCGTACTCAAGCAAGAATAAGTTTTAGCTTTTATTAAGCTTAGCAGTCTTGTATTTTTTTCTACTGTAATATTTTGTTAATAGTATTTTAGATTATGACCAGCCATAGAACTGTATAAAGAAAATGAGATATTTAAAGTATGCTTTAAGTTACCTATTTTGACAAGGTTCCCTTAAGTCTCAAACAAATCCAACACCAAATTTAAATAAAAATTTAAAAAAACGAAACAAAAATGATCTTATAAAAACTTGTGAGCACTCTGAAATTTATAGATGGCATTTTGACTTGAACTTGTCCAAATACTAATAAAATCCACTTTGTGTAGTTAGCTTTTTTAATTGTTCATTTGACAATTCAGTGCCTTAGCAACAGGATAAAAGCTAATTACCTAAGCTAAACAAGCTACACAAAATCTGCATGCCATGTTTAGTGATACTTTCGAGGTCCCGTCGGTAACATTGTGATGCCCTCGGGTTGACTCAATAAAATGAATATTTCACAAAGCTAAGAGCATGATAAGATGATAAAGGATAAACTCTTTATTGTCATTATACTGGTGTGCACAGACACACACAGGTACTCCCTGAGTTTAGATTTAATAGATGATGCATTTCAGTGTAATTTACAGAGTTGGAGATTTAGATTCTGGCTAATCCTTGAATAAATAATATTGAGCAGGGCTGAAATTTAAAACAAGTGATAAAGAGTCATTGTATAACTCCTATGTCCTCACTATATGATTCTATATTGCATTGCTTTTTAAGATCTGTTCATTCTGCTTTGTTAAGCAAACATTCAGCTAGTTGTTAAAGCAAAACAGAATACATGATCGGTACTGGCTGATCTCACAAGCAGGTGATCGGCAGAGATGGGAATTGAAAAGCAATTCCAGTTGAGAATCAATAGCAACTCTTTTAAGGAATCAGTTTTGTATTTTTGCTTAGTAGTTCCCTTTTAAATGACTCGACTTTGTCCTACATGCCTCGCAAATCAAGGAAGTCACTCTCTCATCAGAGGCTGTCAGCAGAAACAATCACAAAAAAGTCAAGATGTGATCATGGCAAACGGGAAACCGAACATTGTGGCACTGTTTTATAAAAATTTCTGCTTACTACATGTAGTGGGTGGAAACACCAGCAACCAACTTGTATGAGTTTTTGCAGTCTGGCATTACATATCAGCAGTGTCATGTGTTTGACATTGTTGCCACTGAAACCTTTGTAGGTAGACTATTGACCACCAGAAAATTTACATGGCTACTTCAAATGCACTCTTGTTTTTAAGCAAGATTGTTTCTTTAACTCAGAGCCTGAAATGCTGAAAAGACCCATGTGACACTCTGTGGATGATGTGACCTTGGATCAGTGCATGTATACAGAGCAATAGGCGAGAACACTGCCTTTGGGCTTGGGGAGCTGCATGCCATTGTATTTTCGAGCCTGGTATAGAGTTGTGAAATCAGGCCCTAAAGTTAGATGTCAGTATTTTATGCATGATTACAATATGCAGTTTGTCAGTGTATACTGTATCTCAATATCTTTTCAATATCGTTTTTTGTTAGGTTTTTTTTTTTTTAGTTAAAACATAAATCAGGGTGTGAATGGACTCTGATAGTATATCAAAGGTACATAAATGATCAGAAATAAGGCCTTTAAAAGTATCAAAAATTCTTCCATGCAAAATTATAAGGTAAAACATTCTGTAGCTTGCTTCCAATTTTTATGATCTCCTCGGCTCTTGGCATCAATACCTCTCTGTTTGTATGATACAAAATGTTTTAAACTCAAAATTGTGCATCATGTAATATTTTTAGAGTTTAGGGATCGCTATTTGATTTTTGCTGGTATCCGATATGCTGCTGTTTTTGAACTCATGAATGACGATGCCAGTATTTTTCGCCAAGAGCACAAAATCTTAACGCCATAAAAATTGACTTGATGCTGTCATTGTGATGGTCTGTTTGGGTGAGGAACAGATGTAAAACTAGGAAAACAACATTTGATTCTTGAAAAATAAAACTCTTGATCTTCAAAAGTACCCATGCAGTGATGATAAGGTGAATTATGTTGTGTTTGTGTATTTTGATGGAGTTAAAGGATATGTATGGCTGATTTATTGGCTGTTAATATTGACCAAAAAAATAAATGTAGGCTGATATTAACAGCTGATACTCAACTTTTTATGCCAATATCTGCCAGTAATACTGATATCATACCAATGATAATGTGCATCCCTATCAGAGTTTAAACCTCACATTGGGTCAGTCACTAAACCAACTCTTTCTTGTTTTTTTCCTCACCTAAAAAACTGAATTTCACAGCAATGAGTAGTTGTCAAACTGACAGTTCACACACTGGTTGCTTGTGGCTGACGTGCATGTACCAGCTAAGGTTTGTAGTGCTGTGGCTTTCATACCAGGTGTGTGTATGTGTGTGTGTGTGTGTGTGTGTGTGGTTGTGGCTGCATCTCCCTGCTGCCATTGCCCTGTCTCTCTCTCTCTCTTTATTTTACTTGGATAATGAATTTCAACAGAAAGTTTTGGAAGTACCACAGTAAACCTTATCACAGGTGACCTGGTTAATTAAATTACTGCCTCAGGGAAACTTCAGAATAAAAACATTCTGCATTAACAAGGGGAGTTTCTCCACAGACTTGGAAAACTGAGCTTTTGCTTTGAAAGGCACAAAGGTAAGTGTTACTGAACTGTTTCAGTTTTGTCTGTGATACACTGCCTGGCCAAAAAAAAGTCACCCACTGGATTTAACTAAGCAAATAGGTACGAGCCTACTGTTGGATAATTACTGCACGTGTGATTATCTTTCAGCTGGCAACAACTTATTTAACCCCAGCTGATGCAATGAGTAGCTTCTCATTTCTTAAACAACCATGTGGAAAGACACATCCTGTGGTCATGGAAAAGATGTTAGTCTGTTTAAGAAGGGTCAAATCATTGGCATGCATCAAACAGGGAAAAAATCTAAGGAGATTGCAGAAACTACTAAACTTGGGTTAAGAACTGTCCAACGCATTATTAAAAACTGGAAGGATAGTGGGGAACCATCATCTTCAAGAAAGAAATGTGGTCGAAAAAAATCCTGCATTATCGTGATCTGTGATCACTTAAACGTTTGACCAAATCAAATAGAAGAAAAACAACAGTAGAACTCCGGGATATGTTTAATAGTGAAAGTTAGGGCATTTCCACACACAATGTGAAGGGAAATCAAGGGATTGGGACTGAACAGCTGTGTAGCCTTAAGAAAACCACTAAACAGTAAGGCTTACTGGAAAAAAAGGCTTCAGTTTGCTAGGGAACATAAAGATTGGACTCTGGAGGACTGGCAGAAGGTCATGTGGTCTGATGAGTCCAGATTTACCCTGTTCCAGAGTGATGGGAGCATCAGGGTAAGAAGAGAGGCAGGTGAAGTGATGCACCCATCATGCTTTGTGCCTACTGTACAAGCCTGTGGGGGCAGTGCTATGATCTGTGACAAATCTTGTGACATTGCAGAAGCTTATTGAAACAATGCCACAGCAAATTTGTGCTGTAATCAAAGCTAAAGGCAGTTCAATGAAATATTAGAGTGTATGACCCTGTTTTTTGGTGGTGACTTTTTTTTTGGCCGGGCAGTGTATAATAGCTGAAACAAGGTAAATGTGGCACTCTGTTTTTAACCTTTCTGTAAATTTTGCCTGAGAACTTGTGGTAAAAATAGGCAAAAAGTGAAGAAACTGAAGAATCAGCTCAGCCGTTAGGCACTCATACTGCATACTACCAAATACATATTACAGTATACTATGCTGTATTAAATCGTATTGCGTTATGTAACAGGCGGTTTTGAAAATGGGCTTTATTTTCCGAACAGAAAAGTGTACATATGGTATCAGCTCAAATTAGTTTGGAGGTTTTCGCATCCTCTATACTAGATATGGCCAAAATTTCAATATCGCACATCCCTATCACAATCTTTTTACTGTACATTAACCATCTGTTTTCTAGATCAACATCAGCAAACATTATTTTTAAACAATATTTTCTCATCTTATTTCTCTATGTTAACAATTTCACATGTCTTAAAAACGGTATATTTCCCAGCCCTGGCCTGATAAAACAGACACTGTTATAGAACATGATCAAGGTGCCCTCTGATTGATTTTTGAGAGAATGTGGTCTCATGTTACTAATAGTCTATTAATATCTATCATCATGTCCTCATAAAATAAGAGAGGCTACATATCACTCGTCCATCATCATTTTAATTTGTAAAATGGGTAATGATTAAAATATGGACTGCAGTAAGTGAACCATGATACAATTAAAACATGTAACATCCTCTCCACTGGTAAGATTCCCCTCTCTTTGTTGTACTATTCTCACTACCACCCACCCTTTAACACTGTGCTGTCTTTCTGATCCAACAGTGCAGTTCTGACAGCAGGAGCAGCAGTAATGAGTCACTGTGTAGCACTAATGGAGCATTTCAGAGGCTTTTCTGCTACATTGTGCTGCCGGCTTGTTAAGTGATACTTCATGGCTCTGCTGACTCGTGGAATCATTTTTCTGTTTGTCTGCAAAATAATCCATGCACTGCATTGTCAGAGCCATCACTTAAAGCTCTGGATACATCTCTGGAGAAACAGGCTTTTCACTGTGTCATAAAACAATTTGCCTGGATGCTAAGCATTGTTTTTATGCTCAGTATTTTACCATACGTTATTCAGTTTTATTTTGTTTTTTTTTTTACATCAGGCTATCTCAATAAGAATACAGTCTCGCCAAATATTAGACCTTTTATTTTTTTTTTTCTTGGCACCAAAACCAGGAAGAAACCGTGTTTTGGTTTAAAGTCAATAACATTTCAGAATGCGGACATACAATCGGTTGAGCCATGTTTGTCTCAGCACCATCAGTCAGGACTGATTCGTTACATGAAGGATTTGTTTGATAAAGTGATCCAAGGTGAGCTCAAGTGGAGCACCACAGTAGAGGAATTTCTCACTACACAGATAAACTTGCTCTAATTAAATCATAATACTAATTCAGAAGACTACTGCTATTACATGCATAAAATATTACTAACATGATGCAAACAGCCTTATAAAACAATAGTTAAATATATGCTTATTTTGGGTTTGAGGCCTTAGAGGTGGCTTAGCTTAAGTCTAATTTCCATTTAGTCATGTAGTAACTACTGAAAATAATTAAGTAAATAAAAGTACATATTAGGGGTTCGTAGAGCAATAGTTCACTCTCTGGCTAAGAAGAAAATGTGTAGAGCAGGGCTCTCTCTGAAACCCCTCTCCTCTTGAGCCTCAGATAAGCTATGCCATGTCGACCACTTTAAACTTCATGTTTAAATTGCATAGAATAGAAAAAATATTTATTTCTATTAACAGGTTAAAGGTCTAGGTCTACTTAGTGCTCTCCAACAATATTTTGTTTAAAGAAAATAACAGAGCCCAATAAAAAGGAAGCATCAATAAAAGCAACACAAGAAGTAATAAACATGAAATATATCTTTAAAATAGAAACAGCAGTTGTCATTTTAAACAACAGGTTGTAAAAAGTGAAACAGTGACTAAGATAAAACACAGAAAACAAATAACACTGCAGTAACACTTCAGTAAATGCAAAAAAAACCCTGAAAATACATCAGTTAAAGTAATTGATACAAACACGCAAGTTAGAAATATAAATAACAAGCTATGAATGTAAAAACAATTGTTAAATACATTAAACAGTAATAAATGAAAACTACCTATTAATAGCAATGCACAGTATTACCAGAACAATTTCGATATCAGCAGAAAATGTCCTAAAAAGTTGGTAATAAAATCGGCAGATACGGAAATCTTTGTGGATATTTACAGCTTTTATTTTGGCTGTAATATTGCCAGAATGAATGAGTGATCCATGAATGAGTGTTATGTTATTAAGTTTTGAAAAGAAGCATATCAGCAAATCCAATATTTTGCATCCCTACTTTTATCAGAACAGAGAAGTTAGAAAAATAAAGAACTTATTGTTTTAATTTAAACAACAATATTTGAAGAATACATTTTACTAATATTTATATATTAAATACAAATGAGTAAAAACAATGAAAAATAAAAGCCTGAACAACACAGTAATAAATGGACAAAAAATTTGTCTCTGAATTTCCCCAGTTTATAATGATATATCCTTAAAGTCTGGGTAGTAATGATGATGTGCTGATGTTGTGCTGAAACTGTCAGATTTCCCTATTACTCAGTCCAAGTGAAAAGTATTGTATGATAAGACTTTTAATTGCAGCTATGATACAAGGCAAAATGATTTTCTTTCATTGCAACAGGTTTTTCTATACTCTACAATCTCAAAGTTTTCAATTTCTTGTTCAACTGGAAAATCTCATAAATTAATTTATTTTTTTTCCTCATAGATTTTTTTACTCTTTACAAAATAAATTCTAAGTTTGGTTTCTCTGAAATACATGACTCCATAAACCTCAAAGATGTTACTTGTTTTCCTCAAAACTTTACCCATTATTTCCATTTGTTTATTTTGAACTACGCCATTGTAGAGTATAAACAGGACAGACATTGATTAGAAGAACTCAGCAACAAATATAAACAAAATAGTAAGAAATATAAGTAACCCTGTAAGGGTAAGATTAGACTAGTAAACCAATTAGATCGGTCTCGGCCAACATGGGGATTTGGCCTTAAGGGAGTCAGGAGCTCTAACAGAGCGTCTCAGACGTACTGAGAATACAGCTGGATCCAGGTTGCTCAGTCAATGAAAACTAGAAGGTTTTTGACCATTAGTGATTCCAAACATGCTCAAATCGTCATCAAAATTAAATGTATGAACCCAAGTTTAGGTAAAATGTCAGCTCCATAACAACAAAGTTTTAAATAAATAATACACAGTAATGCTTTTAAGCACAGAGACACAAATAAAAAAACAGAATAACTTCAGTAGCAGTAAAAGGATCCAACTTAAAAATATACAAATTAATCTGTTTGCTTCTTTGTATTTTCATTGTGGATAAAGTCTGTGTCATGTAAGGTGGGCTGTAATGTACAAAAGTTTCCATTGGATGACAACAAGGTTCATCATGCATCAACTTGCTTCACTCTGAAAGGTTTTAAACAAGGATCCATTAGTTTGTTTACTGTTGACTCAGCATTTAAGGAGCTCTTAAGTCTCTCATCCTGTGAAGTGTTCCCTCACATATCCATTATAAGTAGTTACTGCTGAGTTGAGGGTTTGCACCTGAGACTATTTAATGTTTTCTATTGTATGCAGCACACTGTTTATGTCTCCTTTTCTTTATTTTTCTATCCCATTTAGCCTACCCTGGGTTGTGAGTCAGTAGAGGAAAAGCTGGCCTGATGGTAAGTCACACTCTTTCTCCTTTTCTCTTACCTTCCTGACATGTTAGCAAAGTCAAAGAGCTTTAATATGAGCTGACACCTGGGAGCTGAGGACGAGGACTCATCATGGTACAGGACCTTAGTCTCGCTATAAAATGAGATACAAAGCGGAACCAACGTGTGTCACTGAACATCTTAATCCTCTGAAAATTGGATAACAATTACTGTCCATTTAGATTTTGATTTACTTTTTGACACACTGTAGTCTCCTTTCTAGCACCATTCAAGCACTGAAAGTTTTGTTGGCAATTTATTTATGTGAGAAATACTTTCTGAAATATGATTCTTCAATTATGACAAAATCCTCTATAAAGTCTGGCTCAAAGCTGAGGGTGGAAAGTTACTAATAACACTTACTCGAGTAACTGCAACCTTTTTTTGTGGTTGTGCTTTTTTGAGCTGCATAGAGGACAACAGCTTAAACATGATTAGTAAACTGTTATGTTTCTGTGCATAATAGTAGAAAATATAATAACTTTTGACCCAAGTAATAACGTATGTAATATGAACTTCTTTATAGGAAGCTAAATGACATTGAACTGTTCTTTGTGCACTCTGTAATCATAGATTTTCTACAATGTATTCAACAAAATAATAAAGAATTCCAAATTGATGAAAAATAGAATAAAAAATTGTCCTGTCAAATATTGAACTGCTAAAATTTTATTTAAAATGCATTTTTACACTCTCAGGTTCTACGTTATACTCCTGTTTAACAAGTTAAGACTAGTCCTAGATTGCTACAGATCATATTTATTTCAAGTTTTTTGCTTAAAATTTTATTCGAATATTGGATTTTGGCACATCAACAGACCCCTCTGTTTCAGCCCTGCTTAAACAGGATGTTTTGTTGTCTGTCACTTTATGTACTTGAAGTATTATATTTTTACTTGATTAATTTTTGTGAGAATACTGAGCGTAGAATATAAATGAAAGTTAAACTGATCAAAGCATTTCGTAAACTGGTGTTGCCACAATACCAAAATATAACTTTGATATTAAAACCAAAATAAGCATCATGATTCTTTATAAACAGAACAATACTTTGAAGTGAGACAGTACTGTTAAATTAGACTAGACGTGCTCAGAGCACAAACCTCCGCCAAAGCATTTTTGACATTTTAGTCAGGTTGTTATAAAATATATATATATATATGGAAAACAGCCCTATCGTGCAGTGTCAATGAAACACCACCAGGATCTGACCAGTTCTTCCTTGTGCCATGACCAACATTCCCTGAAAATTTCATCAAAGTCTGAAGAGAATTCTTTGAGTTCTCCTGCTTACAGTCAGAAAAACAAACACCAGTAAAAACATCACCTCCTTGGTAAGAATATTGGTTTGACACTCGAAATAAAATAGATCAGACCAAAATGTTTACAAGACTGGGTCATATTTAGAAACAACATTTAAGGTCCCGTATTTTCAAATATATTTGATGTTACAGACACCAAAACGTCCTGTTTAAAGCAGGGCTGAAACAGATGGGTTTGTAGACATGCCAAAATCAAATATTTCAGTGAAGTTTTAGGCAAGAAACTTAAAAAATACGTTCTTGGGACATCTGGGACCAGTGTTAACACGTTTCAGTATTGTTTTGTTACAAACACTGTGGTCATAGAGTGCACTAAGTACATTTTATTGATATTTTTGATATCTAATTTACTTTAACGAGGTTATATTACTGTTAATGTGTTATTATTTGAGTCATATGTTATTCTATTCAACTCTCTTTGTATGGAAAATATGTTTACTCATCAAATTTAAGCTATTGTCTTTTGCTCACAACATAGAAAAGTATACTCAAAATACAAAGCACATTTAAAAGAAAAGCACTTCTTAGTTTTGCTGAAAGAGGGTCATACCTTTACTTTCCCTTCAGGGAAATTTGATCAGAGTAACTGTACTTTTTCTCTAGTACATTTTTGTACTCTCTCTCCACCTCTGCTGTGATCCCCTGAATGAATAAAGACAAACAGATTTCAGAAATCCCCAGGGGGTATGCACCATATGTAATTACAAACATTGACATTCCAGAAAGTGTTTCTAAACCTTGTTTATTTTGTTGACTTTATGTTCCTGCATTACCGGGTTGGCACTGTCAGATGTGCTCCATGCTGTTTGGCCTAAAAGGTTGCCTACTGTTTTCTCTTTGCACAGAGAAAATAGAAAGCTTCCTCCATCAAGAATTGATTTCCAGACAAATGCACAACAGACCCTCTCTGTACAAATGTAAAGGAGCTGTCATGTCTGTGCCAACCCAGTTTGTGTTGCTTGTCTTATATTCTGCCACTGCTTATTATGTTCATCACCCACTGCTGCATGTCATAATTCATTTTATTTTCCTTTTGTGGTAGACAAGCATGACACTGAGCCAAGCCACAGATGCATGCCCACTCAAAAGGCCCAACTGAGCGCTTCCCGGCTATCTACCAGTCTCTCAGAGAGGGAGGGGGTGTCATCGGGGCGTAGCTAGTCCCCTGCACCCCCAGTAGAGCCTCACTGTGAAACTGGAGGTCTCAGATGGATCAGAGTAGTAGTGAGCAGAGTCCAGACGAGCCGGACACAGGAGGTCGAGCGGAGCATGAGGCCGGCAGGAGGGCGTCGGAGTCAGAGCACGGCTTGTCCAAAATCACCCATAATGCCCTGGAGAACATGGGAGCGTTGGGCCATGGCCTGAAGCACTTCTTCCAGCCACAGCGCCGACGCTCCTCGGTTTCCCCACATGACTCTGTCTCGTCCTGCACGGGCACCCCTTCCTCCGAACCCGCTGATGGGTCAGAGGTGGGGGACGCCCCCGCCTCCTCCACCCTGCCTGTGGATTCTGACAACTCTGCCGCTTCCGCCCCTCCTGCAGCTCTGAGCAGAGTTCTGCAGCAGATCCGAGGTGCCCCACCCATGATGAAGCGAGGCACCAGCCTGCAGAGCCGCCGCAGTAAGGTGGGGGGCTCTGGGGACCCTCCTCAGAAAGGAAGCCCTCAGATCCACAGGCGCAGCACCCATGAGGCCCTGCTTCAGTCTGGACGCCCACGCTCCTCCTCCACCACAGATACACCAAGCAGCCCTGCCTTTGCTGACATGCTGCTGACCTCGGGTTATGGGTCAACAGAGGAGCCGGACAAGGTGAGTTTCTCAGTCCATCCAGAAGTAACTAAAGCAAGGTCCACACATAGGCAGGTCTTCTTCACAGCGTGGTTTTTCTGTGATTTTGGCCTTCAGTACACACACAAACAGCAGTTTAGGAGCTACCCTACTCTGTTTTCCAATATAGATCGTACCTCTTTAAAGGCAGGGTTGTCTCTGCATAGCTGTGCAAACCAATGTGGCATCCTCACAACAAGCAAGGAAACAGAGGCGCTAGACTGCATAGGCTGCTATGTGGCTCTTTGTAAGGAGATGAATTTTGCTCCCAAAGATGGTTGCAAGCAAAACATTTTGTGTAGATCAAAAGAAAGTTTGGAAAGTTTTTACATTACAGAGACGGCAACATGAAATCTCATTTCCGTGACAGTTACCCCCAACTTATGGCAGTTCTCTGACCATGTAGAGGTCTGCAGTGTCCCCGTGTTACGTTTGCTATCAGATGAGCTCAACTGGATCTTCACTGGAGGTGATATGAAAAATGATTGCAAATGGAAAACCAAAACATCTGAGTAGAGCCGAGCTGCGTCGAGCTGAAACCTCATAGAAGAAAAGCCAATATGTTGCTGCTTCAGACAGGGATCCCGGTATTGTGTTACAAAAAGTGACCATGTTAATTGGTGACATTTGGCTGTCCGTGTCAGTGTTTGCTGTTGTTACAAAAGATGTTGAAAACAACAAGAGTACCCTCTAAGGCCACTCTTTAGTTCTCCATCGCAGTTTAAGCATCAGCGCATTAGATAAGTGTCAGATAGAAAACTAAACATAGAAACAATCACAAAGAATGTTAGTTACCACCATTTAACACAGTCACAAGTTAAACAGTAACACCAGTCAGATTTAGGACTTATGGAATAAATTTGGAGAGGGAGATTGCTTTAAACATCTTCAGGTTACAAAGTAGAAACAACTCCAGAGCCATACACCTGGAAATTCAGGAACTCACAGAAGCAGGAGTGGGTGTGCCCATGTGCATGGGGCACACAAAGGAGAAAAACTGCTTTTACTTGCTGGTCACACCTTTTCTGAGTCACTTTGCAGTCAAAGCGAAGGACACAGGATAACAAACAGAGCTAAATGTCACTGTATTTTAACAGGTGAGTACAGGAAAAACTCTTCTTAGAGAGAAAATTAAGCAAAACAGTTGTGTTAATATTTTCCTCGAGAAGCAAAGTTAATCTTGTAATATCTGTGCACATACAGCTTCAGAGACTGCTTCTATCTTATCAAACCTCTCTTTTCAAGATGAACATTTGCCAGCACTAACAACGGGGGAGAACTAAGCCCAAAATGTGGCACACTGTTTCAGATACGATGAGAATTCAGTTTGCATTTATCTAAACTCAAAAACTGTTTTAAATTTAACGGAGAAAAAAACATCACAATAAATCTAACTTTTTAACTCTTTGTATATAATTTTATGATAAACTACCAATATATCATTAATTGTCTGTTCATCTTTCAATTTTGCTGGGCAGTATATCAAGCCTTTATTAATATATCTGTATATTCTAAGATAATACAGAGGGTAATGCAATCATGTTCGTATCAAGATAGTTTATTTTGCTTTAAAAGCAATTCAGTTCCTCTGAGGTCATCTGGTGCAGTGTTAAAACGATCAGTTACGATGGTATGTTAGACCAAAGACAGTGCTTAGTCTAAATAAGTAAATATCATTGTATGAATTTATTTTGAAATATTTCAAGTAGTACTAAATATCAAACTGTATTGAAACCTTCCTGATACCGCAGCAACAAAAAGGGAAGACTTATGATGTAATATTGTTTAATTTAATGCTAAACAATACAGTATGATGATCAGAAAATCTATAAACCCTCCTACACAGTGTCTAAATTTTACTAATTGGTTGACAAGATTTGGTAATTTTACATGTTGTCAACTTGTGTTTGCAGTAGATGAGCTTTCCATCCCTATGATTAAATATATGACTGAAGATGATAACATTCCTGTCCAGATCATCAATTACTAAATAACAGAGATTCTGTTATTTTCTAAAACATGGCTTTACTTTTGAATAAGAAACCAAACATGTAGCTGTCAAGTATAGCCTGTCCCAAACTCAAGTGCACCGTGAAACCTGATATTATCTGGGGCCCACCAAAACCCTGATACAATGCTAACATGAGACTCAAAGTAGTTTAACACCACCTTTTATTTTCATAGACAAATTGCATTATGAATTTTTCTTTCTGCTGCTGTATTTTCTTCTCATACTCTCTTTTTGAACATACTTTGCAAACTCTCCTTGTACCTGTCATGCCATTAAATGCACAATCATATTTTTAAAATTAGGAGCAAAGCAGTGAAGTGAGATGCTGGAAAAAAATATACCCAGTTAATTTAACACCAACTCTGATCACCAGACAGTATAGCTGATAAAAGTTAACATGCCACTTTATCTCCTGGCTGTTTTTCTTTGTTCTTGACTTGAAACTTGTAATTCAGCATTTTGTTTACAAGTGTTTAAAGTGTCTTAATAATGCTGTGGTTTTTATTTATAGCCTGTTTGTTTTTATTTATTATAAATGATCTCTTGGCCCATCTGCTGTACCTCTGCAGCTCAGCAGTCAGCCCCAGTTTGGGAAGCACAGTAGAAGGGCATCTGGATTTGTTGGCTCGGTATCACACTGGTTTTTATATCATTACTAGAGTCATAGAGTCTGATCAAATTAAAAAACTCTGCTATTGTGGCCATATTTTTTTCATTTAATAATAATATGATTAGATATATATCCTTGATTGTCATTCAGCTAGAAAATATAAAGGGCTCATACTTGGTCCACATTGCTTAGCACTATTTTAATTTTTAATCTTTTTTTTCCTCTCTCTTAAAATCCTAACCACAGCCAATCTCAAATATTTAGACATTAAAGTTTGGTTTCTAAGACACTTTGCTGTGGGTCATAAAGCTTCAGATTGAAATAGCTATTCAAAGAGACACTGTTCACTCACAAGGAAGCAAAAGTATTGTATTTGTATGCTAAAAGAAGAGCCAAACCGAATTATGAGCTAATATTTGGGTAAAGCTGTCAGGGCTGAGTGAATTGTACAGCCGCGTTAAAAGGCTGTTAATGGTTTGGATGTGCCTGGGTGAACCGGTGAATGTGGAGATGAGCTGTCAGTGGAGGAAGGTCAGAGATTGCCTTTGACTGGTTGGTCACTATGTGCTTTAAGCCTTTCTAAATTTAGCCCTCGCTGTCTCTGAGAGTACTTCAGGTCAGAGAAGGCTCGCAGGGCTAAGCACTCTCAAACTACACGATTGTCACTTTGACAATAAATTTAAAAACAAGACACCAAAGAAACAGCTAAAGCTTTTTGTTTCACTGATTTTGATAAGACATATTTAATTAGAGATTTTGTTAATTAATAAAACTATTTTACTATTTCTTAAAAGTTTAAGTATGTATTAAAAGTGATGCGTTATAGATGCAGAAAGTTCAGTCTTAAATAATATAGTAAGAATAAAAATAACCACAATACTTTTGATACAAGTCTTAAACAACACAAAAATGCCAAAGCATTAAAAAAAACCCATTTTTTAACCCATAGCTGCCATAGAGGGAAACTTAACCCTCAATTTTACGAAAGAATTGTGCCATTTAGACAGTGCATTGGATGTTGCAAATAACTTTTGGTAACTGAAGACAAGAAATTGCCAGATTTGGTTTCCAATGACATCTACAAAAATTGAAGACTAAAACTTAGTTTTAACCCAGAAAGTTTGGGGGATGACAAGTCCATAGAAAGTTTGATGAGTTTCTTAAAAAGTTTTACCTGTCAAGCATTTTGTACATCTGCCCAAATTGTTTGTATAATATGATAAAATTGATAAAAATGGCTTATTATTTCTTATAATTCTTCCTCATGGAACATCAGACATCTCGTTGTTACTCTGCTTAGCAGCCTGTTTAACAACTAAGGGATTAAAAGTAAATTGTTTGTGCCACATTATTCTTTGAATGAGTGCTAGATGGCTGCAAATATAGAAAAAAAACATGTAATCACATTCATATTTTATTGGTTATGTTGGTAGCATTAGCTCTGTGTGGCAGAATGGAACATTTGTCATCATTATCAACTATTGAAAGAGAACAATGACTTATCATAGATGACTTAATTCTTGTGTCAGTTTCTATGTTGGTGTCATCTTAATTTGCTTATCTGATTTTAGAAGCAACAAAAACTCTTAAACCTGCACATTTTTCTGGAACCACTTTTTGCTCTTTAAAGAGGCCATTTTAGAAAGCGTTAATAGCCCTAAATTAATTTTTGGGTAGTTGATTCAAAAGGACATTTTAAAAAGTCATCCTTAAAGGATGTAATGCGTTTTTTTTGTTTTTTTTTTTATCCGGACCAATGTTTTTTTAACAAGCTCTTTGTTCAACACCCTTTTAAGGTTTAAGTTTGTAAGTTCAATAGTTGCCCGTCCTGACATTAGAGAAAAACCACTGACTTTAAAAATAGTCTGTTGAAGCCATGTATTGTCAGATTATTAAAGGAGCCTCTGTAACACTATTGAAGCCAGTGGATTCAGCCAAACTGTAAATCCCCTCTCTACCTGACCCTAGATCAACTGAACCGGCTGAGGCAGAGTTGAGCTGGGACTTACGGTTGTCTGACCAATAGCGACACCACACGGGCTTTAGGCATGTCTGTCATGTCTCTAATTGTCCAAAACAGGAAATCCCTAAAATAAAGGGTGTGACAAAAGAAAAGATTGTACCCCTCCCATACAGTGAGAGGCATGAGATTTATTAATGATTAAGATTGAACTGTTGTTGAACCAGGCTGAAGATCTCAAAGAGTGTTTTAGTGAACAATCTTGATTCAAGTCAAATTAATTAAATGTTAGCAGTATTATAGATATGGTAATCATTCAGTCTGTGGTGAATGCAATAGATTGATAACATCCACAGATGGTTGCTATTTTACAAGACCAATATTAATTCAACTCTGCAAAATTGATAAAAACTATTGGGCACTGAATTAAGTGATCCAATAGTGATTTTCATAAATATTTTTCAAAGGTTTAATAGGACTAAGAAGTTTTAACATACTCAGAGTTGTCCTGTCAGTCTAATTGCAGGGAATATTAAGAATAATAAGTCATCCTCTTCTCATGTTGTCCAACTTTGAGGCTCTGATGACTGTTTATGGCCTCAAATTACACTTGGCTTATGACTTATCCGCTTCCTGAGGGGTAAAATTAAAATCATTGCCATACCTCCTGTTAATTCCTCAGTTAAGCTGGACTATTACTGAGCTTTTGTTCCCCACTACAATCCCTGTATTCCTCCCCTGGGACTCTTTGAACTGGAGCTGGGGAGTGACAGACAAAAGAACTTAAGAGTTAAATAGACGCCATCTGCTGTTTTATATGTGTAGTGACAGTTAGTTTTCAGTGAAATTTGTCAGTGAGAGTGCAACATTTAACCCTGTAAACATACTACATAACAAAGAAGGTTATCAGAATATAAGATTTCCAGACTTTTATTCAATTTAAGTTCAAATCAAACAATATCCATACCTGTTTCAAAACCATGACAATGAACTTTAAAGTCTTTAGTAAGCAATGTTTGGTAATTTCTCATTTAATCACCCAAAAAAAAAGTAAACTCTCTAACACTCTTATTTCCCATTAAAATAGGAGGACATGTTAAAATGGTAGTAATATAAATTTATAAATTCTAAGGTTTGAAAGCCCACATTTGAAGAAAGATGGCAATAAGACATCATATCAAAAGTTAAAACTGAGAGCTAATTTTGTTTATAGATTTCTAAAGGTTTTTTTTCCAAATTTGATGCCAGCAACACATTTCAGTAAAGCTGGGACAGGGTAATATATTCTACTATGCTGTGCCACTTTTCTTTAGACAACATCTCTACAAACATTTTTAACTGAGCCTTAAAGGTGCACCAGTATTTGGACTGAAGGATGGGAATCAATAGCGGTTCATGTGGCTCCAACTTAAGGAAAACCATGTCATGTAACTTAACGCTTAAGAATTTCTTTAGTAATTAATTTCACTTGGTTATGAGTTCCTTGAAAAAGGGAAGTCAGTAGTAACAAGACATCAGAAAGAAAAGATCTAAAGTGTTGCTTAATTGTGCAGTTTGACGGTGTGCAGGAAGTGTAACGCAGTATCTGTGGCTGTGAGATTTTATGC
This sequence comes from Cetoscarus ocellatus, assembly GCA_037902135.1. NCBI lineage: Eukaryota > Metazoa > Chordata > Actinopteri > Labriformes > Labridae > Cetoscarus > Cetoscarus ocellatus. Next base: position 1,592,443 of record JBAMNC010000559.1, read on the forward strand.
ATGGGAGGAAACACAGGAAGCGTGCCGAATCATTTGTCCACTGAACAAGGCATTAGAAATCAATAGTAATGCTGACTCAGAAACTGGTGAAGAATTACGTTTTTGCCACAAAGAAGATCAAAAGTAATCAGTAAAGGTGTTGATAAAGAATTTGATTGATAAGCAGAATTGATGAAGGCACCAGTATCAATTAATTTTATTAGTTCCCTGATTTGTCTTAACACTCTTTGATAAGATGATGAAAATGGCCTGTATCAACATAAGTGTGTATTTTTACAATTTTTCTTATTTTGGTCGGTGAGATTTACTTGTAATGTTTTCAGCATTATATTTTGTACCACAATAAGCTATAATGTGAATTATTGCTTGTCTTTTATGTCTTGCATTAGAAAGGAAATGGAGAAGTGCAAAAATAGATATATTGTTTTACAATACTAACTCTTTCTTGTACTACAGAGAACATGAAGAGAAACACAGCAATATTTCAGAAGTTAAAATGTCTCAGTGTGAAAACCTTATTCTGAATTTGATTCAGCCTGCTGGATCATAAATAAATGACTGCTGCTTTTGACAAAACAATGTTACATTAAATATGAGCCAGGCTACCCTACTCCTCAATGGTGCCTATCTAGACGCATGTCAGAAGCTCAACTGCAGGTTGTACTGTACGTGTACACATCAACGGTGTTAGCTAACTCTAAGGAATAATAATTATAACAATGTAATTGCTCGAAATATGGTAACACATACTTTTTGTAATTACATCAAATTCTTCTTGAGATTACAAGTTAAGGCAATAGTAACATGTACCTGACCTTTTCTTAACCTGAGCTGTACAGTGATCTTAAGGGGTTAAACTCCTTGAAATTTGTCCTTGTAGTCAGAACAGAAGTTTACATGTCCCTGATAGCCACTATTGATTAGAATTTTTTTTTTTTTTAAATGTTCCCTAATGTGATTGTTCAGGGCAGCTTTTGGATTGAAATATGACTGACAGTCTGAAATTTTCTTAAAGCTTCAGCACAGTTTGATACTGTTCAGTAATGAGATGACAGAGTGTGTATCATTTTAAAACTCAAAGGAAAAGTAGACCGTTAAGAACTTCGACATCTCATATCAAATATAAAAGTGTTATAATCATAACATCATTTACTGCTTAAACAGTAATGCATTTCTAATTACTCAATTTTTGATAAACTGTAATTTTAGAGTTTTGGCTGGATAAATTTGGAAATATCGAAAACACATCTCCCTGCATCTTATTTATTTATTATTCTTTTACTCTCTTCCTGACAGCTGGATCGATATGATGGAACAGGCCCTGCCGTGTCACCCAACGCCCTTCCTTATGGTGCAGACGGCTATGATGTAGTCGACAGTACCCCAGACCCGCAGCGAACCAAGCAGGCTATAGCCCAACTACAACAGAAGATCCTAAAGCTCACAGAACAAATCAAAATTGAACAAACTGCACGTGATGACAATGTGGCCGAGTATCTGAAACTTGCTAACAACGCAGACAAACAGCAGAGTGCGCGCATCAAACAGGTGTTTGAGAAGAAGAACCAAAAGTCAGCTCAGACCATCCAGCAGCTGCAGAGGAAGCTGGAGCATTACCACCGGAAGCTACGAGAGGTGGAGCACAATGGCATCCCCCGCCAGCCCAAGGACGTTTTTCGAGACATGCACCAGGGCCTAAAAGATGTTGGAGCTAAGGTATGTGGTTTACTATGCTCTCAGTGATCCATCTTTCAGTCTTTTAGCAGGATGTACAGCAATATAATCCTATTTTATGTCCAATTTGTTGGAACTGCTGTACTACATGGCTGCCATTACTGTGATGGAACCAGCTTCTGCTCCTGTCTACTGACTGTGACCGCTACATGGATTGCCGGATTAAAAACATTTGGATAAAGGAACCTTAATCTGGAAATCTGATCTAATGCAGCTACCACTCAATAAGATGAATATAAAAAACAAACAAATTTGACTTTCTGCCACATGTAAATGATGAAGTGCTGTGCAAAATGTCATTACTCTTCTTGATAGGCATCTTGATAGTAAATAAGAGCTACATTTTCGCATTACAGACCTGTAGTTCTAACATATACATTTATACAGAGTCAGACAACTTTGTTTACCCCAAAGGATAATTCAGTCTTTGCAGTCTACCAGACCATAAATAAATTTAACAAAACAGCGGTTAAGAAAAATAATACAGTATGTGATGCCAGGAGGCTTGTTGAAACATCAGTGACCTCCTGTGGTCCTGTTAAGAAACAAAACAAACACAGACTTGAAAACTTTCATTGCTGAAATCAACAGTTTAAGGGCAATAATAAATTCCAAATAAGAGAAATAAATAGATGGATGAGGACCACCAAAACCCTTTTCACACTTGAAGAAAAAACTCTGAAATTACCTGAAATTATACTGCATATGTGCATACAAACAGCAGGGCTTTTCATCCTGGGATTACCCTGAAATGTACCTGCTACCTCCCTGGTATTTTTCCATCCTCCACTGCTCCATTTACTGGACTTCTTGTTGTTAGGGGCTAACTGTGAACTAGAAGGTCAGGAATTATCTGGGTAGGTTACCTGCATATTTTCTTAGAAATATCAGGGTTGTATGTGTAAAAGGGATTAAGATGCATTGCACATTACATTATAGGGCTACACACTAAATCCTCTAGTAACTCTATTGACACTTACAGAAAAACCCTGAAATTATCCTGAAATGACTCAGGTGTGTTACTGTGTAAAAGTGAACAGCAGGGTTTTTCACCCAGACTTAATCCCTGAGTTACACGTAAGACCCTGTACTATTTTGCCATCCCTACCTCTCCACTAACTGACATACAAGCTCCAGGGCCAAGTGTGAATACAGAGGTCGAGGAGTTTTCTGGTTATGTTACCCTGATTTTGCATATGTGAAAAGGCTAGAAAACGTATTAATAGTCGGCTATCAAAAGAATCATCAGATATACAACTTTGTTGTTAAACATATGCACTATATTGACAGGAGTATTTACCCATCCAAATCACTGAATTCGGGTATTCCAATCACTTCCATGGCCACAGGTGCATGAAATCAAGCACCTAGGCATGCAGACTGCTTCTACAAACACTTGTGAAAAAACGGGTCAATCTCAGGAGCTCAGTGAATTTCAGCATGGTACCGTGATAGGACGGCCCCTGTGCAATAAGTCCAGTCATAAAATTTCCTCACTACTAAATATTCCACAGTCAACTGTTAGTGCAATTATAACAAAGTGGAAGTGACTGGGAATGGCAGCAACTCAGTGACAAAGTGGTAGGCTGTGTAAAATCACAAAGCGGGATGAGCGGATGCTGAGGCACAAAGTGCATGGAGGTCACTGGGGTTCTGTAGAGTCAATACCTACAGACCTCCAGACTTCATGTGGCCTTCAGATCAGCTCAAGAACAGTGTATAAAGAGCTTCGTGGAATGGGTATCCATGGTCGAGCAGCTGCATGCAAGCCTCACATCGCCAAGTGCAATGCAAAGCGTCGGATGCAGTGGTACAAAGCACCCCGTCACTGGAGTTTAAAGCAGTGGAGACGTGTTCTCTGGAGTGTTGAATGACGCTGCTCTGTCTGGCAACCCGATCGATGAGTCTAGGTTTGGCAGTTGCCAGGAGAACAGTACTTGTCTGACTGCATTGTGTCAAATGTAGAGTTTGGTGGGGGTGGTTATGCTGTGGGGTTGTTTTTCAGAAGTTGGGCTCAGTCTCTTAGTTCCAGTGAAAGGAACTCTTAATGCTTCAGCATACCAAAATATTTTGGACAATCTCATGCTTCCAACTTTGTTGGAACAGTTTGGAGCTGGCCCCTTCCTGTTCCAACATGACTGCACACCAGTTCACAAAGCAAGGTCCATAAAGATGTGGATGAATGACTTCGGTGTGGAAAAACTTGACTGGCCTGTACAGAGTCCTGACCTCAACCCAATAGATCACCTATAGGATGAATTAGAGCAGACTGCGAGTCTGCTCTACTCTACTCATCGAACATCAGTGTCTGACCTCACAAATGCATTTCTGGAAGAATGGTCAAAAAGTCCCATAAACACTCCTAAACCTTGTGGAAAGCCTTCCTATAAGAGTTGAAGCTGTTGTAGCTGCAGACGATGGGCAAACATCATATTAAACGCTATGGATTAAAACTGGGATGTCTCTCAAATTCCTATGTGTGTGAAGACAGACAAGCAAATACTTTTTGAAATATAGTGTAGTTTAGCAAATGGCCATAATGTACATGTCCTCTTTTGACAGAAAATAAAGTAATGTCTTAAAGCAATGAAAAATGTTTAGATGACAAACATTCACTCTTTCAGTCAGAAAGATAGGAATGATATAGCGAGATGCCACTGAAGTTATGGCAGCTTGTCAACCTGAATTTTTTTGTAAATCTGGTTTTGTCTTTTAATGGCACATAACCTGTGATATAGGTCATCTTTTTATTTATTGAATCCTGTTAGCAACTGTTGCAGGTTTTGAAGTCTATGTGTTCTTATGGGAAAAGGTTATTCTAAATACCCTTTATGATATCTATCAGTGCCTGGTGGATAGTGCTGTCCTATTATTATCAGCCTATTACACTAGTTTAGTTTGATTTACCTAGAAGCCATAGTTCTCGTGTTGCAGCCCAAGTATTGACCACATCTTCTTGTTCACAGGTGACAGGTGGCCTCTCGAGTTTCTCTCAAGCCACTCACTCTGCAGCCGGAGCTGTCGTGTCAAAGCCCAGAGAAATTGCCTCTCTTATCCGCAACAAGTTTGGCAGTGCAGATAACATCGCAGCCCTGAAAGACTCCCTGGATGAATCCCAGGGAGAAGAAGGAGTGGGTCCTGGGGGAACAAGGACCCTTGGGACAGGACAGTTGCAGTCTAGCCCGAAGTATGGAAGTGATGAAGACTGTTCTAGTGCTACTTCTGGCTCTGCTGGAGCAAACAGCATGACTGGAGCCCCGGGAGGACCTCCTAGCTCTAAAGGGAATACGCTTGAGCATGGCCAAGCCTCAGGCTTTGATGCTATACTCCATGAGATTCAGGAGCTTCGGGAAACCCAGGGTCGGCTGGAGGAGTCCTTTGAAAGCCTAAAAACCCACTATCAACGAGATTATACAATGATAATGGAGGCTCTTCAAGAGGAACGATATAGGTACTGTAAAAACCGCTATACACTGTAAAATTAGGGAGACACAATATCTACGTGTACCAGTTTCTGCAATATGGTTTTGATCATTTCCAATATTACCTGCCAATTTATTGGTTCTAGAAACCAGCAGAAAGAATAAATGTGCCATAGTGCTTCACCTTGTAAGTTAGAGTAGAAAATTTGTTTCACCAGATCCAAATGACCTTCCCCGGATGAAGCTGCTCCCTTTTTTTTTTTTTACATTCTCCTTCCTTAACGTAGGGACTGAAGTTGTAGGTATTTTGTGTAATTTCAAGCACCTTGTCAGGATTATCTCAGGGATTTAAGAGCGAAAAGTGCTGTTAGGAGAATTAGGAGCAATGATTTTTACTTGAAAATGTAAGGTCTATAGGATTTGGGGCACATTTTCATTTATTTGAGCCTCACAGAACTGTCTGTACAGTACTGCTTAAAGCTCTTACAAGAAGCTCATTGTCAAGAGTTTCTTCAAGTCAAGCTTCAAATTTCAGCACTGAGAACCTAAGAAATAGTCTCACAAGAGTAACAGGCAAAAAAAAATCTAGTACAGGAGAGACATGGTGTTCTTTACATTAAAAAAGTTTGTCAGTATTCATTATTGATAAATTTCACATGCTGTCACACATTAATGGAATGCTGGCTTGGCCGGCAAGAAACACTTCCCTTTGCTTTGCACCAGCGAAAGTTGACAGTCTCAGTTACCCAAGTCAGTTTTTGTTTTTTGGATGAACAACTTATTTTTCAATTGGATGCACTTACTGAAGCGGGATCAATCCTAAATTATACTGTCATAGATCCTCATCTTAGATAGAAAACCCAGAGAGTAGCAAGTAGGAGATTAATACTGTCAGATGTAACACTAACTATGAAGGTACTAAAATAGATGCGTAAAGCACATCACTCCTATTCCTGAGGTTAAATTTCATGTTTACTTTATCAGAATACCTTTTTTGTACACATACTGCCCCAAGACGCTGGCTAAAAGTGACAGGTGGAAGTGCTCTTGATACAATCAATAAGTAACATCTGTGAACTAATGTTAGCTTATTACTCACTGATGCTTTTTAATTTGGAAATCCTTGTTTCTCACATCAGAAACAGCAGAATCAGACACATTATAAACACATAATATTGCCTATGTAGCTGCATATTTCCATCTTGGATAACTCACGTGACATGCTAACAAGACTGCTGTTTTAAGTTATATAAACAGTATCCTGGGTTCTGAATAAGGGTCCAAACTGCCTAAACTCACAGTGTACATCAATATCTCTTGTTTTCTCTGGTTTTAATGGGATGGAAGAGGGTCAGTATGTGGAGATAAAAAAAATATATATATATATATATATATATATATATATATATATATATATATATATATATATATATATATATATAAAGCCTGTCACGCTAACCTGACACCCCAGATAGACAGTTCTATGTATCTACAAGATTTATGTCAATAGTCCTTTTGGGCAGCATCACATAAAATATCTGTTTTGTGATTGGACGATCTTTTAGTCAGTCACATTCATTAGGGGGCCAAACAGATGATGTAGGCAGGAGCTGCTGAAGAGGAATAAAGCACCTAACGTGGGTCAGTATGTATACCAAACGTTTGCTGATGTTTGGCGAGAAAGGAGTGGAGATATCTTTTCCATCATTATCAGTATTTTTCTTGAGTGTTCATAAAATGCCATTATACAGGTAGCATACATGCAGATCCCCTCGAGAAGCCTGAGTCTTCTCTCACTGTTGTCTCACTTGGATTTCCTGCCTCTTTCTCCTCAAAGGACCCTGCTTGGTCAGTGCTTCTGCAAACTGAGCTCAATTCTTTCAGCTTGAATTTTTGCAAGATTTTGCCTGATTACAGACCAAGAATCAGGCAGATCCATCTGCGCTGCAAGGTTACTGTCACTCTGCTCCACACAGTGGTCGATGCTAGCTGACACTCTTTTTGCCTCCAACCCACAACACTGGTCACACGACTGAAAGTTATCAATTGGCTGAAATAAGTTTGGAGATATGGGCAAAAATCTTATCTTCTAAAATCCTTTGTGAGAAAATCTGTTTGGGAAGAACATTTTAAAGACCTTGTTTGTCATGCACTGTTTTCACTTCATTTCAGGTGTGAGCGTTTAGAAGAACAGCTGAATGACTTGACAGAACTGCACCAGAACGAGATTCTGAACTTGAAACAGGAACTAGCCAGTATGGAGGAGAAAATTGCTTATCAGTCTTACGAAAGAGCGAGGGACATTCAAGTAGGTCAAAGTTACATTATTATAATGTTTTTGCTTTGACTTACAGACTTGTTCACTGACATTTGTGTCTCCAACCTGCAGGAGGCGCTGGAGGCTTGTCAAACACGGATTTCCAAGATGGAGCTTCAGCAGCAGCAACAGCAGGTGGTGCAGCTTGAGGGTTTGGAGAATGCCACGGCAAGGACTCTACTTGGAAAACTAATCAATGTGCTGCTAGCTGTCATGGCGGTCCTTTTGGTGTTTGTGTCCACAGTGGCTAACTGTGTCGTCCCCTTAATGAAAACACGCAGCCGCACGCTTTCAACGTTACTTCTTGTAATCCTCCTTGCCTTCCTCTGGAGGCACTGGGAGGCTATTTCAGAGTATCTTAACCGCTTTCTCCTGCACCCCAGATGACCGACTTTGAGGTACTCAGTAAAATGTTCAGAGAGAGGAGGGGTGGGACTGTTCTGTAAAATGACAACATTAACCCTTACAGGGAGTAAATCTCAATTGTCCTACCTTTTCTTTGTCCTCAGCTTCTTAAAAGACTCAGGAGGGTTGCGTCTGAGGTCTGTCACTTTATCACCTCCTGAACTGTAATTTGAGAAGAACAGTATAGAGATGTGGGTGGAGAAAAGGCTGGATGCTTGATATCAACTTGCTTTCTTTAGTGCATTTGTGGCACAAGCACAGGCTGTAAGGGTAAATGGCTTATAGTTGAAGGAGGGGCAGAGAGAACTGCACACTAGATTTCTCTCTTCTGAGTGAATTTGTTTACATGTGGATAACTTTTTTTCATTGTTTCACCACAGAAGAAACTGTTATTCAGAGTTGTATTACTTTTAAGCTAATTCAAGTGGTATTGTTTTGAAATCACTGCTATTTTTGACACAGCTGATTGTTTTGTTTTTTTTAACTGTAATGAGCCGACAGTGTTCTGCTGATTTAGTTGTCCGCATTTTCTTTTCTCTCTTCTGAACTTGCCATTTTTTTAGTCTTTGCTCTTTCTCTTTTATTCAGTCTTTTAAATTTTCAGCTTGTGTGACCAACTCTTCCTCTTTTTCTTGGCTACATCTGAAGAACGGGGTGCTTGCACATCAGCTACAACGCTCTGGAATCAGACTTGTCACTGGATCAGTTTTTGTGGGTTCTTGACTTGTTTCTTTTGGATGTATGAAGTCTAAAACACTGGTTCTGCCACAACCAGGGTAATACTATGGAGTACTTATTTGGATCTGCGACCCTGCCCTCTGGTCCTGCTGGGCTCTGCAGTCCTGGTGGATTTATCCACTGCAGAAGAATAATCTATGAACTGATTTAACATACTTGAAGAGCGGTAAAAGTGCTCAAAGACTCAGTGCTTCCGTACTGTTTCTATTAGTGACAATGAAATAGTAAAACTTTTTAGTTGATTTTTTTATTTTTTAAAGACAAATAAATTTGCTGTTTTAAAGGTGAAAACCACAGTCTTTCTTGTATCTTTACAGTGTCATGAAGTTTATTTTATTCCTGCTGGCGTTGCGTGGTTCACTAATCAGCCGTATGTTTGGAATTCAATGTGGAGGTTCAGTTATGCTCCTACACCCTCATCAGTGCGAGGACTTTATTCTTAAAGCAAGTTTTCTCCAGAAAAGGTAAAAAAAAAAACAAAAAAAAAACTGAACACAGTGTGAGCTGCAGGTAAGTTGTTCCACAGATCAGTATTTAAAACTGCTTAAGTGGGAAGGCATTGTAATTTAATATTTGAAACTCAAGGAGCTTATTTCTGTGTTTTTCATAACATGTTAAAATTATTTCATGTCATTTAGTGTAGTTTGGGTAAAGTATTTAGTATAGAGCTATCAAAGAAATAACTAGAAAAGCACTCAGAGAGCGCAGACCTCCGCCAAGGTGATCCGGATCAGTCCCAAAATTTAATCAGTTTTTCCATATCCCATTTCCAACAATTCCTGAAAATTTCATCCATATCTGTTCAGAACTTTTCAAGTTATTTTGAACACAAACAAGCAAACAGGCAAACAGACAGTTAGATAAATGCCGGCAAAAACATAACCTCCTTGGCGGAGGTAAAAATAAACACAACACCTATTACAACTTACTGTAACAAGTATTATGCAGTAGAAAGATGTATTGAATGTAAATACTTAAAATATTACTCTATTTGTGCTAATGTTTTACTCACCTATCTATGGATATGGAGAGGTCCTGGTGCCAGACAGGAAAAAAGTTAATAAGAGAAGAGAGATAAATTGGTTGTGTATTTTTAGGCAGGGGTGAAAATTTGAATTCTGAAATTCCAAAACTTGTTTTAATGTTTTGGAGTTGGCGTGGTCACGGCCGGCAGTAACCGGCACATAAAAGACTCTTGTGTTTATGAACAGACTCGTCAGTATCATTACGGCGTCCGAATGGACGTTACAGTACAATACCAGCATACGGACTGCCCAGTTGAAAGTAAAATTCAATAAGGGTCACTGGGAGCGGCTGAATGGATCAGCTCAGAAGGGAAAAAAAGTATTTTGAGGGGATGCATGAAAAAAAAATAAAAAAATATTCATTTCAAGACTACTCTTTTGAGGACAAGTTAATGTTACAGTCAAAATTAAACTTCACTAAGTGAAGTCAGATTGCTCTTTATCTCCTTGTCAGTTATTATGAACAGCCTACTGTTTCAAAAAAATAGCCTCAGGGTCTCACGATTCGGCTCATTGGTTCCGACCTGTTATTTGTTTAAAGAGGATGCATGAATGTAGCACAGCTGAGTTGGAGCCTGGTTGGAGGCTGGAGCTGCTGGTGGTTAATGACCACAAAAGTGCCTGTAGGACATTAAACAGAGTGACCAAATGTGACTTTCGCGCAACAATAAGACTGTTATTTTGATTATGACGGATGTACAATAATTTCTCCCAAAATAAAAAAAAAAAATCCCAAAATACGATAATTTTGAGTCTCGGGTACGATAATTCTATTTTTCCCATCTGGCAACACTGTTCCCTCATTAAAATGACTGGAGGCGGTGCGTTTGGAGCATGATTCTGCAGTGTGAAGGGGGCTTTAGACTAAGGATGGGAAGCGAAAGCAAATTCCAGTTGAGCAATTCCAGTTGAGAACAAATCCCTCAAAGAACAACAAAAGAGAGCATATTGAGAAATGACGGAGGGTAAGCCTGGGGAGGAAGCAGTGCACTGTGCAGAAAAAGCACTCCATGGACATGTGAGGAGTGCAAACTTGGACTCTGTCTTCATCTGGACAGGAACTGCTTCAGAAACTTATTGTCAATAAAAACAACGCCTGGACATGGTCTAATAAAACAGTCTGTAAAATGGACACTAAATGCTGTAGGCAAACAAAAATGTTGGAGTGTATGTTAATGAGTTAAGTTTATTTTTCATCATCTCAAAAAACATTTGTATATGTTCATTTGCAATTTTTTTTTATAGAGAAACCTGTTGAAAATTCAAATCAATTTTCTTTTCTTGTAATTACACACTGTTTTAAGCATTTATAACATAATTATGACAAATACTTGCCAGAATTGTTTACATTTATTTCTCATGAACATAGGGTGAAAAAATTTGGTCAAAAGGATATTTCCTGGCACACTGATTGACAAAGAAAGACCAGGCAGCTTGTTATAATTACAGTATATAAAGAGTTAATTGGGACCATCCAATAAGTAAGTGTTTTACTGTGGAACCAAATTTACTGTATTTTAGACATTCAACTTAATATAGCTATACAAAAATACTGTACAGTATGTAAATGTTATGTTTGGTGTTGCCATCTAGTAGTTGAACAGGAAAACCAAATTAAACGATGTAATGTAACACTGTAAAGTTAGCTATCTGACTTTTTTTAATTATTAATTTACCCATTTAACAGGTCATCTTAGCCATCACCACAACAGTTGCCCACCCCTGAGAAATTTTTTCAGGAGCCACCACTGGTCAAAAGATTAGACAAGATCCATATATTAAAGTTTTGCTTTGTGTTTGAGTTCCTGTACACCAAAGCACTCTCTCTGACCTTTAGGAGGCGCTGGAGGCATGTGAGACAAGTATTTGCAGGACGGAGCATCACAACATACAGCGCAGGTTATAGGTTTGGAGCATGATTCTGCAGAGACTCGGATTGGAGATTTACTCTGGGTGCTGCTAGTATTTATCATAGTCATTCTAATATTTGTGCCTTTTGTGCCTTTCTTCATCATCCCTCTGGTGACAGTGTGTAATTAAATCGTTTACACACTGCTCTTTGTACTCCTCTTCTCTCTGCAGGCAGTGGGGTCTTTAAGTACACCCCTGACCTTAGTGTTCTGTCAAATGAAGACGTATGATTTCTAATATCACCCAAGCATCTTTTTAAGGAATCCGGTGGAAAAGTTAGCACTAAACCCTGAGATAATGACTCAAACAACAACTGTTTAAAAAGAGCTTAACAGAGGAGGAGATTTGGGGGGGGGTAAAGAAACAATTTAGTCTAAGCAGAGCAGGTCACAAAAATTAATAATAAAATAAAATAAACACGGGGGTAAGCGCAGTTGATGAAAGCTAAAATTTGTGATAAACAGACATATAACAGGCAAATTAAATACTATAAAAATGGAATAATAAACCGACTTTGAGGAGAAGAACAGCTGAGCAAAGTAAAAATATTTTAAATAATTTTAAAAATAATGTTAAAAGACGACATCACATCACTGGAGATAGAACAAAGGTGAGGATTAAAACAAAATTATTTGGGATAAATTAACAGGTAGGCCTATAAGACAATGAGGAGGGACTAAAATGATAAACTGGATTGGAACAAGAATTAAAAGAAAAGTATATGAAGGCCTATTATTCCAAAATAATATTAGGCTAAAGCAAGTCTATAAGAGCAAGTTTTGAGCACTTCAGTTTTTTCACAGTGGGACAGTATTGCACTTATGCACTTAACATGCCTTAAGTCTGTGAGTGTGCTTTTAAGGATTGAGCTATAGAATATAGTCAGACATAGTTACAGTGAGGGACCTATTTTGTCAAATGAACATCTTGGTCAAACAAAAACGTAATAAATAGTGATGCACAGATTGTTAGAATTAAGGTCAAAGCTGATACTGAGGGCTGATACTGCTTCACACCACGGATGTGAAACAGTTATCAGAAACCGTGGTTATGCAACTAAATATTAGTTTATGATTCTCAGGAAAGTTGAATCATCAAGCAATCCTTAGTTTATACACTACATTTTTGAGTTTGTAAATAAAGATGTCAACACTGCTATTTTTTTTAACATTATATTTCTTGACTTTCTGTAAAATATTATCAAATTCAATTACTTTTTCCAAATTTTCTTGCTTTGAAATAGAGTGTGCAGTGTCCCCAATGCATTTGTGGGCATTAAAATAACATTTATTTGAAGAATTTTGAGGTTTACTCACCTTTTTAAACACACTGCTATTATTATGAACATAACTGTAGGTCCTGAGATTTACAGGGCTGAGGCAGATTGTTTTTTCAGACAAGAAGAAGACTTTATTTTTCTGAGTTTTGTTAAGACCGAGAGAGCGCAATCGCTAGTAGAGGTCGTGAAGAATGGCATTCACAGCCATACCCTCTTACTCTTCAGGAGTACGATTCATGGTTTAAAACCTTTTTCTTTATTCAGTGGTGTGACTGGTGGGCTTTGCAGAGAGTGATTAGTGAAGTGGATGAAGCAATCAAAAGAGACAATCGGTTTTGAGCGCCTTAGAAAACGTCTTTTTTTCAGTGATAAGACGCCTGGGGATGAGAGTGGTCGCCTTACTACCCTGTACAGGCCGAAAATCATCAGACATCCAGACTTCTAATAACGAACAGGGTAGGTTTTGTTGTTGGATTAATAATTTACCAATTTTATTTTACTATTTTAAATAATCTTGTTTGACATGTTCTGATCTATTTGATTCTATCTGCTAATGAAATGTTTTATTTTCCTTTAAATAAAAGAGTCTACACCGACCAGAGGGATCCCCATCGCTCCAGAATCACCATGGAGTCCATCATATTCACTGATTCCTATGTTTTGATGGGCCCAGAACTTCTACAACTCGCCACCATCACCACCGCCACCATCACCAACATCAAACCCACCTTCTCAGCTACTTCAGACCCCGCCAATGTCACCAATTTGTCCTCCACTCCCACTGTCTCAACTACTCGCAGGAAGGTGTAGGACACTTCTCACCAATCAACAACACTCGACAATGCAACGGCGAACTCAATGGAGGCAACAATGGGGAAGAAGAAGGACACAATGGTGACAACAATGTGGGTGTAGGAGTTCCACCAACACCTTCAAACGCCTATGCAGCTGTTATCCAGGACTGTGTTGCATGTTTGATTAATGCTGAGTTTCATATGTTTTGGGAGAATAAGTGCTATGGATGTCAGACAGATCATCCGATTCAAATGCAACACCCATGTTTGTTCCCAATCCCTGAAGACTTTTATGCGCGACATTTCGATGATATAGTGGAGATTGTTCGCAACGGCAGGTTTTTTCCAGCCATCATTGTCTGTACTCAAAATTGTTTCAAGTAAGTGAATATCGTGTTTTGGGGGCCATAGATACAGTTCTTTATGAGCTGAAACGTACTGCTCAATTAAAAGAATTGTTGGAAGTGTTAGAATGAGGGATTTCCCCTCAGCTACACCTCATGGTTCTTGATCTCTGAATCAAGAATCTGAGTCATCTCTTGATGACTGACTTTGTTTGGTTGTTTTTAGGAGGGGTTATATAGAAAAGTTGGGTGTTGTCTTTTTTTTTTTTTAGATGTAGTTCGTTTTTTTGTCATGTATGTTTTTTCACGTTATATTTTGAATATGGTGATGTGCTTGATGGAATGTAATTGTGTTATAACTGATTTGTTGAAGTTGTAGTAGTAGTAAAACTAATGTTCTTCTTTTTTTATATTTGTATATCCCTCAGCACAATAATGCCAGCAGTTTTGGATGGCATTATAAACATGACCAGTTGATACACCAGGGTTCCTCACACTGTGGGTGAACAGGCCAACATTAAAAGGCTCTGCAGCAATGTCCAGTTTCCAAATATAATCGGCGCAAATGACAGTCTGCACTCACGCTGCTATAAGAGCTCCAAGTAAAAATGAAAAAATGTGCCTACAATCAGTCTAGAAATGATTTGTTCCTCAAACATGGTTTTGACAAATTTAGTTTAATGGTGGCCTGGGTCAACACGATTCATTCATCCTGGCGCACAACTTCTTTGTCTTCTTGGTTTCGGGAGACTATACGCATCCAAGGTGTATCGCTGCCCCCTCTGACGCACAGCCGTGTCGGGAAAAGACTGCAGGCTGGCGATGCAAAAACATTCATGAGGTACTTTGCATTGACCATTCATGGTAACGTGGGTGTGTAGAGGGCAGGATGTGAGGTAAAACCACCTGCGCAACTTTCCAAAGGGAAAAGTGCTCGCAAGTGGCACGCACAGTTTTATAAATCACATTTTTTTTTTGGGTGCACGTCATTTTCAGTTTTCGGGCGCACGTTCACTTTTAGTATGGATCCTACGCAATGTTTTATAAATGAGGACCCTGGAGTACTCACAGGCTGGTTTCAGCAGGCTTATGTATGACACTGACAGACTGGTGATCACATACTCACTGCTCCTGTTGAGGGATCACAGGCAACATGATCTGTCAAAACCAAATGAACACACCAAAGTCTCACAAGGGCGACAGTTTTTTTTTTTTTCTGATAGTCTTGCTTCTTCCCATCGTCATCTTATGCTATTTCCTGTGTCCCACCCTCTCTTTTTCACTGGCTGTTGGCAACACGTGTCTGCAGTTAAATCATTCATCAGTTTACACTAACCGATTCATCCAGAGTAGGCAAGAAAAATCAAGCCTTTGGCTGACTGCACTTGAGGTTGGGTTGGGTCTGTTACCCTCACACACTTGTTGATTTGCGTCTTCATCCCTCACACACTAACAGATTTTTACCTCCACTGTTTTTTTTTTGTCTGTGTTCAAAATAACTTAAGTTATGGATGGATTTGGATGAAATTTTCAGGAAATGTGTGGAATGGGATAAGGAACAAATGATTAGATTTTGGGACTGATCCGGATCACCATCTGGATACAGGAATTTTTTTTAAGGATTCTTTAACATTGCAAGATAGGATCCAGGGTGGACTAAAGCTGCTTGGCAGAGGTCTGCGCTCTCTGAGTGCTTTTCTAGTTGTGCATGTAAACCCTGCCGACTTTTCTCAACTAGTGCAGACCGGTGTAGACTTTGACCAACTGGGAATCATGGGTAAAATGCGGCAAAAAATACTTGTATGTCCGAAGTTTAAGATCAAGCCAAAATTTGGAGGCACACATATCCATACCCATGCAAAAAGTGCTTAAAGGCCCTGGTTGTGTTTTGAATCATTTGGTTTTAGACTTTGGGGATAAAAATAGGTGCCGTTACGGTGAGAGATTTTAATGTCCAATTGAAATAAAAACAGGTCAAGCCCACCTACATGTACATCTTCTACAGATTTCACAGAGTTTGGGAGTTTTCAGTCAAAAAGACTGAACCACACAATCCTGAGAAGAGGTCTGCATGTGCCTTAAAAATAGAAAAAAAACTGTATTACTGTTTAAATATTTACAGCTGAATTTAAGTATTCCAACAAAACTGTTTATATCATTCAAACTCATTTAGTTTATTTTGAGGTGACCTTGAACTTGTATGTCATCACTGCTAGAAAATTGACTGCAAATATAAACAATTTAGCATTGGAAAAAATATTTTATAGATAGGAATAACAAAGCTGCTTTTTTCCAGCTGATAGTGGAAACATATGACATTTTGATTTAATGAAGAATGTTGACCTGGTTTACAACAAAACCTCTGATGTATCAAGTACCGACTGCATAAATTAAAATAACTATCAACTAATGAATGTGTTTCTAAAGACATATTTAAGGTACACAAAGACTCAATATTTTAATCACAACTCCTGTCCACACATACAGTGGGTTTTTTTTCTTTTGAACCTTCATATTTGTCATTTCAGTCCTTTGTCCACCTCAGCTCTTCTACAGCCGAAACTATTTTGTGAATGAGATTTATCTTTAGGCTTTGTAAACACAGGCCCAGATTTTTGCTTCAAATCCCGATTTACACCATTACAGAGAGTTTTTGTAATGTACACTACAAAAACCTGGTAGGTCAAATTGCTCATTTAGGCCTTCATGTTTGTTTTATGTCTCAGAGCTGCCATTGAATTTTTTTTCCACTTTTTAAAATCCTCATCAGAAGTCAGTTTTACCAAGTCAAATATTTTAGGTTAAAAAGCAGCAGGGATGTCAAAAAATAAGATTTTATTGCAAAAAACAGTATAAAAATAGCAATTACGAATTACAATTTCACTCTGTGGTCTTCTTCCCCCGTTTCCCCGCTGCTTTAGGAGCAGAAGCATCTCCCTCCGTTTTAGCAGCCTTGCTCTGGGAAGCCTTTCCTGCCTTTGCAGTCTTTGCTGCCTCTTTAGTGGTCTTTGCTGCTTTGGTTTTAGCAGAATCAGAGGCTCCATCTTCAGCACCTTTTTTAGCTTTTGGCTTCTTTGCTGGAGCAACCTTAGATGCAGGGGCCTCATCTTTCTTTGGCTTTTTAGCTGGCTTTGAGTCCTTAAAATGGGGAAAAAAAGGTATAGTGAAACAAGAATGTAGCCAGAAATCTATGTATTTGAAGTTTATTGGTTTTCAGTCCCTGTTACAACATTAACATAAGACCTATGTTCATGTGGCCCAAAAAACGTACTCAAAAACAGCAGGGGTGCACATGTCAGCATAAACAGAACTGATTGAAATAATTTAATTCATTTTTGAAGAAATTTCTGCCAATATTTGGAATATATTAATGTACTGCATCGCTTCACCCTCTGAAGCACAGAAAGACTTATTGAGCCAACAGACCACACCCTCTGCTCATCTCTCCTCTTCAATCACTGAAATGTGAAGTGGGCTTTTAAGGACTCATTGTTCTAAACTACATCTCCTCCTTTTATGCATTTGTAGCACTAATAAAAGGTTTCATTTCAAGCATTGTCTAATGACTCTCAGGGAAATATCCAGTTTACCCTAAGGAATCATTTCTAAACAAACGTCAAAAAGGGTCTTCTTTTGTAAAAATTATCAGTCAAAACATTTAAGTATCGCATTTTGGCAACATCTAATGGTGCATTAAAGGTTCTAAAATGACCAACACATTTCCAGTCATACCCTAGCCAAGTTCAATCATAATATGTTTTAAACTTTCAAAATATGATCTGTTGACATTAGGCTGCAAAGTATTTTTCTTTTATCACTTGAGACTGCAAACCGAGTTAAACCAAGACCAATTTTATCTTTTGGATTATTGGTTACCAATTAGCTTTGACAAAACATGCCAACATAATTACTTGCTAGTAAAATTATGGCTTTTCACCTCTAACCTGCAAAGTGTTTTCTTTGAGTTTGTGTGTTAGGGCTGTACATAACATTGCTTTCCACAGTAATCTTTGTTTCCAACCCTCAATAGGTCAGTTCTTTTTGAAGGGTAACATAATTAAAAAAGTCTGTATCTCATGTTAGGTTATTCAATCCCATTAAGGACTGATGAGCAACAGAAGTGGAATGTAATCACATTTACTCCCATTACTGTTAATATTTTGTGGACATTCACTTCTTTAATCAGTGTTTAAAATGTATCTCCAGAAAAAAAAATACAGATCAAACCTTCACAGCAGAAATTATAGAATAAGATATATTCAAAGTTTAAATGGATCCAAAAGATGAAGGTTGACACTGAAGTGTATTATACATCCATGTTTGTACTTACAAACACAAGTACAAACCTTATCACAGAAGTTACATTTTTCAGTGTCTAGGTTGAGGAAAAATTAAGAAGTGGCTAAAATAAAACGATTCATCTAGTGTTACAAAACCAAATCCCAACTCTTGTAGAGGAATTGGCAGGCATTGTAAATGTGAAAAACAATGAAGTTTAATTTAATATGCAAGGACAAATGGTAATATACTCATTTATTCTGAGTTGTGTGTAATTGTCAGATAAAATGGTTAATGCAAAAACTACGACATGATTATAGTCATAAAAGCAGATTGCTACCTTGTGCCATTTTTTTTTATTTTGGTCCCAATAATGTACTCTGAAACAACTGGTTGCCTCAGCCAATTTGACTATTAGGTATTAAACTGAACTACTAATTAAGTTTTATATTAAATCTAAATGTAAATGTTGGATTACTTCATTTCATCAGTAATGCATTTTGTCATATTTACCAGGCATCTGAAGGAATAATGCATATTTGGGACAGAGTGATACACTATAACATGTAGTCAAGAGGCTATTTTGTATGGGATATGGATTGTGTGCCTTGAGATTTTGGACTGATCATGTGTGCCTTAGGCCTGAGGGCCTCTGCTTTAATCCATTCATACATACTTTAACATAAGAGTGCCACTTCTAAGTAAAAGTTATTAAAGTTACTTTTGCTCTTCCATTGATTAAGGTGTCTTTTGTTCAAGTCTGAGTAACTTGCCCAGCAGTCAGTAAAACAGCTCTCACCTCTTTCTTGCCTTTTTCATTTCCTCCACCCTTTTTCTTCGTTGTACCTTTAAGAAGCAACAAGTTAGTAAATAATAAGAGTCGGCATAAATGCTTTTAAAAACTTCATCCAGACCTGTTTTCTTAGGCTTCTTGGCTCCGTCTTTGGGCGCCTTTTGCACATTTGGATCCGTGTTCTCAGCTTTCGCCTTCACCTCCTTTGCCTTTGGCGGCAACTAAAGTGAGGAGGTACCAAAAAAAAAAAGCGGGAATGAAAAATGACATTACTTTCACGGTTTACTGACAATTCACCAGACGTCTTACCCGAAATCTTCCCGTTGCGCCTGTAGTGACGTTGGAGTTGGCAGGACGCACCAGCGTGCCCGACTCGATCCCTTTCTTCAGGGCCCTGCGGACCAAGTGCTTCAGCCGGAGCACATCGACGGAGGGGTACTTCTGTTTGATGTAGCTCTGTATGGCCTGAGAGGAGACGCCTTTCCGAGAGTCCAGCTCTTTGAGCGCCTCTCTCACCATGATGGCTGTGGAGGGGTGAGCTGCAAGTTTACGCAGCGCCGCGGCATCTGCGGCGAAGATCATAAAGCCGACATTAACGAAGGACAAAGAAGACAACCGATGACTCTGTCACGTTTGGGATCAGACCTGATTTTTTCTCGACTTGTTCTTCCACTGGAGCATCGCTGGATGACACAGGAGCATCAGGCGTGTCCTCTGCTGCCACTGCTGCTGCTGCTGCCTTCTTAGGGGGCATCACTGAGACTTCAATATGATCTGACTAAAGCCTCCTCACACAGAAGGATATCTAAAGTTTAAAAGAAGGCCGATTCAGCTACGGCTCTCACGGCTCTGTCGTTATGAGGTCGCTTCCGGTAAAATACGACCAGGTGCATCAAATCACGCCAGGTGTTCACCATTATTACGCTGATTAGACTGCAGGGACATAGTTGCCAGGTCCGTTTATTATAAGCGACTTTGGGCTTCTTCTTCTTTTTTAAAGATGCTTGTAAATATCGACATTTGCGGTTTTGGGGCTTTTTTCCTTCAGTGTAGTCGCTTATCTGGGCTTGTTCTGCTCCAAACTCATGAGGGACCTGATGCATGTTCCTCTATCAATGTAAGCTCAAGTGGGAAGCTACACAAATCATTTTCTCAAAACACAAATATATATTTTAAATACAAACCTTGGGCAAACATGATGTTTCTGGAAAAAAAAAAGAAATCCCTATAGCCAAAAATAATTTAATTTATAACATTCCTCTCTATTATTTATATTTATACCTGTGTCCCAAAATACATCAGTGACCTCCTTTTACCATCCTGAGCACCCAGGTCCTCTGTTTCAGGTCTGCTTTCTGTCCCCAGAGTCAGAGCCAAACATGGAGAAGCAGCTTTCAGTTTTTATGCTCCACAGATCTGGAGAAAAAAAAAACTGAAAGCTGCAGGTCTGCTGAAACTCTCAGTTCTTTAAAATAAAGATTAAAGACTCATTTGTGTACTTCCGCCTTTCATTAAAATTGTCTATTTTTTATTGACTGATTACAACACTGCACTGTACCTTTTAAAGATGATTTGATTTTTAGTTTTAATTACAAATGATTTCTTTGACATTTAAGCTTTTAAGCTCAACTTTTCTTCTCCTTTTTTACTGTTGTTTTAATGTACTTGTTTTTATATGTCTTATTCTGACATGTTTTTCTTTTTTTTCCTTTGTCATTGTGTTCTGATGTACTGTGTAAGGCACTATGTGTTGCCTGGTTGCTGAAAGATGTTTTACAAATTATCTTGCCTGCCTTGCCCAGCCTTGCCTATCAGTGTCTTCATCATTTTGTCCCCGGCACAATACAGCTGTTGAGGATAAAAATAAAAGTAAAAAAAGAAAACTGACTAGTGTATTTGACTTCAAAAATCAATGTTAGACTGTGGCGGTATAACAGAGTTATAAATAACAACAGGACATCTGATATAAAGGAAAACAGGGGCTTAAGTCCAGTAAGCAACTCACTGGCTCCACATATAAAGAAAAGGATGTTCCACCTCCAAACAAAAAGATGTTAGTAAGTAAATCAAGAAATTCACAGATTCAGTCTGGGCCAAGAGGGGACTCCTCATTTTGATGGACTGCATGCTACAACCTGATATTCCTGTCATTCCTAGCATTTGGTGCCATTTGAATCCTCAGGACATAAATGAGTGTGTCTGGGGATGCACATTATTGGATTTTTGACAATATTCGATATTCCAATATTTCTGTACTTATTATCACCGTTACCAATATCTTTAATCAAAAGAACAAAGTCTTTCACTTTTGAAAATTGACTTGTTGCCTTCAGTGTGACAGTCTGTTTCTGTGAAGAACAGATGCAAAACAAGAATAACAACATTTCCCACTAGAAAAAAATGAAACCTGAATTTTAATTGTACCCCTGCAGTGATGATAAGGTGAAGCATTATGGAACATTTGTGTGTTTTGCCAATATTTCTGCAGATATATGGGCTGTAAATATCAGCAAAAATTTCAATATCAGCCAATATAGATGGCCAATATAGACTTTTTTGGCCAATATCTGCTGATACTGATAGAATACAGATGATATCGTGCATACCTAAGTGTGTCTTTTGTAAAAAATAAATAGGATTTATTCTGAAAAGCTTGTCTCACATTTTTAACCTTTCTCTGCCACAGAACACCAAAAAAAATTAATCAGTTTATTGATTATTTTTGCTTGACTTCAGCTGAAAATATAAATACCAAAAAAAAAAAAAAATTCTCTGTTTCTCAAAAGATATGTCTCACCTGGAGGGCAGCATGGTGACGCAGCAGGTAGCGCACGTGCCTCACAGCAAGAAGGTTGCTGGTTCGATCCCTGTGTTGGTCAGCACCTTTCTGTGTGGTGTTTGCATAATTCTCCCTATGCATGAATGGGTTCTCTCCAGATGCTCAGGTTTCATTTCACTGACCAAAAACATGCTTGTCAGGTTAATCGGTGACTCTAAATTGCTCATAGGTGTGAGTGTGATCCTGCATGGTTGTTACTCTCTCCATGTGGCCCTGTGATCAGCTGGTGACTGGTTTAGGATGTACCTCACCTCTTACCCAATGTCAGCTGGGATAGGCTCCAGCCCCTGTGATCCAGACAGGGGTAAGCGGTATGGATAATGTATGGATGGAGTCCATAATTCTTCATCTATCTCTAGCATTGTCCTTACCGGTAAATTATACTCCTCCTTGTCTCTTCTCTTGATTTAGCAGCTGTATAGACCATCTCTTATCTCTATTGTTGACTCAATAACATGAGTAAATGCAACAATTCTCCTCATGATTTTCCATATTAACAACAACAAGTAACATTTTTTCTCTGACTTTAGTTAAACCATACAATAATCAGGATTATTTGAAGACACTACCCCAAGATGATGGTAGATTATTGATCCATAGCAAGGAGAGAGCTGCATGGAGCATATAAACATCTAACATTTGAGTCCACAGCAGAGAACCAGTGTCCTCAAGTCTGTCTGTGCAGAAAGCATAACCAAACCTTTAGAAACACCAACTTAGTGTGATACACCAAAGCCCCAGTGATGTATGGGACAACTGTAAATTAGCACTAGTGGAAGCCCTCTCATCCAATCAGAATGCACGGCCAGAACTAACTGTTGTGAAGCATGAAAGAAAAACAATGACGCGTGTGTTTATTCATATGATCTTAAGTCAGCTTCATACATGTGGTATCATTCAAAAAGAGTTTACACCACTGACTGACGAAAGAACTGAACAAAGCCATGGGACGTCAGTCTTTTGATTTTGGAGCATTGTTAAGGCCACTCAGTGGATGCTGCCACACCATACAGGCTCTCTCAGCCTAACTTCAGATCAACCTACTGACAGACAGAGAGGCTGAGCTGAGGTGGACTTAACACCCTCTGCTCAGTAGTGACACAGCATGAACTTGTATCCATGTCAGTCATGCCTTTAACTTTCAAAAACCAATAAAATAAAAAAGGATGCGTTACAAAAAAAAAAATCACCCCACATATAGAAAGAGCATTTAGATCTATTACCTATTTGGACTGAAGCAGTTTGTTGAAGCAGGCCTTTAACCATGTTTGTTTAGGCTGTTGAAAACATCTGTACCCTGCGCTTAATCATACAACTTCTGGGTTTAATGCTGCCAGTATCATGCAGTTTTTGGCACTTCTGCTGCAGATTCTTTGGTTTTCAGTCTCAGTGGTTGCCACTTGTATTCAACTCTTCAAACCTATCAGAAACTGAGCAGAGAGCATGCAGGGTGACATAAAGAAAGGACTCTTCAGGGAGGTTTGAACCCTGAGCACTTGGCCATAAACTGTGGGCTTTCGGGACCCAATAATATAATTTTTCCAAATGTTTTCATATTTTTCACTCTTTCCTGCCATTTTGTATACTGCCTTATAGTGTCATTTTTCAGACTCCATGACATATAAGTATAGAGAGAGACAGGACATGAAAAGTGTATCTGTATTAGTGTATATGTATTAAAACCACAGGGTTAACAAAACATATGAGGCACTATAAAGTTAGGGTATATCTGTCACTGTCACTAAAGCCCCGTTTCCACCAAGTGGTCTGGTATGGATCGGCACGGTTTGGCTCAGGCCGTATCGGTAAAGCCTGATCCTGGTTGTGTTTCCACAGCCAGCTGTACCCTACTTAGTAGGCGGTGTGTAAGCCGGATGCCGATAGCATGACGTCATAGCAGCGCGACACAGTGTACCCAGCTATTAAATACAATGAAGAAGAAGACGCGACACAGTAAACAAAGAGCAACGATTCTCTTCACTGAGAATACTGAGGAAGGTCTGTACCTCCACAGTAGACCATAGGACGCTCGACTTTGATGCCATTTTCCAGACAAAAAAGCCTTGAGAGTTATCTTCACGAATACGAGTGGAGATTTAAACATTGCGGGGCTGTGTTGTTCTTTATTACCGCTGTCGCACGGGAAGTGACGTCTCCTTCAACCAATCAACGGGCTGCAGTGTTTCTAGCTCCAACTTCTGGGGTCGGATCGGTATGCTTGGCACCCCAACAGAAGGGTCCCAAAAAGTAGGACGGTACAGTTCGCTTATAAGGGGTCCTGTCCTGGTTTCAGGCTATGGAAACGCCACAAAAAGCGAGCCATACCGAGACGAACCGAACTGAACCCCCTGGTGGAAACGGGGCTTTATAGTTCCTATAGCTCCACTTATAGTTAAAAGTACCAACAGAACTGTTTACAAGGCACCGGCAGATTAAAGATGTATCATACTTGAATGTGGGGAAGGTTAAATATGTGTTAATGAAAGAAAATGCTTTAGTATCTCATTCAGGTTTTCGCTTTAACATGCCAAAATTGTTATGCAGGGAGGATTGGTAGCAATAATTAATGAATTGCATTGAAACTATTGTAAAAATCTACAACAAAGATATGTTAAGCTCTCTCATGAAGAATGATTGTAAAAGGAATACAGTACAGCAGGATTACTTTTAATGGGGAAATATTTTTGCATTTTGCATGCTTCTTACAGCACGGCATGAACAGTAACAAACCAGTGTGTTCAACTATGTTATATAACACTGTGTTATATACCACTCTAAAAATAATAAAGGTGCTATGCAGAGTTCTCATCATTGAAAAGAATGTGTTTCTATGGCGTCTTTTTAAAAAAAATGTGATACAGCTCTGGTGTGAGCTGTGGTTTTCCTGATAGCAACTTCCGCAAAAAGACATTTGAGTCTGTCACACTACAGCGACAGACAAAAAGAAGTTGAAGGGCTGACTGACGTCAATACTAAACTTTATCATGGCTGGACGCTCATTCTTTGTTCTCATATGTAAGATCAATCTTTTGTTTAATCATAATGAATATATTTTAGGCCACTTAAAATCTGTAGACTTATACTTACAGGTCTGGACTGGAGTCATTAGTATGTAATGTAAGCCTGTATGTATAAAGATGACTGTCATCTTGCTCAAGTTAAAACCTTTTATGGCGAGTGATTTTATGTTAAAGCTGTTATTATTTTACAGTTGTTGCTTTGTGCTTTTGAAGAAAATGTTTTGATACCAGAGTTTAAATCATTATTTCATGGAGAAATTTAATGCTTAATACTTAACCCCAATCTTCATTCCTACCTTTAACCCACAGAATTACACACAGCATAAAGCTTCCTCGTTTTCTTTCAGGCTTCTCTTGATCAATTCATTCAAATTGTAAATACTTGTGTTTTTCAACAGGTTGCTTCTGTGAGTTTCAAGTACAGGGTAAGTCTCTGTTGTCTGTCATTTTCAGCTGTACAGTTACCACCTTATTGGAAGTTTTATTAATTCAGCTACTTCAGTGGTTCTTAGAGTGGGGCTTATGTCACCTTGAGACTTATAAAGCCTTGATGCAGTGACAGAGGGAGGCAAACAGATTTAATCAAAACAAAGTTCAATGTTTTGCAGCGCCACAGACAAAAAAAAAATGTGTGAAAGGACATTCAGATTAATGTAAGACTAATAGTACTAATATTATTGTGTTCTATGGCAGAGATAATGTCACAGCAACTAGACGAGAATATCCCAGCGCAGGCCTGGAAATCTGACGTTCCAGACATGTTAGTGGTCGGCTGCCACACTTTGTGGAAGTTATATCCAATCTAAGATTTGTTTTATTACTGTTTTATTACTTATGACATATCACTTATAGAAAGAGTATGGATGGTTACCCATTGGCTTTTTTTTTTAAATAAACATTAACTGTCGTCATCAGATGTTATATCTTAAAAATATTTCAGTTTCATGATGCTCTATCCCCAATAACTGCATTCCCTGTAAAAGCGTCTTGTTTTATAGTTTGCGCTCACACTCTGAATTTGCTATGTTCTACTTTTGCAGATAATGTCAGAGATAAATTGTTTAGCTTGTATACGAGTTGGTTAGCAAAAAGCATTACTGAATGAGTGATGAGTGCATTTAATTGATGTGTCACTGTGTTTATTTTGGCTTGGGGGGGCAAAATGTTTTCATCTAAAAGGAGCTCTGCAGAAAAAGTTTGGAAACACTGGTCTAGTTTCATGACTTATTTCTATTGTATTTTTGCTTGACTTCATTTTGCCCGAAATAAGCATTTTCTTTAATTAGATAATAATTATAATGCCAAATATTGAATCTATATAACAAGTTTATCTTTTCATTTTCAGCTTCTCCTCCTCAACCTCGACTGATAATAAATTCTCAGGTCATCACTGAGACGGACTCCATCACAATAAACTGCGTGGCTCCACCAACCTCATCTCAGTGTTACTATGACTTTGGGGGAATTGTTGAAGTCCTGTCTTGTATGCAGACTCTAACAGGATCTGACATTCTGAAGAAAACACATCAGAGTTCACCTGCAGAGATTAAACTAAAATGTTTTTACACCAGAATCCTTGATGGCAAACATTCTCTATCTCACCCCAGTGTAACATCCTCTATCTTCATACACAGTGAGTGACTGCTTTTCCAAGCATCATTATTGTACAGCTTTAGTGTAAAACAGCCCAGTAAAGTGTAATATACAAGTCTTTAAAACACTCTGAAATGGTTGACGCTACACATTTCATTTAGAGGGAGATGATTTTTAATGCACTATTTTAAGATAGATTTTGATTTCTGTGAATTACAACTGAGCTTACATTATCTTTAGCTGACTAACCAAATGTTCATGAATCATAGACTGACTGTGAGTTTTAAAACTTGATCTTTGCAGGTGGAGGTGACATTCTCTAAATCTGAGCTCCAAATGCAGTTTTTGCTTTACTGCTGACTTGATATTAAAATGTCCAATCATACTTAATGATTTATCCTGCCTTTACCAGGGCAGAGGCCAGAACTGAGTCGTCAACATTTTCCTGGTGAATATGTTCTCTTTAGCTGCTCTTGGCCTGGATCTGCCGATATTGATACGAAATGTCACCTGTACTTTGGAGAGACAAGTCGTCCATTTCAAACAGCAATTATAAAAAGTAAAAAAGACTCAAAACAACGTTTTTTCTGCCTGTTCACTGTCACCATCAGTGATTTGCTGAGAGAACTGAATTATGTTAAACAAAAGGATGCCAGCTGTGATTCAACATTAGAAGGAAGAGACAGCTCTTTGTCTCCTCGCAGTGATGGAGTCAGCTTGACGGGTAAGTCGGAAAACACACGAGTTCATGATACATGGCAGCACAGTATACACAGAAAAGACATTTAAAGTAATTTCTAAATGTGTAACATTTATCTAAACATCATTAATGACAGTTTCAGATAAACCACATGGATTTGATAAGCCTAATTTTGTCTTCTTTTATTGTAGATATTGTGGAAAAAGAGTCAAGTATGATTCAGGCTGGATCTGCTCTCAGTGTGACCACAGGTAGAACATGTTTTACTGATAAACAGATGTGCCGATCATTTCATTATTTATCTATTTATTCACACTGGGTCCCCATCAGTTGTCACCACAGTAACCGCTATTCCTTCTGGTGTCCAGAAATAAAATAAAACTGAGCATGCAAGATCAATTAAATATACAAACAATTGTAAGAAAAAATATAAAATAACATCAGTAAAAACTAAGATCTAAAATAATTCATGGCAACATAAAAATACAGATAGTTAAATGGATAACAAAAAAGTATTTAAACCAGGCTCTGTCACTAGATAGAATCATAAACACTGATACAGTATCTTACAGATTAATATGATTTATTTTTTAATAAATAAGTTCCTTTATTTCAAAACACCAATCATTTACTAAATCTGTCACTTTAATGATTTTAAAAATGTTTTTATTCACCAGATCAGAATGTTTACAGGACTGTTCCTTATACTGCTGTTTCTACCACCAAACAAAAATCAGGTAATAAATAACATGGTAGGTGTTTTAATTCCTAATCATGAGAAATCCAAGATAATGTTTGAGATATTATGACATGAATCTTTCATTCACCAGGTACAATGACCCTGGATAGCCTTACCTCCACCCTCTCTAAGACAGTTAAACCACCATCAGGTAATGAAATTAATGTTTTTAACAACTCATGCTGATTCTAGTGGTGATAAATTAAGTTTTTATTATTTAAAGCTTGTCAGTCACTGATTATCACAATGAGCATTTAAGAAAGTTTGAAGAGTAAGTAAGAAAACACATTTTTCCATGATACATGGTTGCATAGCATGCACTGATATGACTTTTAAAGTAAATTGTGTAAAGTTGATGTAAACATAATTTATCTTCTACTATTACAGTTGAATATAAATCACAGGATCACATTTACTAATCTGGTCCAATTCTGTCTTTTATTGAAGATATCATGAAAAATGAGCTGAGTATGACTCCAACTGTGTCTGATCCCACTGTGACCACAGGTAAAGCATGTTAAAGAAGTTAATAGATTTACCAGTCATTGTCACATACTCTCTAAATGTGTTTCTTCAAGTTTTTAAAAATGTTCTTATTCACCAGATCAGAACGTTTACAGGCCTGTTCCTTATTCTGCTGTTTCTACCACCAAACAAAAATCAGGTAATAAATAGCACAGTAGGTGTTAAAATTGCTAATTAAGAGAAATTCAAGATAATGTTTGAGATATTATGACATGAATCTTTCATTCACCAGGTCCAGCGACCCTGGTTAGCCTTACCTCCACCCTCTCTAAGGCAGTTAAACCACCATCAGGTAATGAAATTATTAATATTTTTAACAACTTATGCTGATTCTAGTGGTGATAAATTAAGTTTTTATTATTTAAAGCTTGTCAGTCACTGATTATCACCATAAACATTTCTTGCTTACCATGTAAGAAAGTTTGACAAGTAAGTCAGAGAACACATTTGTTCATGATACATGGCTGCACAGCATGCACTGACATGATATTAGAAGTAAAATGTGTAAAGTTGATGTTAACATAATTTATCTTCTACTGTTACAGTTCAATATAAATCACAGGATCACATGAACTAATTTAGGTCCAATTCTGTCTTTATTGAAGATATCATGAAAAATGAGCTGAGTATGACTCCAACTGTGTCTGATCCCACTGTGACCACAGGTAAAGCATGTTAAAGAAGTTAATAGATTTACCAGTCATTGTCACAGATCACTCTCTAAATGTGTTTCTTCAAGTTTTTAAAAATGTTTTTACTCACCAGATCACAATATCAACCTGACCAACCTGTTCCTTATTCTGCTGTTTCTACCACTAAACAAACATCAAGTAATAAGTAAAACTATATGAGTATTAATCCCTAATTTTGATAAATGAGAAATAATGCGTTCAACATATTATGACAGATGTCCTTCATTCATCAGCTTCCGGTGTTAATATGACAATGACCCTGGTTAGTTTTTATATCCACCTTCTCAGTGGCAGTAAAACCACCATCAGGTGATGAAAATATTATTTATAATGACTCATGCTGATCATCACACTGATAACCAGACTATTTAATGCTTAAATTTGATAGCTTTTTGATTATACTAAGAGATATCTTCCTTATGAACCAGGTTTAACTTAAGGTACACCAGCAGTATTAAATGTTTCTGTTCCTACTCTCTCAACACAAACTCATTTAGCACCAGGTAACAAAACCCTTCAGTTTTCAGTTATTAACTCTTGATTTGATTCTTTTGTGTTTCCTGGAGTGCCTTTAATTAATAAATATATTTATCAAGTAAGTTAACCGCATTATGGGAATGGAAAGTAAACAAT
Source organism: Cetoscarus ocellatus (assembly GCA_037902135.1). Classification (NCBI taxonomy): domain Eukaryota; kingdom Metazoa; phylum Chordata; class Actinopteri; order Labriformes; family Labridae; genus Cetoscarus; species Cetoscarus ocellatus. The sequence continues at coordinate 1,622,224 of JBAMNC010000559.1, forward strand.
TTGTTGTTGGGGCTTTCTAAAACATAAGAATATTAAATAATACACCCCTTGAGATATTCATTTATTTGTTAATTCTGCTGGTTGCTATGAATTGCTGCTGCCATTGAATCTTGTTATTAAGTGAATGAAGACGACAATCATGCAGATCAAATAGAGAGAAGCCTCACTACACAGTCTAGCGCACAATCATTGCAGTGTTCATTGACAAACTGCTGATCTAAAAAGCTGACTGCCAGATGATTGGCCTCAAAGGTGTCACTAAGTACTGTAGCTTTAGATCGCCTTAACCATGCTGCTCCAGCCTGTCTGCTCTGCTCCCTCTGCAAGCTGCATTTGCAACTTTCTGCACCTAGCATTGGCGAAAATCCCTCTTCAATGTTGGGGGAACGATAAACAGTAAAATTTCAGGGAGTAATTCTTGGGGGCGACATTAAAATAAATGCTATATTTTTGCTGTGTTGTTTTGATACTTTCTCAAATGTCAAGCATAGTTACATTTAACAATAACTGTAAGTCATTGTTCTCTGACTGTCACAGTCTGTTGCATCAGGCAGAGAGGAGAGGCTGTTTGCAGCTAGCAGCAGAGAAAAACTCTGGACAATTCACAGATTCAATACAAACTAAGATGAAAAGATGTGCTACATACAGTGCAAATTTCATTTTAGCTTAAAAATAAACACCCTATTAGCTTCGTGCTGTGTTAATTTCAAACATGCCGGCAGACTTCGAACACAGTAGTTGAAATTTTGCTTTTCATGTTGTGCTTGTTGAACAAGTGGAGTGATAGACAACTTATCAACCATTCTGTGTTTTAATACACTTACTTTGTCCGATCACCACCGCTTTGTCCACCTGCCTCTGTGTGTACGCGGCTCTGCAGCAGCAGCTACACTGGTCGCCGGGAGAAACAGTTTGAACATTTGGACCAAACCATTGTGAGGGGAGGGGGTTGTAATCTTTAACAGTTAAAATTGTCTGACAATGTGTTTTTAAGTAGCGTTACTTGTATTGTACTGTCAAAACACGTTACTGTACTACTAGAAAACTCTTATTTGAACCAGATTTTTTGGGGGGACAACTTTGCGTCCCCCCCGGGATTTGCGCCTATGCACCCTAGCTCTTCCTAATGTGCTTCCTTCAACTTTAAGAGCCCTTGTGTAGCTTTAATGAGTTTTAATGACCTTATATGTGTTTAGCATGTCTCCTTTGTATAATAGAGCCCTTCTATGAATAAGCAAAAAAAGTCTGGAGCATCAGCATTTCCTTGATCTCATTCCCCCAGCCCTCTGGATAGACCTACCAGTGAGACTGCAACCATTGTTTCACTGGCCTGTGGTATCTAGCCCAGAGCAGAGCAGAGACTGTACAATAAATGCAGAGCTGTTAAGCAACACTGAACTGTCCACTTGTCACAGCAGGGAAGGGAGCCTAAAAGGGGCAGGAGCTCTTACAGAGCGTCTTGTACACATTGAGAGTAGAGATTCATCAGGGGTACTAATTGTATGAAACAAAGGTTTTCTGACCATCATTGATTGTGAACATACCCTAGCAGTCATCAAAATTCATTTTTGATCTGTCTGAAGGCAAAATAAGGATGTCATGCTGTCACTGATGTTTGGATTTTTGCTTCTTTTCTCCCTTGCTTTCCTTGTATACCCAGGAAAGGGATGTGATTATGCTGTTCCTGCTCAAGGCTTTCCTCTTACAAAAATGGAGGGCAGGGAAACCCTAGAACAGAGCCATGCCACAAATTTAAATAACTGCAAACAAAGCCTTATATTAACAACGGCAAATCCATCTATCTATTATATCGCTTTCGAGGTTGCTGGGGGCTGGAGCCCATTCCAGTTGACATTGGGCGAGAGGCAGGGCACACCCTGGACCAGTTACCAGCTAATCACAGGCCAACGCAGACAGAGACAGACAACCATTTGCATACACTCACACACTCACACGTAAGGGCAATTACTGGTCACCAGTCAACCCAGTGAGCATATTTATAGTTGGGAAGGAGGACATGCAAACTCCACACAGAAAGGCTTTCAAACTGACTCAGGTATCCGATCCAGCAACTTTCTTGCTGTGAGACATAAGCACTAATCCGCTGTTCCACTGCAGCCTTCACTGCAAATACAACTGAATATAAGTAGCTATGTTATATTTTCTTTACAAAGTGGTCGTGACATCAAACTGCACGAAACTCAAAGACTTAGCCCTGTGAACGCCTAAAGAGCACAGAATTTCCAGCAGATTGCGGCTGTTCACATGACCTGTGCCATTGGGTGTAGCAAAAAACGACCTACAGGTTCATTATCATGCCAGCACATAAGTTTACTCTGTTTTTTCCCCCATTTAATTAGACTGTCATAGAGAGTACCATGAAAGCTTGCTCAATTTCTTTTACCTCACTAAATCAAGTACCAGCTGAAAAAAACTCTGAAGCATGTCTTACATGCAGGCTAATTATAATACTTTGGATAACTTTCAGTATTGCTGCAGTAATATTGTTCTTGTCCTGATGCAACTTCACAACTTTTAAGACTCAGCCTTAGAGCTTATCCAACATCCAAAGTAATCTTTCACCTTAAAACCCTTATCTACTATCAATACATTTAGTCTTTATTCAGGTTTATTATCACAATGTTAAACATGTTATTTATCAGAATTATTGGATTATCACATTATGATATCATCTATGTTACATTTGCAAAAGTTGCGAGGTTATAAAATGCCCTTATTAACTTGTGTATTAGTTTGCAGTGAAGTAGATGCAGCTAGCACATTCATCCCCTCTGTCTTCATCTTGAATGTCAAACTGTCTGCTGATTTTGTCTTTCAAAACAGAAACATGGAACTGGAAGTGGGTAGCAACCAGTTTTGGAGTCTCTGTGGGCGTTGTTTTCCTGGGACTGATGCTTCTCTGTTCCAAAAAAGTAACTGGTGAGATAATTTACGCCTAAAATTTGTGCTTCCTTGTTAAACAGAAAGCTCTGAAAGACATCAAGACTACATACCAGCAAGAACATATCATTGCAATTTGGCCCAAACCTCTGCAAGATCTTTATTTTTCAGAATATGAAAACAAACACACAAACAAAGAACAAAACAGACACAGACATGCACACATGCAAACAAAAAATCGCTTACTTCTTTAAATAGACAAACACTGTGTTGTCATACGTGGCATTATGCCTCTTTCTATATTAAGTGGCAATTTCCATTAAACTGTTGCCATTTCACCAAGTGAAAATGGCTTTGGACATAACACTTTTGTCCACAACGTTTGAAAATATGTTAAGTTCTTTTACCCGAACATTTATCCAGTGCAAGGCAGTAACTACTTACTTGTAATGTGTTTCTGTTAATATTACTTTTAAGTTACTAGTAAAGTAAAGGCTTACAGTTTTACATACCCTGCAAAATAAGAACATTGATTTATTTATATTTGTGTAAAAAGGGGTGCAGGAATCAGTCCAAAAACAGAGGTGAGTTAGAGTTAAGCACTTAATGGTTCCTAACCCTTCAGTGTAAATGGGAATAAGAGTACAGGTTTCAGATAAGTGCCTTAAATAAGGTCCATGGTGTGTGCACACATACATTTTTTAATGTTTAATGGGAAATAATAAGATCTATTTGATGGTGCTTGCTTTTGAATCTTAAACTGTTGTTGTGTTTTCTATAATCAATTATTTATACACTGTTGCCACAGCCATGAGGACCAAATTGATCAGGTCACTAGATTATTTGGATACTCTCAAAAAGAGATTTTAATAAGACATTATAGAGTGGAAATATTGCAGTTCTAAGTTGAACCGCCATGTTGTAGTTCTATAGAAGCTTACTAATAGCATTTCACTTGTGCCGATTACGTTTTAGCTTAAAACATCATGAAAAGTAAGTTTTTTGTTAAGATTTTAACAAAGTGCAAAACACTTTAGCTTCATATTTTCTGTTATCCATGAAGCTTTTAGCATGTTTGGTTCGAGCACATATGTTTTTTGAAAAATGCACCCCAGCTGTCATGGCATGGGCTTGTTGTATCTGTTCAGAGTTGCCAACACCAAAACTGTAATTCTTCTAAATCTTCTTTTAAATAAAAGTAAACACTTGTTAAACAGATTATCTTGTGTTCTCTAAGCTTTTCAGTCAATGTTAGCAAAAAACACACATTAAAAAAAACACACTTCACTCTCATCTGGTCAACACAAACAATGTTGTAGATGACCTATCTATTAACACCAAATTTTTAAGTTATAAAATTTCATTCTGTGCCAATAAAGGGACTTTCAGTTTCCATCAGCCCACGAAATTCCCAGAGTCTGTTTGCTCTTGAAATATTTTTATATTGATCTACCTTAGTGGCCAAAGGAAGAGTATCAGTCCTTGACTGTGCAGCCAGGGATCTTTGGCTTCTGGGTAACTCATGTTAAACACGGGCAGAATATCTGTTTGAGCTGCAGATATGTTGTCAGTTTTGGTTCTTGTCATACACTTTCAGATCAAAGTTGGTGGGCTGAAATCTTTATAATATAAATGAGCAGCGACTCGCTCAAGAGATCAGACAGCATGGAAGCTAAGAGGGAAAGAGAGAGCCATACTTTAATAAACCCAAAGTTTTATCTTTATTTTGAGTTTGTGTCCAAAAAATGCAGAGAGCAATGTTGATCATTGTAAACCTTTTAAAACACTTTGAACCTGTTGTAGATTAATGTTTTAAAGAGGGAAAGTAATAAGTTGTGTATTAATTAAGTAATTAGTAACTTTTGATAGTAATTTCTATGCTCTTTTGAATAGTAATAAGTAATTTATTACAATTTTTGAGTAACTTGTCCAACACTGCGTTTATCACATCTTGTGTTGTACTACAACCTACCATGATTTACCTGCACTATACTCCCAAGTACAATCCTTCATGAAACTGTTGCCTTATAGTCAAGTGTTGTCCCCAAAAGAAAGATTTGTGGGAATAAAAGAAAGAAAATAGTTAAATTAACATTTTTGTTTCCACATAAATTTGGGATGTTTAAGGGAGTTGCCAACCTGTCACAGCAGACTGACTGACTGAATCTGGTGAATCTAGCTGCTTTGTACTGTAGGTTAGATTCATGTCTTGTAATGTGAGCACCTGCATTTGGACAAATACATTTAATGTGTGAAGACTTGGTCTGAATATGTTGTATGAATACATTTTAAAATTTTGATGCTGAATCGACCATTGCAAACAATCTTGAATGCTTCACAACTTTAAATCTGTGATTCTCTCTTTTTGTCTTGATTTAGAGCGACGTTTGAACAAAAGGTAATTTATTTGGCCTATTGAAATGTACTCCTCAAAAAAGGTTTGCAAACTTTGTTTCAGTAGATTATTTCTCTTTACTAGTTGGTATTGCATTTTATACAACTGGAAAGCCTGACTAGTCCTCTGATTAATGAAGAGATACAACTTGTAACCTTGTGCATATGTGGAATGAGCAACACAGCTAAATGAGTGGGTAAGCCCCCACCCCCCAGAAATGTGCCAAAATCTCCTACAACTAGAAGCTGGTGTTCCTGTGAGCAGAGTGGCAGCATTATTTGGTGTTAGCCCTGGTACCATTTTCCCAAGAGGACCAGTTCTTCACCTTTGCTTTCCTGAGAAACCGTAGGCTTTCATCCAGGAGAAGAGGGAATTCTGGGATTCTGGGGGCGCTACCCACAGTGTTGCTCATTGCATGAATACATGTTCCTTACAAGTTGTACCTCATTGTAAAGGTGACTAATCAGGCTTTCCAACAATACAAAATACAATGACAACTGGTAGTTTTAAAGGGGAGAAATAATAGACCAAAATAATGTATCCATGGTCGTTTAAAGGTGTATATATTGACTGCTTTATTAAGTGTAGCAGGAAATAAAATAATTTGCATCAAACCACAATTCTTAATACAACTTTTTTCCTCTTATTGCTTTTTAGGAAACAAGCAAATGCCACTGGTAATGTACACACTTGACAGACTTTATCACAGTATATTATCAGTGCAAAGTATATATACTTTGCTTCCCATTCATGTGTTAGTCCTAAACTTTGTTGACTTGTGTTTTTACCCTCTGTTTCAGATGAGTATGTGTGCATGAACAGTCTTGGATTGGTAATTGATTACTTTTTTCAGCTTTGGCGCATCAGATTTGACAGTCCTGTTAAAAGTCAAACATATTAACAGCCATGCTTTTTCAAATTCAGAAATATTTCAGATTTATCATGATTTTCTTTCATTTTCTCTCATTCTCCTCCCCCCTGAAGTTGCCAACTGCTGGTTATAAAACCTACAGTATGATAACATCAGTACCTGCTGGTGAGCTTCTTTCACTTTTTGCCTACATAGATGTGGTGCACTAAACAGAATGAAGAACAGGGTTCAAGCTGTTAAATATACCCTTTGAAAGCTTTTGTGTGTACAAAAATACATACCCTTAACTCTCATTTCCTGTTCTAAAGAGATTGTTAATAGTCTTATAGTCTTCTATATTTGAGTGATTACAGTTTTGTGTGTATGATTCTCTTTTACTCGCAGGATCTGAAAAATTAAGCAAGGAAGACCCCCAAACTGAGGATGTAAGTGAGCCATGAGGCAAGCCATAACACTTGTGTCGTATTAAAGGTCCCATGTCCTGCAAAATCAATTTTCTTTGTTCTTAATGTTATGAGAGGGGGCTTGGGGAGCAGAAGAAAATGACACCTTTCACTAAACTCTCAGTTCAAGGAGAAATGTGCCCCACCACTTCATAAAAAAATGCCCCTTAAAATGCTCCATTTTTTACTTCCTGGAGTTTATGATGTCATAGCTCAACAGCCTTCACCTACATGTGTTTGACGTGTAACCCCTCCTCTCCCCTTTCCATCAGACATCCTCTGGGGAACCAATCAGTGCTGTTCTTGTCCTCCCATAAGCCCCCTGCCCCCTCAGATCAGTGTTTCCAGAAGGGAGGGAAAAGAGCTGAATCTGATCCTTTACAGAAATTGCGTTTTTCATTCTTTTAACCAACTTAAATCAAATCCTTGGTCAACAGACACCCAAGACATGATTTAAACATTCAGACATACCAGGACATGGGACCTTTAAGTTTCAATGATATTAAATAATGCCAGGTCCTTTCCTTTCCAGCCTGATGTATACCATATTTACTCTACCATCCCTGAGTACCAACCTCCACCTGCCCAGACGGACATGATGTACAGCACCCTGCAAGCACACTGAAACCCAGGAAGCTCAAATCAGAGGAACTGATTTCTAGCCATATTAAATTCTAAAAGTTGTTTTCTTAATTGTGTCCTGTGATGAAATAGAGAGGGACACTGATGTAAGGCAGGCCATATGATTTGTTTCTCATCTGTCTGTCATGAAGCACTTCTGAAAGCTTTTTAAAAGTAACAAAGCAGGAGAGACACTTCCTACCCTGTGTTTTTGTGTGATTTAACAAACCTCATTGTACATATAACAAGCATTCTGGATTACAGGTCAAAATGTCTCTGTGAGTGTGTGTACATGGACTTGTATATCACTGTTCAGTTGTTACCACTTTTACATCCCACCGGGGAGACTCTGGTAGACTGTGTCATGTCAACAGTTATGTCACAAAAATGACTGTATTTATGTACAGTATGTTATTTGCCATACATCACCTGAAAGCTAAAATGCTAGTATTTGTAAAGATTCTATCCGTGTAAGGTCAAACACCACAATTCACAAAAATGTCTAACATAAAACTAACAACCAATTAAAATACTGATGCAGCTCAACATTTAAAGTTTGACTGTCATCCTTCAATTATATCTTTACAAAAAAGCCATCTGGCACTGATAACGACCCCCACTATCCAAATCTAGTTAAATATTAGTTTAAACACACAAATTCATCCATAAATATATATAGATTGCTATATTATTGTTACAATTTTGTGATTTCTGTCATGTGGCATGGCTCCACCTCTGCCTCCATGATGTGCTCATTCAGCTTCTGCTTTTAAACAACTGGCAAGTAGCGCTCTAAAGCCTTAATTTATTGGAGCCAAAAAGTTGAAAAATGTTGGGTTTGGATAAGACTTGGGGCCATAAATATAGTTTAGGAAAGGGACCAGGCCAGGCTTGGAGAGTGGGCTCCTGTAGGGTGGGGTGAATTGGGCCCAGTCCAAACTCTAATCACAAACCTGGGAGGAGCTGCCACTCTCAAACAGCTTTTTTCATCATTTTGTGGAGATTACCATGTAACAATAATGCTGGTTAACTGATTAGTGAATATACATTACGTAAGAAGTCTACTTGTGAAACCCTGCCATGCTTTTGTTATCTAACTAGAACCTTGACTTAGTAGGGCTTATGGTCCTTGTGTTTCTGAGCTACTTGGTTTTTACACTTTTTCCTGTACATATATAGCAGTATAGCAGATGCAGAATATATGAATCAAACACAAAATAGAATAAGTAATTATTTTTGATACAAGCCATCTCAAAACAATAGAATACTAAATACCAAAACAAAGCGCTATGTTTATGCTCAGTGAATAGAATATACTTTTATATTGTATGTACAGTGTGAATATAAATGCATAGTGTTGCGTGGAGGAAATATTGCACAAGTTTTTAAATTGAAAACATTTGGGTTTTTAAAACATTTTCTGTAAACACTGAAAAGCTGTAGTATATATGTAAGGTCTGTCAGTGTCACTGTAACACTGCTGCAGACAAACACCAAAACCAGAGAAGAAGACATGGAGCATGCACATACATCAGGAGAAATGTCAAAAAACACTGGCATGTGCTGTTCTCTGAGTCCTGTTGTTGCTCATTTTGGTAGTAGAGGAGCAGTAAATTTTGCTGTTAAGGCCATAAGAAGCTTAGTAGCGTCTGCAGCATGAGTGCAACACTGTACTCTGCCATTGTTTCTGTTGTTGTCAGGGTTTGCTCATGTGGTTTAAGAGAGAGGTGGGGCCATGACGTCATTCTTTCTGTAAATATCCATATTCACTGTACATACTGAAAAGCAAGGCCAGTGTTTTCAGATTTACACCCGCTTTTAGAAAATGTGCATTTTTGGACACCCAAGATGCTGAATCCAAGTGTCCAAATGCCAGTACGATTAAAAACTTGTGTAGATACACTAGGGATGGGTATTTCCAGCAACCTCATGATATGACAAGTATCCCGACACTGAGGCCACGATACGATATATGTATCCCGACACACACAAGTTGTGAACACTGACTACGCTTTTAACAGAATTTCTGACGAGTTTTGTTTTTTATTACAAGAAGAAAAAGAACAAGGAAGAGTTTTAAATGATTCTACAACTTAAGAAACTTACATTCAGGTCCTCAAAGACGGTGGACTGAAGTTCAAATTTGGAGCATCATGTAGCTTGACTTCTACTTTGAACTGTGCCATTGTTAACATTACCCAAAGTATATTGACAACAACTGTCAAAACACTGAGGCTGTATCAATTCTGTAGAATCTGTGTCGATACACGTATCCCCAAGGAGTGCGTGACAATATTTTGCCGTATTGATATTTTGAGCATGGGCCTAGGATACACCTGAATTCATCTTGTGTGGACAGTCCCTGAATGTGCTCCTGTGTTTTGAGGGGGTGGGAGGCATTGTCCAAGATGTCCCACAGCTTTGACAGCATCCCTCTCTCTGACACTGCTGTCAGAAAGTGCACCCCCAAAACATCTCTGGACTGGCAGATCAGTTTGTACAGTCTGCTGGAGTTTGCTACCCAGAGCCCTCTGCCACAGCACACAACAGCATACAGGACAGCACTGACCTCAAAGTTTGTGAAAAAGATTCAAAGTGTTGACTTTTAAAAGAGAGCTGATAAGTGCCTGTACTCCAAACAGGCCGAACAGGCCATTTAAAACTAATTCATCAGATTGTAGAATTGATATCAGGATGTTTTATTTACATATACTCACTCCAAACAGGCCAAACAGATAACCTTAAACTAATTCATCAGATTGTAGAATTGATATCAGGATGTTTTATTTACATATACTCACTCCAAACAGGCCAAACAGATAACCTTAAACTAATTCATCAGATTGTAGAATTGATATCACGATGTTTTATTTACCTATACTCATTTTACCAGCCTGCCTTGAACACATTATAACTTGATGTTAGTCAACTTTTTTTTTTTTTTTTTTTTTGTTTAGCTATTTTACTGCCAGTTTCAACATTGAATCATATTCTGGATCATTATTTTTACCAGAGGGACTTGTTGAACGTTATGGAGCCCCTTACCACGGCTGCTATGGGTGGATGAGCAGGATGTTGGTCCCACATTAGCAGCATCAAACAGTATGTGTTGTATATTCACAGCAGCAACCATAGCTGACACTGTTTTTCAACCTGAGGACAACTGAATGTTACATTGGGTTTAATTTGATGTAGTTATTTCCACTGACATGTTCAACTTACCCAACAGATCTTTTATTTACCTTAATAAACAAATGTCTTATCCTTTTGAGTCAATTGATCTGTATTTTTGCTTCATTTATCCTTTATTTTTGCAGAGGAAACCCACCGAAACCAAGGTCCTTCTTTCATGTGTGTCCTGCAACAGTACAATATAATGACAGTTCTGACAGGACAAGCAAACAAAATCACTGCTAAAAAAAAAACACACATCAGACGTTCATATCTTGCTACAACTTATCAGTCACATTTTACAAGCCGCAATTGCTCTCCTTAAGAAGTCCAGACAGAAGCTCTTAAAAAACAACATACATTTGAGAGGGCAGCTTGGCTTGGTTGAAATTTAAAAATTATCCTAATAAAGGGTTCAGTAACAAAAAACATCTGTAGACAAGAGAGTAGTCAAATAAGGAGGAGCTTTATGATGAATTCTCTGTTAATTAAACAAAATACTGTAATGTTTTCTATGTTGACTCGATGAGGGCCTGCCTGCAGAGCCATACAATCAGCAATGATCATGATGTCCTGTGATTGTCCCATTGGCAGTTTAAGTCCATTATCTCAGAGTCACCAGCCCAGAGAGGAGCAGAGATGACAGAATGAATGCAGAGTCATTGACAACATGGCACTGACCACTAAAGAGTAGACTAGTGAACCAATCAGAGTGGAATTAGCCCACATGGTAAAGGGGGGCTTAAAGGGGTGGTAGCTCTAACAGAGTGTTTGACATCATCTGAGAGAACAGGTGGATCAGAAGTACTTTGTAAATGAAAGATAGTTTTTTAACATTAGTGATTGTACATGTACTCTGGCGGCCACTGACAATGAATTTGTGAACCTTAGACTGTAACTATGGGAAAAAGCTTCATGAGGATGCTGAGGAATATTTTACAGAATCATCAGCATAAAAATGGGCTTTACAGTATTTTATTTTCCTGCAGCCTTGTTGATAGAAGTTGACCTTGAATATACCTTTGGGACACATTTTCCACCTTAAAGGCTGAACCTGTATTGTCTGCTACAATGGATTGAGTCATGGTTATAAGATATAAAAAAATTTCAAAATCATTTTACTGAAATGCTGGACAGATTATCAGTTGCTTGTCTTTAGCTTCACACATGCACACATGAGTTCCTTCTGAGCACATCTGTTTGCACTGAAACAGCCAGATTACATTTGCAGAAAGATCATGGATAATAAATGTCTGACAACCCTCAGTAACATTTCAGTCTTGTCTTGTCTGATTGACAGGAACACGTTAGTCAAAGTTTTTATCATGAAAAATTTGTTCTTGCTTTATATCTTCTTTTTTGTCATGGAAAAGTAGTCAGTGAACATCTTTGGACATACTTTTTAATGACAAGATTACCACTTTGCTCAAAAGGATGTTGCACATATACTGAAAAACAACTTTCACCTCAGTTTTCAGCTGACTGGTTCATAATTGACCTAAAAAAATTCATGTGCTGAGTATATTTTACTAGAAATGGTGAAGTGTGGTTTCTTTATTAGTCAAGTTTAGCCCTGAGGTGAGCTGTGGTTTTCCTGATTGTTACGTCTGCAAAATTACTCTTGAATATTAAGACTACAGAGTTTGTCACATTATCTTTAAAGGACTCTGGTCGATGCCAGTACTGAACTTCATCATGAGAGGGTTCATTTTGTTTGTCTTCATATGTAAGTTTAACCTCTTTTAAAAGCATTACTTCAGCATATGAAGCTATTAATTCAAGTTTGGTGGTTTTCATAAATGACATGAAATTGTAAGAATAGAAATAAAAGAATCACATGTAAAAAAAAAAAAAAAAAATTCAAGATGCACTAAGATGCTGTACAATGATGTACAGATTAAAACAGCTGGCAGGCTGACTTAACATGACACACAGCAAAAGTCACTAGACAACAAGATAATAACGTATAAAGTCAGAGAGCACAACGACTCTTTTGTAGTTGTTTGTTGGTTTGGAGTATGGAACAAAAAGTAGATGGCCAGTGCAGCCTTGATTCGGCATTGTGCATGCTTTTTATGGATTAGCATATCATTCTATACCAAACTGAGCTTTGAGACAGAAGATTTTACAGTAGTAGCTCTATGCCGTTTATTTTTTATTTTCTTTAGAAGTGCAGCATTGAAGCAAAACAAAAACAAATTCAATTGCAGGAACATGATTTCAGTTTTAAAACATCTTCTTTACATAATTATACTGCGTAGAGATAAATACTTTTACCATATACTTGTGAATTTTGCTCAGCTCTTTTTAATACTGACTTATTGTTTCCAACAGGCTGTTTTTATGAGATCCAAGTACAAGGTGAGTCTCTGATCTGTTTCCTATTGTAGCTTTGCTCTTAAAGTCACAGTTAAAATTTAATCTTATTATAGTTTGAAAAGGTTTTTGTATTCTCGGCATGGAATTAGCATTTCAAATACTAAAAATATAACATCTTGCCATCCTATTCACCACCACCTTAACTGATATTAGTTGCTCCTGTGATTAAAAAGGTAGATAGTCCTAATCACCATTTGCACTACAAGTAATTAGTATATATTCAGCTGTCCTGTGCAATATATTTCTATATCCTGTGCAATACATTTCCACATACAAATATTTATATTTATATTTATATACTTATTAATATAAATATAAATATTTATATTTATATACTTATCCTTCTATCACATATTGTACATAGAGTTTCAATTGCGCTGTCCGGTAGGATCTTATTTTATCTTGTATATATCTTGCACATATACTTCTTACAGTCATTTTATACTTATAACTATTCACTTATTTTTTCTCTTTTTCTTTTTACTTAACTCTCTATCTATTGCACTGAGAAAGGAGAAGCTCTCCAATCTAATTGTACATTCTGTATAATGACAATAAAGGGCATTCTTATAATGATTCTGAAACGTTCTAAATACTCCACATGAGGAAGCAATTTTTGTTACTTTATTTTTCAGGTCTTCTACCGCCTACCCTGACGGTGAATCCAACAGTGATCATAGAGACAGACTCAGTTATTCTGAACTGTCAGACTCCTTCATCTGTTTCTGTGTCCGAGTGCTATTTTCGTATCAGGGGAAGACAGTCTGCCAAAACACTCCCTTGTCTTCAGCCTGTTACTGGAACGAACTTGCTTAATTTGTCAAATCAGACTGCACCCGCTGACGTTAAAGTCTCATGTTTTTACCTACAAGGGTCTTCATCTCCTGACAGCAACATGTTCTCTGTCATTGTTCGAAGTAAGTATGCACTTTAGAAAAAATGAACTGACCCATCCCTTGCTGTCATACTATGAAATTACTATATTGATTTAGCATTAGACTTGGAACTACTCTGAAAGTTTAACCAAACGTTTGTTTACATTTTCAGCCACTCTTCCTCCTACACTGATAGTGTATCCATCAGTGATCACAGAGACAGACTCAGTCACCCTGTACTGTCTGACCCCATCTTCTGTTTCTGTGTCTCACTGTTATTTCAACTCTTTGAGTGGTGGACCCATCAGAGCCCTCTCTTGTCTTCAGACTCTGACAGGGTCTGAGCTTTTGAAGCTGTCACATCAGAGTTCACCTGCAGAGGTTAAACTTTCATGTTTCTACAGCGTAAAGCTAGAGAGGGAAGACTCCATCTCCATTCAGTACAACAACTTCTATCACCATACACAGTAGGTGTTTGTTTTTTCCCATTGATTTTTGTTGTATAGTTTTGGTGTAAGACGACCAAGTAAAACATTTTATAGAGGATTTTATGCACTGCAAATTTAAAAATGTTAAAATCTTGGTGTTGGTATAATTTCTGAGTGCAGAACTGATTACACTCTGGATAGAGTCAAATACCTGAAAAATTACTCTCAATAGAATAAGAGTTGGAGTTATAAAAAACAGACTAAAAACTGTGTCAATAAAACAAATATGTAGGTGTCACTGCAGAGCCTTTAAACTCTGAACTGATCACTCTGAACCTGGAATTGACACTTGCAGTGTCACTCATTCCACCCATATACTGACAAATGCTACAGGGCTCAACGTCTGCAGTCCAGGGCACCTCTGGATTTGGTGACTGGAAACTTCATGTATACTATATAGAGGAACAAACTGCAAATCTAACTTTGCTGCGTGTTGACCAACTTCTTTATTTTAGACCCCTTTTATGAAAAATATTCGAATCGACTGGACAGAGGAGACATTGTTCCACGTTTTTATATGTTTTAGAAAGTATTTTAAACTATTGTGATACAAATGTTTCAAAATGAATGTTATAACCAAACACAGTGCTTTGATTTCAGCAAAAAATTTCAGTAAATATCAAATAGTTAATTACAGCATTATTTACACCTTGCAGGGTTAATTTGGAAGTTGCTCTTAAATATTTAAAAAGATAACTACTCAGAGAGTACATTTCTAACACTGCACGGAGAGTTGATCATAAGTCAAATTTTAAAGTGTTACAAAGTGTTAGATTTTAACTCCAAAAAGATCCGAATCTGCACTTCACCAGTGTTGATGTCCCAACTCGCTGTGTTGTAGATCCATATAGGCACTTTAGAAGTGCTAATATTAACTCTGGGAGTTATAATTTGATTTGCAGATTTGACTGTGTGCAGGGCCTGAAAACAGGTTGATTTAATGACCAGTCAGAATTTTTAGTGTTCTGTTTGACCAGTTTTTGATTTTAACTTTACAAAATAAAATGTTTGATTTACTATTATAGAATGTGATCTCTGTGGTTGACGAGTAACACAAGAAATTTGAGGTATAAATGAAATTTTTTGCTATTCTGACCTGTCTCTTTGTAGGGCAGAAACCAGGACTCAGCATTCAATATTTCCCTGGTGAATATGTTCTCTTCACGTGCTCTCTGCCTGGGTCTGCTGGTATTGGTGCAGGATGTCACCTGTACTTTAGAGGAATAAGAAGTGCATTCACAAAAGCAACCATTACGAGTCAAACAGACTCAAAACAACAGTCTTTCTGCCTGTTCACTGTCACAATCAGTGTTTTGCTGAGAGAACTGAATTATGTTAAACAAAAGGATGCAAGTTGTGATTACACATCAGGAGGTAGAAACAGCTCTTTGTCTCCCCGCAGTGATGGAATCAGCCTGACGGGTAAGTCAGAAAACACATAAGTTTATGATACATGGCTGCACAGTATACACAGAAAAGACATTTAAAGCAATTTCTAAACATCATTAAAGACAGTTTCAGATAAATCACATGGATTTGATAAGCCTAATTTTATCTTCTTTTATTGTAGATATCGTAGAAAAAGAGTCAAGTATGATTCAGGCTGGATCTGCTCTCAGTGTGACCACAGGTAGAACATGTTTTACTGATAAACAGATGTGCCTATCATTTCATTATTTATCTATTAATTTAAACTGGATACCCATCAGTTGTCACCACAGTAACCGCTATTCCTTCTGGTGTCCAGAAATAAAAATAAAACTGAGCATGCAAGATCAATCAAATATACAAACAATAAGAAAAAAAACAAAAAAAACCCTTCAGAACAAACTAAGATTTAAACAATTCATAGCATCATGAGAGAGTTAAATGGTTCACACAAAAAATATTTAAATTGACCTATGTAACTAGGTAGAATCATATTGATACAATACCTTACGGACTAAAATGATGTATTTTTTTTAAGTTGAGTTCCTTTATTTTCAGACACCAATCATTAACTAAATCTGTCACTTTAATCATTTTAAAAATGCTTTCTATTCACCAGATCAGAATGTTGAAAGCACTGTTCCTTTTTCTACTGTTTCTACCACCAAACAAAAATCAGGTAATAAATAACACGGTAGGTATTTTAATTCCTAATTATGAGAAATCCAAGATAATGTTTGAGATATTATGACATGAATCTTTCATTTACCAGGTCCAACGACCCTGGTTAGCCTTACCTCTACCCTATCTAAGACAGTTAAACCACCATCAGGTAATGAAATTATTAATATCTTTAACCACTCGTGCTGATTCTAGTGGTGATAAATAAAGTTTTTATTGTTTAAAACTTGTCAGTCACTGATTATCACAATGAGCATTTCTTTCTTACCATGTAGGTTGGACTATGGGAACAGCAGTACTTGGTGTTACTGTCTCCACTTCCCAAACACCAGCTCAACCAGCACCAGGTGACAAAACTAACCAGCTTGTTTGACCCTGAACTTGAAAACTTATGTGGCCGATTTATTCCACTGTGATAACGGAGAATGACAGCCAAAGATGTTTCTAAGATCATTCAGAAGTTTGATGAAAATAAAGTACATTTTTTATGTTTAATAAGATTGTTGCCTTTGACACCTTAAAGCCTGGTGCATCATATTTGATACATACTTTTGTGATACCTCAATCTAATCAATATGATCAAGAAATTACTAAAAAAAACATCTGAGTACAATCACATAAATGATAAAAAATGTCCTCAAGTGGATTATCAGTCGCTAAAAACACCTAATGTATCAAATGAGATACAAAAAGTATTATGTTAAATTTTATGGAAATTTTGATTTTTTTTGGATTTCAGTAGAAAGTGACATAAACCTTTCAGCTCCAAAAATTTGAATTTTCTGGCTATTATTTGTATTTTCAGGCTTTAAAGGGTTAAGTAACAGTGCCTGCAGTAAAAAAGAATTTCCTTTTTATAAAACTGAATTTAGGAAACAGTAATACTGATGAGATCTTAACAAGTGCACAAAACACCAGGGCTGCGTCTAGAATCACTCTCTCATTCCTTCTCCTGATTCCCTATAAAGAGAGTCGAGTGTCTTGGATTATAGTGGTGCAGGGAAGATGTGCTTTTGCAGGCTAACACTGAAGTTAGCATCGTGCTGGTTCTCTCCTCTAAAAGTTTATGGAGATTTCAGTGTGTTTTGGATAACTGCTGATAAAGTCTATAGCAAACAGAAAATTAGGAAAGGCATATGTTTTTTTCTTTGTGATAATTGTAAAGAATGAATATAGTTTTCATGATTTTTTTTAAGCGTAATTGTAATTTGCAAGAGTAAGAAGCTATTATCAAACTACTATGGAACAACAACATGGCGGTTCAACTTAGAAGCAGCTACAATATTTCCATGGTATAATGTCTTGTAGTATGGAGACCTGGAGGAGACATAAGGGGGACAGAGTATTTAGTGGGTACACTTGGTTTCATGGGAAACCACAAAATGGGGGTTAGGATCAAATCCATTGGTCATGTGACTTCATGCAAACATTGAAATTACAAGTTATTGGTTTCAAGTTCCAAAATGGCGGCATGTGTTGACGAAGGCACAATCAAAAACTTTGATTTGTGGCTTATACATGTCACTCATGGTATGTTGTTTGAGGAAGTATAAAGAGGGTTTTATGAGTTCTTGTTGAGAAATGAGTGATTTGATTTTCAAAAGTTATGATATGGGATTAAATGTTCATATCCTAGGGGATGCATTGCCAAGATAGTGGTATAAAACAGATACACTGACATATAAACTTAGACATATTTTTGGTCATATCCTTTTTGGATAATGAAAAGAGCTATCAAATATTGATATTATTTTCAAATATCTGATCCTTGCAGAGTGTTTTTATCATTTCTTGTCTTCTTAAATTAGTCTTTTTTCAAAATTTTAAAACTTTTTATGCACAACCTGCTTCAATGGCCATTTAATGTCAATTTGAATTTAAATTTATTTTGAACATTTCTGCAATGAAATAAAATAGAGAAATACCATTCACATGACAGACGCATGAGACGCAAGGTGCAGAGCATCCTGGCAAATCCTGACCATCCTCTGTACAGTACTGTCTTTGGACAAAAGAGCAGCCGCAGCAGCTGTCTGCTTTCAATGCGCTGCAGGACTGAGTTCTTTAGGCCATCATTCATCCCTTCAGCCATCAGACTACTTAATTCCTCATAGCTCCCCAACTTGCACATGTACACCTGCTCTTATTAATGTAGTTGACTTTTTATGTGCTTACATGTGATGATGTTTTTACGTGTTTTTTATGTGTTTCATATGAGCTGCTGGATACAACAGTTTCCCTATTGGGATAAATAAAGTATCTATCTATCTATCTATCTATCTATCTACATACAAAGAAAAAAAGAAATAAAGTAACTATACACTTTCGAAAAGGAGTAGGAAAAAGTTAATACTTTTTGAATAGTTACCCCTTATTACTGTTTCTCATGGGTCGTATAAAAAAAAATCTGCTTAAACATCTATGCAAATATATCATACAAATGTACGCGACAAAACAAAACATATAATCCATATAAATACATTTATATACACATACAATAAAATAAATAAAATATTTACATTTACTTTTATATATATATATATATATATATATATATATATATATATATATATATATATATATATATATGTATATCAGTATAAAAAATTGTAAGTATATAATATATTTAACTGCTTAACAAATATTTTTGAGCTACCACATTTGAAATGAAATGTTTCATGAAAATGTGGATATTCATACCCTACATGGGCAACATCTCCCATGAGATGTGGATGTTATGTTGGTAAATATACAACACATAATGGAATACAATACAATACTTTAGCCAATTAACAATGTAAAATTGAAGTATTGCTTCCAAAGTATTCATTCATGTCCATTCTGTCCGTATAAGAGTTAATTCTCTAGATTATTTTGGACTCCAAAATTTGATGTAAATGAAAAAAATATATTTCAGTGTTGGCAGCACCTGCCAGAACCTGAACCAAAGATTTGGGCCCAAATGTCGGACTCACAGCTGGAATAAAGATTTGAGAACAGTCTGTTAACAGGCAGGGTTCAGTACACAAGCAGGCAGTCAGAAGTAGGCAACAGTGCTCAAAAACATTAGGCAAAAGGCAAGGCCAAAAACAAACAGGATCAAAAACTATAAGGGTTAGACTGTGAAATGAATGCTGCAATGAGGTTAAATACTTGAGGTCAAAGACATGAGGTCAAAGGCATGAAGTTAAATGCATGAGGTTAAAGACATGAGGTCAGTGACACAAGGTCAAAGACATGAGGTCAAAGACATGAGGTTAAAGACATGAAGTTAAATGCATGAGGTTAAAGACATGAGGTCAAAGGCGTAAGGTTAAATTCATGAGGTTAATAACATGAGGTCAAAGACTTGAGGTTAAATACATGGGGTCAAATGCATGAGGTTGAATGCATGATTGTCAATCGCATGAGGGTAAAGACATGAGATTTAAGACATGAGGTTGAAGACATCAGGTCAAAGACATGAGGTTAAAGACATGAGGTTGAAGACATGGGCCTCTAATTTCCTGGCGCAACTCAGGGTGGCACAGGGTGGCGCAGCCTGGCGCACCCCGCGCAGTGGAAATTTTGTCCGGTGCACCGCCCTATGCAGCCAATTTGGCAATTCAGTAGACCGGCTGTGCCGAGATGGATGTGATGGCGCACCAGGGGGAGGTGTTGAAAGATACAGCGCAGTGACAATTTCGTGCCAAAAAAACGCGCGGAAGGTGCGCTGAAAGCTCGCCAGCTCCGACCTGGTCTATTCTCGGTGCTGGCTAGGCGCACCTCTTGCAGCGGTAATTTGGCTGACAGGAGCACAGTGCGCACACATCACCAAAACCTCACAGGCAGGTTTCCACGGTGTCAGACACATTTCAAAGCAATAAACAATCACAGCAACCACTATTTAATGTAACCGTCTGAACCAGCACATACATTTGTATCTATATTAATTGTCCCGTCACATCTGATGTCAGATCAGAGACGTTTATCATGATGGAAACTCAACCTGACGGCAGCTACGCAAACGCTCGCTGAATAAAAGTAAGTCACTCTGTGTCTTAAGGATTTACCTGTGATTGCCCATATTTCTCTGTTTTATTCTTTATTCTTAACGTGATCTAAAAAAATGGAGTACATTATTGCAAGGAGGATGAGGAGGAGATACCGGGACAGAGTATTTCACCAAGGGTTCTGCTATTTGGTGATGACAGACCAAGAATGCAGGTGGATCACAAGCATGAGGAATGGATTAGCCTGCTGCTGTGTTTAAATGTAATTATCACTTAATTTTGTACTCCTTTTTATGAGACAGGAACAGATTACATCTGTCCCGCGAGGTGGTCCACACGGTGACGCACATTGTGGCCTCTGATGCATGACCCGGTGGCCCCTGCGCTCTCTCAGTTGCCACCGAGGTGAAATTGTCACTGCGCCTCGCCCGCGGCGCATTTAAAGGCGAGGAAAGGCGTTCATTGGATTTGTGAAGGTTACACTCGGCTGTGTTAAACCCACTCATGCCTTCTCTCCTCCCTCTCTGCTACTTGCGCCGGTGGGAAGGAAGGAGGCGTGGATGCGCCTCCCTGCGCCAGACTGTGCCATGCAGGAAACTTGCAAAATGCCCTGAACACACCCCGTTGGCAGGGCAGATGCGCCGCGCCTGCACCTGGTCTACGAAATTAGAGCCCATGAGGTCAAAGGCATGAGGTTAAAGACATGAGGTGATGAGACACAGCTTAGGAGGAGACAAACAGGAACAGGTGTGTGCAAGACGGGGGAGGGGAAAGAAACCTAAAGGTATAATTTATCATATTCACAACTCAGTCTGCATGTGACATTTGCATGGGAATCATCTCCTTTAATATTATATTCAGCTGTAATTCAAGGCATACAGAGCACTCATTTGTCCTGATTTTGTCACAAAAGTGAAACTGACTTGTGTTTTTGTCCTCCTGAACAGTAACATGGAGCCTGAAGTGGGTTGTCACCAGTTTTGGAGTGTCTGCGTGTGGTATTTTACTAGGACTGGTACTTCTCTGTATCAAAAAAAGAACTGGTGAGAAAGTTTGTTTGAAAAAACATGGATGTATTTGAGACATTTATGAACCTTCAGAGAACTTACTTACACATGACTTTTGTCAACAATGTTTCTGACATGTCTAATATGAGCCAGTCATTTTAATCAGGTCAGAAACACCTGATGCTGTCTTTGAACCAATCAGAGCACCGTGTCAGTGCTGTATTACTTCAGCCCTGTAATGCTCTCTCTCTCTCTCTCTCTCTCTCTCTCTCTCTCTCTCTCTTATTTTTCAAAACTTTCATAGATAATCATAATGTGGGGTAAGTATTTTCTCATGAAAAATTATTTTCAAAATCATAGACTGGTACACAATATTGATAAGTTGATCAGAAGAGCCTTCTCTGTTTGACACTTTTTTTCTGAGATGACACATAAGTCACAGTAAAAATGTCCCTCAGAATGTTGTGTTTGTGCTCTCAAATAGTTTACTTATAGTACAACACTGATGTCGGGTAACTAATGTGCTAAAATGAAGCCAAACTCGTTCATCTCTCTATTTCTTTAGGACACAATCAAACAGGACAGGTAATGTACTCCCTTAGATGTAAGGCAACATTATAAAGTTTTTGATCATACATACAACAAACAGCATGTACGATACTTTGCCTTACTTTGAGTTTAACATCTGTTTCAGAGGTGATGATGCACATGAGCAATGGAGACTATAGTGGACTGGTAATGTTACGTTTGTTAATCTTTTGGAGAGCAAGCTTATGGAATGAAAGAATTTATCAAGACTGTCCTAAACCATATCTCACCCTTGGCTCTTTTTCTGTCACCTTAAAGTTACCTGCAGGTCAAGAGGAAACCTACAGTGTGATCAACTAAGGACCTTCTGTTGAGTGCCCTGCTGGTGAGCTGCCTCTTCTCTAACACTTGGGTTTCAAAGGGGTAGATAATGATAAATTTGATGGTAAATTTCTGGAGATTTTGGGAAGTTAAGTTGGGAAATTTTGGTATTGTTCCAAATTTGAAGCTGTCCATGGGAATTGAGGGGAATGTTCTGGACACTGAGGCAATTTAAATGAACTGTACCATATCAAAACATGAAAATAACATTTTGTTTTGTCTTAGGCACACATAGGCACACATCTATGCAAAATGATAGAAAAATTTTAAAAAATTACATTTTACAGTTATTTGTAGGTATATCTTTATCAAGCTTTTATTATATTTTGAACAAACATTCTCAGCTTGACTTTATGTGGTCCACGGGCTCAAAAATGAGTCCTAAGTAGTCCAGATTTCTAGAATCATCTGTTCATGGGATGGAGGAATGCACAGTGAATGTAGGGGGCATGACCTCAACGCCCCTGCAGTATGCAGTGTGCAATGTGCACATGATTTAGGAATAATATAGATTTTCTCAAGCAACTTGCATGAAATTTGGTTGTTTTAGTCAAGATTATGAAAAACATCATTTTCTCCACTATATTTAAAACTCCTGATAAGGACAAACCCTCAGTTAAAGCAGCACTAAGTAAGATTCCAGCTTTTTAGCTCTCTAGGGGCCTCTATGGTTGTTGGGTAGGACTGCAGTGTCGTAAAACAGAAGGCCTCACACCAACGCATATTTGTTGACATACATAGGGAGAAGAAGCGAGCCGACAGGATGTCCCAAGAGACAAATAAACCATGTTGACTGATAAGGTGCAGTCTGATCATGTTTTTTGGTTTGTAGTTTTTTAGTGTGGAACAGTTCCTACCATGCACATCGAAGTTACATAGTGCCAGTGAAGGTGATACAGACCCCCCCAAACTATGTCAGAGGCATCATTCAACCTGTTGTAAGGTGATGTACCATCACAATGATTCTAGAAATATTATATTAGGGTGGAAAAATTACGTAGTGTTGATTTAAGTAAATTTTATCATGAACTTTGGCTCAGAGAAAGGAGGACACAAATGCACGACTCAGACAAAGGAGTAAAACAGACAAAAATGTTTAACCCAGTAACAGGCAGAGGTTGGTACACAGTGAGGCAAATAAAGAGAGGCTAAGGTATCAAAAAAATACTAGGCAAAAGGCGAGATCAGAAAAGGCAGGCTAAGGTAATACACAGCTTGACTATGATTGAGATGAATGCTGGAATGAGGACTGAGACGTACAACAATCTGGCACAGGACTGAGAGAGACATGAGGTTAAAAACATGAGGTAATGAGGGGTGATGGGAAGCAATCCAGAAGCAATCAGGATGCAGGTGTGACGAGACAGGGTGAGACAAACAGAAACAGACCTGAAACACAGATAAAGGTTAGTGCTTTCAAAACTAGAAAAGCACTCGGAGAGTGCAGACCTCCACCAAGATACAATTCTGGATCACGCGCTCTGATATGAGGGCTGAGTCTCCGTTCACGTTTGTCCATGTGGAGAACTCCTCCGCTGGCATTTCAAGGGAAGCTGGGTAATGTAGTGACATAGGCTTGAAAAACATTGATGTGAGTTTGCAAATAAACTACAATTCCCATAATGACGTAAAGGGGGCAGAACCCTCACAGCAGCCTAGGAGAAATTAATGGGATTTGCCATTATAAATTTCATTGTTTTTTGTGACATGAATCTGGATTGGATCCAGATGAAATAGAATAGAATAGGATAGAATAAACCTTTATTTGTCCCACACGGGAAATTTGCATTGTTACAGCAGCAAAGGGGACAGCATTGATAAAAAAATAAGTATAAAAAATAAGTATAAAAATAGCAGTATGTACATTATTCTACCAATATAAAAGGGCTTGAATACGGAAACTAAAAAGCAAATCCGATAAGGGTTATTTACACATTCACAAATTAATTGCACTCTGTAATTGCCCATTGTCAAGAGAATTTGCACAGTAATTGTACATTGTAATTAAGATAAGATAAGATAAGATAAGATAAGATAAGATAAGATAAGATAAGATAAGATAAGATAAGATAGTCCTTTATTGATCCCCAAAGGGGAAATTCTGGTATTGCACCAGTACAGGGCAAGTACAGGGATAGTAGCATACATTGAATAAGACATAGATCAAAAGAATAAAAGATATTTACAATTATCAAAATTAACTAACATACTAAAGCACTAAATTAACAGAGTAACAAAGTAAGTGTTCAATCATCAAATACACTAATATACTAAAATGCTAAATTAACAGAGTATGTGGCGTTCAATTATCAAATT
This sequence comes from Cetoscarus ocellatus, assembly GCA_037902135.1. Lineage (NCBI taxonomy): Eukaryota > Metazoa > Chordata > Actinopteri > Labriformes > Labridae > Cetoscarus > Cetoscarus ocellatus. Next base: position 1,646,701 of record JBAMNC010000559.1, read on the forward strand.
CACTAACATACTAAAATAATAATTTAACACAGTACAAAACAGCTGAGCCTCCTGTGCAGTGCAGTAAAGATAAAGTGACAGTGATATTAAAGTGACAATGTGAAGTGTAACAGCACTTATTGACCACACAGTAACAGTGCAAATCATTTACCGAGAGTAATGAAACCGTGATCAGGGATATGAATCAATAACAATACAATATGGATAGAGCTGGTTTGGAGCATATGGAGGATTACTATAAATCTTTTAAAGTGCAGTCCAGTGTCATTTTGCCTGAGTACAGTCCGGAAGGAATTGCTGTTTCTGGGGGGGGGTCAGTGCAGTGACAGACTGTGGCCTCCGCTGCTGTTGTAAAGTCTGATGGCGGTGGGCACAAAGGAGCGCCTGAAGTGCTCAGTTCTGCTTCTGGGGGGGATGATGCGTTGGCTGAACGAGCTTCCCATGTCCCACAGCTCGTCGTGGAGAGGGTGAGAGGGGTTGTCTAGGATCGACATGATTTTGTCCTCGATCCTCCTCTCAGCCACAGTCTGTAGAGTGTCCAATTGAAGGCCCACCACAGAACGGGCCTTCTTCACCAGTTTGTTGAGCCTGTTGACCTCACCAGTCTTGATGCCGCCCCACCAGCACACTACAGCAAAGAAGAGTGCGCTGGCCACCACAGACTGGTAGAAGGTCTTCAGGAGCCTGCTGCAGAATCCAAACGACCTGATTCTCCTCAGGAAGAACAGCCTGCTCTGTCCTTTCCTGAGGAGGGCATCTGTGTTGTGTGACCAGTCCAGTTTATCGTTAATGTGGACCCCAAGGTACCAGTATGAGTCCACCCTCTCCACTTCCTCCCCCTGGATGATGATGGGTGCAGGGGACCTCCTGCTCCTCCGGTAGTCCACCACCACCTCCTTGGTCTTGCTGATGTTGAGCTTCAGGTTGTTGCTGTCACACCATGTGACGAAGCTCTCGATCAGTCCTCTGTACTCCCCCTCGTCGTCGTCGGTGATACATCCAACAATGGAGGAGTCATCGGAAAACTTCTGGAGGTGACAGGAACCAGAGTTGAACCGGAAGTCTGAAGTGAAGAGGGTGAAGAGGAAGGGCACCAGAACAGTTCCTTGGGGTACTCCGGTGTTGCTTGTAACCACCTCAGAGGCACAGCCATTCACCCTGACGTACTGCGGCCGGCCTGTGAGGTAATCCAGTATCCAGGCTGTGGTGTCGGGGTGCAGTTGCATGTCCAGCAGCTTTTCCCCCAGGAGGCAGGGCCTGATGGTGTTGAGGGCACTAGAGAAGTCAAAGAACATGACTCTCACAGTGCCCCCTGGTCTCTCCAGGTGTGACAGGGCCCTGTGGGTGAGGAAAATGATGGCATCCTCCATGCCGATGTGCTGCTGGTATGCAAACTGCAGGGGATCCTGGAAAGCAGAGAGCAGAGTCCTCAGGTGCTGAAGAACCAGCCTCTCAAAGGTCTTCATGACATGTGACGTCAGTGCCACAGGTCTGTAATCATTGAGAGCACTGGGACGTCCTTTTTTTGGTACCGGGACGATGCAGGAGGTCTTCCACAGTTCGGGCACCTTTATCAACCCCAGGGAGAGGTTAAAGAGGTGCTGAAAGACTCCAGCGAGCTGCCCGGCACACACCCTGAGTACCCTGGGGCCGATGTTGTCTGGCCCACTGGCCTTGTTGGTGCGGAGTTTGGAGAGCTTCCTCTGTACCTGGCTGGACGTGAGTGTGAGGCAGGGAGAGAGGGAGGGTTGCTGGGTGAGGTTGGTGTCCAGGGGGAGTAGGTTGGGGGGAGAGTGGGGGCTGTCTGTTGGAGCCACTTGCAAGCTAGGGAAGGGGGATGAAGATGTGCCAGGGAGGGGGGCAGAGTCTCCTGCAGAGTTGGGAGTGGGGGCTGGGGTGGGGGTGAAGACCCAGATCCATTCTCTGAGCTCGCTGGGGTGGGGGTTGTGTCGAACCTATTGAAGAATAGGTCCAGCTCAGAAGCAAACTCTGGGTCTCCCTCAGCTCAGGGTACAGGTCTGTTGAAGCCTGTCATCCGTTTCATCCCACACCACAGCTCTCTGGAGTTTTCCTGCCCCATCTTGGCCTCAATCTTCTCCCTGTAGCTGTTCTTGGCCTCACATTGCACATTGTTAGATAATTTGCTCTGTTTATGGTGACTGGGAGCAGTGCTGGTTGTACAGTCTAACAGCAGCAGGCAGGAAAGACCTGCTGTAACGCTCCTTCACACACTTCTGGTGACGCAGCCTGTCACTGAAGGAGCTGCACAGGGCTGTCAGAGTGCCCTGCAGGGGGTGGGAGTCCCTTTCCAGCATGGATGCTATCTTTATCAGCATCCTTCTTTCTCCCACCACCTGCACTGAGTCCAGGGGGCACCCCAGGACTGAGCTGGCCTTCCTGATCAATCTGTCCAGTCTGTTCCTGTCTGCAGCTGAGATGCTGCTGCCCCAGCAGACCACTCCATAAAAGATGGCTGATGCCACCACAGAGTCAAAAAAGGTCCTCAGGAGAGCTCCCTGCACCCCAAACGACCTCAGTCTCCTCAGCAGGTACAGTCTGCTCTGGCCCTTCCTGTAGAGAGCGCTCGTGTGGTCAGACCAGTCCAGTCTATTGTTCAGGTCAACACCCAGGTTTGTATGAGTCCACTATCTTAATGTCCAAACCCTGGATGTTCACCGGTGTTGGGTGGGGGGGTCTACGCCTACAGAAGTCCACCACCAGTTCCTTGGTCTTACTGGTGTTGACCTGGAGGTGGTTCTGTTGGCACCAGTCCACAAAGTCCTGGGTCAGTCCTCTGTACTCCCAGTCATCCTCCTTGGTGATGAGGCCGACGATCGCAGAGTCACCAGAGAACTTCTGCGGGTGGCAGCTATCTGACCTGTACATGAAGTCTGTCGTGTACAGGGTGAAGAGGAACGGAGCCAGGACCGTTCCCTGCGGGGCCCCTGTGCTGCAGACCACCATGCCAGATACACAGTCCCGTGCCCTCACAAACTGTGGTCGGTTTTTGAGGTAATCCTGGATCCAGCCCGATAGGTGGTGGTCCACCCCCGTGTGCTCCAGCTTGTCCCTCAAGAGAAGAGGCTGGATGGTGTTGAAAGCACTGGAGAAATCAAAGAACATGATCCTCACAGTGCTCTCTGGCTTCTCCAGGTGAGACAGAGTTCTGTTCAGGAGGAAGATGACAGCATCATCCACCCCGATGCCAGGCTGGTAGGCAAACTGAAGCGGGTCCATTGATGAGCTCACCAGAGGCCGGAGGTGAGAAAGAACCAGCCTCTCCAGAGTCTTCATCAGATGGGACGTCAGTGCCACCGGCCTGTAGCTGTTCAGGTCCTTGGGGTGTGGTGTTTTAGGCACTGGTACCACGCAGGATGTCTTCCACAGCTGTGGTACCCTCCCCAGCATCAGGCTCATGTTGCAGATGTGCTCCACAATCCCACACAGCTGGTCTGCACAGGACTTGAGGAGCCTGGAGCTGATGCCATCCGGACCTGCAGCCTTCTTAGTCTTAGTTTCCTGAGCTCGTGTCTCACCTGGGTGGACGTGAGGGACAGGCTGGAGGAGGGGGGCTGGGGTGCTGGAGGGTGTGGGTTGGGGTGTTGGACTTCTGGCAGGAGTAGCAGTTGGGGGTGGTGGTTGAGGGCTGGAGGTCATGGAAAGGGGGCAGTCCTGGTGGGTACAGTGTTCTCTACACAGAAGTTAATACAGTACGTAATACAGTCCGTAAGGTTAGCAATGTCCTCCCCTTGAGGATCACAGAGCTCCTTCCACACAGTTGACTCGAAACAGTCCCTCAGAGCCTCTTCAGTCTCCTCAGACCATCTCTTCACTGTATGGGTCACAACTGGCTGCCTGTGGACAAGGGGTTTGTACACGGGCTGGAGATAAACCAGGCTGTGGTCTGATCTCCCCAGGGGAGGGAGGGGTTATGACTTGTATGCATCCTTGGTGTTTGCATACAGTAAGTCCAGTATTTTATTGTCTCTGGTGTGGCAGGTAACATACTGGGTTAATGTGGGCTGAGTGGAGGATGGAGAGGCTGATTAAAGTCCCCAGAGATGAGGAGGAGTGCCTGAGGGTGTTTGGTTTTTAGCCGGCTGACTGCAGAGTGCAGCTACGGCATTACCAGACGGCGGGACATACGCAGCTATCGACCATGATGATAGAGTTGACCATGATGATAGAGTTATTTTATATATATTGTCCTGTAAATTTCGAAGCGAATCTATCAAGTGATATCAGCGATCTGATTTTTTAAAAATACGGCCCAATATTAACTTATGGGATTTTTCGCAAATTTGGGGAATTTTTTGCATCCAGACAAATATGCAGATCACCACCAAAATGTAATGGGTTCTTCCTTAGACCAAACCACACCTCTGGTCAAATTTTCATGTAAATCCATCCAGTAATTTTTGCATTATCTTACTAACAGACAAACAAAACAACAGACAAACAAATAAACAAACACACAGACAGACCCTGGCAAATGCATAACCTCCTTGGCAGATGTAATAAAACAGGAAAGACAAGACAAAAGACATGAGACTACAAAATTAAAGAAAACTTGACTGACATGATAAGTTATAGCATTAAATGATAAAGCTCCTGTGCAGGATGTTTCCTTTTCTACATTCAATAAATAGCTCTCTCAATTCATGTAAGGTATAGTTGACTGGTTTCTTGATTTAAAAACATTGGTGTATTGTATGCTAGTTAAATTGACTCATTGAATTATAACAAAGAGAGATCATTAATTTTGTTGCTTTCCTTTGATTACAGACAACTGAAAAGCAACTACAGCAACAGACTTTGCTGTCAACAACCTTTATGTCAACAAACATAAACAAGCTTGTAATACATTAGGGGGCTAGCAGTAAGTTTATGCTAATCATGCACTCCTTTGATCTTGGAAGCTGGGTTGTCCAAGCTGCAAATAAGATATGTCTCTTTGGTCTTTTACTCTAGTCAGAGGATCTTCATGTATCAGACTTTACCAGCTCGTACCTGTAACATGTTTTATTGGGTGTGACATAATTTCTGAGATAAATAGAACGTACCATCACCAGCTAGGTCCTTAGATTTAGAAAGAGCAAAGAGGTTATTTATTCTCCTGGTCGTGTGAGTGTTCAGACTTAAAAACCACTAAGGAAGACTGCTCAGTTGTACTTTCCAACCACCGTTGTTTTTCAACCAATTACGACTGACATTCGTTCCAACCACACAGAAAAATCTACCTCTTCTCTCATTTCCGACCACCAATGTAGCGTTTGTGTAGCACCAGATACAGACTCTACGTGTGGACAAAAAGAAGAAAGCCTGATGTCAGGTGTGGGGCTGAATGCTCTGAGAGTATTTCTGCATGTCCGGGTCAATAAATCTAAAATATGAGCTGCACGGAGGCACTCTCTAAATCCCCTTCACTTATAAAGCGGGCATTACTGTGGGGCAAGCAGGAAAAATTCAGGTTAAAGTCTGGGTAAAAAAATCCTGCTGTTTGCATCCACACATGCCACTCACCAGGGTAAATTCAGGATATTTTCAGTGTTTCTGCAAGTGTGAACTGAGTTTTAGGTAGCCTACATGAATTGATTTGTGACGCTACACATGACTGAAAATATTGATTTTAGTATGTGATGGTATGAGATGCTCCTTTTCTTGCAGACAACAAAAAAGTGATCACAGAAGGGCTTTCAAGGCAGGGTTGGTAATCACGAAAAATTAGCATGAATTTGAATGTAGCATCTCCTCAGGACTCCGTCTAGCCCCTCCCCCCCTCCTCCCTGGAGCTCCGCCAAAACGACGCCCCCACTCACATGCACTAGTGCCACTGATTCGTGACCATACCATCGACTCAAAATCATTCCTCAGCACATCGTTTTTGTTTTGCACTACGTCAAGTCACTCAACGGTAAGAAAACACCAAAACATTATGAAAGTGAAGTTAAAAAAAACAAGCAAACAAACATGGCAAGTTAGTTAGTACTCATAACCCGATGCTGACTCTTGTTTTTGCCCTGGCTTTGTCCAAATTCGTTTTTTGTGTTTCAGCCTTCTCTGCCTCTGTCTTTCTTTTCTTGCTCTGTTTAGCAGGAAGAGTGGTTACCAGTAATCGGGGTATAGGTAGTTTCTCTGCCATTCTCCAGCGTACTTGGATCCCTCTCAGCTCCGCAACGTGTATTGAATCAGGGTCATTCCGGCAAAATGTACACACAGAAGGTGGGCAGAACAGCAGTACGGGATTTGATTAGTTTGATAAATTTGGTCTGAATTGCTGTGATTGGTTGATGTTTTCCCTGCTTTACTCCTGCTGTAGACAGCGGCTATTTTTCGCTCTCTTTGAACAACACATCAGGCATTGATTGCCTCCAGGGTATAACGATCATTTTAACCAGGATCACAAAACATGTATCTAAATCTGATTACCAACCCTGCCTTTAAATGTGGATATAAGTGAGACATGACACATGGTTTTTAACATTTTTATTAACTTTCATAGATGATATAAATTTGCCTGGGTTCTTTTCTTTTCCAGACTGATGTGCAGCACGTTTACGCCATGGGCACATTCATCAGAACTGCAGGGCACAGTGTTCAGCTCCCTGAATGGATATTTAAAACCTTTCTTTGTTTTACTGTACAGGGGGCACAGAGAGCATACTGCATGCAAAAATCATGTCATACCCTCTGTTTTGTGATATAATCAAGAGGGAGAGAGGCAGTTGCATTCTCACTCCCCTTTATAACCTTTCAGCATATAGCACTGCTTAAAATGTGTCAGAGTGAAATGGCTCAAAGTTTATTTAACAAAACTTAATCACAGCAAATCGATCAGCTGACAGTACTGTGGCTCCGTTAAAATGTGAACCACTTTTTTTTTTGCATTTTGTTCCTGTCTTGTTTGATTCTTCCAGAAGTTTCTCTGGTTTGCCTGACTGTAAATGTACATTCTTTTGTTCCTTGAGTTTTGACGTTGATATGCCTGTTAAAGCATTTGTAAACACCTGTTTTTAAAGTTGCTGTATGAATAAAGTTATTATCATTTTTATTGTTATTGAAGAAAACAATAACCAAAATAACAAGGCCAAACAGAGCCCACATACAAACAGAAGAGCACATAATACAAGCCACACAACACCTGTAGTGCACAGTACCCATAGTTCCACCTGGTCAACATCGCACATAAACTAAAACTACACATGAACAATTTTGCTCATAGCCTACATTAAAAAACATGCTGCAGATGACTTATGTTCAGCGCTGCCCCTCCCTAAACGCAAAACACACGCTGTGCGTAGGGCCCCATTTTGCCAAGGGGACGCATTCTCCGCTGTCTGATGCAGCCACAATCCGCTCAGGGGACTACAGACCTGCTATTTTCCATTTAAATTGTGGCTGTTACCGTTGTTGTCTGTCAGTTATGTCATTTTGCAGCCAATCTATATGTGAACATTTGTTCTAAATCCCTTCTGAATCGCTCAGCGTCTTTGGGCGCTCTCTCCTACGTGTGCCAGTGAGTGCAAAGGCGCAGATAGACGCGCATTGCAGGGACAGTGAGGGCTCATCAGTCACTTAGTGTGTTTTTTATAATTCAAATGGTGTCTTTATAGCTTATGTGCACTGTTTAAATGAACCCAAAGACTTCAGAAATGATGTGTCAGCCTTCTGATGAATCAAAACTCAACATTCTTCAGCAGTCCAGCTGCTGTTTTCGCTCAATCGCTTTTTTCTAAATGATAAATTTATCCTGAGGTATCCTCCATCACTTATTCTCCATGTTGTAAGAACAGTCTTTGAAGAATCAAGCTCCAGATACAATCTACTAGTGCAGCGGTTCTCAATCTGTGGGTGGAGGTCCATAAGTGGGTCTCAGAGCAGTTTTCAGTGGACGGTGTATAAATCAGATAAAAATGTGGCAAATATGTCTTCAGTGTATGGAGGCCCTAAGCGGACAAATAGCCATCAGAGTATGTCAGAGTATACCCACTAGAATAAAACAGATTACATCACTGGAAGGTGGGTCTGAATGTTGTTGAAATAAAAAAGAAAAACTTTGTGGCATAAACACCCCAGATGCTATCATCAATCATGAGACAGAAGAGAGGATAATTCTGTTTAGATGTTGACTGGAGATTAATTCCCCAATCATTTATTTGAATGTCTAGTTAACTGCATATATATTTTCATCTCTGTTGAAGGAGAAGTGGTTAATAATTGAGCAGTTGGTGATCGTATGTTGGGACAGGTTTGTAGCAGGCTTTCCATTGATCTGATCAGCTATGTTGGATCGACTTGCCGGGGGGGGGGGCCTCAAAATGAAATTCTGCTTAGGGCCCCAGTTTGGCCAGGAGCGGCTCTGCTTATGTTGCACATAATACAATAAATACTGAACATGTTTGCAAAGCTACTGCTGATGGTTGTTTGATGGTGTCAAGGTGCAATTAATCTACACACATTTTTCTAATGGGATTATTTTGCTGTGAATAATTCATTAAAAAAAAAAAACAGTGTTGGGGGGTGCACAGAAACTTTTAAAATACTGCTGTAGAAATACTCATGTTTTTTTATTCTTTTTGGTATTAATAACTTCAGCTCATTTGATACTTTTTCTAAGATTGGTTTAAACCTTTATTTGTATTGATTAAGATAATTACATAAATATTTTTTTAACAAATACCTGGGCTAAATGTTTTTGTTTGATCATCATTACTCAAAATCTTCTTAAAAGAAACAGTATTATTATTTTATTACAGGTCTTATTTATCTTAATTTGAAGGTTTTGCTATCACTATCATTTAGAGAGAGTATGACATTTTAACGATTGCCGGAGAATAGGAACCGAATGCAGACTCAGACACAGAGGCAAGTTTCAGTCCGTTTCATCAAAAAGGTTCAGTACACAGGAGTTCAAAAAAGATCAGGCAGAGGTACAAAACAGCAGGCTAAACTCAGGATCAGAAGACTAGGAGGCAAGTCAGGATACACAAGGAATCAATCAGGAAAAAACGCTTGAAAGTATGCACACGGGGCAACAAAACGATCTCACACAGAAGACAGGGAGTGAGTGGTTTAAATACAAGAGGAAGGGCCCAACACACACCAGGTGCACACACTCAGACAATCAAAGCAGGTGAAACACACTGGGCTGATGAACGAGGAGGGCAGGAAGGAGTGATCTGGAAAGGAAACACAAGGTAAGTAATCAAGAAAATAAAACAGGAAATGACAAGACATGACACATGAGGTGGAAAGAAAATGACTAACTTAACCGGGGGATGTGACAGACATAAGTCACACAATAAGAAAAAAAAAAAACATTTCCTCAACAAGTTCTCAACACTTTGGTAGCTTGCTTTAAAATACCCAGAATACTGAGTCTGTCTCTGTGTGGCTTTACTGCTGTGGTTTTGTTGAGATCAGCTTCTGCAAAGGGACACTTCTGTAATTTAAAGTGTAGGGAGACATTTAAGTGTGGACTGAAAAAGATTATCATCACTCAAGTGACTGAGCGTCATCATGGCTGGACTGCTGCTGATAGCCGTCCTCTTGTGTAAGTTCAAATCTTTGTATCTTCTTTTTTTATAGATAATGTAGATGATTGAATGAAGGTTTAAGTGTTGTACTTTGATAAGAAATCACAGAAATAAAAAGTGTCCTTTAGGGACAACAAGGGAGCATCTGAACAACTGAAGGCTTGCATGACATTGACAAGAGATCCCTCATCTCAGTGAGACTGATCCGGGTAAATAAAAGTTAAATATGAACAAATTAAAACAACTTAGTCTTCAGCTTTGCTTTAAAATCTGAACTGTACAATCCTGACTAACATTTAGAGGTGTTCAATAATGTTGGTACAAGGAATTTAAACAAAGCTCACCTACAGACTGGGATGGGAATTGGAAAAAGCCCATTTGAAAATCAATAAAAAATAGCTAAAAGAATCAATGTCATTTGTCTATTTTCTGGACAATTCTTCCACCAAGTTCTGGAGGCCTTTCAAATCAAAGAGGTCTCTCTCATCAGAGGCAGAGGATATGGCAACAAATAAGTCAAGATGGTAAAGGTGTGGGCTAGTTGTACACAATAAGACTCTAACTGCACAATATCCTGTGTCTGTGTGATTTCAAGCAGGAGTGGAAACACCAATGAATGTTTGCTTGCTTTGCTGTTTACACAGTGACAGTCATTGTTGCTGCCGGCTGTTTTTTGGCTGGCATCTGTTACTTTTCGTATTTGCTTTTGAACAAAATAACTCAAGAACTAATTAATTAATTTTTATGAAATCTTCAGGGAACAACGGTCATGGCTCAAGGATAGGGTGATAAGATTTTGGTGGTGATCCAAATCTGAGTGTGGATCCAGGAATTGTTTTTAAAAGAATCTGTTAACATTTCATAATTGAACAGTTTTCTACTCTCCTGCCTCCAACTTGACAAACAATGTCAGAAATGCTTTGTGCTTCTGGAGTACTTTTAGTTTATCGATGTAAAATAGTCATTTTACCAAGCTGATCTTGAACACATCATAACTTGATGTTAAGTCACCTTTGTTTGGTTAGCTTTTTAACTTTCTACTGGCAATTTCAACATTGAATCATAAGCTGGCTCACTATTTTTACCAGAGGGACTTGCCAAAAGTAATGGAGCCCCATACCATGACTGCTTTGGGTGGATGAACAGGATGATGGTGCCACAGTAGCAGCATCAAACAGTATGTGTTGTATATTCATAGCAGCATCCGTCGCTGCTATTCAACCTGAGGACAACTGGATCTACTGCCTTAGCCTCAGTTTGATTTAGTTACTACCACTGACATGTTTAACTTACCCAACATATTTTATATACTTTAATAAACAAATGTCTAATCCTTTTGAATCGACTGATATTTATTTTTATTTCATTTATCCTTTATTCTTGCAGAGGAAACCCACTAAAACCAAGGTCTCTCTTCCATGTGTGTCCTGCAACAGCACAATACAATGACAGTTCTGACAGGACAAACTAACAAAACACTATTAAAAGGAAACACACATCAGATGTTCATATCTTGCCCTGGCTAATTAGTCACTTTTTAAGCAACTGCAATTGCTCTTCTTAAGTAGTCCACATAGAAGCTTTTTAAAAAAATAACATGATAGTAGACAGGGCTGCTTGGCTTCGCTGAAATGAAAATTTGAGCCCAATAAAGGGGTCAGTAACACTAAAAGCAATCTTTCCCCATTCAGATAAAAATCTGTTTTACTGTGATTCAGCTTTGGGATCTGTTTGTACAGCTTGAAATGTTTGTTGACAGGAGAGTGGTCAAATCAAGAGGACTTTTCTGAAGCATTCTCTGCATAAACAAAACACTGTAAAGCCTTCTATGTTGATCCAATGAGGGCCTGCCAGCAGAGAATACAGTTGCAAGGCTGAGGTCAAAATTGGTTACCTGATACTTAGCAAAAAGCACTGTGATGTACGACATCTTATGGCTTCAAGACAAAGGCAGCTGCTTGTGTTTAAAGACTGTATCCATAGTCTAAATGTAGCACCATATGGCCTGGATACCCTTTAATTTTGTTTGTCATTGGAAGGCATAACTTGTTCTCATAAAGTAAACCAAGCTTGGGCCTTATTTTCTGATTTTAAATTTGAAACATATGATCTATAAGACCTTGGGCCCTATTTTGACTGCATGAGGCACATTGTTAAAAAGTGCATGGCTTAAAGTGGTTTAGGGCATGTCAGTCTAATGTTTTGTGGACACATCTTCTTAGTGCAAAACCAGGTGAAGGGCGCAAAGGGGATGGATTAAACCCCTTCATTATAATTGAATGTGTTTTGGACACAACATCAAAAGATTAAATCCATCAGATTGCCAGCTCTCATTCCCTTTAAATCAGTGTGCATAGGAAGGCTGCAATTTTGTCATTTACTCAGCAGGTTCAGTATTTTGGTCTGAAGTTCAGATTGGATTATTAAATTCCTCTCCTATCCTATTATTATGCCACTACATCCAAAAAACACACACAGAACACTGTATGATATGCTGTATGTTAATTCTTGGATTAAAGTTTTTATTATTTTATTTATTTATTTTGTTACTTAAGCATCAATAGCATAAAAACTGATCCCAAATGCTTTTCAGACACTTCCACATAAATGTAATAGCAAAATCTCATAAATTATTTAAATATCTATTTAAAACTGGCAGGACCAGGCAGGTTAATGTTTATAATATTCATGTTATATAATGTTGGCTTGAAGCAATTTATTTTCTCATTTTCTGGTAGGAATCCTCTGCTCTACTTCCTATTGCATTGATAAGTATGTGTACAAATATTAAAAAAAATGCAGCTCCATATTTGGAGAAAATCTTTAATCCTGTGCGTTTTTTCTTGTTTCTTGCAGCATTATGTGTATTGGAGCGCACAAGCTATCTATGTTACAGGTGCTGAGTATGTTTCACAGAAGATGGTGAAGTGTGTTTTTGTGGCCTCTATTAGTCTGATGCAGTGAGCTGTGGTTTTCCTGACAGCAACTTCGGTAAAATGAGTCTTGAATATAGGAAAGACTACTGAGTATCTCATATTATCTTTAGAGGACTGTGGTCAATGTCAGTACAGAACTTCATGCATGTTGTTTGTCCTCATGAGTAAGTTTAACCTCTTTGACTAAAAATAACCACAGTCTATATAACTTCAAAATTCATATGCAGTAGTGTGCACGCAACATGATTATGATGTTATTTAAAATACCAACTGTATATTTTATCTTTAAAAAAATACACAACATTCATGTTTAGTAGTTTAACCTAAGCAGAATACAACAGCATAAACAGATTGGATTAACATGGCACACACACAGGTCAATAAACAACACTAAAGCAATTCATCAAAACACAAGACACAAAATATTTGTTTAAAAGAGTCATGAGAATTGGTCAGTGCTTCGTTGAATGTTTATAGGGATTAATATGCATGCCTTTTATTGGATTAGCATGTCATCCCATACTAAATTGATCTCTGTGAAAGCAGATTTGATGCTATATGTGATCATTGTTTCCCAGCCATTGCTCTAGTGTTTATTTTTTTTATATTTTATTAGAAGTGGAGAACAGAGCTCAATACGTCTACCATGTAGTTAAAGTTGTTTTTGTTTAATTTTGTTCACTTAAGAAATACTTTGTGCTTTCAACAGGTTGTTGTTGTGAGACTCAAGTAAAAGGTGAGTCTTTGGTCTGGCTGTCATATTAAGCTGAGCTCTTAATGTCAAACTGGACGATGAATGTACTCCTAATTTTACCAGTTGAACACATTTACTGAAGAAAACGAACATTTAAAGAATATATTCTAATGCAATCATATCATACGTAACCTTTTCATTTTCAGCTTCTCCTCCTCGACCTCGACTGATAATAAATTCTCAGATCATCACTGAGACGGACTTCATCATAATAAACTGTGTGGCTCCACCAACCTCATCTCAGTGTTACTATGACTTTGGGGGAATTGTTGAAGTCCTGTCTTGTATGCAGACTCTAACAGGATCTGACATTCTGAAGAAAACACATCAGAGTTCACCTGCAGAGATTAAACTAAAATGTTTTTACACCAGAATCCTTGATGGCAAACATTCTCTATCTCACCCCAGTGTAATATCCTCCATCTTCATACACAGTGAGTGACTGCTTTTCCAAGCATCATTATTGTACAGCTTTAGTGTAAAACAGCCCAGTAAAGTGTAATATACAAGTCTTTAAAACACCCTGAAACAGTTGATGCTACACATTTCATTTAGAGGGAGATAATTTTTAATGTACTATTTTAAGATAGATTTTGATTTCTGTGAATTACAACTGAGCTTACATTATCTTTAGCTGACTAACCAAATGTTAATGAATCATAGACTGACTGTGAGTTTTAAAACTTGATCTTTGCAGATGGAGGTGACATTCTGTAAATCTGAGCTCCAAATGCAGTTTTTGCTTTACTGCTGACTTGATATTAAAATATCCAATCATACTTAATGATTTATCTTTCCTTTACCAGGCCAGAGACCAGAACTGAGTTGTCAACATTTTCCTGGTGAATACGTTCTCTTTTTCTGCTCTCAGCCTGGATCTGCCGATATTGATACGAAATGTTACCTGTACTTTGGAGAGACAAGTCGTCCATTTCAAACAGCAACTATAAATAGTAAAAAAGACTCAAAACAACATTTTTTCTGCCTGTTCACTGTCACCATCCATGATTTGCTGAGAGGACTACATCATGTTAAACAAAAGGATGCCAGCTGTGATTACACATTAGAAGGAAGAGACAGCTCTTTGTCTCCTCACAGTGATGGAGTCAGCTTGACGGGTACGTCAGAAAACACACGAGTTCATGATACATGGCAGCACAGTATACACAGAAAAGACATTAAAGTAATTTCTAAATGTGTAACATTTATCTAAACATCATTAATGACAGTTTCAGATAAACCACATGGATTTGATAAGCCTAATCTTGTCTTCTTTTATTTTAGATATTGTGGAAAAAGAGTCAAGTAGGATTCAGGCTGGATCTGCTCTCAGTGTGACCACAGGTAGAACATGTTTTACTGATAAACAGATGTGCCGATCATTTCATTATGTATCTATTTATTCACACTGGGTCCCCATCAGTTGTCACCACAGTAACCGCTATTCCTTCTTGCGTCCAGAAATAAAACAAAGCTGAGCATTCAAGATCAATCAAATATACAACCAATTGTAAGAAAAAATATAAAATAACATCAGCAAAAACTAAGATCTAAAACAATTCACAGCAACATGAAAATACAGATAGTTAAATGGATAACAAAAAAGTATTTAAACCAGGCTCTGTCACTAGATAGAATCATAAACACTGATACAGTATCTTACAGATTAATATGATTTATTTTTTAATAAATAAGTTCCTTTATTTCAAAACACCAATCACTTACTAAATCTGTCACTTTAATGATTTTAAAAATGTTTTTATTCACCAGATCAGAATGTTTACAGGCCTGTTCCTTATACTGCTGTTTCTACCACCAAACAAAAATCAGGTAATAAATAACATGGTAGCTGTTTTAATTCCTAATTATGAAAAATCCAAGATAATGTTTGAGATATAATGACATGAATCTTTCATTCAGCAGGTACAATGACCCTGGATAGCCTTGCCTCCACCCTCTCTAAGACAGTTAAACCACCATCAGGTAATGAAATTAATGTTTTTAACAACTCATGCTGATTCTAGTGGTGATAAATTAAGTTTTTATTATTTAAAGCTTGTCAGTCACTGATTATCACAATGAGCATTTAAGAAAGTTTGAAGAGTAAGTCAGAAAACACATTTTTTCATGATACATGGCTGCACAGCATGCACTGATATGACATTTAAAGTAAATTGTGTGAAGTTGATGTAAACTTAATTTATCTTCTACTGTTACAGTTCAATATAAATCACAGGCTCACATTTACTAATTTTGGTCCAATTCTGTCTTTTATTGAAGATATCATGAAAAATGAGCTGAGTATGATTCCAACTGTGTCTGATCCCACTGTGACCACAGGTAAAGCATGTTAAAGAAGTTAAATGATTTACCAGTCATTGTCACAGACCACTCTCTAAGTGTGTTTCTTCAAGTTTTTAAAAATGTTTTTACTCACCAGATCAGAACGTTTACAGGCCTGTTCCTTATTCTGCTGTTTCTACCACCAAACAAAAATCAGGTAATAAATAACATGGCAGGTGTTTAAATTCCTAATTAAGAGAAATCCGAGATAATGTTTGAGATATAATGACATGAATCTTTCATTCACCAGGTCCAGCGACCCTGGATAGCCTTACCTCCACCCTCTCTAAGGCAGTTAAACCACCATCAGGTAATGAAATTAATGTTTTTAACAACTTATGCTGATTCTAGTGGTGATAAATTAAGTTTTTATTATTTCAAGCTTGTCAGTCACTGATTATCACAATGAGCATTTAAGAAAGTTTGAAGAGTAAGTCAGAAAACACATTTGTTCATGATACATGGCTGCACAGCATGCACTGACATGATATTAGAAGTAAAATGTGTAAAGTTGATGTTAACATAATTTATCTTCTACTGTTACAGTTAAATATAAATCACAGGATCACATGAACTAATTTTGGTCCAATTCTGTCTTTTATTGAAGATATCATGAAAAATGAGCTGAGTATGACTCCAACTGTGTCTGATCCCACTGTGACCACAGGTAAAGCATGTTAAAGAAGTTAATAGATTTACCAGTCATTGTCACAGATCACTCTCTAAATGTGTTTCTTCAAGTTTTTAAAAATGTTTTTATTCACCAGATCAGAATATCGACCAACCTGTTCCTGCCACTGTTGTTTCTACTACTAAACAAACATCAAGTAATAATCTAAACTATATGTGCATCAATCCCTAATTTTGATAAATGAGAATCTGTTCAACATATTATGACAGATGTCCTTCATTCATCAGCTTCCAGTGTTAATATGACAATGACCCCGTTAGTGAGTTTTTTATCCACCTTCTCAGTGGCAGTAAAACCACCATCAGGTGATGAAAATATTACTTCTAATGACTCATGCTGATCATCATGCTGATAAAAACACTATTTAATGCTTCAAACTTGGTAGTTTTTGATTTTAATGAGAGATATCTTTCTTATGAACCAGGTTTAACTTAAGGTACACCAGCAGTATTAAATGTTTCTGTTTCTACTCTCTCAACACAAACTCAGTTAGCACCAGGTAACAAAACCCTTCAGCTTTCAGTTATTAACCCTTGATTTGATTCTTTTGTGTTTCCTTGATTGCCTTTAATTAAAAAATATATTTATTAAGTAAGTTAACCACATTATGGGAATGGAAAGTAACAAGCAATGATTTGTTGTAGGGGCTTTCTAAAACATACGAATATTAAATAATACACCCCTTGAGATATTCTGCTGGTTGCTATAAATGGCTGCTGCCATTAAACGACCCCTATGTGTGTTTAACTTGTCTCCTTTGTAAAATGGAGCCCTTCTATCAACAAGTGAAAAAAGGCTGAAGCATCAGCACTTCCTTGGTCCCGTTCCCCGGCCCTCTGAATAGACCTACCAGTGTGACGTCCAACCATTGTTTCATGTCAGTTTAAGCCCATTGGCCCATGGTAGCTAGCCCAGAGCAGAGCAGAAGCTGTACAATAAATGCAGAGTTGTTAAGCAGCACTGAACTGACCACTTGTCACAGCAGGGACACCCAAGCCTCCGCCCCTCCCACCGCCGCAAGTGGCAACAAGGGAGGAGAGAAGGCGTGAGTGGGTTTAACACAGCCGAGTGTAATCTTCACCAATTAAATGAATGCCTCTCCTTGCCCTTAAATGCGCTGCGGGTGAGGCGCAGTGACAATTCACTTCGGTGGCAAAGAAGGTCAGAGCCGCTCTCACTTTTACAGCAACTGGGAGAGCGCAGGGGCCACCGGGCTGTGCATTGGAGGCCATGATGCATATCACCGTGTGGACCACAGATGTGAATACAAAATTAAGTGATAATTACATTTAAACACAGCAGCAGGCTAATCCATTCATCATGCTTGTGATCCACCTGCTTGGTCTGTCATCGCCAAATAGCAGAACCTTTGGTGAAATATTCCCCCGATATCTCCTCCTCATCCTCCTGCAATAATGTACTCCATCGTTTTAGATCATGTTAAGAATGAAGATTAAAACAGAGAATTATGGGCCATCACAGGTAAATCCTTAAGACCTGAGTGACTCACATTTATTCAGCGAGCGTCTCTCTCTTTTTTCTTTTCTTTTGAATTTCATGAGATGAGAGAAGCCGGATACTCCGTATCAGATGATGTGACTGTTTGTGGCTGGCTGAGAGATGTGAACTCGTTAGCTTGCGTCACTCTTCCAACTGCCGTCAGGTTGAGTTTCCATTATGACAAACGTCTCTGATCTGACACCAGATGTGATGGGACAATGAATACAGAAAAAAATGTATGTGTTTTGGCACGACATTGTCACTGCGCCAAGCTGAATCTGTCGACACCTCCCCCTGGTGCGCCGCCGCACCCATCCCGGCACAGCCGGTCTACCAAACGTGCCAAATTGCTGCACACGGTGGTGCACCGGACGAAATTACTACTGTGCGGGGTGCGCCACCCTGTGCTGCGCCAGGAAATTAGAGCCCATTGTATGAAAAAATGGTTTTCTGACCACCAGTGATTGTGAACATACCCTAACAGTCATCAAAAATCATTTTTGATCTGTTTGTAGGCAAAATATGGATGTCATGCTGTCACAGATGTTTGGATTTTTGCCTCTTTTCTGCCTTGTTTTCCTTGTATGGTCAGGAAAGGGATGTGAGTGTGCTGTTCCTGCTTAAGGCTTTCCTCTTACAAAAATGGAGGGGCAGGGAAGCCCTAGAACAGAGCCATGCCACAAATCAAAATAACTGCAAACAAAGACTTATATTAACAACAGCAAATCCATCTATCCATCTATTATCTACGATTGCTTTCGAGGTTGCTGGGTGCTGGAGCCTATACCATCTGACATGGGGCAACATAGACAGAGACAGACAACCATTTCCACACACTCACACACTCACACCTAAGGGCAATTAAGAGTCACCAGTCAACCCAGTGAGCATGTTTTTGTTGGGGAGGAGAACATGCAAACTCCACCCAAAAAGGCTTCAAACAGACTCAGGTAGCCAATCCAGCAACTTGCTGTGAGACATAAGCACTAATCTGCTGTACCACTGTGCAGGCTTCACTGCAAATACAGCTGAATATAAGTAGCAGTTTTGTCTTTTCTTTACAAAGTGGTCGTGACATCAAACTGCATGAAACTCAAAGACTTGGCCCTGTGAACGCCGAAAGAGCACAGAAGTTCCAGCAGATTGCGGCTGTTCACATGACCTGGGAGGATCAAAAAACGACCTACAGGTTCATTATCATGCCAGCGCATAAGTTTACTCTGCCCCCCCCCCCCCCCCCCCCCCCCCCCCCCCCCCCATTCAATTAGACTGTCATAGAGAGTAACATTAAAGCTTGCTCAATTTCTTGAACTTCACTAAATCAAGTACCAGCTAAAAAAAAAACTCTGAAGCATGTCTTCCATGCAGGCTAATTATAATACTTTGGATAACTTTCAGTATTGCTGCAGTAATATTGTTCTTGTCCTGATGAAACTTCACAACTTTTAAGACTCAGTCTTAGAGCTTATCCAACATCTAACATTAATCTTTCACCTTAATAAACTGTTAACAGATGCAGGATATTGTACTTTTTAAAAATAAAACCCTTATCTACTATCAATACATTTTGTCTTTATACTGATTTATTATCACAATTTAAAACATGTTATTTATCAGAAATTATTGAATTATCACATCATAATAATCATGCAAAGTTATAAAATGCCTTGGTAACTTGTGTATTAGTTTGCAGTGAAGTAGATTCAGCTATCACATTCATCCCCTCTGTCTTCATCTTGAATGTCAAACTGTCTGCTGATTTTGTCTTTCAAAACAGAAACATGGAACTGGAAGTGGGTAGCAACCAGTTTTGGAGTCTCTGTGGGCGTTGTTTTCCTGGGACTAATGCTTCTCTGTACCAAAAAAGTAACTGGTGAGATCATTTACGTCTAAAATTTGTGCTTCCTTGCTAAAACAGAAAGCTTTGAAAGACATCAAGACTACATACCGGCAAGCATGTCATCATAATTTGGCCCAAACTTCCCATCAGCAAGATCACTATTTTTCAGAAAATAAAAACAAACACAAAGAACAAAACAGACACACATATACACATACACAAATAAAAAAAATGCTTACTTCTTTAAATAGAAAAACACTGTGTTGGTAATAATATAATCTATCTGATGGTGCTTGCTTTTGTATCTTAAAAAGTTGTTGTGTGTTTAAAAGGACAATTGCAGACTAACAGCAAACAAGGACTACTAAAATGGTCCTGATGCAGGGCTGCCCCTGGCCAAATTGGGGCCCTAAGCAGAATTCTATTTTGAGGAGACATTTTTGCCACATTTTTACCTGATTTATACACCGTCCACTGAAAAAAGCTCTGAGACCCACTTGTGGGCCTCCACCCACAGGTTGAGAACGGCTGCACTTGTAGGTTGTATTTGGAACTTGATTGTTCAAACATTGTTCTTATGTCATGGAGAATAGGTGATCCAGGATACCTCAGGATGAATTTATCATTTAGATAGTGAGTGAGTGAAAACAAGAGCTGGACTGGATGGAACGGATTAGCCTGATGCTGTGTTTAAATGCAATTATCACTTAATTTTGTACTCCTATTCATGACACAGGAAATGAACAGATTACATCTGTGATCCACATGGTGATGTGCATCGTGGCCTCCGATGCGCAGCCTGGTGGCTCCCTGTGCTCTCCCAGTTGCTGTAAAAGTGACAGCGGCTCTGACCTTCTTCGCCACCGGGTCTTTTCAGCACACTGTGTCCACGGTGGCGGGGATCTGTCAGACCGCTGCCGGTTCAGCCAAAAAACTGTTAATCAAATGTATTCACATCTTTGGTTTTGTGTAATCAGGAGATACATGCCAAAACGATCATGATTCAATAGAGTAAAACAAGTTAATTTCAAAGTGAGGCTGGTGGAGGGGCCACCGTGTGCCTTCTTTGATCGGAGAGCTTTTGTTTGCCCCTTCTCCTTACATCATTGAGCCGTTTTTTACATTGGGCAGCGGTTCTCAGAATTTGTGGGCAAACTTGATTGACAATATTGGTAACTTCCTCCCAGGCTGTTTGTGCATCATCAGCCTGTGGAAGTCTGTTCACATTACCATATATTCTGGTACAGAATAAGTGTATTTATGAACTGCATTTGTTATAATTAAATCAAGCAAGGTAGATTTATCAGGAGATTTATAGCTGGGTCTTGTTGGAGAATTTAAGAGTTGTGTAAGATTTAGAGAGTCACATAGTTCTTTCAAACAATCTGAGGTCTTTGAGAGCCAGTCCCAGTTTAAATCACCCATTAGAACGAATTCAGGGTAATTTAATTCATGCAGAATAAATGACATAAATGACAGACAACAATGGTAACAGCCACACTTCAAATGGAAAATATTAGGCCTGTAGTCCACAGAGTGGATCGTGGCTGCATCAGACAGTGGAGAATGCGTCTCCTTGCGCAAAATGGGATATGTTTTGCATGTAGGGAGAGGCAGCGCTGAGTGTGTGTGCTATTTTACTGGGACTGGCTCTTCTCTGAATCAAAAAAAAAAAGAACTGGTGAGAACATTTGTGTGAAAAAAACATGGATGTATTTGAGACATTTATGAACCCTCAGAGAACTTACTTACCCATGACTTTTGTCAACAGAGTTTATGACATTTCTGATATGAGCCAGTCACTTAAATCAGGTCAGAAACACCTTCATTACTTCAGTCCTGTAATTCTCTCTCTATCTCTCTCTTATTTTTCACAACTTTTATAGATAATCACAATGTGGGGTAAGTATTTTCTCATTAAAAGTTATTTTCAAAATCATAAAGTAGTACAGTGACACAAAATTGATAAGTCGATCAGAAGAACCTTCTCTGTTAGACAATTTTTTCTGAGATGACACATAAGTCACGATAAAAATGTCCCTCCGAATGTTGTGTTTGTGATCTCAAATAGTTTACTTATACTACAACACTGATGTTGGGTAACTAATGTGCACAATGAAGCCGAACTCATTCATCTCTGTATTTCTTTAGGACACAATCAAACAGGACAGGTAATGTACTCACTTAGACGTAAGGTAACATTATAAAGTTTTTGTTCATACATACAACTAACAGCATGTACAATACTTTGCCTAACTTTGAGTTTAACATCTGTTTCAGAGGTGTTGATGCACATGAGCAATGGAGACTATTGTGGACTGGTAATGTTACTATTGTTTATTTTGAAGAGCAAGCTTATGGAGTGAATGAATGTATCAAGACTGTCCTAAACCATATCTCACCCTTGGCTCTTTTTCTGTCACCTCAAAGTTACCTGCAGGTCAAGAGGAAACCTACAGTGAGATCATCTATCGACCTGCTGCTGAGTGTCCTGCTGGTGAGCTGCCTCTTCTCTAACACTTGGGTTTCAAGGGGGTAGAAATTGATGAATTCTATAGTAAATTTCTGGAGATTTTGGTAAGTTAAGTTGGGAAATTTTGGAATTGTTCCAAATTTGAAGCTGTCCATGGGAATTCTGGGAATTGAGGGGAATGTCTGGACATTAAGGCAATTTCAATTAACTGTATCATATCAAAACATGAAAACTTGTTTTGTCACAGGCACACATCTATGCAAAATGATAAAGATAAAAAACATGACATTGAACAGTTATTTGTAGGTTTAACTTTATCAAGCTTTTATTATATTTTGAACAAATGTTACACTTGTCCAATAACAACAATGTTCATCCAGGTGCCAGTGATATTATTGTCCCATGAACACTGTAAAACAGAACATATAAGCAGTCTTTTATGAGTATCGGCTCTCTGAATCGGTGTTTTGACCATCTTATGCTTTACAATTGGGCTTACTTCCTGTTAAACGGGATGACAGCATCGAATAATACAATAACCAATAATAGAGCTATCACTGTCGTACCGTTAACAAATACAACTGTTACTGGTCCACAGTTAAACAGATACATAACATACAACAGAACATTTGTAGTCCAACAACAAATTCCATATTTTTAGCTGCTTCTCTAATTTGTTCACTTTTATGTCTACAACTGAGCACTGTATTTATCTGTTTCATAACCCATGTAAACTAAAGATACTAACAATTTATTGCATTAATCAGTTTGCACAACGTTTATGTCCCTAATAAACTGCTCATATTAGTTGTTCAACATATCAGTTA
This sequence comes from Cetoscarus ocellatus, assembly GCA_037902135.1. NCBI lineage: Eukaryota > Metazoa > Chordata > Actinopteri > Labriformes > Labridae > Cetoscarus > Cetoscarus ocellatus. The sequence continues at coordinate 1,669,601 of JBAMNC010000559.1, forward strand.
CTCAACACCATATTTAGATATAACATGTTGAAAATGTTTATAGTGGCTGCTTCATGTTTACAAACCTCTGAACTCATTATTTATTCACAGAACAACGATAAAAGTACAAGGTAAGGCTACTATTATTGTAGCGCGACGCCATTAAAGGATAAGTTCGGTTTTTTGGACCTTTTTTTTTTAGGATTAAATACGCTCGTAGACTCACCCAGACAATTTTAGCGGAGCTCAGAGCCGTTTTCGAGCAATTTAGTTCCATCCGACGGCGTTTTTCTCTCATGCCATAGTAGCAGACGGGGCCAGAAATCGAAGCCCCTAAATTAGACATTATCTGCTGCGAAACTCATTCCTCCTCTGTTGCCATTGCCGTGCAATGTCCACAACAACACCACTAGTTAGCCCCCATTCGTGGACGTGCAGTGGTTGCTTGTTCTCTGGCCAGCTGTTCGGCTCTTTCCCTCTGCATCCTCCTTTCAAATAGCTCCTCGTCGGTATATTCTGGCTCAAAACGATATGGGCATCCATTATACTCAAAGTCGTCGTCAGACACTTCTACATCGGATATTATATATATATATATATATATATATATATATATATATATATTCCGCCATGTTGAACAAAAATAACCGTGTAGCCATGCAGCCTAACAACAACAGCGGCTCTGCTCAGCTGCGCTCTTGCGGTGCATGTCTGTGACATCAACAAAAGTCACCCATCCTTGAAAAGCCCCGGATGACCATAACAACAAAGTTGAGCTAACGTGGTGATAACACTGGCCATTCATTTATAAAATGTAACTGAAATGAGCAGGTTTCGCAGCAGATAATGTCTATTTTAGGGGCTTCGATTTCTGGCCCCGTCTGCTACTATGGCATGAGAGAAAAACGTTGTTGGATGGATCTAAATTGCTCGAAAACGGCTCCGAGCTCTGCCAAAATTGTCTGGGTGAGTCTATGAGCGTATTTAATCCTAAAAATAAGGTCCAGGTGTCAAAAAACCAAACTTATCCTTTAACTATTCTTTACACTCACACATGGCGCTCGATCAGCCACTACGGTGTGCACAACATGCTGTATTAGCAGCTGAAGCTAGCAGCAGTTAGCGTCCTTATTTCTGGACGTTCATCACATTGTAAACATATAAATATGGCACCACAACCTAGGAATACACTTAATATAACTAATGGAGACACTTGTGCACTTTGCTCACCTGTAAAACAGAACATAAGCAGTCTTTTATGAGTATCGGCTCTCTGTGTCATTGTTTTGACCATCTTATGCTTTACGACTGGGCTTACTTCCTGTTAAAACGGGATTACAGCACCAGTCAGCCTCATTACCAAAGTCGACACTGACACCTTCTGACGCAAATGGGTATTGTCTCACAATTACTTCAGGTGCAACAGGTGAGTCTTTTGCAAGTGACACCAAGGGCCAGATCCTCAAAAGGATTGAATTTTTTTGCGATCGCTAAACATGTGCAAATGACAGAAAAAAATAGTGTGCAATCCACAAAGCATACGCAAAGGGTGAAATGAAGCAAACTGAACACAAACTGCACTGCCACTCCTAGCTGCGCCGGTCCAATTTGCATGCATGTAAATTAGGGAATATTCATAAATTTAGTGCAAAATTGCCCCCTTCCTATGCAAATAAGCCTCATTGCAAATACCACCTAATCCACAAAGACCAGCGCTAATTGCCACAGGCAGTAAAGCGGTGCTATTTAACACCATTGAGACCCATGTATTAAATCAGCGCAGTTTCTAATTTCAAGAAAGGATTTATCGGAGGAGAGTATCACTTTTTCATTTAAGTGACAATGAAATCATTTGCAGACAGCGGTTTCCGGGCAGTAATATAACCTACTGTGTTCGTCTCTGACCATTCGACCACTTTTAAGTAAACATGAACAATTTGTCTAAATACAGTCTGTTAAAAACCCCTATGACCCCCTTGACCACTTTTTGGTCAATTGAGTTGTATTTTCTGCATTTGTTTTGGCTGTTTCAATAACAAAGGCCAAAAAATAAATAAAAATAAAAAAACAGGGATGAACAACAACAAAAAAGACAAAAAAAACGATACCTATGGACATATGGTCCTTTGACCACTTTGAACCACTTTGTGATTCATTATAAATAATTTGAAGGTTTTTTTCTTAAGGGGCACAATCAATACTTTGACATTTATACACTTGGCGGCTGTGTCTCAGGAGGTAAGGGTCGTCCACTAAATGCGGAATGCTTCACCAAATAAGGGGATAAATCAGTAATACCCAAACAAACCCAAGAAATAAATGCAACTCAAATTCTCATCCTGACAATAGTAATTCAGTGACCTCAGTGGTAGGTCACAGTGGGCTTTATGTTGATCTAAAGACGGTCAATCTCCTCGAAGTTTGCAGGGACAAGCCACCTATATGCCAGGCGACTTATTGCAATCGGAGGCGCAAAGTGCGCTCAGATGCCAAACTGTGTGGGCGTGTTAGCACCTGCATATGATTAGGGCAAATTCTTTTGAGGATAAGGCGCTAAAACAGGGCAGATTGCGTGAGCTAATTCTGCGCAAATGATGGCGCTATTAGCAGGAGCAGTCCAGTCTTTGTGGATCTGGTACTGTATGCTAGTTAAATTGACTCATTGAATTATAACAAAGAGAGATCATTAATTTTGTTGATTTCCTTTGATTACAGACAACTGAAAAGCAACTACAGCAATAAACAAAATGCTCAGAGGAACCTCTAAAAGAAAACTCTATGTCAACAAACATATACAAGGTTGTAATACATTAGGGGGCTAGCAGTAAGTTTATGCTAATCATGCACTCCTTTTGATCTTGGAAGCTGGTTTTCCAAGCTGCAAATGAGATATGCCTCTTTGGTCTTTTACTCTAGTCAGAGGATCTTCATGTATCAGACTTTACCAGCTCGTACCTGTAACATCTTTTATGGGGTGTGACATAATTTCTGAGGTAATAGAACGTACCATCACCAGCTAGGTCCTTAGATTTAGAAAGAGTGAAGAGGTTATTTATTCCCCTGGTCGTGTGACTGTTCAGACTTAAAAACCACCAAGGAGGACTGCTCAGATGTACTTTCCAACCACCGTTGTTTTTCAACCAATTACGACCGGGTCAATAAATCTAAAATATGAGCTGCACGGAGGCACTCTCTAAATCCCCTTCACTTATAAAGCGGGCATTACTGTGGGGCAAGCTGGAAAAATTCAGGTTAAAGTCTGGGTAAAAAATCCTGCTGTTTGCATCCACACATGCCACTCACCAGGGTAAATTCAGGATATTTTCAGTGTTTCTGCAAGTGTGAACTGAGTTTTAGGTAGCCTACATGAATTGATTTGTGACGCTACACATGAATGAAAATATTGATATTAGTGTGTGATGGTATGAGATGCTCCTTTACTTGCAGACAACAAAAAAGTGATCACAGAAGGGCTTTCAAGGCAGGGTTGGTAATCACGAAAAATTAGCATGAATTTGAATGTAGCATCTCCTCAGGACTCCGTCTAGCCCCTCCCCCCCTCCTCCCTAGAGCTCCTCCAAAACGACGCCCCCGCTCACATGCTCTAGTGCCACTGATTTGTGACCATACCATCGACTCAAAATTGGTCCTCAGCACATCATTTTTCTTTTGCACTACGCCAAGTCATGTCTCACTCAATGGTAAGAAAACACCAAAACATTATGATAGTAAAGTTAAAAAAAACAAACAAACAAACATGGCAAGTTAGTTAGCACTCACAACCCGATGCTGACTCTTGTTTTTGCCCTGGCTTTGTCCAAATTATTTTTTGTGTTTCAGCCTTCTCTGCCTCTGTCTTTCTTTTCTTGCTCTGTTTAGCAGGAAGAGTGGTTACCAGTAATCGGGGTATAGGTAGTTTCTCTGCCATTCTCCAGCGTACTTGGATCCCTCTCAGCTCGGCAATGTGCATTGAATCAGGGTCATTCCGGCAAAATGTACACGCAGAAGGTGGGCAGAACAGCAGTACGGGATTTGATTAGTTTGATAAATTTGGTCCGAATTGCTGTGATTGATTGATGTTTTCCCTGCTTTACTCCTGCTGTAGACAGCGGCTATTTTTCGCTCTCTTTTAACAACACATTATGCATTGATTGCCTCCAGGATATAACGATCATTTTAACCAGGATCACAAAATGTGTATCTAAACCTGATTACCAACCCTGCCTTTAAATGTGGATATAAGTGAGACATGACACATGGTTTTTAACATTTTTATTAACTTTCATAGCTGATATAAACTTGCCTGGGTTCTTTTCTTTTCCAGACTGATGTGCAGCACGTTTACTCCATGGGCACATTCATCAGAACTGCAGGGCACAGTGTTCAGCTTCCCGAAAGGACATTGAAAACCTTTCTTTGTTTTACTGTACATGGGGCACAGAGAGCATACTGCATGCAAAAAGCACATCATACCTTCGGTTTTATGATATAATCAAGAGGGAGAGAGGAAGTTGCATTCTCACTCCCCTTTATTTCAGCATATAGCACTGCTTGAATTGTGACATGGTGTGAAATGGCTCATTTAACAAAACTTAATCACAGCAAATCGATCAGCTGACAGTGCTGTGGCTCAATTAAAATGTGAACCAGATTATTTAAAGACTATCCACAGTCAATAACATGTTTTGAGATTTTAGAAGGACTGAATTAAAAGCATGTCCTTTTTTTATTTCTAGCATCAGTATGGTTTACTTTTGGTGAGTGTATCATCAGGTTGATGATACTATACACTTGACTGTCGCAGATTTTTTCTTTTTTTTTTTGTATTTTGTTCCTGTCTTTTTCCTTGACTCTTCCAGAAGTTTCTCTGGTTTGCCTGACTGTAAATGTCCATTCTTTTGCTCCCAGAGTTTTAACTTTGATATGCCTGTTCAAGCATTTGTAAACATCTGTTTTTAAAGTTGCTGTATGAATAAAGCTATTATCATTATTGTCATTTTTATCATTATTAAAGAAATCAATAAACAAAAATAACAGAGCCAAACAGAGCCCACATACAAACAGATGAGCAAATAATACAAGACACACAACACTTGCAGTGCACATTACCCCATAGTTCAACCTGACCAACGCACATAACTTAAATACACATGAACAATTTTGCTCGTAGCCCATATTTCGAATAAAACATGCTGTAGATGACTTATGTTGCACATAATCCTGTATATACTGCACATATTTACAAAGCTTCTGCTGATGGTTGTTCGATGGTGTCAAGGTACAATTAATCTACACACATTTTTCTGATGTGATTATTTTGCTGTGAATAATTCATTAAAAAACAACTGATCAGGCAGCACTAAAAGTTTTATGCGCAGTCCTAATAAGATCAGTGATAAAACATGTTTTTGTCAAAGATGAAATGCATTTATTTATCTCTGCTTAAACAATAAAAATAGAAATCATACATTAAACAAAGTGGACCTCTGATTGATTGATTTAGGTCTGTTTTTATCTTCATGCATCGTAACTACTCAGTATCATGCTGAACCATTCAGTGAGAAGACTTCTGTAAAGAAAAGTCTGCAGGATTTTTTCATTAGCTGTGAAGCCACACTCTCTGCTGGTGGACTGAAGACAAGAAATGAGGTGTTTTTCCGTCCAAACATCCGTCCATCTGTTAACTACAGCATCTTTGAGCACCCGGAGAGTGCTTCATAGATTCAGTGTATTATTGTAATATTAGAGTTTGGGTAAGGGTGCACAGGAAGTTTTAAAACACTGCTGTAGAAATACTGATGGTTTTTGAGTTCCTTTGGCATTAATAACTTCAGTTCATTTGGTACTTTTTGTGAGTTTGGTTAAAACCTTTATTTGTATTAATTAACCTTTTAATGCCTGAAAACACAAATTAAAGCCAGGAAATTCTAATTTTTTGGAGCTGAAATGTTTATTTCACTTTCTACCGAAATCCTAAAAAAATCCAAATTTCCATAAAATTTAACATAGTTTTTGTATCTCATTTGATACATCAGAATCAGAGAATCAGAATGGCCTTTATTGTCATTATACAAGATGTACAACGAGATTGGAGAGTTTCTCCTTTTCAGTGTAACAGATGGTTAATTTGAGAAGAAAGGTAATACAAAAATAGTGCAAAAAAGGTATATGTAAAAAAGAGGTTGGAATAAATAAAAAGATAGTAAGAAGACTTTAAATGTACAAGATATATACAAGATGAAATAAAATCCTACCGGACAATGCAATTGGAGCTCCATGTGAAATATGAGGTAGATGATAAGTATTGATAATGAAAATGGTCATATTTCTAGTTCTCAATATTTCTATTGCATGTGGAAATGTATTGCACAGGAATGGATACATTAGGTGCTTTTGGCAACTGATTACCACTGATAACCAACTGATGTCCACTTGAGGACATTTTTTATCATTTATCTGATTGTATTTAGATTTTTTTTTAGTAATTTGTTGATCATATTAATTAGATAGAGGGATCAAAAAATTATGTATCAAATATGATACAACAGGCATAAAAGGGTTAAAATAGTTCAATAAATATTTTTAACAAATGTTAGCACTAATTTTTTTTCATCTGATCATTATTACTCAAAATCTACTCAAAAGACAAAAATAGTATCCGTATTTTATTACAGGTCTAATTTATCTTAATTGGAAGGTTTTTCTGTCACTATCACTAAGAGAGAGCATGACTTAAGTCATATAATAAAAAAAATGAAATACAAAACATTTCGTCAACAAGTTCTCAACCCCTCGGTAGTTTAGTTTAAAGTGCACAGCCCCAGAATACTGTGTCTTTCTTTTTTTGGGTCAGGTGGTCTGTCTCTTTGTGGCTTTACTGCTGTGGTTTTGTTGAGATCAGCTTCTGCAAAGTGACACTTCTGTAATTTAAAGTGTAGGGAGACATGTAAATGTGGGCTGTAAAAAGTTATCACTCAAGTGACTGAGCGTCATCATGGCTGGACTCCTGCTGATAGCCGTCCTCTTACGTAAGTTTAAATCTTTGTATCTTCCTTTCTTATATTTGTAGATGATTGAATGAAGGTATAAGTGTTGTACTTGGATAAGAAATCACAGAAATAAACAGTGTCCTTTAAAAACATCAAAACTCTAAAAGAGAACGAGGAAACATCTGAACAACCGACACTGACGAGAGATCCCTCATCTCAGTGAGACTGATCTGGGTAAATAAATGTTAAATACGAGCAAATAAAAACAACTTAGTCTGCAGCTTTGCTTTAAATTCTGAACTGAACAATCCTGACTAATGTTCAGAGATGTTCAATAATATTGGTACAAGGAATTTAAACAAAGCTCACCTACAAACTGTGATGGGAATTGGAAAAAAAAGTTAATTTTATAATCGATAACAAAAAGCTAAAAGAATTAAAGTCCTTCGTCTATTTTCTTGACAATCCTTCCACCAAGTTTCTGGAGGCCTGTCAAATCAAGGAGGTCAAACTCTCTCATCAGAGGAAGTCAGAGCAAACAGCAACAAATAAGTCAAAAAGTCATTATGGCAGAGAGGAGACTGAAGTGGTCAAGGTGTGGGCTAATTTTACATGATAAGACTTTAACTGCACAATATCCCGTGCCTGTGTGATTTCAAGCAAGAGTGGAAACACCTTTGAGTGCTGGCGGACTTTGTTATTAACACAGGGACAGTCATTGTTACCTCTGACAAAGGGGTCTTTTTTGCCTGTGTTTGTTTGTTTGTTAGATTGCAAACAGTAAAACTCAAGAACTTATCAAATGAGTTTAAAGAAATTTTCAAGGAGTGTTGGTCATGTCACAAGGAATAAGTGGTGGTGGTGATACGTATACAGATGTGGATACAGGAATTTTTTTAAAGGACTTGTTAACATTGTGAGATAGAGAAGTGTTCCACATTTCTCTAATAAATCATGAATTCTCTACAGATTTTCAGGGAATGTTGATCATGGCACAGGGGAGAACTGATTAGATTTTGGGGGTGCTGTAAATCCAGATGTGGATTCACATTTTTTTTTAAAGGATTTGCTAAAAGTGCAAATTTGCAAAATGATTTAATTGTCCCCCGATATACACAGAACACTGCATGAAATACGTTAATGCTCAAATCAAAGCTATATTTTTCATTGATGAATTCACGACATCAGAACAGATGAGTTAGAGACCTCCTAAAAAGCATAAAGTGAATCAAAATAAGAAAAACAGGATCAGACAGGTTTATGTCCATGGCAGACTTTTTTGTTAGGCATCAAATAATGTTAGTTTTAAACTTCTTTTCTGTACAGTATTCTATATAGTGTGCACAAAACACACTGGACAGTTTTATATTATTATCTGTGAGCACAATCATGTCTGTCATTCAAAAGAATGTGCACACATACTGTATTATGAGTGTAGCTCTGTGTTGCTTGATAATCTTTACGTGTATTTTTCTTGCGGTCACAAGAACTCAGTTGATAATCAGTCTCTAACAGCAGCTTCAAGAATAGTTGCATTGGACTAACACCATGTACAACTGCAAGTCATCTGCATCAAAATGTTGTTTTACCCAGATGAGTGTAAAGCCTGACACTGTGGTGTCATGTAGAGTGAAAACAGCTCAGGACTTTGGAAAGATCTCTGTGGAACCCCGTGTCTCATCACAAGTTTAACTTTTAGCTTAAAGAAATAGAAGATTTGTTATATTTGACTTTACTGAGTCATCTGTTTCCTTCATTAACCCACTTTTCTTTAACAGATTCATTTCATCAGTTGAAAGTACAAGGTCAGTCTTTGAGTTTGAAAATTCGTGTGTGTATCTTCACAGACATACATCTTGAATTTAAAGCCCATTTACTCTATTTCAGCACTCCCTATAAAATATGACGTTTTGGTAAATACATTTTTCAGGTCTTCTCCCGCCTACCCTGACGGTGAATCCATCAGTGATCACAGACACAGACTCAGTCACTCTGAACTGCCAGCCTCCACCCTCTGTTCCTGTGTCCGAGTGTTATTTTCGTATCATGGGAAGACAGCCTAACAAAAGACTTCCTTGTCTTGAGCATGTTACTGGGACTGAGCTGCTAAGTTTGTCACATCAGAGTTTACCCGCTGAAGTTAAAGTGTCATGTTTTTACCTGAAAGGGTCTCAATCTCCTGACAGCAACATGTTGTCTGTCTTTGTTCGAAGTAAGTGAACACTTTGGAAAAAAATCAACTGATCCATCCCTTGCTGTCATGTTATGAAACTACCATATTGATTTAGCTTTAAACTTGGAACTACTCTGAAAGTTTAACCAAACATATGTTTACATTTTCAGCCTCTCTTCCTCCTACACTGACAGTGAATCCATCAGCGATCAATGAGATAGACTCAGTCACCCTGAACTGTCAGCCTCCATCTTCTGTTTCTGTGTCCCGCTGTCATATCTTCATTTTGAGTGGAGGATCCATCAGAGACCGCTCTTGTCTTCAGACTGTGACAGGATCTGAGCTGTTGAAGATGTCACATCAGAGTTCACCTGCAGAGGTTAAACTTTCATGTTTCTACAGTGTAAAGCTAGAGAGGGAAGACTCTCCATCTCCACACAGCACAACAACCTCCATCACCATACACAGTGAGTGGCTGATTCTCTTGTATGCAGACAATTTAGTGACTTGATGCAGCTTCAGATTGGGAAGAGTATGAATGTGTTTTCAAATCTGTAAAGTACGGTGGCTGGTGAGGGCACAGCCCACAAAAAAAAAAAACAGCTTCAAGAACAGAAAACATTCAAGTACAGAAACACAACCAAAGGTCAGAACAAAGTACACTTACAGAAATACAGTACAAATGAAATAATGAACTGCAAGAATAAAAACTAATGCATCAACGGTAAATGTGCTTTCAGTTAGAAATGAAACAAAGCCCAAAACAAACCAAATCCAGAAAACACCTGGAAGAGCAGAAACACATTATAACCAAGTACAGCAACAGAAGTGCTCCAGGCCTGCAGGGGGCTGCAGCAATGGACAGTATACTAGTGCTTTAATCCCATGACCAAACATTAAAATATGTTATAAAAATATGACATTGCCTCTCAAGGTGGTTACTTCAGTCCAATTAGCACCTGCTGCTGATTCAGACATCCACGATCATGGATCACCTGCTCTTTTCTCTCTCATCTGTCTTTCCCATACGCTCTTCCTGCCACAGAGCCCCCTGCAGGCCTGGAGCTGTTTTTTTTACTTGGTTATGCTGCATTTCTGGAAAAAAACTTAATAAAACTCATTTTTAAATAAACACAACTTCAACAGTTTTTGCTACATGAACATAATTGATGAGTGTTAGATGCTTTTTTCAGCCTGCTGTAGAGCAACAATATGGCCACTGTCAGGCACAAACCTCCTATGTCCATTTTTTATGAACTTCTTTATTTTTCACAAAAATTCTGTTGTTTACCCTCTGTGTTTAAGAGTGAGTGCACAAAGTCATTTTTAATCAAGACAATACAATAATTCAGTCATTAGAAGATCTTTTGTAATTTCCACAAAGGTATCAGTTTTTTGAAGTATGTTAAATGGTAAATGGACTTGAGCTTGTTTAGTGCTTCTCTTTTCTCGTTGACTCCTTGAAGCTGCTTTACACCACAGGTCAAAGCTGCACATTCACCTTGCCCTTTCATGCCCATTTACACGCTATAACACAGCAGTGGGAGCACCTTGGGGTCAAATGTCTTTGTTTGAACCTGTAACCTTCTGATTGTTGACAGATCGCAGCTCTGACTGCATCAGACTGCACAGACACCCAAATGTTGGCAGCTTTTAAGTTGAACCCCCATATCATCGCTGTTGGGGACAAACCTCCTATCAAACAAAATTGATACCTTTGAGGAAATTAAAAAAGCTGCTCTTCTACTGACTGAATAATTGTTGTGTTGTCTTGATTACAAATGATTTTTTACTTTGAATATGTTAAACGTTTATAAAACCCACTCTCAAACTCAGAGGGTCAACAACAGAATTTATTTGTATCCCTCAGCAGCCTGATAATAGCATTTTCCTCTCATCAGTTACATTCATGTAGCAAAAACCGTTGAGATTGTATATATTCAAAAACAATTTTTGGATGAATGAAACATGTAAGTTTCTTTATTTCTTTTTTGCCATTGTACATTTAATCAGCAATGACCCAAAAAACTCATTGAAAATGTCACAGGCTTTTAGAGGAGGGAACCAGTACAATGTCTACTTCCAAATCAGCTGATAGGAATACATCATCCCTTCACAACTCAAGAGAGTAATAAGTTACGGGATCATATCTGTTTGTATAAATATTCTTCCTGTTGCAGGACAGAAACCAGAGCTGAACTGTGAACATTTTCCTGGTGACTCTGTTGGCTTCACCTGCTCTCTACCTGGACCTGCTCATCCTGGAACAAAATGTAACCTGTACTTTGGAGAGACAAACACTCCGGCTGAGACAACAAAAATACAGAGTCACACAAACCCAAAACAGTTATTCTGCAGGTTTACAGTTAAAGTTGACGATTTTCTGAGAAAACTAAGTTCAGCTAAAAAAAAAGGTTGCCAGCTGTGATTACACATTAGGTGGACCACAGCCTTTGTCTCCCCGCAGCGATGAACACATCTTAACAGGTAAGTCAGAAATCACAGGAGTTCATGATTCACTGCTGCAATTCAATAATAGATAAGATATTAAAGTAAATTTTGACTGAGTAAAGTCACCAAAAACAAGTGGATCTGATGTTTCAAACCTTCATATGTGATCATTTGGTATCAGAATCAATGTTGTCTTGACTGCCCTGACACAGGCACACACAGGGACCTGGATCCTTTATTGAGAGTGGAAACTTTCTGTGGAGTAACACAGACTTTGACATGTCTGTGATTTACCCCAAAATTCATTTTGGTGCATGTTTATCAGTTTGTGCTGTGTCAGTCTAAAGCAAAATAATTAAATTACTCTATTTATTCCCAAGATTGATCATTTTTAAATGACTATAAAATGTTAATATGATTATTATTGTTTTCACTTCATCAAGTATTTTCAGCAACTTCAGCTCAATTCATAAATTAAATTGGAGTGTAGGAACAAAGAATAAAAACATGGGGCCATTTTCTGGAAAAAAAGCTTGACCAACAGATTCAAAGTCAGTTTTTGATATTATATGTGGTATGCTGCTGGGCTTAATTTAAAATAATGACTTAAAAAGGCTTTAAATGTTTCTGTTATAAGCCTTCATGTGCTAAGAGTGGGGTTTTTTCAATTATTTAGAGCACTTCAGGTGTGTGAAAACAAATGGAGGTTCAATTTGATATATATATTTTTTAAATAAAATGCAAATCTCGGCAAATTATATGTCAAATAAAAAATGGATTTAAAAATAAAAATACAATCTAAAATGTGTGTTCCAAAAAAGGACAGAGGGGACCTGAGGTTTAATTAATATTAGATTATGAAGTGAACTGACATGATGCCATTAATACAGCAGACTCTTACATGAATATGTCTTGTGTAATTCTGTCATCCTTTTTTTGTAGATATTGTAGAAATGGAAACACCCAAAACCTCAACTGTGCCTGCTTTCACTGTGACCACAGGTACATGTTTTAATTTCATATAAAAATGCAGGAGACACTGTTTTTGCTCTGCCTCCCATGTCAACTCGAGTTCAATATTTAAATATTTATTTTGTAAATGTAACAAACAAACTATATTGCTCATATTAAAAGAAAACATGTCAGAGGGTGGAATAAGCTTTATTTAAATATATTCCTCCAAAAAAATTGAAAACATACACTCATTGTGTCTGTTAATTCAAATATATTATTTTCATTCACCTTCCACTACTGCCATCTCTGCAGATCAAACATCAGGTAACAAACATGAATGAAGCAGTAAAGATAAATTCATTATTAATTACTTTAACATGTGTTTATTTTAACTTATAAAATATGTTTATTATCATACAAAAGGGCTGTACACGCAATAAAATGTAACAGAAAATAAATGCAACACATCTTCATTAATTCTTGAGCAAATGTTTTACTGAAGACCTCAATCCATAAAAAAAGTATTTTGTAAAATACATTTTGCTCACCTCAGCTAAAATAGTTACGAGTATGGCCTGGGGACGGAAAGTTACCAACAGTCAGGCAGGTCCCACTTACTTCATCTATCCCTATTTCAGAGAGCCTATGTTTTGTCTTAACTGAAAGCTAGAGTATGGTCACAATCACTGATGTTTTTAAAAACCTTTAAGTTTTCATATGCTGAGTACCCCTGATCCAGCTGTATTCTTACTCTGTCCGTGATACGCTGTTGGAGCTCTTGTCACTTTATGGGCTTTCTACCTCGAGCCAATGGGCTTCAGCTGCAGACCAATAATTATGGACATCACAATGGCAGGTCTATTCAGGGGGCCGAGGGAACAAGTCATTTCAGGCAGCTACTGGTGCTGTGAACAGGGGGAGGTGGAGTAGTCCTGATGCTGTACTCTAGACATGTTAAACACACTAAAGGACATTTACAACTCGAAAAAAAAAGTATCATATGGGCTCTTTAGAACATATAATCATATTTTTGTGTGAATTAAGAAAACATTTTGCTGTTGTGTACTTTTTAGGTTTAAGTGTTAGTGTAACCAACACGAAAGACAGCACTGCCCCCACTGTGAGGGGGACTTCAGGTAAGGCTGATAAACTTATAAGATTGGATATGTTTTTTTTTCACACAAAATGTATTTTGTTAATAATGTGAAGCAGGAAAGTAAATATTGAACTATATTGCTCAGATTAAAAGAAAACATGTCAGAGGGTGGAATTAGCTTTATTTAAATATATTCCTTAAAAAATGTTTAAAGTGTTATCAGTTGGTATTGTATTTTATATTGTTTAAAAGCCTGATTTATCACCTTTACAGCAAGGTATAACTTGATTGTCCATTTATGGAACGAGCAGCACAGTTAAACATGTGGGTAGCACCCCAAGAAAATGTGCCAAAATCTCCTGCAGCTGGAAGCTGGTGCTCCAGTACCCAGAGTGGCAGCATTATTTGGTGCCAGCATTCGTACCATTTCCATGATGTGGGTTTCCCAGGAAGACAACACCTTAAAAAGACCAGTTCCTCACCCTTGTTTCACTGAGGAAGTTGGCTTACTTACTGGATTTGACTCACAAGATTAGCTGTGTACAAATTGGTATTATCTAATGGGAGAAATAATTGACTGAAATAACATTTCCTAACTCTTTTTGAGGAGTATAGCATAGAGGAGCACATGCTGGTTACTTTCAGTATCTCATTTCACTGAACGAGCACGTGTTGAGATCCTTAGGCAGAGATCCTCTGTATGTTCCTAAAACAAACTGAACAGTCAAAGAAACATTGCAATTTCTATGAGTCTGCCCACTTTTACTTAAATCTTAAATTTGAAAAGTCCTACATCACAGAAAAAACCACATTTTAATGGTTAGTATACAATAATTGTCTATGGCCTAGCATCAAACCACCCAAACATCCTTATAGCCCCTTCTCCTTGTGTTGTTTGCATCGCCTTTCAGAAAATGTGTGCTTAAACAGGCTATTTAAAAGAAATTCATATGTCCATCCTGCCCTGTGACTTTACTTGTAAGATTGGATATGTTGCATTTTTTTCACATGAAATGTCTTTAATGTGAGAAGTAATACCAACCCATCTCTGGCCTCTGGTCTTTTGAAACAGTAACGTGGATGCATATTGCACTTGCTCCTGGTTTTGGAGTAACTATCTGCATGGTTTCTACAGTCCTCTGTAACAGAAGACGAGCAAGTGAGTGCCTCAATTTGCCAATTAAATCAAATGTTTTTATATTCATCAATGTGGAACCACTGATTCTGGTGTTGATATCAAGTCCAAATGTTAATTTAAAAGCATTCCAGACACTGCAGCAGATATCATTTCACAGCATGATTTTGGCCTCTCCAGCTTGAGAATTTGTTTATAAAATGCAAATCTCTGCAAATCATGTGTCAAATGAATAACGAATGTAAAAATAAAAATACAATCTAAAATGTGTGTCCCAAAAAAGGACTGAAGGGACCTGAGGTTTAATTAATATTAGATTATGAAGTGAACAGACATGATGCCATTAATATAGCAGACTCATACATGAATATGTCTTGTGTAATTCTGTCATCCTTTATATAGATATTGTAGAAATGGAAACACCCAAAACGTCAACTGTGCCTGCACCGTGTCAGTGCTGCATTACTTCAGCCCTGTAATCCTCTCTCTCTTTTTCTCTCTCTCTCTCTCTTATTTTTCAAAACTTTCATAGATAATCATAATGTGGGGTAAGTATTTTCTCATTAATAGTTATTTTCAGACACTGAGTATTACATTGACACAATATTGATAAGTTGATCAGAAGAGCCTTCTCTGTTTGACACTTTTTTTCTGAGATGACACATAAGTCACAGTAAAAATGTCCCTCCGAATGTTGTGTTTGTGATCTCAAATAGTTTACTTATAGTACAACACTGATGTCGGGTAACTAATGTGCACAATGAAGCCAAACTCATTCATCTCTGTATTTCTTCAGGACACAATCAAACAGGACAGGTAATGTACTCACTTAGCTGTAAGGTATCATAATATAGTTTTTGTTCATATATACAACAAACAGCATGTACGATACTTTGCCTTACTTTGAGTTTAACATCTGTTTCAGAGGTGTTGATGCACATGAGCAATGGAGACTATAGTGGACTGGTAATGTTACGTTTGTTAATCTTTTGGAGAGCAAGCTTATGGAGTGAAAGAATTTATCAAGACTGTCCTAAACCATATCTCACCCTTGGCTCTTTTTCTGTCACCTTAAAGTTACCTGCAGGTCAAGAGGAAACCTACAGTGAGATCATCTATAGACCTGCTGCTGAGTGTCCTGCTGGTGAGCTGCCTCTTCTCTAACACTTGGGTTTCAAAGGGGTAGAAAATGATAAATTTGATGGTAAATTTCTGGAGATTTTGGGAAGTTAAGTTGGGAAATTTTGGTATTGTTCCAAATTTGAAGCTGTCCATGGGAATTCAGGGGAATTTATGGGAGTGAACTTGACACTGAGGCAATTTCAATGAACTGTATCATACCAAACATGAAAATAACATTTTGTTTTGTCATAGGCAGAGATCCATGTAAAATAATACAAATTTAAAAAATGACATTTAAAGCCGCACTATGTAAGATTCAGGCTTTCAGCTCTCTAGGGGCCTCTATGGTCGTTGGGTAGGACTGCAGTGTCGTAAAACAGAGGGCCTCACACCAACGTGCATTTGTTGACATACAGAGGGAGGAGAAGCGAGCTGACAGGACATCCTGAGAGACAAATAAACCATGTGGACTGATATGGTACAGTCTGATCATGTTTCTTTTCAAATAAATCACTTTTCAAGTGTCAGCTGTCAGTTGTTCGCAACATGTACTTACAAGTCCAACAATAACAGGGCCAAATCAGCATTGGTCGGACATCCTTCCTCGTCTTTCAGCTCATGCCAGCAAGTAATCACCAGGCCAATGTTTATCCCTGTCTACATTTAGCGTTGTTCTTCTTCAGATAGGGCTCCGGCAGGCCGATGCAAGGAAGCATAATGCTGCCCTCCACAGGCAGAATTAATTCATTATTTTATTTTTTCACATAAAGTCCAGACAAGTGGACGTGTGCCGTAAAGCAGTCAAAGCAGTAAAAATGTTGTAGTTTTTCAGTGTGTAAGGGTTCCTACCATCCACTTCGAAGTTACGTAGTGCCAGTGAAGGCGATACAGACCCCCTCAGGTCATGACAGATGTGTCATTCGACCTGTAATGAGGTGATGTATCATCGCAATGACTCTAGAAATATTATATTAGGGTGGAAAAACTACATAGTGTTGGTTTAACAGTTATTTGTAGGTACAACGTTATCAAGTTTTATTATATTTTGAATAAACAATTTCAACCTGACTTTATGTGGTCCATGGAGTCAAAAGTGTGTCCTCAGTAGTCTAGGTTTCTAGAATCATCTGTTCATGTGATGGAAGAATGCACAGTGCATGTAGGGGGCGTGACCTTAATGCCCCTGCAGTATGCAGTGTGCAATGTGCATGTGATTGATGAATAATATAGATTTTCTCAAGCATATTTGCATGATATTTGGTTGCTTTAGTCAAGATCAAGCAAAAACATATTTTCCCCACCATATTTAAAGCTCCTGATAAGGACAAACCTTCAGTTAAGTAAATTCTATCATGAGCTGTGGCTCAGAGAAAGGAGGACACAAATGCATAACTTGGACACCGGAGTAAAACAGACAAAAACGCTTAATCCAGAGGTCCAACGATCTGGCACAGGACTGAGGGAAACATGAGGTTAAATACATGAACTAATGAGAGGTGATAGGAAACAGATGCATTTAGGACGCAGGTGTGATAAGACAGGGCGAGACGACCAGGAACAGACCTGATACACAGATAAGGGATAGTGCTTTCAAAATAAAACGGGAAAGACAAGACAAAAGACATGAGACTACAAAATAAAGGAAAACTTGACTGACATGACAAATTCTAGTATTGAATGATAAAGCTCCTGTGCAGGTTGTTTCCTTTTCTGCTTTCAATAAATCACTCTCCCAATTCATGTGAAGTTTAATTGACTGGTTTCTTGATTTAAAAACATTGATGTATTGTATTCTAGTTTAATTGACTCATTGAATTATAACTAAGAGAAATCTTTAATTTTGTTGATTTCCTTTGATTACAGACAACTGAAAAGCAGCTACAGCAACAAATAAAATGCTCACAGGAACCTCTAAAAGAAAACTCTATCTCGGCAAACACATACAAGCTTGTAATACATTGGGGGTGTTAAAAACATTGATGTTTATGAGATGCCCCTTTACTTGCCGTACAGAGAAAACTGATCACAGAAGAGTTTTAAATATGGAAATAAGCGAGACATGACACATGGTTTTTAACATTTTTTATTAACTTTCATATCTGATATAAACTTGCCTGGGTTCTTTTCTTTTCTAGACTGATGTACAGCACGTTTACGCCATGGGCACATTCATCAGAACTGCAGGGCACAGTGTTCAGCTCCCTCAACGGACATTTAAAACCTTTCTTTGTTTTACTGTGCAGGGGGCACAGAGAGCATACTGCATGCAAGAAGCACGTCATATCCTCTCTCTTGTGATATAATTAAGAGGGAGAGAGGCAGTTGCATTCTCACTCCCCTTTATAACCTTTCAGCATATAGCACTGCTTGAAATTTGACATGGTGTGAAATGGCTCATAGTTTATTTAACAAACACTTAATCGCAGCAAACTGATCAGCTGACAGTGCTGTGACTCAATTAAAATATGAACCAGATTATTTAAAGACTATCCACAGTCAGTAACATGTTTTTAGATTATAAAAAGGACTGAATTAAAAGCATGTCCCCTGTTTGTCCTTTTTTATTTCTAGTTTTATTTTTTTATCAGTTTTTTGTGAGTGTTTCCATCAGGTTGGTGATACTATACACTTTATTGTCCTCTTGGGAATATTGCTGTACAGTTTTCACTGGCCTCCAAACACAGATTTTATTTTATTTTTTGCATTTTGTTCCTGTCTTGTTCTTTGACTCTTTCAGATTTTTTCCTGGTTTGCTTGACTGTAAATGTCCATTCTTTTGTTCCTTGAGTTTTAACTTTGATATGCCTGTTCAAGCATTTGTAAACTGCTGTTTTTAAGTTGCTGTATGAATAAAGCTTTTATTACTTTTATCATTTTTATCATTATTAAAGAAATGAATAAACAAGATAACAGAGCCAAACAGGGCCCACATACAAACAGAAGAGCACATAATACAAGACACACAACACCTGCAGTGCACATTACCCCATAGTTCAACCAGATCAACATTGCACATGATTAAAATACACATGAACAATTTTGCACGTAGCCCATATTTTGAATAAAACATGCTGCAGATGACTTATGTTGCACATAATCCTATATATACTGCATATATTTACAAAGCTTCTGCTGATGGTTGTTCGATGGTGTCAAGGTACAATTACTCTACACACATTTTTCTGATGGGATTATTTTGCTGTGAATAATTCATCAAAAAACAACTGGTCAGGCAGCACTAAAAGTTTTATGCGCAGTCCTAATAAGGACAGTGACAAATCATGTTTTTGTCAAATGTTTTTACCTTTATGTATCATAACTACTCAAAATCCTGCTGAGCCATTCAGTGAGAAGACTTCTCTAGAAAAATCTGCAGGATTTTTTCATTTGCTGTGAAGCCACACTCTCTGCTGGTGGACTGAAGACAAGAAATGAGGTGTTTTTTCGTCCAAACATCCGTCCATCTGTTAACTACAGCATTTTTTGAGCACCTGGAGAGTGCTTCATAGATTCAGTGTATTATTGTAATATTAGAGTTTGGGTAAGGGTGCATAGAAAGTTTTAAAATACTGCTGTAGAAATACTGATGGTTTTTGAGTTCCTTTGGCATTAATAACTTCAGTTCATTTGATACTTTTTGTGAGTTTGGTTTAAACCTTTATTTGTATTAATTAAAATAGTTCCATAAATATTCCTAACAAATGTCAGCATTTAATTTTTTGTTTGATCATTTTTACTGAAAATCTACTTAATTGGAAGGTTTTTCTATCACTATCACTAAGACAGAGGATGACTTAAGTCATATAATAAAAAAAATGAAATACAAAACATTTCCTCAACAAGTTCTCAACCCCTCGGTAGTTTAGTTTAAAGTGCACAGCCCCAGAATACTGTGTCTTTCTTTTTTTGGGTCAGGTGGTCTGTCTCTTTGTGGCTTTACTGCTGTGGTTTTGTTGAGATCAGCTTCTGCAAAGTGACACTTCTGTAATTTAAAGTGTAGGGAGACATGTAAATGTGGGCTGTAAAAAGTTATCACTCAAGTGACTGAGCGTCATCATGGCTGGACTCCTGCTGATAGCCGTCCTCTTGCGTAAGTTTAAATCTTTGTATCTTCCTTTCTTATATTTGTAGATGATTGAATGAAGGTTTAAGTGTTGTACTTGGATAAGAAATCACAGAAATAAAAAGTGTCCTTTAAAAACACCAAAGCAATGCACCAAAGGAAACATCTGAACAACCGACATTGACAAGAGATCCCTCATCTCAGTGAGACTGATCTAACTCAAACTCTCTCATCAGAGGAAGTCAGAGCAAATAGCAACGAGTAAATCAAAAAGTCATTATGGCAGAGAGGAGACTGAAGTGGTCAAAGTGTGGGCTAATTTTACATAATAAGACTATAACTGCACAATATCCCGTGCCTGTGTGATTTCAAGCAAGAGTGGAAACACCTTTGAGTGCTGGCTGACTTTGTTATTTACACAGGGACAGTCATTGTTACCTCTGACAAAGGGGTCTTTTTTGCCTGCGTTTGTTTGTTTGTTAGATTGCAAACAGTAAAACTCAAGAACTTATCAACAGAGTTTAAAGAAATTTTCAAGGAATGTTGGTCATGTCACAAGGAATAAGTGGTGGTGGTGATATGTATACGGCTGTGGATCCAGGAATTTTTCAAAGGATTTGTTAACATTGTGAGATAGAGAAGTGTCCCACATTTTCTCTAATAAATCATGAATCCTCTACAGATTTTCAGGGAATGTTGATCATGGCACAGGGGAGAACTGATAAGATTTTGGGGGTGCTGTAAATCCAGATGTGGATTCACTTTTTTTTTTAAAGGATTTGCTAAAAGTGCGAGAAAGGGCAGTTTTCCACACTTCTGACAATAACTCACCAGACAATGTTGGAAATGCCCTGGAAGAGGTTTGTGCCCTTGAAGCACCTCTAGTTTAAACTGCAGTTTGTCTGGATCACTTTATTTTTCTGATTTAATTGTCCCACTATATACACAGAACACTGCATGAAATACATTAATGCACAGTTCAAATATACTTTTCACTGATGAATTCACAAAATCAGAACAGATGAGTTAGAGACCTCCTAAAAAGCATAAAGTGAATCAAAATAAGAAAAACAGGATCAGACAGGTTTATGTCCATGGCAGACTTTTTTGTTAGGCATCAAATAATGTTAGTTTTAAACTTCTTTTCTGTACAGTATTCTATATAGTGTGCATAAAACACACTGGACAGTTTTATATTATTATCTGTGAGCACAATCATGTCTGTCATTCAAAAGAATGTGCACACATACTGTATTATGAGTGTAGCTCTGTGTTGCTTGATAATCTTAATGTGTATTTTTCTTGCGGTCACAAGAACTCAGTTGATAATCAGTTTCTAACAGCAGCTTCAAGATTTGTTGCATTGGACTAACACCATGTACAACTGCAAGTCTTCTGCATCAAAATGTTTTACCCAGATGAGTGCAAAGCCTGACACTGTGGTGTCATGTAGAGTGAAAACAGCACAGAACTTAGGAAAGATCTCTGTGGAACCCCATGTCTCATCACAAGTTTAACTTTTAGTTTAAAGAAATAGAAGATTTGTTATATTTGACTTTACTGAGTCATCTGTTTCCTTCATTAACCTACTTTTCTTTAACAGATTCATTTCATCAGTTGAAAGCACAAGGTCAGTCTTTGAGTTTGAAAAGTCCTGTGTGTATCTTCACAGACACACATCTTGAATTTAAAGCCCATTTACTGTATTTCAGCACTCTCTATTAAATATGAAGTTTTGGTCAATACATTTTTCAGGTCTTCTCCCGCCTACCCTGACAGTGAATCCAGCAGAGATCACAGAGACAGACTCAGTTACTCTGAACTGCCAGCCTCCACCCTCTGTTTCTGTGTCCGAGTGTCATTTTCTCATCATGGGAAGACAGCCTGCCAGAAGACTTCCTTGTCTTCAGAATGTTACTGGGACTGAGCTGCTGAGTTTGTCACATCAGAGGTTACCCGCTGAAGTTAAAGTCTCATGTTTTTACCTGAAAGGGTCTCAATCTCCTGAGAGCAACACGTTGTCTGTCTTTGTTCGAAGTAAGTATGCACTTTAGAAAAAATCAACTGATCCATCCCTTGCTGTCATACCATGGAATTGCCATATTAATGAAGCATTAAACTTGAAACTACTCTGAAAGTTTAACCAAATATTTGTTTACATTTTCAGCCCCTCTTCCTCCTACACTGACGGTGAATCCATCAGTGATCACAGACACAGACTCAGTCACTCTGACCTGCCAGCCTCCACCCTCTGTTTCTGTGTCCGAGTGTTATTTTCCTATCATGGGAAGACAGCCTAACAAAAGACTTCCTTGTCTTGAGCGTGTTACTGGGACTGAGCTGCTAAGTTGGTCACATCAGAGTTCACCTGCTGAAGTTAAAGTCTCATGTTTTTACCTGAAAGGGTCTCAATCTCCTGACAGCGACATGTTTTCTGTCATTGTTCGAAGTAAGTATGCACTTTAGAAAAAATCAACTGATCCATCCCTTGCTGTCATGTTATGAAACTACCATATTAATTTAGCATTAAACTTGGAACTACTCTGAAAGTTTAACCAAACTTTTATTTACATTTTCAGCCTCTCTTCCTCCTACACTGACAGTGAATCCATCAGCGATCAATGAGACAGACTCAGTCACCCTGAACTGTCAGCCTCCATCTTCTGTTTCTGTGTCCCGCTGTCATATCTTCATTTTGAGTGGAGGATCCATCAGAGACCGCTCTTGTCTTCAGACTGTGACAGGATCTGAGCTGTTGAAGATGTCACATCAGAGTTCACCTGCAGAGGTTGAACTTTCATGTTTCTACAGTGTAAAGCTAGAGAGGGAAGACTCTCCATCTCCACACAGCGCAACAACCTCCATCACCATACACAGTGAGTGGCTGATTCTCTTGTATGCAGACAATTTAGTGACTTGATGCAGCATCAGATTGGGAAGAGTATGAATGTGTTTTCAAATCTGTAAAGTAAGGAGGCTGGTGAGGGCACAGCCCACAAGAAAAAAAAAAACAGCTTCAAGAACAGAAAACATTCAAGTACAGAAACACGACCAAAGGTCAGAACAAAGTACACTTACAGAAATACAGTACAAATGAAATAATGAAGTGCAAGAATAAAAACTAATGCATCAACAGTAAATGTGCTTTCAGTTAGAAATGAAACAAAGCCCAAAACAAACCAAACCCAGAAAACACCTGGAAGACCAGAAACACATTATAACCAAGTACAACAACAGAAGTGCTCCAGGCCTGCAGGGGGCTGCAGCAATGGACAGTATACTAGTACTTTAATCCCATGACCAAACATTAAATAATGTAATAAAAAAAATGACATTGCCTTGCAAGGTGGTTACTTCAGACCAATTAGCACCTGCTGCTGATTCAGACATCCACGATCATGGATCACCTGCTCTTTTCTCTCTCATCTGTCTTTCCCATACGCTCTCCCTGCCACAGAGCCCCCTGCAGGCCTGGAGCCTTTCTTTACTTGGTTATGCTGCATTTCTGGAAAAAAACTTAATAAAACTCATTTTTAAATGAACACAACTTCAACAGTTTTTGCTACATGAACGTAATTGATGAGAGTAAGATGCTTTTTTTCAGCCTGCTGTAGAGCAACAATATGGCCACTGTCAGGCACAAACCTCCTATGTCCATTTTTTATGAATTTATTTTATTTTTCACAAAAACTCTGATGTTTACCCTCTGTGTTTGAGAGTGGGTTTTACAAACTTTTAACATAATCAAAACAGAAAGTCATTTTTAATCAAGACAATACAATAATTCAGTCAGTAGAAGATCTTTTGTCATTTCCACAAAAGTTATCAGTTTTTTGAAGTATGTTAAATGGTAAATGGACTTGAGCTTGTTTAGTGCTTCTCTTTTCTCGTTGACTCCTTGAAGCTGCTTTACACCACAGGTCAAAGCTACACATTCACCTTGCCCTTTCATGCCCATTTACACGATATGACACAGCAGTGGGAGCACCTTGGGGTCAAATGTCTTTGTTTGAACCTGTAACCTTCTGATTGTTGACAGATCGCAGCAGTTGGCAGCTTTTAAGTTGAACCACCATATCATCGCTGTTTGGGACAAACCTCCTATCTAACAAAATTGATACCTTTGAGGAAATTAAAAAAGTTGCTCTTCTACTGACTGAATAATTGTTGTGTTGTCTTGATTACAAATGATTTTGTACTTTGAATATGTTAAACGTTTATAAAACCCACTCTCAAACTCAGAGGGTAAACAACAGAATTTATTTGTGTCCCTCAGCAGCCTGATAATAGCATTTTCCTCTCATCAGTTACATTCATGTAGCAAAAAGTGTTTCACGGGCTTTTAGAGGAGGGAACCAGTACAATGTCTACCTCCAAATCAGCCGATAGGAATACATCATCCCTCCACAACTCAAGAGAGTAATAAGTTACGGGATCATATCTGTTTGTATAAATATTCTTCCTGTTGCAGGACAGAAACCAGAGCTGAGCTGTGAACATTCTCCTGGTGACTCTGTTGGCTTCACCTGCTCTCTACCTGGACCTGCTCATCCTGGAACAAAATGTAACCTGTACTTTGGAGAGACAAACACTCCGGCTGAGACAACAAAAATACGGAGTCACACAAACCCAAAACAGTTATTCTGTCAGTTTACAGTTAAAGTCGATGTTTTTCTGAGAAAACTAAGTTCAGCTAAAAAAAAGGTTGCCAGCTGTGATTACACATTAGGTGGACCACAGCCTTTGTCTCCCCGCAGCGATGAATACATCTTAACAGGTAAGTCAGAAATCACAGGAGTTCATGATTCACTGCTGCAATTCAATAATACATAAGATATTAAAGTAAATTTTGACTGAGTAAAGTCACCAAAAACAAGTGGATCTGATGTTTCAAACCTTTCATATGTGATCATTTAGTATAAGAATCAATGTTGTCTTGACTGCCCTGACACAGGCACACACAGGGACCTGGATCCTTTATTGAGGGTGAAAACTTTCTGTGGAATAACACAGACTTTGACATGTCTGTGATTTACCCCAAAATTCATTTTGGTGCATGTTTATCAGTTTGTGCTGTGTCAGCCAAAAGCAAAAAAATGAATTTATTCCCAAGATTGATCATTTTTAAATGACTATAAAATGTTAATATGATTATTATTGTTTTCACTTCATCAAGTATTTTCAGCAACTTCAGCTCAATTCATAAATTAAATTGGAGTGTAGGAACTAAGAATAAAAAAGTGGGGCCATTTTCTGGAAAAAAAAGCTTGACCCACAGATTCAAAGTCAGTTTTAAGATATTACATGTGGTATGCTGCTGGGCTTAATTTAAAAAATCACTTAAAAAGGCTTTAAATATCTCTGTTATAAGCCTTCATGTGCTAAGAGAGGTTTTTTTTTTCAATAATTTAGAGCACTTTAGGTGTGTGATAATAAATGAAGGTCCAGTTGGTAGGTGTTTTAATTCCCAGTTATGAGAAATCAGAGATAATGTTTTGAGATATTATGACATGTTTCTTTCATTCTCCAGTTCCAGTGACCCTGGTTAGCCTTAACTCTATTCATACATTTAATTGGACTGTAAGAACTAAGAATAAAAAAGCGGGGCCATTAGCTGGAAAAAAAGCTTGACCCACAGATTTAAAGTAAATCTAAAGATATTACGTGTTGTTTTGCTGCAGGGCTCAAATTTAAAAAAAATCACTTAAAAAGACTTTTAATGTCTCTGTTATTAGCCTGCATGTGATTTTTTTTCAATCACTCACTTTAGGTATGTAATAACAAATGGAAGTCCAATTTGAGAAATTATTTAACAGAAATGCAAATCTCCCCAAATTATATGTCAAATGAATAATGGATGTGAATATAAAAATACAATCTAAAATGTGTGTCCCAAAAAGGACTGAGGGGACCTGAGGTTTAATTAATATCAGATTATGTAAATAGATTATGAAGTGAATTGACATGACACCATTAATACAGCAGTCTCAAACATGAATATGTCTTGTATAATCCTGTCATCCTTTTTCTGTAGATATTGTAAAAATGGAAACACTCAAAACCTCAACTGTGCCTGCTTTCACTGTGACCACAGGTACAAATGTTTTAATGTGTATAAAAATGCAGCAGACACTGCTTTAGCTCTGACTCCAATACAGCCTAAAATGATTTGTTTTTTCATAAATAGGTTCCTTTATTCTAAAACACCAATCTATTGCAAAATCTGTCCCTTTAATGTTTCTGTCATTCTCCAGTTCCAGTGATTCTGGTTAGCCTTAACTCTATTCATGCATTAAATTGGACTGTAAGAACTAAGAATAAAAAAGTGGGGCCATTAGCTGGGAAAAAGCTTGACCCGAGATTTAAAGTAAATTTAAAGATATTACATGTTGTTTTGCTGCAGTGCTCATATTTAAAAAATCAGTTAAAAAGGCTTTAGCCTGCATGTGCTGAGAGTGATTTGCTTCAATTACTCAGAGCACTTTAGGTATGTAATAACAAATGGAGGTCCAATTTGAGAATTTGTTTATAAAATATGATTAGTGAATTGACATGACGCCATTAATACAGTCGTCTCATACATGAATATGTCTTGTATAATCCTGTCATCCTTTTTCTGTAGATATTGTAAAAATGGAAACACTCAAAACCTCAACTGTGCCTGCCTTCACTGTGACCACAGGTACAAATGTTTTAATTGTGTATAAAAATGCAGCAGACACTGCTTTAGCTCTGACTCCAATACAGTCTAAAATGATTTGTTTTTTAATAAATAGGTTCCTTTATTCTAAAACACCAATCTATTGCAAAATCTGTCCCTTTAATGATTTTAAAAATGTTTTTATTCACCAGATCAGAATGTTGACCGAACTGTTCCTTACACTGTTGTTTCTATCACCAAACAAAAATCAGGTAATAAATGGCATGGTAAGTGTTTTAATTCCCAGTTATGAGAAATCAGAGATAATCTTTGATATATTATGACATGTTTCTTTCATTCTCCAGTTCCAGTGATTCTGGTTAGCCTTAACTCTATTCATACATTAAATTGGACTGTAAGAACTAAGAATAAAAAAGTGGGGCCATTAGCTGGAAAAAAGCTTGACCCACAGATTTAGAGTAAATCTAAAGATATTACATGTTGTTTTGCTGCAGCGCTCATATTTAAAAAATAATTTAAAAAGGCTTTAGCCTGCATGTGCTATTGAGTGATTTGCTTCAATAACTTAGAGCACGTAAGGTATATAATAACAAATGGAGGTCCAGTTTGAGAATTTGTTTATAAAATGCAAATCTCTGCAAATAATAAGTCAAATGAATAACGGATGTAAAAATAAAAATACAATCTAAAATGTGTGTCCCAAAAAAGGACTGAAGGGACCTGAGGTTTAATTAATATTAGATTATGAGGTGAACTGACATGATGCCATTAATACAGCAGTCTCATACACTGAACATGTCTTGTGTAATCCTGTCATCCTTTT
The DNA here is from genome assembly GCA_037902135.1 of Cetoscarus ocellatus. NCBI lineage: Eukaryota > Metazoa > Chordata > Actinopteri > Labriformes > Labridae > Cetoscarus > Cetoscarus ocellatus. The sequence goes on from JBAMNC010000559.1 coordinate 1,697,047, forward strand.
TCTGTAGATATTGTAGAAATGGAAACACCCAAAACCTCAACTGTGCCTGCTTTCACTGTGACCACAGGTACATGGTTTAATTTCATATAAAAATGCAGGAGACACTGTTTTTGCTCTGCCTCCCATGTCAACTCACACACAGTTACTGTGTCTCTGCTTTCCTACCTGAAAAAAAAGAAAAAACAGAGAAAAAATGCCTTTTTCCTAACAAATCATAGCAACAATGGCTTCTTCCTAACTAATCATAAAAACATAATTTTCTATAATTTTATATCATGTTTCTCCTGCTATATACTTTTTCTGTTTATTTGCCCAGGGATAACAGATGGAAATTGGTGATCAGCTAACTTTGGTGCAAATACCATTGAATTGTATCCTGCCCCTGAAAAAAACAAAAACAAAAAAAAAAACCACACACACTCATTGTGTCTGTTAATTCAAATATATTATTTTCATTCACCTTCCACTACTGCCACCTCTGCAGATCAAACATCAGGTAACAAACATGAATGAAGCAGTAAAGATAAATTCATTATTAATTACTTTAACGTGTTTATTTTGACTTATAAAATATGTTTGTTATCATACAAAAGGGCTGTACACGCAATAAAATGTAACAGAGAATAAATGCAACACATCTTCATTAATTCTTGAGCAAATGTTTTACTGAAGACCTCAATCCATAAAAAAAGTATTTTGTAAAATACATTTTGCTCACCTCAGCTAAAATAGTTACAAGTATGGCCTGGGGACGGAAAGTTACCAACAGTCAGGCAGGTCCCACTTACTTCATCTATCCCTATTTCAGAGAGCCTATGTTTTGTCTTAACTGAAAGCTAGAGTATGGTCACAATCAATGATGTTTTTAAAAACCTTTAAGTTTTCATATGCTGAGTACCCCTGATCCAGCTGTACTCTTACTCTGTCCGTGATACGCTGTTGGAGCTCTTGTCACTTTATGGGCTTTCTACCTTGAGCCAATGGGCTTCAGCTGCAGACCAAATAATTATGGACATCACAATGGCAGGTCTATTCAGGGGGCCGAGGGAACAAGTCATTTCAGGCAGCTACTGGTACTGTGAACAGGGGGAGGTGGAGTAGTCCTGATGCTGTACTCTAGACATGTTAAACACACTAAAGGACATTTACAACTCGAAAAAAAAGTATCATATGGGCTCTTTAGAACATATAATCATATTTTTGTGTGAATTAAGAAAACATTTTGCTGTTGTGTACTTTTTAGGTTTAAGTGTTAGTGTAACCAACACGAAAGACAGCACTGCCCCCACTGTGAGGGGGACTTCAGGTAAGGCTGATAAACTTATAAGATTGGATATGTTTTTTTTCACACAAAATGTATTTTGTAAATAATGTGAAGCAGGAAAGTAAATATTGAACTATATTGCTCAGATTAAAGAAAACATGTCAGAGGGTGGAATAAGCTTTATTTAAATATATTCCTCAAAAAAATTTGAAAGAGTTATCAGTTGGTATTGTATTTTATATTGTTTAAAAGCCTGATTTATCACCTTTACAGCAAGGTATAACTTGATTGTCCATTTATGGAACGAGCAGCACAGTTAAACATGTGGGTAGCACCCCAAGAAAATGTGCCAAAATCTCCTGCAGCTGGAAGCTGGTGCTCCAGTACCCAGAGTGGCAGCATTATTTGGTGCCAGCATTCGTACCATTTCCATGATGTGGGTTTCCCAGGAAGACAACACCTTAAAAAGACCAGTTCCTCACCCTTGTTTCACTGAGGAAGTTGGCTTACTTACTGGATTTGACTCACAAGATTAGCTGTGTACAAATTAGTATTATTTAATGGGAGAAATAATTGACTGAAATAACATTTCCTAACTCTTTTTGAGGAGTATAGCATAGAGGAGCACATGCTGGTTACTTTCAGTATCTCATTTCACTGAACGAGCACGTGTTGAGATCCTTAGGCAGAGATCCTCTGTATGTTCCTAAAACAAACTGAACAGTCAAAGAAACATTGCAATTTCTATGAGTGCCTACTTTTACTTAAATCTTAAAATTAAAAAATCCTACATCACAGAAAAAAAAACACATTTTAATGGTTAGTATACAATAATTGTCCATGGCCTAGCATCAAACCACCCAAACATCCTTATAGTCCTTTCTCCTTGTGTTGTTTGCATCGCCTTTCAGAAAATGTGTGCTTAAACAGGCTATTTAAAAGAAATTCATATGTCCATCCTGCCCTGCGACTTTACTTGTAAGATTGGATATGTTGCATTTTTTTCACGTGAAATGTCTGAAGTAAAACCAACTCATCTCTGGCCTCTGGTCTTTTGAAACAGTAACGTGGATGCATATTGCACTTGCTCCTGGTTTTGGAGTAACTATCGGCATTTTGTTGATGGTTTCTACAGTCCTCTGTAACAGAAGAAGAGCAAGTGAGTGCCTCAATTTGCCAATTAAATCAAATGTTTTTATATTTATCAATGTGGAACCACTGATTCTGGTGTTGATATCAAGTCCAAATGTTAATTTAAAGCATTTCAGACACTGCAGCAGATATCATTTCACAGCATGATTTTGGCCTCTCATTATTTGAACAGATAACCACAGCTGAAGCCATATCTCCAGTTGATGTTTTAACACATAATGATGACGTAGAACAGAGTACAAACTATACATTACCAGACATTCAAATGAGGGTAGGGAAAACATCTTATGAGACTAAAAAGTTACAATCTGACAAATAAATATTGAAAATGTGACTTTAACTAGCTACTGTATGTTTGTGCATAGTGTTTTGTGCTTGGCCTGAGAGTAAGAAGTACTACTGATGAGCTTTACAAGTGTAACTGAATTAACTGGGTATGGAGAGGACTTCAGAATTATGTTGCAGCAGTTGGCTACACATGGTGTCAAAATATGGAGGTAGATACAGAGATACAGTTAAGAATTCTGACAAATGAGGAAAAATGTCTGATTACATCCTAAGATTATAATAACATTTATTTGTATGGTGCTTTTTAAAAACAAGCTGAAAGTACTTTAACAGCAATTAAGCCAAATAGACAGCAGCAGAAAGAATATTAGTCTTACTCCCTCACCATATGTTCCATCTCTGTTCACTAACTTTTCTACGTAATTAAATGCAAAAGGTGTCTGACATTAGCTTTTTACTCTCCCTGATTACCCTTACTCCTCAAAAATGGTAAAACTTGTGTTCATTCATAATTATAATAATGATGAAAAAATGTTTAAGTCTCATGAACCACAGAGCTTTCTCTCAGTAATAATCCAAAAATCCTATTAGCTTTTTATCAAGGGAACAGGCATGACGCTAACTTCCAGGTTATCCCACAAAAATGTCACCACTGTGCTACTGCATATCTGGCAATAACCAGAGACTGAGTTTGGCTGAGTTTGAATTGGAAGACGTCATGTTAGAGAAACCTTTGAAATGCTATCAATGTCCTCTAATGCCATACTGCTAACTCAACCTAAACTAGCTTAAACCTCCTCACAGACAGCAATGACGTGTTGAGCCGGGACTGAAGACTGACCAGTAGCAACGCCACATTTACAAAATCAGAAGTCTTAAATAAATCCTTCAAAACAAACAAAACAGGCACAACATAAAAAAATAACACCCCTCATAGTGAGAGCACATAGATGTGTTATAGTTTTAGACTGAAGCAGTCTTTTTGAACCAGGATGCAAAAATGTGTATTAAGGCCGTAAAAACATCTTTGCCCCATATGAAATCATTGAGGTGTAATTTTCTACAGCCAGCCTCAAGTGGACATTCAGGGTACCACAGCTTGTGGCACTTCTGCATGGGCCTCCATTTACAGCCTTTGTGGTTGCCGCCTGACAATAACCTCTGATGCTGAAAATGGAGGACCACACGGAAGTGCCAAAACCTGTAGTACCCCAAGGGTCCACGTTAGGTTGGAATGGTTGTGTTTTTTGGGGCCTAAAAACGAATAGACAGCCTGGCTCTAAAATTGTATATTGAGAAGAAAATAACCAATTTAAAGACAGAGCCATAATAATGTATATTGATTCATGGACACTGATTGGATTCAGCTTACAGACAGATGTAATGATCAGGTTAAACAAAGAAGCCAGTGAAGCTCAGACTGAACAATGTGTGTCAATCATGTGAGCCCTCACCACTGTGTGCAGTAAACCGCTGATGCACTGAGACAAAAATAAACTGATGTCTAACACTTCTCTTCAGAGTATCATGCTGTTTCAGATAAAATGGTGCACTGGTTGATTATTTTCAGGTATCTAATCATCAAATTCTAAACTCCAATGAGCTGGCCTGAAATGTGTGTTTATAAATGTAATATAAAGTATTTTATCACAGACTTTACAGTTATATAATAACTTTACTAAACTTCTTATTAACAGGATCTGAGCAACAGAAGAGGCAGGAGACCCCAAATCCTGATGTAAGTCTGACATGATGGACAGAGCTGGAAAACATGTTCAGGTTTACTGATGAATGCTCAGATTATATTTTCCTTGTTTTTACAGTATGACTGTTATTACTCCACAATCTCCAATGTGCCATCTGTGATGGTCGAAAATGTCATGTACAGCACTGCGGGGCACCACTGATACTCGCTGGTCTAGATGGCCGATGATAAAATTCCAGCTTCTGTCTTCTGTGAATTTGCATTTCAAACATCTATTATATAATCTACAACCTACTGCAGCTGAACCTATGTGTACTGTATAACTGACCAGTAATGTAATTCTGTGTGTTACTTTAAAATATAATGTGCATATATATATCGATCTTTTAATTGATCAATGGTATTCTTTTATTCAGACTCCATAAGGGTGACATTGAAGTATCATTAGGTTGATAAAGTTCATACACAGCCATTGACTGAGACAGGAACGGCTGTGCAGGAGGCTTAAATCTGTGAGAAATAGCCAAACTCTGCTACAAAGGTTAGGTTATATAAAACAGTTTCATGTCACAGGTCATGTAACATGGAAAGGCTGAGCATAGCAACAAGAAACAAGGTAGTTCTACTACATCCTCAAAGTCCCTCCCAGATACAGATTTCAAAGCAGACTGGGGTTTCAAGATGTGCTGTTCAAGCCCCTTTGAAGAAGCATAAAGAACAGTAAATGTCGAGGATCATAGATTCAGTAGTTAGCCAAGGAAACTGAGTGCAGCAGATGAAAGAGATGGTATAAGGGAAATTAAAAAATCAATGTTAACCCTGCTCTCAGGTTAAGCAACAGAGTATTTGTCTTTCTGTCCACATGTGAGTATCTGATTAAATCATTTATAGAAGCAACTGAGCCCTCTGTCTCATGCTCCACATGTCAGGGCAGGGTAAAGGGAAAAAGTCTGTAACACACCACTGCTGGTCATACTGTATAAAAACCCTGTGTTATTCTTAAATTCACTGAGAGCGCTGACAGAGCCACGCACTGGTTTGCCATCTCATCCTTCTCTCCCTTTGATCAAAGAACGTATGCTTGGCCTACAGCACATATGCGGGCAAGGCCCACACAAGATTTAGGCTAGGCCTAACAAAGTATTATTGCAAGAGACATCATGCTAGAAACTTACACTGATAAATCAGAAGATGAACAGCAGTGTCAGCAGCTCAAAACTCTATGAAACTAGCCTATCTACCATTTAGAAAAGTCTGCCCAATATTGCATCCATAGAAACAAAGCTAAAGGACTCAACTATGCACCAAAACATAGGGCCTGGAATGCAGGAAAACAGTCCCAAAATATGAAACATTTGGTCACTAAAGATTGCAGTTTGTTTGTCAGGGTTGGAAAGCTATTCAATAATAATGAGTGTGTATAGGTGACAGTGAAGCTAGGAGTAGGTTCCTTGCAAGTTTGGGGCTTTATTTCTGCAAATAGAGTAGGGGATTTGGTTAGTATTGACAATGTCCTCAATGCTGAGAAATTCAACTACATACTTATCTGTTATGCAAAACCATCAAGGAGGAATTTGATTAGCCAGATTTATTCTGTTGCAGGACAACAACCCAAAACATACAACCCATGTCATTAAGAACTATCTTGAGGATAAAGGAGGAACAATGAGTTCTGTAGAGATGGTGTAAAGAAAAATGAAGAGAGAGAAGAATGTGAGCACATCGACACAAGATCTGTGGTAGGGATGGGAGTATCAGTGCTCAGTATCAAAGAATCAATACTTTCATGAGTACTCTTTTGGTATTGAGTACTACAGTAAAATATTGATTCTAAATAGGTACTCTAACAAAATGTACAGCTTATCTGTGTTCTTCCTCAGGCTGATTTTTCAGCCTTTCTGTGCTAAGTCAGGGCCAAGATCCATGTCATGTGACTGTGGAGACCAATCAGGTGTATCCAATGACTCTCAGGTGCACCCACAAGCTTAGCATAGATACAGTATTTATTTAAAACAGTTTTATGACATACTAGAGTAAGAATGACAAGAAGAGAACAGCTTTGTGTGTTACTACTCTCCAAATAATATTTTGGTAATTTTGATAACTTTTAATTGTTTTTGTTGAGTTTAAAAAGATTTATAAATCAGTGCAACATAGCCCAACAGATTGTGTGTAGTTGTTCTATTTATACTTGTGGAATTATCAATTCATCAGAAAATTACATGGAATATCTCTGAAATGTATTTTCATTGGACAGTGAACATAGACTAAAAACTGTCTTCATTCTGGGTGATGATTGGTACCAGTATCAGTATGGGTGTTGAAAGATTACAGCAAAAAATATTGTTAAAAAAACAATTAGAAAAATGTAGTTATCACCCATCACTAATCTGTGGGCAGTTCTCTGAGATGTTTGGAACTGACTGCCTTGATTTGATTTCTCTTCTGTTCAATCACTTTGCATTTGTTAATTGATTAAAATAAACAATTAACACTTCTCATAGTAAGCATTCTTACTTTACAGCATTTTTACACCTGCCTACAACTCTAGAAACGTACTGTAGATGATGGAGAATCACCATTTTCATTATTTTGAGTTTCACAAGTTCAAAAATGATTGAAATAAACCAAACTTATTTTTAACACGTTGCCACACAAACACACATCTGGAAGATAAGACTACACATAAATGAAGGAAAATATTCTTTTATTTTTCCAGAAGCTCTCTCAAACATGGAGTTAATAGGATGTGTTAACCTTGACAAATTATGGCTGGAGATATCTGTGATCTTCTTCTTCATGCATCTTTAGTTTATCTTCTGCTTCCAAACAAGATTGAAAATGGCAGAATAAAGCAAGGTCACTGCTTCTCTTTTCTCACAGTTATTTCATAGGATCCATAAAACCACTGACATTAAAATGAATGGACTTATAAAATAAACTTTAAACTATATAAATACAGAAAACTATGACAAGAGCTGTCATAGTTCACACTTCTCTGTATTCTCTCACATGTATGAAAAAAGTGAACATTAACATTTAAGACTCTCACATAAGCCATCTTCCTTTCCCGAAGAAATAAACATGGTATAGATGTCTGATTATCATCCCTCACACAAAGGATTTGTTATGCTTCAACAAGCAATGCCTGTACTCCTACAGCAAGCTGGTGACATATTTTTCTTTCTCCTATTAAATTTCAGCGTAGTACAAGAAAAGATGGTGCAATGCTCTCAGCAGACACTGAACCATCCCGTTTCTCTTGCTCTCTGTTTCTGCACCACATTACTGAAGTCTTATGCATTTAAGGGCGTGAGAATGAGTGCTACTGATAAGATCGGTGTTGAGTGGGGTGCTGCAGAGGGATGAAGTTCATTTCTGATTGGCCATGTTCTCCATGAGTGTTTGTAAGCGTCTCCTTGTTGATTAAGTCCTTACTGAAGTCCAGTCAGTCTGGTTATAGTCACCTGCTGATGGTCGCTGCGATCAGAGGAAGCAGAGCTGCTGTCAAGCAACTGGAGAGGCGTGAGGCTGAACCACACTCCATGGCATTTTCCTGTACAAATACAAATGCAGTGTCACACATTGGAGGTAAACATGCTGTGAGATTTGAAAAAAAACAAAAATAGACGGCAGAATAAGCTTTATTTAACTATACTCCTTAAAAAATAGATTGGAAAGGTTATTTCTGTTTAATACTTCTCCCCTTTAATGATACCAACTTATGTTGTAGTTAATATCATTGGAAAGTCTGATTAGTCAACTTTACAATGAGGTACAACTTGTTAGCATTTTGCATTTGTGGAATAAGCAACACAGCTAAATGTGTGGGTAGCACCCAATAAAAATGTGTAAAAATCCTCTGCAACTGGAAGCTGATATTCCTGTTCGTAGAGTGGCAGAATCATCTGGTGTCAGGCCTCGTATCATTTCCATACACAGAATCAAGTTCTGTGAGACTATTGAAGTCAAAAGACAGAACATGATAATAATAATAATAATAATAACACATTTTGTTTAAGGGTGCCTTTCATGACACTTAAGGTCACCTTACAAAAAATAAAAAGTGTATTAAAAAAGGAAAAAAACAGGTATTAAAAACAAACAGTAAAATACAATAGACAGTGCAAAAGATCAGAGGGAGTAGGAGAGTTTGAACAGATGATGTGGGTGTCCTAGAAAGACAACACCCTAAGAGGACAGACCAGTTCCTCACCCGTGTTTCAGGAGGAACCTTAGGCTTTCTTTGAGGGGAAGAGGAGATTTGCACATTTCTGGGGGGCACCACCCACACATTTAGCTGTGTTGGTCATTCCAGGAATGCATGATACTTACAAGTTGTACCTTATTGCAAAGGTGACAAATCAGGCTTTCCAACAATATAAAATAAAATACCAATTGTTATTATTAAAGGGAAGAAATAATCAACTGAAATAACACTTCCAAAGTACTTGGAAAACAATAGTAAAACAATAGAACACAGAATACTAAAGGAGCGATACAATTTCTGAGAGTTGGGTCAGTTTTACTAAAATCTTCAATATCAAATGTCCCATATCATGATAAAAAAACGAATTAATTTTTTTTATTTACTAATGTTTTTTTACAATAACAAATGTCTATGACCTGGCATCAAACCATATAAACATCAAGAAAATCCTTTCTCTCCCATGATGACATCTCCTTGCATTGTTCAAAATAAATTGTTAACATGTGACAACTCTGTGTTCAATGTGAAAATATCCAATTTGTTAACGCAGCACATTTCCAACCCATCTTTGTAATATCCAGGGAGTAAGATTAATATCCGTTTTTGTAGCACTCTGACCTGTAAAACTCAGAGCCATACTCTCTTACCTCAGGGTGAAATGGATGACATGATTCAGGCTTTTTTCTGTCTTTCTGAAACTTCAGTCTGTCACATTTCAGAGACTCGTTGTGTACAAAGGTGTCAAGGAAGTCAACAAATCACAAGGACATTTTGAGGCTTTACAAATACGCCAAAATATATTTAGCCTGCTTAAAACTTATGTAGAAAGCTTGCGGCCTGAATCTAAATAAGAAATGAAACAGCCTTGGAGGAAATGAAAATTCTCTCACGGTCAGACACTCAAAATTACTACGAAGATACAATAAACTTAATCAAACTTTTGTGTCTTCTTCTAGAAAGGATATACATGATCTCAATGGGGTCCATGGTTACTGGAGGAGCACTGCTGCAGTCACATTTATTATCTACCACAACCATGAAGAGGTTACTGCTGGGGATCTGCTGTATGACAAAAGATCTGCAGAGACACACAGAAATGTATTAAAATGCTGTTGAATGATTTAGTCAGACTGGGTATTTATTTTTAGTAAAGAGGTCAATCAGTGAGTCAAAAGCTGTACCTGGTGCAGCCATCACAGTCAATGTTGCCTGTTGTTTCTTTAATGGTGCGTTCAGAAACAAAAGCAGGGTATTCTGTGTCACATGGAACCATCATGGTTTTACCTCGTGGTCTCTCAGCTGAACACATGAGAATGTACGTTAACTGAGCCACAGGCATTAATGAAACCACAGATTGACACAGGAAGTTTCCATCTCTCACTTTCAGTCTCTATCACAGTTAGGGCTCCCATGCACAAACTCAAAGTAACTATAATAGTTCAACAGATCTGTTACCTTTTGCTGTGAAATCTACGTTCCACCAGCTGTACAGGTTAAACTCTAGCAGGAAACTGTAAAGAGTAAACACAAACTTCATATCAAACAAAAGTTTACAGTGGCTTCTGCATAAATGAATAATACAAGGAAAAGTGCATAAAGTAGTCATCTGTTAGTGATAAAAGGATCTAAAGAGCTTAAACTGATCAACCAGCTCAGCACAAAAGACACACTACATAGAGCGGTAAAGGAATGAGTCCAAAACACAGAGGTAAGTTAGTATTTTGACATGCCTGATTCTCAAGGCTGAAAGTATATGAGATTGAAGAAAAGCCTTTTGGATAAATGCGTGAAATAAGGTTTGTGATGAACACATGCAAATGAGATTTGAACAATTTATGATGCAACAAAAAAGGCATCTAATAATGCCCTGTTTTTGGATTTTAAAAGATTATTTTGCATTTAAAATCATGTTTGCTAGTGGACTGCTACCAAGGACTACAAAAATGTTGGGACACCAAATGCAAACAATTGTGATTGTTTTTTAATGAACGATAATACATATGGTACAGCTAAAGCCAAGGGCACCAACCAAGCCAGGTCACTTGATGAAGAGGAAATGATTAAACAAGCGATAACAATGTGACGTTATATGTTGAGAGTGGGGTAGCTGCTTCTAGGTTGAATCACCATGTTGTAGTTCCCTAACAGCTTGATTTTTGTCCATGAAGATTCAATCAATCAATCAATATTTATAGTGCCAATTCATAACAAGTTTTATCTCAAGACACTTTACAAAAGAGTAGGACAAATTCATACTCTTCATTTTATAGGTACACACACACACACCCCCACACACATATACACACATATATATACATATATATGAATATATATATATATACATATATATATATATACACACATATATACACATATATATGTATGTATATATGTATATATATATAAATATATGTATATGTATATATATCTATATATGTATATGTGTGTGTGTATATATATATATATATATATATATATACATACACACATATATATATATGTGTGTGTGTGTGTGTGTGTGTGTGATGAGCGGACAGATTGTCCAATCACCAGCTGCTCTAGTATTTTAAGGTTCTGCCCTCTGAAAATACCGAAACAGTGAAATCAGATCAAAAATGAGATAAACGCGATCAAAAAACATGACACGCTCACAAAGTCTGCCATGAAAACATAAACAAAGTATTTGTACTTGAAATCTTTTATTTCAGGTATAATCCGTTTATTTCATAAGAATATAATAGAGAAATAAATTACTTGTGTTTTATTAAAACTCTTTATGGAGGATTACTAAATAGGCTTGGGGAAAAACACATTTTATTACAGCTCTAATTTCCTGCAAAAATCTTGAAGTACCATGAACCAAAGGTTTTAAGCAGAAAATATCAACTTTTCACATTTTAATGGCAGATTTTTAAACTTTGACCTGTTTTTTAAGTAACACAAATTATGTTCACATTTTTACTGTGATGCATTAAAAAAACCCGGCCCAAGCAAAAGTTTGTCTCATGAGAAGTAGCTCAACTATGATTAAAATGAGAGGAGGGTCTTAGTTTGGTAAGTCTGCAGCCCAATCAGAGAGCCGACTGTTAAATAATGATTCCTCAACCTGCTGATTTTGCTGCATCAGTTGACTGATTAAACTGTTTAACGTTTAATTTGGAGTGACGCTCACCCCTCTGCCATTAATCCATATTCTAATCATATTTCACTATGAGTGATTCATAAATCCTTTTTAAAAATATATCCCATTGCTTTTGCTATAACAGGTTAATAACAGACCTTACTATATCACATTTTTGTTCTTACATGACAAGTTCAGTCAGGAGCCACTTCGCAACAGAGAAGGGCTGAAAGAGGAGGAAAAGTCTATGATCAGCAAAAAAAACATGGTTAACAGAGTTCATATGTTACAGTTTATGATGAAAAGACTATGCCGTATTAACAACAAAGGTCTGTCAAGATCTGACAACCAGAGATGATTAAGATAATGCTCTGATGCCTGTAACTTTAAATCTGTTGATGTGTTTTGCTCACTCACATCTGATAAAGTGCGTGCACTGTCACTGCTCCCTGCATACTCTCTGCAGAGTGCCTGATAGTCATATAGAGTGATCCTGAAACAGAGCAGCAGATATTTTTATAAATAAATATACAACAATTAGGTGTTCAGGTTAGCTTATATGAGAAATGTTTAACTGTATCCCAGACCTTTTGAAGGATCCCATCTGAAGAAGTTTGTTCATCACAGCACCCTCCACCTCTCCAAAGAAGAGCCCTGTCTGAGAGGAGCACATGGTTTAACACAAAGGGTGGTTTTAGTCATATGGAGGCCTCAGGAAAACAGCAAGAGGTCCTCTCCGTTTGGAAAAAAAGACCAATTATAGCTGGTTAAGCAGCATTTTAGAGCATTCTTGACTAAAAGAGCATTTTCTTTTAGTCAAGAATAACAGAATTAAATCACTTGTTTCTTTAAATCCTTTTAAGGTTTAAGGTGCTGAAGGAAGGTGTTTCAGGTTTTTGATGCTTTGGCTCATAGCCATGTACATGCTTCATTTGTCGGCAGAGCCCTTGTGGCAATGCAAGTCGCGGCTAAGTATGGGTTGAGTTACACGCCGGCTATAGAGCCAAACATTGCAGGGGATGGTGTGTGGAAGCAGCATCAGGCTAATCGATACAGGTGCTTGCTGATTAGACTCTGTGTTCTCCCTGGAGCGGCTGTTCACTCACTGGACTCGGAAGGCAAGGAGGTGCTCCTCGCCGGAGAAGATTTGTGTTTGAGACTGATTAAAACAGGACAGGATCCTGTGGAGCGCCGGGCAGGCTGAGGACTGTATGTTTTCATTTATAGATAACCAGTGAGTGAATAAAGCCAGTGTGTGTTTCTCAACCAACCATGTGATTATTGCGCTGAGCAGACCCCGACAACAGTAGCGTCTGCTACACCGGCGCCCAACCGGCACTCAGCGCAGTATGTCGGAGTCGCAGCCAGTGGCTGCACTGGCTAAGATGTTGGGAGAAATTGCTGTGCATGGGGATGTTCACAAGTACCCTATTGTGCCCGGTGGAAATTAAATGCAAGGGAAAAAAGCATATCATAAAGGCTGCGGTTAGCTCCCGCATTGCACACCCCCTTATTTTGGGCACGGATTGGCCTGGGTTCCATAGGTTAGTGGGGAAATGTGTGGGGGTGCGTTCACGAACGGTAGGGACGTGTGATATGTGTGCTGTGCTCAGTGGTGACTCGAGATTGTCCGACGCTGCAGAAGGGGAGGGGCAACCAAGGGGGTCTCCTCAGGAGGCTCCACAGGTTCCTGTTTTTCACTCCATGGAAGATTTTCCACTGGAGCAGTCTCAAGATGATACTCTGCGCCCAGCTTTTGACTAGGTGATAAAAATTGATGGTCATTTGTTGCATGCTGACACAGCACTTACATATCCACATTTTGCATTAATTAGAGATAGATTGTACAGAGTGAATCGTGACACTCAGACTCAAGATATATCCACCCAAATGTTGGTGCCAAAATGCCACCGGGAAACTGTTTTCCAGGAGGCTCATTACAACCCAATGGCTGGGCACATGGGGTATGAAAAAATCACTTGACCGGATTATGGCCCGATTCTATTGGCCCGGCATTCGGGAAGATGTACGCCGCTGGTGTGCTTCTTGTCCTGAATGCCAATTAGTTAATCAACCGACCATTCCAAGAGCAACTTTGCACCCATTGCCGTTAATCGAGGTTCCATTTGAGAGAATTGGCACGGACCTCATCGGGCCATTTCACCGGAGTGCACGAGGATATCGTTTTGTGTTAGTTCTGGTGGATTACGCAACACGATATCATGAAGCAGTGCCATTATGCACCATCTCTGCAAAGAGTGTTGCTCAGCAGGTGCAGGGCGTCGACCGCCCAGTAGCGTACATCAGCCGCAAACTGTCCGAGAGGGAGTCTCGATACAGCACAGTGGAGAAGGAGTGCTTGGCCATCAGGTGGGTGGTCGGGGCTCTGCGCTACTACCTCCTGGGACGCCCATTCACCCTCTGTTCGGACCACGCCCCTCTCCAATGGCTTCACCGCAAGAAGGATACCAACGCCCGAATGACATGATGGTATCTGGCTTTGCAGCCTCTTAAGTTCAAAGTGGTTCATAGGCCGGGGGCGCAGATGGCTGTGGCTGACTTCCTCTCCCGCTCCTTGGAAGGCGGGGGGGGGGAGAGTGGGTTAGGCCGGATGGCTCCCCGGCCTAAGTCGGGCAGTGGGGACTGTGGTAGTGGGGAGTGGGTGAACTGGGCTGCAGGGGAGAGAGAGGGGGGGATGGTGTGTGGAAGCAGCGTCAGGCTAATTGATGCAGGTGTTTGCTGATTAGACTCTGTGTTCTCCCTGCAGTAGTATGCTGGAGCGGCTGTTCACTCACTGGACTCGGAAGGCGAGGAGGTGCTCCTCGCCGGAGAAGATTTGTGTTTGAGACTGATTAAAAAGGGACAGGATCCTGTGGGGTGCCAGGCAGGCTGAGGACTATATGTTTTCATTTATAGATAACCAGTGAGTGAATAAAGCCAGTGTGTGTTTCTCAACCAACCATGTGATTATTGCACTGAGCGGACCCCGACAACAGTAGCGTCTGCTACACGGACCATCCAGGCTGGACGGACCAGGCAACAGCTCTCTGGACTGAGCAAGAGCATCCCTCACCAACGCAGGCTTCTGAGTCCAGCCCTTCCTTATTTTTAAGTCCCCCATTAACACCAGTTTTCATAAGGGGCCACAGCGCACATTACAACGCCCCTGTCATTGGTTCGTTGAGACCTTTCCGGCTCCTGATCGCTTTCCACTCAAGCATGCTTGGACCTAGCCTTGCAGAGCAGATGGACCTGCCTGATTCATCGTGAAATATTTCCGGGGCAGATATTTGGAACTGTCCGTCTGGCGTGTCAAGTTAGCTTGGACACACAACATACATCGCCATCCCTCTGGACTCCCTACGGGACCCTTGGGTGGGTTCCACCTTCACCCAGGTTTATGGACTACAGTTCTGACGCCAGCCCCCAGCCTCTTACTGGGTCAAAATGACCATCATAAGGGACATGACAAAAGCACTACTTCTGGACCAGGAGCTTTCTGCCCTTCTGGTCAACGGTGCCATCGAACCTGTGGACCCCTTTGCTCAACCAGAGAGGTACTACTCAACTTACTTTCTTGTGACAAAGACGGACAGTAGACGACACCCTGTCCTGTCGCTCTATGGGGCCTCAACAAGTTCTTAAACATCATGCCCTTTCACATGCTAAGCACTGCAGAGGTACTGCATGTCATGGAAAGGGGTGAATGGTTCACACATCTATCTACTTATAGGACGCTTACTTCCATGTGCCAATATTTCCTCCCCAAAGACAGTTCAAAATAGTCTGTGTCAACAGGGGTCACACACGACTTTGTTGGTTTAGCTATTCCACCTGTGCATGCATGACGTGTACACATACATAACCTTTCATTTTACTGAATGCTTTCTGCTTTGAATGTGTTTGGTTTAAATGATCATTTTGTTATTTTCATTACAAGAAGGACGTGACTACCTATTTTGTGTTTTATTGAATTTATGTGAGGTGGTCTGATTTCAAAAATAAAAATCAGCCTTAACTCAAGGACATTACCTGAGACAGCTCCTCTGTGACGAGGATGAAGCCGTTGTTGTCAATGAGATAACAGTTGATGTCCTGCCAGAAGTAAAGATAAAAAAAAACTTCATTGACAAAATATACTGACAAAGGCTTAAAAAAAACAGAGATCTGACTCATCCTACCTCATTATCACAGCTGATGCTGCATTTCCCATCCAGAGCAGTACACTAAGAAAAAACATGGAGTTAAGATCCACATCATATCAGGAGGCTTTCATTTTTACAGGGTTCTAACACAGTCTCAATGGGTAAATTTAAGACTTGTAAGACGTTCTCTTTCCTAATATTCCGTGAGATGTCTCACTATGGGATGCACGCCCCGCTGCATACCTCAGAAGCATTAATATCATTACGCCAATCCTGATTGGCTGGTGAAACGTATCCGTCCGCCCCAGGTAGTCCCACCTACCTTAAGTAGTTCGGGCGGGCGGTACTACGTCATTCAAACACCTCTTCTCACTCGGAGCATATCTACGCCCAGAGCTAGCTAGCTTAACCGTCCACAGGCGGGTCCTACTAGTCTCCGCCGCCGGGCGCTACCTAGCTCGTTTGAAACGGTCACACCAGATCGTTCTTAGTGCTTCTCGCCTCACCAGGGCTTGGTTAGCACTATCCTCAATGCCTCACCACGGCTTTTCGAGTTCCGAGCGTTAGCACACCAGCTAATCTCTCGGTTTCTTCACAGTTAGCACACCAGCTAACTCCCTCGATTCCCTGCCTGCACACCAGCTCGCGAGGAATGGAGGCTGGAACTCCTCATACCAGAGGACAAGGAGACTCTGGGGCCTGCCCCTGTCACTGCGGGAATAAGATATTGAGCAAGGATCCACACCAGGTCTGCTCGGGCTGCCTAGGGCTGGAACACGCCCGGCTGGCTATCGACGTCCCCGGCTCATGTCAGCACTGTGCGGTGTTCACCCTTAAGAGTCTCCGCAGACGGCTAACCCGCCAGGCTAGCTTGTCTGGACAGGACTCCTTTCTCCCTTCCGTCAAAGGCGGAGAGGAGAGAGGGGCCGTTGCTGTGGCGGCACCAGAGGTTAGCTCCAGCTGGGGCTCCCAGCTGGGGCTCCCAGCTCGACCTAGCCGCGGAGCCCCCACAGGAGGAGGACGTCCTGTTACTGGATTATGGGGACGATGAAGATGGCGCCTCAGAATGCCTCATTTCAGAGGATGAAGAGGAGGACGACATCTTCATTACTCCAGCCCGGGCTGCGCAGCCTGCGGCCTCCGTCGCCTCTTGGGATGGAAATGAGGGCAGCACACCAGCTTCTCCCCTCCCCAGCTCGGACATGCTTGACGTGTGCAAACGCGCTGCGGCCCGGCTGGCCATCCCCTGGCCTGCTGTCGTAGCCGAGACCTCCAGATCCTGCTACGAGGGGAAGAAATTGCCCTTGGCCAAGAGCGCGGCGAAGCAGCTTGTCCCCGTCTTACAAGGCGACGGCGCTTTCTGTCAGAGCGCTCAATGTCCTCTCCCTGCTCACGGCTTATCAGGCTGAGTTATGCGAGGATTTTGCGCAAACTCAGGACCCAGCTACGTGGGAGGAGATACCGGTCATTACCGACCTGTGTCTCCGTGTCCAACGCTGCGCGGTCCGGGCCACGGGAAAAGCGCTGGGGTCTATGGTGCTGCAGGAACGAGCACGGTGGCTCAACCTCGCACACCTGTCAGACAGGGAGAAAGAGGACATCCTGGACATGCCCATTGTCCCGGAGGGGATTTTTGGCCCCGCGTTAGGCTGCATGCAGCGGCGGTGTGAAGCCAAAAAGAAGGAGGATGAAGCTTTTCAGCTCTGCCTCCCTCGTAAACCCCCAGCTCCCTCTCCTCCTGCGCAGCGTAAAAGCTCCGCGCAGGCGGCTCCCCAGGGGTCACAGTTTAAAATCCCTAAACTGCCAAAGTCCCAGCTCGCCCCCGGCCCCACGGCCGGCCGGACTAGCTGGCCTAAGAAACCTCAGGCCCCGGTTGCAGCTCTGCCGGCACAGCCCGCACAGACTGATTACAACCAGGCCAGGAAGAAAAAGAGAGCGGCCTGACCACTCCTTTCTTCACCGGTGATGCAGCTGGATGTTCCCCGTTCACCAGCTCCACCTGTTCGGCATCTCAGCGTGCGTCCGGAGGCCCACCACGCCCCCGTCTCCCGGTCGCCACGGGCCTTGCCAGCGCGACCCAGGAGGAGCGGACTTTTGACGGAGGGTTCAGCTGATTGCCCCTCTTTCATGTCCACAAGCACGCACAAACACACATATTTTCAGAGAGAAAATAAAAAGTGTCCCGCTGTCGCATCCAGGCCGAGGGCCGAGGGCGCAGCCAATAAATGCCAAACAAAATGTCAGAATAAACAGCACGGTGGCAACACCCGCTGTCCCCCGCCGACGGGAAGCCACGGCTTTCCCCCAGGCGCGGGGTGTGTCGGCCCGGCCGCTGCTCTGCCTTCACCGGCAGGAAAGCACAGCGGCACCGGCGGGCCATGGCACTGTTCTACCACGAGAGGGCGCCACCGCACCGCGGCTGGAGCCTCTCATGGCAGAGAGGCTGTGAGACACACACACTCTCTCCCTCAGATGGGAGAAGTGTGCTGCGCTCACAGCCTCACCCTGAGTGTTAAAGACGAACGTGAGGAGATACAGGCTGCAGTTCGCCGCTGTTCCCCCGCGATTCGCCGGTATAATACACTCCCAGGCTCAGGGAGAGTCAGCTCGTGTTTTACAGGAGGAAATAAGCCTCTCACTGTTAAACAAAGCAGCAATATGTGTCGTACCTCCCGCAGAGTCTCAGAGCGGTTTTTACTCCAGGTATTTTCTGGTCCCCAAACGGGGGGGGAGCGGGATTCGCCCTATCCTGGATGTACGTGCTCAAAACAAATATCTCAGGAAATACAAGCTCGGGATGCTGACACACACATCCCTGCTGCGTCTGGTGCGACAGAGAGACTAGTTCACTTCTGCCGATCTGAAGGACGCGTATTTCCATATCCCAATATATCCTCCTCACAGAAAGTATCTGAGATTTGCTTTCAGAGGGATATGTTACCAGTACAAAGTGCTCCCTTTCGGTCTCTCTCTGAGCCCGAGGGTGTTTGTACGGTGCACAGAAGCGGCAATAGCCCCGCTGAGGCAGCAGGGCGTCCGCTTGGCCACTTATCCACACGATTGTCTGCCCTTGGCACGATCGGAGCTGGAGGCCGGAGCGCACACGCGTACTATCATTCGACACCCATTCGAACTGGGCTTCGTGATAAACGCGGAAAAGAGCATGCTGTCCCCTGCACAGGAAGTAATCTCGGGATTATTCCTGGACGCGGTGACGTTTACGGCGCACCTCTCGGTGGACCGGTTAAAAACGTTCAGGGCATGTCTCGCGCTTTTTCAACCGGGAAAATCTGTTCCTTTCAGATTATGTCTTCGGTTACTCGGACTGATGGCTTCTGCCATTCTAGTAGTCCGTCTGGGACGGCTCCACATGAGGGACTTCCAGCTTTGGGTGGCCTCATGCGGGCTGGATCCGGTGCGTCATGGCGCACGGAGAGTGCTGGTCACTCCAGAATGCGTCAGGGCGCTGCGCCGTTGGCGAGCCCCTCTTTTCTGACCCAGGGGGTGCCTATGGGTCCCGTCCTGTCCAGGAAGGTAGTCACCACGGACGCCAGCCTGACAGGCTGGGGCGGGATTCACGAGGGCCGGTCTGTGAGGGGTCTCTGGGATGAGAATCTCCAGCGCTCTCACATAAATTTTCTGGAGCTGTCAGCGGTGTTCCTCTCCCTGAAACACTTTCTTCCATTTCTCACGGGACATCACGTCCTAGTGAGAACGGACAATACAACAACAGTGGCGTATATCAACCGTCAGGGTGGATTACGCTCCCGTCAGTTGTACATGCTGGCACGCAGACTGATCCTGTGGAGCTGTGGTCGTCTGCTCTCCCTGAGAGCGACACACGTCCCGGGAGCCCTGAACACGGGCGCGGACCTGCTGTCCAGGGGCGCGCCAGTTTACGGGGAGTGGACTCTGCATCCAGAAATAGTGGAACAGATATGGGCCCGGTTTCGGCCGGGCTGTGGTGGATCTGTTCGCGTCAGAGAGACAATACACAGTGCACGCTGTTTTACTCTCTGCGCAGCATGGATGCTCCCCTCGGGGTAGACGCTTTGGCGCACGTATGGCCAAAAGAGCGTCTTTATGCATTCCCGCCCCTGGCCCTGATACCTCCCACTCTGTCCAGAGTGAGGCTACACTGGCCACACACTGATTCTGATAGCTCCACACTGGCCTGCGATGCATTGGCTGGCGGAGATATATCAGCTGTTGTGCGCCCAGCCCTGGCAGCTCCCGCTGCGCAGGGACCTGCTATCGCAGGGGGGCGGGGCAATCTTTCATCCGCACCCAGAGCACCTGGCACTGTGGGCCTGGCCCCTGAGTGGCTAAATCTGTCGGCTGCGGGTCTCCCGCAGCAGGTGATTTCCACTATTCAAAGTGCTCGAGCCCCCTCCACTAGGTCTCTGTATGACTGTAAGTGGAGGGTGTTTGAGGAATGGTGCCACAGGTGCGGTCACATTCCTTTTCAGTGTCCAGTGGGGGTGATATTGTCATTCCTGCAGGACCTGATTGACAAAGGAAAAGCCTTCTCCACGATCAAAGTGTACTTGGCAGCTATCGCCGCCTGTCACGTGGGGTTTGGCAAACAAACAGCGAGCCAGCACCCGCTGGTTTGCCGTTTTATGAAGGGAGCGCGCAGGCTTCTCCCTGTGTCCAGACCACTGGTACCACCATGGGATCTGGCTGTGGTTCTGGAGGGTCTGAAGGGACCTCCGTTTGAGCCAATGGGGAGAGCAGCCTTAAAACACGTGTCTCTTAAGACAGTGTTGTTACTGGCTCTGGCTTCGGCTAAGCGGGTCAGTGATATTCATGCGCTCTCGGTCCATCCCTCATGCGCTCAGCTCTTCCCGGGGATGTAAGGATGATTTTGAAGCCCAACCCGGCCTTTGTGCCTAAAGTGGTGGGTTCATGGTCCCTATTGACCTTGTGGCCTTTACTGCCTCACCAGATGGGCAGCAGTCACATGCGTTATGTCCCGTCCGTGCCGTGCGCACTTACATGGACAGGACGAGGAGTGTCAGGAGAAGCGATCAGCTGTTTGTCTCCTGGGCTAATCCTCATAAGGGAAAACCTGTCACAAAGCAGCGCCTGTCCCACTGGATGGTTGAGGCGATTGCTTTGGCTTATACGAGTCAGGGTCTGCAGCCACCTGTGGGCTTGCGAGCGCACTCGACTCGGAGCTTGGCTACATCCTGGGCCTTATTCAGGGGAGTTTCTGTTCAGGACATTTGTGCCGCGGCGAGTTGGTCCTCCCCGCTCACTTTTGTCCGGTTCTATATGCTGGACGTTTCTGCCCCGTGCCTGGCACGAGCAGTTCTGCTGGCCTGACTGGAACAGAATATTTTCCCCTGTGGGTTGGTGGACGCTAGATAAGCTTGTCTGGCAATACGGGAGCAACCACATCCCATAGTGAGACATCTCACGGAATATTAGGAAAGAGAACTTTAGGTTATTTGCATAACCCTGGTTCTCTGAGTAATATGAGTGAGATGTCTCACCAGACAACCCTTCTTGCTGGGGCGAGTGAGAAGAGGTGCTTATCTTGAATGACGTAGTACCGCCCGCCCGAACTACTTAAGGTAGGTGGGACTACCTGGGGCGGACGGATACGTTTCACCAGCCAATCAGGATTGGCGTAATGATATTAATGCTTCTGAGGTATGCAGCGGGGCGTGCATCCCATAGTGAGACATCTCACTCATATTACTCAGAGAACCGGGGTTATGCAAATAACCTAAAGTTTTTAAGACCTGGGATGTGAAAAGATAAGAGTTTGTTGTACTGCAAAACAAACAGCAATCATCACCATTGTATTTTTTTTTTTTGTTTATTTATTGCTATAGTAAGTCAAAATGGTAATTTTCAAAGTAAGATTGTAATTTAAATAAATTGACTGTTCCACAATGTAATTCAATAGTGGGATATCAATGCACATATTTTGGCAAAGCAGGAAAGAGATGCAGACACTCATTGTTATTGTTATTTTGCCAATTATGTGTATGTATGTATCTGTATGTGTGTAGGTGTGTGTGTGTGTGTATACATGGTTATGCGTGCATGTATGTGCAGTTTGCATGTGTGTGTTTGTGAAGGCTTGTATTTGTATGTTTGTGAATTGATGAATATATTTGCTTGTACCTACAGTGGCTTTCTGTATCAGGAGCAGAGACAGTACCCCTTTATGGTACTAGTTCTCTGCTGTGCTGCGCTGTGTTAGTTCAGATTTTTTTTATTTGAACTTATATACTACATGCTGTCCTTTTTCAATGCTAAAAAAGAGACACAGACATGGAGAATACAAGCATGCATACAAAGATCTCTCTATTGCTTATAACGCAACACAATGGTGCTTCCATTGTTAATTTTTCCATTGTCTCTGTAAAAATCCCCCAAAACAGTCCAGCAAAAATTAGACTTTAAAAGACATCCTAAGGCCTTAAATTTCAAAAATCAGAGACTAAGACTTTTTAAGGATCTGTAGCAACCCTGTTTTAAGCACTGAGTGTGTGGTTACCTGTCTGCAGGCCGTCCAGAATTTCCTCTGAAAATACTCCAACTTCATCTGAATCCCCACAGCTGAGACAAAACACAGCGCAGTCACAGTCAGGATCAGCTTCATTGACCAAGTTTGTCTAACACATAGAATAATATTTATACATTTTTCACATTTAAGTTCATCAACTCTATTGTACATTTTTACCAGGTGTCACAGACAAACAGAAAAAAGTTGTATTTGCACCCACAGGGCAAAAAGTATTTTGGTAAATAAAATGAGGAGGAAGAACAATTAGACTTTTTATTGCTCTCAGCTTAACACAGTCATCACATCTACTTGGGTGTACATATATGGCTTGTTTTTACTTCTTTGTTCAGCTCAGTGTTGCTGAATTAGGCTTTATTTTCAATCTTTCTTCACAGAGACTGATGTGAGGCCTGTTTGAACAAGTTTGATTACATGAACACCATATGGGGACAAGGCTATTGACAGAAAGCAGGAAGAAACAGAAGATATGTCTGCACACATACGCAATGCCTCAAAAAATGATAAATATCAATGTAAAAAATACAATAATAAAGCAATAAATATAATGTAAGCACAATATTTGGACCAGTTGTCTTCTTCAGGTGAAAATGGGAGCCAAATGATATATAAAATTTTGCATTAAAAAGGTTGATGGGTACCATGATAGCACACCCTCAAGTGCATCAACAGTTAAAACAAAAACATACAAACATCAGCACTGCGAATTTGTTAAGATAAAACATATAGAATGAATATTCCCACTTAATTATTGCCCCAGTCAATAATTATACACATAGATCATAAAAATAAAACCCCAAATGATCGACAACTCCAAAAACATTCAACATTTGACAGAGTAAGATAAAAGCAGAGGGAGAATGACACATTTTTATTTCAGGTAATGTCAAATGTTTCATGTTTATTTAGCCTATGAAAAAATACTCCATCTTTAATAAGAAAACACAAAATTTGTTGTCGATTACTGTAACCATCACTATTTTGCGTATTAAAATGTTAAAGCCATGTGGTAATGCAGCATTTTTCACTCTTTTTTTAACTTCTATAGGAGTAGATAGATGATTTTCCCTGTTAAAAAAAAACATAGGCATTTTAACTCTTAGAAGATTTCACATCGTTTAAAGACATCATATGCCCTTTTGTTTTGTATGTCTGACAGTTTCTCAGAGCTAAAACGTAACTTTGAAACATTATAAAAGTTTGTAAGATGCCTAACATCTTGTCCTCTCTCACTCTATCAAATACATTTGTACAATAACTTGAATTCAGTCTTAATCAGCAGTATCATTGTTCAACTTTTTTTCTGCAATGTTCACAGAAATCACACAACATATGCATATCTATCTTTATGAGTGTGCATTGTTAGCAAAATTAGACCCATAAACCAAAACCACAGTTGTGGCTGTAAAACTGTAAACTAAAATGGCTTCAGTTTTGCTGGTTGCCTACAAAATAATGTACCTAACTATTATAGCTTTTAAAATCGACAGTTATATATTTAAAATTGATTTAATGACTTTTTTTCTTTGGTAATGAGTAACAGTTCACAAATATCTTATTTCAAATGTCCCTATTTTTAAAGGAGCTACAATACTCTGGTAAATTCAAGCTCAATTTCATACCTGGTTTACTATGTTTTACAGTAAAATGTTAATTCTTATATATTTTCTTACATTGATTGTTGTTAAATACCCATTGGCCTTCTCATTTCCCCCTTTGAACAAATAGTTTCAATATTTGATTCTCACGTAGGTCTATTTAGGGACAAGTGTTGTACATTAACATTCAAATAAACCTAAAGGTACTTTTATGATATGACTGTTGGTTGTTTGTCTATGTATACTGTAAACCTCTTTAAAAATTACCCTCAGATAAATAAATGAACAAATAAATATATTCACAGATCTTTCGATCTCATGTTGTGTAAATTTCCTTGTAAGTAATTATCCTTATTCAAACAGATAAAACTGTTGAATGTGCTGCTGTCTTGGCCAGGACACTCTTGCAAAAGAGATTTTTAATCTCAATTAGGTTTTCCTGGTTAAATAAAGGTTAAATAAAAATAAAAAAACAGATCAGGTTTGCATGAAATTAAATAAATTTGTATCAGGGACACTGAGCTAGTCAGAGAATAAAACCAGAAGGGATCCAAGTGCACAAACCTACACCAAGGCCTTACCAGCATTGATGAGCAGGTTATTGCTAAAAGTGTGGAAAAAAACCCTAACCCGTAACGTTAATAAACCCTCTGAAAAATGCCTGGATCCACGTCCTTTTCTTACATCCCACCAAACTCTCATCACTTTTTTCTTGTGCCATGACCAACATTCCCTGAATATGTCATGAAAATCTGTTGAGAATTTTTTGAGTCATAATCGTATCCTTTCTTCTTTGTGTGATGAATAACATTTATTGAAAATGTCACAAAAACAGATCAGAACTTTTTCAGTTATCTTTTTCACAAACTAACAAACAAATGGCAGCAAAAACTTAAGCTCCTTGGCAGAGGTAATGGACTATTTACTATATACAAAAAAATGAATGGCAAAAATAGGAAAAGCATTTTTTTCCATTATAAATGGTTGACAACAGTAGGTAGGGATGTCAAGATCAATAAACATGATTAAACAGAATATGAAAAAAAAAAAAAAATAAATACATAAAAAAAATATAAAAAAAGAAAATATATATATACATATATACACACATATATACACATATACATACATATACATACATACACATATACACACACATATATACACATATATACATACATATACATACACATATACACACATATATACACACACATATATATGTATATGTATGTGTGTGTTTACATATATATAATATATAATACAATATATATATACATATATACACACACACACATATATATGTATATATATATATACATATATATACATATATACATACATATATACATATATACATATATATACATATATACATACATATATATACATATATACATATATATACATATATACATATATATACATATATACATATATACTTACATATATATACATATTTACATACATATACATATATATATACATATACATATATATATACATATTCATATACATATACATATATACATATATATACATATACATATATACATATATATACATATACATATATATATATATATATATATATATATATATATATATATATATATATATATATATATATATATATATATATATATATATATATATATATATATATATATATATATATATATATATATATATACATATACACATGCTGCTCTGGACATATTTTATGTTTTGGCCTGTTTTTGTTTTGTATTGTGTATGCCGTTTATCTTTTTTTTGTTCTGTGGTATGCTGTCTGCACTGTTTTTGTCTTCTGTTGTGATGCACAGTGACTCTGTGAGAGCACGCTAAATTTTGTTACCCCCCCCACAGTACAATGACAACAAAGGCTATGCTATTCTATTCTATTCCATCACGATTTGTTGAAAACATTGAATAAAAGCCCTGAAAGTGTAAGTTAGTTCGAATAAGTTTATCATAAAGAGGATGAGATGAGGGTTACCTGCAAAGATGGGAGACTTTCTGTCATCAAGGAGCTGAATTGCCGTGCTGGCCAAAACCACACTCTTATTCTCTAAAGCTGGAGAAGAAGAGCAGAGATAAAACGGAGTCATTTGATCAGAGTACACTTTCAGCTCACTAGATGGCACTCTTGACTCAGCAGCATCAGGATAAACTGCAGCACAAATCCATCTCTGTACAGTAATAGACTCTGGTCGGAGCTTTTCCTTCAGCCTGATGACTCTAATAATCCTGATATGGGTGCTTTGATAGGACATTTCGGGTTAAGATGGTACAGCCCAAGTGAATGTGGTCTTCATTAACAGATAAAGGTGGTAAATGTCCTGCAGAGTGAAGCTGGATTCAGTGTTGTGTGGCCGGCAGACAGAGCATGAGCCACATTTACAGGATAAAACCTATAAAAGAGCCGAGCTGTGCTGCACATCCTATCAGAGAAAACCAGTAAAACCACAGTCCATAACAGAGAGAGGCTTGTAGAAATCGACTGATTCAGATGTTCAAATAATGAAAAAATACGACAACTAGAAGAAGTGCTTTACATACTGCTGCACTCCATAACAGGAAGCAGTATAAAAGTTTTCTGTGGTGCGTGAGCTGCATTTATTTCAACATCAACAGACAAGTGACATTTCACGTAGCATAAGTTGACTTTTTTTTCTCTTGCGTACCTGCAAGAGGTATCAAAGTAATTTGAAGGCCCCTGGTAAAGACCGATATGAGGCTCCTTATCCATTAAATTAAAAGCAATCATAGCAAAGTATTTTGAGCCCTTTGAAAAACAGAAACCCAAAGCCCTGTAGTCCCGTTTAAATCAGAGACAGCACTATTTCTATTGCTTAAATGTCTAAATGTTTTGGCAAGATGCGGACAAATGGATGGTTCCAGCAAGTTGTGAGTTCCCCACCAGTTTTGCAAACACTGGCGTCTTATTTGTGCAATTTACATGTGCCATTTTTCATTATTATGAATTTGATGTGCTTTCGGTTTAAGGCTTTATATTATGTGTACTTTGAGCAAACATGTTTGAAAAACCACTGGTCAAATGGCACAAAAAATGCTAGCAAAGTATTTCATGAAAGACTGAATAATTTTGAAAATACACAGTAACTAAACTATAAAAATAAAAACTACAGAAAGATTATTATACCCCTCCCCCACACACACACACACACACACACACACACACACACACACACACACAATAAAAAATGCTATCAAAGAAAATCAGAAACTTACAAAATTCCTTTTAAGAGTGTCTGAATATGTCGAACATGTTTAGACAAGTGGATGAAACTTAGGAGGATCTCCAGATACAACCACTTATCCAAATATTGCCAGCATATTTTTGTCAAATTAAGACTGTGTAAGGGGAATTACAAGGATATAAAAAAGATCATTTTGGGGGACTTAATATTTTTCTAAAATTAACATTTTCAATCAAAAGAAAGGGAGTGCAGTTTGAATAGCACAAAATGATTGCCCAAAGTGGATGGAACAAGCCAGGAGCAAGGGAATCCACATTCAACTTCCTTATTGACAATCTACTTGTGCAATTTGAGCAGTGCACAGGAATTTCCTAGAAGTATTTCATTAGAAAGAGACAGAGAGAGAGAGAGAGAGAGAGAGAGAGAGAGAGAGAGAGAGAGAGAGACTGTCTTGATTGTACAAATATGTTGGTGATGTTTTGACAGGAGAAAGTGACCCTTATTTCTTGCCAGTTTCAACCTAATGATGCAAATCCACTTGTGATGGAATTTGCTCACAACATTTCTAACAAAGAGCGGGATAGAGCACTATCTAAATTGAACAATCAGGTTGTAAGCATTTACCTAGAATGGTTTGGAAAAAGCCAAATAATGTTCCAAAATATCACTTTATTACTAAAAGATAAATTGCAGGTCATAGTCCTGACTTTAACTTGCACAATAAGTCGGCCACTCTTATCTGGTTTCACTCACTTCTCCAAACAAAACACATATTTTAATCACTTTAGGTAAACTGAGACATACAACTCATATTCAGTTCCTCAATAATGACTCTATCTTGAGACCCCTTTGCAGCACAAGCAGTCGTCTACATTTGCCTGATAATAAACCTGCCCATGCGTACCTGTGCTGAAGGGGATCGAGTAGATGAACGTGCCGGGGACCTGCTCTGCCGCTCTCTTGTACCACAGGGGGAAGTGATCAGCGTTAAACACTCCCTCCTTGTCCTCGGCTGTCAGAAAATCTCTGAGGAAGCACACAGAGTGAGACAAGCACAGAAGGATTGAGTTCAGTGCTATCACGTCCTCACGCCTCAAGCTGCAAGCAATGATTAAAGAAATGCAGAGGAGAATCACTCACTGATTGGAGAGCTGATCAGCGGGCACAAACAGTTTGGTTCTAGACAGGCCAGTGCGAGTTCCTAGGAAAGCGATCTCTACTCCTTTGTCTGAGTTCCTGTTGGTAAAATCCCAAGAAGAGATTCATGCATTCTGTTTGAATGTTTGTTTTTTTTACAAGAACATCTCCAGCTGCTTTTCGATCACAATCTTGTCATGCCACTTTAGACAAAGATGTCCTTGACATATGGAGCTGAGGTTGAAAAATTAATTTCTCTGAGGTGGGACACATTTCTCTGTAGTGTGTTGTTTAGTTTGTGCAGGTAGGACTGCTTTATTGAAGGATAGCTTACTTTGATTGGGCTGAAGGTAGGGAGTGCCAAGAGGCTGTGCAATATGTCAATATGTCACTGCTGTAAGATTCGATTCAGGTACAGCATTCTGAAAAAATATTATGCAAGTGTGAAAAAAATACTGTAAAGTAAGAATAATTCCAAAACAGCTTTTTAGTTACTTTTTATTGATTAACAAATGCAAAGTGATGGAACAGCTATCATAAAGTTACATTAACATCAGGATATTTTTATAAAACTCCAAGAATCAGATGTTAATTAGATCTCAAACTAATACCCGACTGTCCAGATGTTTTGTGAAAACTTATCTGTGACAGTAACTCCTTTTCACACAGACATAAAGAAATCCTAGCACGACTCTATCATAAATGATTGGGGACAAAATCCTCAGTGCTCATTTTGTGCTTCAGTAAACTCTAAAGTTCAGCTGCACCTAATGTAAAGCTTCAGCAGTCTGACAAAGTCTTTTTAAGTTTAAAACACCCTCCTCGTGTTACCCTCCCTGCACCGCTGCACAGAGAAGGAACTAATTCTGTGAGCACAAAGACAGGATTTCACACTTGTGGAGGACACACACTTCATTTTATTAACTTAGAATCATGAGGACACATTTTAGCTTCAACCCAAGTGTGAAATGCATTTTTTCAGCAAAATAAGGGTTACTATCTCCATCCCCAAAAACAGTGCGCTTTAAGAAAGTATCTACTTAAGTTAATCATAAAACAACTATTTTTTGTGCATGAGCACCGATTAAAAAAATCTCACATCTTTTCTCGAAGGATCCCCTTAAAAAGTTCCTTACTGTGAATAAGTAGTTCAAGAGGACTGGCCCTGCAAAGCAGCTGAAAGTCTCTCATTAAGTATATCCATCATTCAATCTTCAAGCTAAAATGATTGTTCTCACTGTTATTATTGTTAGTTAAAGACACAGAGGCAGTAGTGACGAGTTTGGTTTAGTTATGCTGGCTGGTCTATAATGGATATGACTAGGGCTGAACAATATATCGTTATCGTATCGATATCGAGATATGAACATTCAAGATATTAATATCGAAAAGCAACAATATAAACGATATAGATTTCCCCCACGCTAAAACTGCACTTTCCGCATTCTTTTGTATTATGATGTTTTTATATTTCTGAAAAATGCTTGGATTTCACCGAACCCGTAGTCATATCATATCGTATCGATATCGAGATATCTGGCATGAATATCGAGATATGAAATTCTGTCCATATCGTTCAGCCCTAGATATGACTCAACAAATTTGAGCTGAATCACCTTCCAGTTTTTCTTGAAAGTTCTGCCCTTCCCCATCACTTTATATGAGATTTTGCCCATGGGCTTGATGGGCTTGAAACATATCCTATGGCTATGTGAAACGGCCCATCCAGTGTGTCAGGTAAGATTGCCTTTAAAATTACCAGACACTTTTGGTTTGTATGAAAACAGCTTAAATCAGAGTTAAAGCTAGGGTCCGTAATTTTGGAAAACTAATATTAATTTGAGTGTAACATCTCCTCAGGACTCCGCCTGTTTAGCAGGAGCAGCAGTAATCGGGATATAGGTAGTTTCTCTGCCATTCTCCACATAGCTGTCAAGTCTCCCGCTTTGGCCGGGACAACATTCCTCTGCCTCTCCAAACTGAGCTCTCTCACTAGCCGAATGGGGCAGTAATGCACCAAAATGATGGATGCCAACCGCCGTAAAACCAAAGAAGAAGAAAAAGCCTTGCGAGAACTGCCACCTGTAGTAGCCCGGGTGGCAGTTGTCACGAGATTAGAGCCCACAGCGGCAACAAACCAAGAAAAACAAATTGTGTATTTTTGATTTCTTGTACACCGGTCTTAAAATGTAAGGGATACTGGAGCTTGGTTGGGGTTGTGGGATGGCTTGCAGTAGGCTTCTCTTATTTTCAAAGCCAAAATTTGACAGGTATGCATTCTTGAGTGTACTTGGATCCCTCTTAGCTCAGCTACGCGCATTGAATCAGGGTCAGTGCACGCCGGCAAAATGTACGCACAGAAGGTGGGCAGAACGGCAGTACGGGATTTGATTGGTTTAATAAATTCGGTCTGAATCGCTGTGATTGGTTGGTGTTTTCCCTGGTTTACTCCTTCTGTAGACAGCGGCTATTTTTTCGCTCTCTTTTAAGAACACATCATGCATTGACTGCCATCGGGACATAACGATAATTTTAACCAGTATAACAAAAAGTGTATCTACATCAAATTACCAACCCTAGCTTTAACTGTTTCTTCTTCCTAAATCTGTTATCACACATTAAAACAAATAATATATGGTTTGATTAAAAAAGCTGTCTTTATTAATAAAAATGTCATTTTTCGCATTCTTTATAAATGATAACTATAGTCTTTATTTTTTTTGAAGACGAACTCCTAAAAAAATTGTAATTTAAAGAATCACTGCCTGCTAAATGTTAGGAGACAGGACAGGCTGAAATTTGAAGGTTTCTGTCTTATTCCCTACCAGACTACACTATACCTCGAATAACCACTAAAATTTGCTCGGATACACACTCAGACTTAAATCAATCACCGCTGTGAATGCTGGGGCCTGCCATCAAATGCTGAAATTACAGTCATTTTTAGTAAAACGGGGTAGATTTTCCAGGGAATTAAAGTACTTGGAAAAACCAAGAAAAGTGGGAGAAAACACCCTGTAAGAGGAAGTTACATGACATCTTTGTGGGTTTGAACAAAAGAAACCTTTACTGCAGGTTCTACCCAAGAACTGACAGTTGGTAAGCATGTGTTTCATGCCACGACCAATGAAAAAGCCTGTTTGGCCTATATCTTTATCTCATTAAAATTTCTGACATTTTGACTTTTTGTAAAACAGAGCATGTTTTGGGGCATTTTCAGGGTCATACTTTGCCACCTCCAAACAACATTATCTTTGGTGTGCATTAAGATTGGATTTTTACAATAAACAGCTTCCAAAATCCCGTAAAACACTCAAAAAGTGTGGCAGTACCCCCTTTTCAAGTTTTGATGTCTAGCCTTGAAAGGCAAAACCTAGTGAAATTAAACATAAGAGGGTCACAAACCTTTTGATCTGCATTTGCTTATATGAGACTTTTGTCTAATCCAAGTATGTATGCATGGAGTTGGACAACAAGTTTTTATCTAAGGCTGGGTTTGTGGTGCTGCTGCAGATGTCCATAGTGCAAGGGACTTAAGGTGGCAGTCCTCTGCTCCAAACACATTTTTATCTTTTTATAATCTAAAAAAGCTTTACCTCCACATTTTAAAGGCGTTTTTGAAATTCTAGGGTAAATGCACTTCAGATGAAACTCTGAGTTTAGTTATCCTTGGTTAGAAAATCCTCTAATACTCTCTTTATTAGTCAATTTCCAACACTTAATATTTTTGATCATGATGTTTTAATGAAATGCTCTCACTCTGACTTGTTGAGAGCCAGTCCAGTCCAGTAAGCCTCCAGTGGAGCTGTGACCACAGCATCAAACAAAACTTCCTGGATCAGCTCTCTGTCACCTGCACAGAAACAGAGACATGCTTAGAAGAAAGCTCATGCTTATATTTACTATGTCTGCACTTCATTTTAGTCAACCATGACTCCACATAATTATGATATATTCCTCTTAGACGTATCTTACACTTGAGGTGTGGTCTCTTCCCTGTCATGAAGAGCTTGATGGCCTGAATCTGGGTCAGGTGTCGATGCTCGTGCTGTTCCTCTGTGTTGCAGTACGTCCTGTAGTCCAAACAAGAGTCAAACTGTTACATCAAAGACCCCCCAACATCCCCACTGAACACAGAGGGATAACCTACATATCGCATGAATGCCCACCCCCATAACCCCAGCGTTACCATTCATCTGCCAGGGCGACATCTGGCTGTTCCAGATCACGGAGCCCTGAAAAACACAAGTCAGTAACGCTTCAGCAGTGCCAGCCCAGGAGGATGGATTCAATAAGACCTCCTAAACAAGCAGGTCAGAGTGATGTTTTTATCACTGTGTTCAGGCTTTGGTTAACAGAGTAAATGACAGAGCCAAAGAGACTCACCCGTTTCAACTGACACGTTTCCTCTGAAGAAGTATTTCCCATGACCTCTGGAGAGAGCCACACCAAGACTGGAGGAGAGAATCAGCCTGTCAGTCAACAAAGACCTCACAGAGAGCATTTTCCAGGGAGAAATCAAACTTTTTCTTCACCTGAATGGAGTTCCTTTAATGTCAGTGTAGTAATAGTCATTGTGCATCTTCAGAACACGCCTCTAAAAAGAGCAGATAAAGAAATGCACAGAGTTTGATCAACAGATCCCAAAACTCCAGACTCATGGTGGATGAGACTGGGATGGTCTCAGAGTGTTTGAAAGCTTGGTGTATTACCATATTACTACTGTTAAGTGTGTGAGGGCCCTGATGCATGTTAAGCTCTTTCTGCAGACTTTTCTGCTCAACATGTCTGAAGTTAACTGTAACACAAAGGATCGTCCAGCCCCTGCAAAATGTATAGAAGTGTTTGTACATTAGAACAACACTTTAAGTTTAAAGTAAGGATGTGCTATATGCTGGTATTGGCAAAAACAGTTTTTAAAAAATAAAAAAATATCAGTACTGAGCTAAAATTAGCCATCCAGTAGTAATGGGTGACTAACTGGTCTATAATAGGGGGCGGTAGTGATTCTATGTGCTGGGTGCCATAAATCAAATCAGAGGCAAGGAAGAGGCAGCATTCGGGTCAGGTATAGTAGGTATGCTGGTTCTGCACTTTGTTGCTTCAATCTGGGTCTTGCATTGCTCTGGCCTCCTGATAGCCATCTTCCAGGCCTGTATCTCCAAGTACACACAAAGCTGACCCCTCCACGATGCACACGGTCACTCCTGTGGTCTGGTTCAATTCACTGGGTCCCAGACACCCAGTATGCAGTGAGCTGGATTGGGTTCAGGAAAACATGCCAGGTGCCCGTAGAAGCACAGCTGCTGCTCCTGTATCCAGCAGCTGACCTATCCCATTCCCACCTCCCTGAGCATTTCTGCATCGGACACATGGTCCTGTCAACAATATCCAAAATCACGGCAAAGGGAAGTATCATGGAGAGTCCAAACAGCATTTCTGGCCACTAGTCAGTGTCCAGGCCACACAAGATTATAGCAAGATCAGAACGACAAGGAACCTAAAGACTCTGACAGATGCAGCATTAGCAGCAGGAAAACAATAACTTCCAGGCTATAGGTATTCACAGCTGTGATGACAGATGAGAGCAAGTAATTACATCCTCCCTCAAAAAGTTTTTTTTTTTACACCAGTTTGGGAGTTTTTTTATTTTAATTTATTCACAGTGTGCTTGTAGACACTTCAGTCTGTATCAAAAGTGTTAAAACAGCAATCAAACACCACCAATCTGTTCACACACCTCCACCTTCATCACGCAGCACATAATTCAGGGAGCAGATGGAAAGGCATGGAAGGTCCTTAGTAGTCATGGCAAAACTGTTGCATCAGAAAGACTACTTATTTTTCAGGGAACATTCAGGCAGTGTTTAACTCCAGTTTGAAATTTGTCAAACTTAACATGCATTTCTTTCTTACACTGCCAGAGACTGAGACTGTGAAAAATGGTCAGAGGAAAAGCCATAGGCATGATCAATGGACACTGAGCCTACGATTTCAGACAATTGACATTTGACTATTGTCAATTTTTGCTTGGATTCACAGTTATCTGTTGTCAATAATTACTTTATCTCACACAAATACGAACTCTGTGGCCCTTTACCAGATAAATAAATTAAAGGTTAGCCCTCATATTAAGGGGCAAATTGGCCTTTGGGGATGTTAATCAGTTCATTTGGTTGCCTTTTCACTGTTAAGTAGTTAGATTGGTTTTTGTATTTGAAGTTATGGCTTTAGACTCTCTCTACACCTCTCTGTGTTCATATTTAAGACTGTTTTGCAAAAGCAGACAAACAATAAGTTGAAGATTTATCTCACTAATAGTATTTTTGTAATCTTCTTTCTCCATGTTTCCCTTAAATATTGTGATAATATTATATTTTTTTTATCATAATAACTGTGAGGTGATATCTGATATCATGGGAGCCATATTTTAAAGGACAGATTAAAGCATCAAGGTTTTACATAATGAATGAAACAAAATCCTTTTTTTATAAGTATTTTAAGCAACAGCAGCAGATTTGTCCCCATCCCTGCTGAGGTTTAATTCACCAACTTAATGCAAGAAACTCGGGAGGTAAGGTGAAACAGTTAAATTATTTATTCTGAATCTTAAGCTGCAGTCAAGTTATTTTTATAACACTGGTATATAGACTCATATCACTGTCTTTCTTGAATAGATGTTGCAGAGTTTAATTTTTTATGTTTTCCTGCTTTTCTCATTATTTCTAATTTATTTAGAAACTTAAAGACCAAATTCATTCGTAGCTGTAATTAAGACCTGCCTTTATCTGTGCAATAACACCCAGCTAGTAAAAGGAATAATGCCTTGAATTAGGATTGGCTTTTACTTAAAATTGTATGATACATATGTCTTTTTTTGACTCCTGACACCTTTGAAAAAAAGAGAGCCCTTTAGACCAAAGAAACACAAAAACATACTTTAGGCCTTTTCTTATCATCTGGAAAAATACAACATATTGTCTCCAGGCACTGCTTGATGTCATGATAGTGTGTCCCATTACTCAGTTTTCATACCATCTGGAGCCGTAACAGACTCACACACTGCAGGCCTCACGCCTTTAAAAGCCCACATAGTTAAATGCTCTTGCTTCAGGGAGAAGATTGGGATTGGGTCGAAGAAAACAAGAGGGCCACTAAATATGATCATCTGCAGCCTCACCCCTCGATCCACCGTCTTCTTCACCTCCATGGAGAAAGTCCCTGTCCTCCTGTTCACCATGGCGCTGCGGAGCTGAGAGATAAAACACAATACGACACTCTGACAGCAAAAAAATCCAGGTTTGTTCACTAATCCAGTGTGCAAAATCTGTTTGTGTCTCAGTTACTGGATGATCTTTTTTTGGGCCCTAAGACCTTCCTAGGAATGAGGAGCCTATTCTGCATCTCACATTGAACTTTTGAGGTTCTTTACATGGTCAAAAGTAATAGGGCTAAGCATGAACATTTGGTTTGGCAAAAAAAAATTATTTCTTGGATCGCCATTAAGGATGTGGAAAATTGCCTTAGCAGTGCCCCAAAGCAGTTTCCAAATGTACAGCCACCGGAGCCGCTTACGGAAGCTTCCTACGAGATGCTTGTTGCTGACTCACATGCCAGCTCCTCCTCAAGAAGCTTTAGCTTTCATACCAGGCATGTACGTGGGCTACACTTGGATCTCTCTGCTGCCACAGATTTTTCTCTCCTTCGATTAAACCTCAATAAAAGTTTTGACAGAAAATGAAGGAAGGACCACCATACATTTCCTAACAAGTTACTTAATTCATTGAGTAACTGATCTGGGAAAACTTCAGAATCAAAGCCTTCAGAAAAGGTCATTTCTCAACAATAGTGACAAATGGAGCTCTTTCTTTGAAATGTACAGACAGGAAAAGTATCTGAACTGTTTCTGTCTTATCCGTGACATATTTTACAGCTGTAAACAAACATATCCACTGAAACAAGGTAAACATGATTATTATCTACCGGTCTATTTAGGCCAAGACAAGCATGTTGCTCAGGGTAAAAATAGGCAAGTCTCCTACTGTCGAGATTTTGCCGTAGGAGACACATGTGAGATGTGTGTCTCATGCTGGCAGTCTAAAAGGTCTGACTTGATAACATTCTTGCCAAAATGAACAGATGCATGAACCACAGCTGTCGACTAAAATGCATCCCGTGTTAAACTGTTGTTACAATAATTACAAGTTGAAGTATCCCATCTAATTTCTGCATCACATCTTGTCATAGGATTTGGGTAATCATCACTGAAAAGCCAAATGTTTGTAATACTAATGCCATGGTCACATAATATCTCCCAGGAAACCAGATGTTATTTATTGATGAATTTAAAACACCTGCAAACCAACAAATCAAGTAGAGAGCAGCTCAGTAAAGTAATGAGAAGGTATATTCTTTGTCAGCGGGTTTGGCTAAAAAGCTCAGTGACACCACCTACTAAATCTAAAATAAAACAGCACCCTAAGCACCATGGATCTTGGATTTTGAAATCTGATGAGCATCTGTACTATGATAGTTCCTGTAAAAAGCCTCCTGGACCCACCATGTTAAATTGACAGAAAGTCATCTATTTTGAAGGAAGTCCTTAGTTAAGTGACTCTTATCCGCTTGAAATTTAATGATTGGCTAGAAGATACATGGTAGAATAGATGATGTCCTGCTCATTTACAAAAGTCAAAGGGCATGGATGCAGCTTGTAGGAGTTGTCATGCTGTAGAACTGCAACTTCCTGATGTTCAAACACTTATGCTCCAAACTGCCTTACATGTGATAAGAGACCAATGCTGGACAAATCAGATTGCCAAACTTAAATTTCTGTCATATCAACACATATTGGTGAGACCCAGCATGGCCTGCATGACATGTTTCAGTAACTCAACATGACACTAACACTGAGTATTCTCACTTGATGTTGTGTGAGAAAGACCTGATATTACATTGCTTTTTGAGGGATCTTTGTCTGATAAACACATCACATGCTAATCAAGACAAATTCTAATTTGGACTCACACAATCTTGCATGTAATTAAAAGCAGATCTATTCTGATCACAGTTAAGAATCACTTGACCAGTGTATGCACGTTTTACTGCTGCATTCTGCTGATTTGTTGATTATGAAATCCTTTTTTGTCATGCTTGTTTTTTGTTATTTGAGAGAAACCTCTTTTGCTACTGTCTTGTCCAGGACTCCCTTGTAAAGAGTTTTTTGTATGTTAATGCTCCTGGTTAAAAAAGTTGCAAAATATATATATAAAAAAACATATATATAATACATTGTACCCAATAGAGCAACCCTTAGGGCCTTTTGTTTGAAGTAAGGCAGCTTAAAACTTACAATATCATCTTTGTCTTCCCACTCCACCTCAGAGAGATCGACACTGCTGTAGTTTGGCTTCCTCCTCTTCTGACCCTCCTGATACTGCACAGAATAACACAATACAGATTAATAATCTTTTGAGTCATACTGTTCGATTTAATAACAAAAGCCCTTCTAATATCTGCTAGTCGAGCCTGACCAAGCTCCTAAATCTGCATGTCACACGTAATTTTCAAATTCAGTCAATGTGATTAGAAAACTCTCCTTCCCTTTGTTCCTTCTTTAATGTTTCAGTATTCCAATAAAGACTCGCTGTATGCTCTGATTTATCAAGCTTCTTTAGTAGTTTTTTGCTGTGTAATTATTCACCAAATTGTCCGTGAAATTAACACTGTCAGGTAAATTAAAATTAATTTACATGATTGATAGGAAATCCACGCTTAAACAAGTCTACATCAGAGCATTAAACTGAACATGTCAAACTCCGCTTCTGTACAAAAGACAATCACCGACTACAACCACAGCACAGTTTGAGCAACAAAGAGACATTCACAAAATACCAACACAGACCAACATGGAACACGGTTGCACAGAGAGGAATAGCACTAACACTGGCACACACAGATCCACCAGCACAGCCAGAGCTCATGGGGAAGCAGAGTTCCCCGTGTGAGTGGCTGTGCTCTCTGCCAGTGAGTGTTAAGTTACCTCTGGGAAACCTCGGGCTGGCCAGCCCTATGTGTGGCCTTTATCCCTGCATGCATACATCAAAGGAGAAGGTGGGGATTACAGACTATACGAGCCCATTCAGCCTCCTAACCAGATTACACATTTGTCTCTGTGTGCCTTTGTTGACAGAGGCTTTCACTTCAATATGCATTCAGATACATGGAGGAAGACAAAAAGGAAAAATCAGGGTAAAATCTGAGAATGTTGTGACACTACTGCTGTAGAAGTTACAATAACAGGAGGAGTTACCAAAGGTCTGAGGTCTGGATGAGTCAGGATGTAGCCGTTGTTTGTGATTGCAAACACATACCCATGGATCCCTAACTGGAGAAACAAAATGAGAAACACAAGGGATACAGTTTTTTAAATAATGCAAATTTGTGAATTAATTTATTCAAAGTAAAATCAGAGAACAGCTGATTATACCATATGTTTGGGAATGAGCTTCATCAGCTCCTGCAGAGGGATGTCTGTTCCGACCACCCCCAACAGAATACCCTGGTTCTTCTGCATGAGAGGATCCAAAACACAAATACACAACTGTAGTCATACTCTGCAGGAATATTCAGCATGTGAGCATTTTTTGAAAAAGTACTCTGTTGCTTAACTCATGTTAAATTAAAAAAAAAAAAGTCACACTTGAGGATGTGATGTTGTTTTGGTTAGAGGTGAGATGCCGAGTGCCAAAATATCAGTAGTGCTCAGTACAACATAACAAACTTAAATGTTGTGTTACTTTTATAAATCAGTTGTTCTTGTGGAGAATTATGGCAAAAAGTAAAATTCAAGCTAATCATTATTAATCTCTCAAGGAACTCATTTAGCTCCACAACTTTGTGGAACCTTCAGCGTAACTAAGACACCAAGCATACTCTTCCTACATTGTTTGTGTCAGTGCTTAAGGCAGAAGCTTCCTAGCTGTATGTTGCTTCCTGGTTGTTTTAACAGACTCTTATTTCACAAACCACAGAATTTATTGCAAGTTGTGTGATTCAGAGGTAAATGGCAGATTTATAAGACTTTCTGGCATAGTATCAACTCAAAGAATGGCAAAATGAGTCTGCTAAGCAGTTTATGTTGGCACCCTTCACAGTTTATGGAAAGAATTCCTCACCATTTTAACTAACAAGCAATAATTTGCTTATCAATAATAAACCAGGGCTTTGATCAATGGTTAAATGTTTCATCCAAGGGCCTTTTCACACCAGACACAATCCTTTTTGTTAAAATAATTTTTGTATATTTATCTTAAATTGTGGCTTTTTATCTAAGCTCAAGGTCGGTTTTCGTCAAGTTTCCCATCCAGTAAGGACATATTTGACCAATGAAAGCACTCATTGTTGCCACGTATGTCACAGTCAAAACATTTAACAAAGCAGCCTGTGGTTTAGTTAAAAACCCTGAATTAAACAGTGGAACTCAACATGTTCCCGATTTGCCAATCTAGTTACTGTTAAACTAAAACAGGCACCACATTAAAGCCACTTGATGCCAAGTCCCTCATGAGTTTGTGGTGCTATTGCTTTTGGAAAACACACACAATTTGTCCTCAAAATCGGATTGTTCCTAATGTGAATGTAAAGGTGCATCAAAATTGCCTCCAAACATCTGCAGTTTTGTGCAGTTTATTTGCATCAGCCTTGGTGTGTAAGGGCCTTAAAATCTAATGTGACCACTCTCCACGAGTAGTCACTGGGGCTTCTGTTGATGGCCTCTGCCTTGCTGCCATAATGCTCCACTACCCAGATGTAAACAAGGACATAAAAAAAATTGCAGCGATAGCATCTTATAAAAGCAATGCAGTTCAGCAGTATTTTGATGAAGAAAACTGGGACTGTGTTGGCCAACTCAGGTTAAATTACCTGTAATCACTCAGTCAAGGCAATTTTTAACTGCATACAGTTCTGGGTCTCAATTACAAAAGACCTTAAAATCCATACTAGAAGTCTATATGCACCAAACACCGCAAACTGGCATGTGACCAGTGTAATTCAGATTTATAGAACCATGCACACACAAACCTTCAATGTTCCTTTTATCATTCATAATCCACATAGAAATGTTAACACAAAGCATCATGAATGAAAATGCATAACTATACACCAGCTCACCAAAGGATTTCAGCAGAGAACTAGAAAAACTTTAGGGAGGAGGGCAATGAAAAGGCGCATAAACTCCACACACTAATTAATTGCTACCGCAGAAACTATCATAAAATAGAGAAAGTACAGAGTGTCATCCTGCTGCACTCATGTGCTCCCCCTGCAGTGCCAAAACATCCACTACCCACTTTTACCCTCAAGTCTCACAGCAGCTCATAGATGTTTGCTGGACACACGCTGGTTTATTCACGTAACAGCTGTTTTACAACATTAATCCTCAATCTCTCCAACATGAAAATATTATTAAAGAGAAATTTGCATTTGTGTTGGCGAAAATAGCTTTTATTTTTTACTTCACTTGATTGATAAAAATTTTCTGCGACCCTGAAAGGGATAAGCGGTATAGAAAATGAATGAATGAATGATAAAAATGGCCTGATGCAAGTTAATACTTAAAGCATGAGGAACTATGATTCAGTATCAATCTGTGTTTTAGGAAGGGTTGTGATTTTACAGCCTTGTGTTTGCAAAATTATTTTTTACTTTTAAAAAAATAATACT
Organism: Cetoscarus ocellatus; assembly: GCA_037902135.1. Lineage (NCBI taxonomy): Eukaryota > Metazoa > Chordata > Actinopteri > Labriformes > Labridae > Cetoscarus > Cetoscarus ocellatus. The sequence goes on from JBAMNC010000559.1 coordinate 1,738,158, forward strand.
TACCGTTTCATTCTTTGTGCTGAACACTGGCATAGCCACTGTTGTCATCAGACTCGGGCCTGATTTGTCGTTCAACTGAAAATGAGAAAGATTTAAAGAGTTAAATCTTGTTGGTTTATTCAAGTAATCTGAAGCTGAAACAGGTTTTTGTGTGTTTTACATAATGTTAAGTTTGCAAACATCAGTCCACAGACTAAGAAGTTTAGCATTATAATTCTTGGATTATGTAGAATCATGCCTTGCAAGCTTGCATATGCACAAAGTCCAAATTTGACAAATTTTATAATAAATTAAATAAAAACAGGTTGTTATCAAAGCAATGAATTTCCTACCAAATACGGATGTCTGAACTTGTTATTTACCACAGAGAAAGAGCTTCAAGACTTGACATTAGATAAAATAAAGTTGAACACAAGGGCCATTTCCCACTAGATGCATTTTATTCCTGTGACAGCAGCAGTGCACGCATGTTTTCATTTCGGCGAGCATGTTATCAAGTCAGAGTTTTCAGACTGCCAGTGTGAGCCATGTGTCTCACACACATCTCCTGAGCTTAATTTCTCAGTAATAGGAGGCCCCTGTTTTTTTCTCCACTAGCGGCTCACATGAGTAAAACAGACAAGAAAATGAAAAATAGAGCCATGTTAATCTTAATCCAGCAGGCATGTATCTCCACAGTAGAAGAAGAATGTCACAGAATTGATAATAAGCATCCAATTATAATTCCTGTTTGTGCCTTTTCAAAAGGAAAGCTCAGTTTACCTCCTCTGTAAAGAAACTCCCCTGGTTTGCTCAGAATGCTGTCATACTGCAAGTTTCCAGGTCAGTTAATCAATGAATAAGGTCACATTTTGGGAGATGTATTGTACTTCTCCCTGAACTTTCTATTGAAGCTTATAATTGGGGTGATTGGGCTTTGACTGCAAAAGAATACAACCATAACGTAGCACACACACAGACGCCTGGTATGAAAGCCATAGCATTCTGGAGCAGGACTTTGAACACACATTAGCTACACCCAGTGTGAAACTGCCATAGGGAGAGAAACATGAGGAAAATCTACTACTTTGTTAAAAAAAATTCTAACTTGATAAGACACACAAACCTTTTTTAAGGGCTGGGTAAACGGTAAACGTTTTGCGAGGTGCTTGGTTGTTATTTTTTATGGCAAAAGATGACAATCATCTGCATTAATTGTTTCAAGAGACAACATTATCTGCAGAATAAAACTGCGCAGTCATCACAGCAGTTAAATCTGAGCCGTGTGATTGTCACGTCAGACTCAGAGGAGGAGACGAGGTCAGCTCTGCACCATGAAGGCTGACATAATTAAGCACATGAGCGCTCCTAAAGTAGGTCTGCTATTCCCTCACCTCGTCAGTCAACACAGCTGAGTGCCTGCCTGCGCGTGTGTGTGTTTGAGAGAGATGACCGTTTGTGTATGTGCAAATGAGCTGTAAGCTGCAGTGTGTGTGCAAGCTGACTTGACAACATGAAGAATGTTGGGTCCTTAAATTCATCACAGCACACAATGGAAGAGGAAACTGGGCTGCTTAAGTTTACATGCACACACACACAGGTTTACCACGGACGCCTCCACGCTACTGCCAACTATCGCTTCTCTTTCTCTCCCTCTCTTCTTGGTCGCCCCTCCAATGTCAGTTTTATTACGGGCTTTAGGAGATAAAATGCAATGATCCACAGAATGATGAATGGTGTGTCTGAGGCTCAGATACAAGAGCACACACTCCAGAGGACAATCTCACATCCCTCCAGAGTGTGTGTGTGCTCATTGTCTCCATACCGAGGAGAAGTATAATAAATGCTTCTCTTCTGCTCGGCCCCTTTAAAGGGAATAGATTCTCCTCACTTTAGACTTCCAAGGAACAAGTGCAGCCTGATGTGAGTAGGAACAACGAGCTGCAGTTTAACCTCTCAAGTCACTTCTACTTTAAAAAGCATAACTCAAATATGCTAAGTCCTCAAATTACCTGTTGAGTATCGTTATTCAAACTCTGGTTTGGAGTTCCGTAAAATCAATTCACCAAATACATTTAGCTTTCTGATAAAGTTAGGCACATGTCTGTTAATCCAATTATCATGACTTTTAAATAATACAACAACTTCAGCATGGATACTAATTTGAAAAAGATGAGCTAAAGTTGTAACTCCTGTTAAATAAAGATTATTATTTGTTTAACAACTTGGGTTTAAACATTGTTTGTTTACCCAAGAAAGAAGAAGGTACCAAGTTCCACTCTAACATGGTAATATTCCAGGTATGGCTATTAGAAGAACCCTCCCCAACCCTTCAGGTCATCAGGTAAAGGTCTTTTGTCCGTACCCCGAATTAGAGCCAAGTCTGGTGAGGAGACTTTTCGTTACTGTGGGCCCTCTCTTTGGAATACACTACCAGCTGAACTGAGGTCCATCACCTCTGTTTAACATTTAAATATAAAGTTACTCTTTCTTTTTTCAAATACAAATGCTGATTGGTTTTGCTTATGCAACCCTTTGCAATTCTTTATAACTTGAAATTCCTAATTTTCCGGTATGGGTGTTCAATTGCTATGTAATGTGCTATAAAACTGTGCACATTATTTATTATGACATGTTATTACCCGTTTGTATTTCTATGGATAAATGATTACTGATGTATAAATTCACCCTTAATTTAAAGCACATTGAGTTTGCCTGCAATGAAATGTGCTCTTTAAATAAAATTGCTATTTTCTATTAAATAATGAGACTGCGCTTATGAGGATAAAACCAAGTAGTTCACAGTCATACTGAGTATTATATACTAAAGGCTGGGTACTCATGTATAACTGCTGTAAGTTTACAAAAAGTGACGCCTTGAGTTTGCTGCTAGCTACTGAATGAAGTGCACATGTTTTGCTAAGGTGTTGGAAAATGATTAGCTCAAAAGTTTAGCAACATGTTAACTTGAAATTCTGGGTGAAATTGAACAAAACAGCAGCTAAGTTTTTTCATAGATTTACTGAAATGTATCAGGGACACTGCATGACATGTGCACATGTTTGAGTGGCACATGGGATTTGGTAAAAGAAGAGAGGATGTCCAAGATGATGAAAGATCTGGACGCCCATACACATCAAAACAATTAACAAATTGGACAAATTGTTGGATATGATCAACAACTCAGTATGTGTGCCAAAGTTGTCTTAAAACCTTTGATAAAAAGTAAATATGCAAGTAAATTTGTGGAGACATTTTGGAACAAACTGAAGAAAACCCAGTTTTTTTTAGGAGCACAAGCCAATACAATCCTAAAACAAAATGGCAGTCAATGCATTGGAAAACACCATCGTCACAAAGGATGAAGAAAGCACAAGTAAGCGAGTCCAATTGATTGCTTTCTTTGACAGTAAGGGTTTAATTTTAGTGGAGTGGGTTCCTAAGGGGTCAACAGTCAATCAACATGATTACAAACAGGTTCTAGAAAAACACAATGTGACTTTTTCCTTAAAAAGATCACATCTGTGCTTAAAGGCACACTTTTTGAGTCTGTATCACAAGTTGAAAAGAGGACGGCCACTGCTTTGTTCAGTGGAAGACCTGAATGCAGCGCGGTGTTGATACAGAAGGGGAAGAGAGTTTTAGTTGAGATTTTTATTGCCATACCTCGTAGACTGCAGACTTGTTTATGAAGTTTAATTTTTGATGAACTTTGCCCATCTGTGTAAAAAGGTTTGAATCTGAAAGACGGTAAAGATCAGATTAATAGATATTCACCTTGTGAGCCTGGGAGAGCTTTAAGTGAAGAAAAGAGACACACAAACACAGATTATCAGTGATTTTTAGCCGCCATGTTGAGCACAGGCTCTGTGGACACAGATGTACATTAGGGAGAGGATCCATGTGGATTAATGAAGCTAATAATGAGGAAATTTTCCAGCAGCATGAAGAATGATGATGAGGCAGAAGACACACATGTGCACACATTTACAGTACACAACGTTGATGTACTAAACAACACAAATATCTTTAAATATTATATTAATCTGTGTTTTAAAACAAACAGAGATTGAGGTTATATTTTTGTTTCAGTTCAAGCAAGTTGTTGCCTTAAATATACAAGTTTACAGTGTGCACCAACACAAATGTTTACTAAGGCTGAGGAATAATAATTTTGACAGTCCCAGAAGTCCTGAAACAGCTTCAGAAATACTCACAGCACTGTCCACATAAGCTTCAGTCCACACTGTATCATGTTCATGGTCGATAACCTTTGGGCGGCTCATGACGTGAAGATATCTCATCACATTCTCCTGAACGTCTGCTAATGTGGAGATCTGACTGAAATATCCTGAAATAAAACACACAGTTCATGCTTCAATGAGGCACAGCAGCATATTTAACAGAGCAGAACCTGTTTCTGGATATCTACTAATGGTAATAAAAATTACACATTGGTGACCAAAAACATGCTCATCAGGTGGATTGGTGACTCCTTAGGTATAAATGTGAGCATGAATGATTGTCTGTCTTTCTATGTGGCCCTGCAATCAGCTGGCAACCAGTTCAGGGGTTTACCCCCCCTCTTGCCCAATGTCAGCTGGGATAGGCTGCAGCCCCCACAGCACCGAAAGGGATAAACAGAACAGATAGTGGATGGATCGGATGGATGGATGGATGAAATTGACATTAAGTGCCTGGTACTCACTACATTATATGTGCTTTTTTTTGACTAGGCAGTTTTTATCTGATGTGAAATAAAACACTTTAACATATCTGTGTATGTGACTTCTGATGCTGCTGCAGACGGCCTCAAGTGGACATTCAAGGAACTGCAGTTTTTTGACACTTCAGCATTGGTTTAATATTTCAACACCTGAGGTTCCCACAAGTTTCTTTGCTGAGACTGTTGTGCTGTTTATTTTTAAACAGACAGCTCAGGAAGATGTTAGAGGCAGCTTTCCCCATTTTAGCAGCAGTGCATGTGTGAACAGGCTTGAGGCTATAGATGAGATTAAAAAGGAGTGCTGAGAAAACCAGAGCAGCAGAGGCCCTTAATGGCACAGAAATACTGTAGTTTACTAGCTGAGGGTACAGTACTTATTTAAATGTTCTCTCCCTGTGGCTGATGTCCCTGACATTACTGAGCGGCACACATCACTGTCAGCTCCTGCTGTGTCTGACAATGCTTCAAATTGGACATGGAAGGTTATCCCATAGTGGGGGTCTGTGTGGGGGAGGATGTTTGGGGCTCGTCCCCTTGCAGTCCCCCTGTGATCTGTTTTCCTGCCTGTGACTTTCCCTTCCAGAGGGCACTGATGTGGAACACTGACACGTGGGAGCCATCAGCGGCAAGCGGCCGAGGGGGAGATGAGGGGGAGATGCTCTGACAGGAAGAAGGATTAGAGCAGATTGACCTCTGACACCCCTCAAGTGCCACTTCATTGCCTCCTGGCAGAAGGAAGCCAGCACAAACACACACATGAAAACACACAGAGCTCGCACATACACAAACCAAACCACACGGATACCCACACATCCTCAACCTATCACATTACTCCACAGAAACGGCATCAGATCATATCAGACACTCTGACACAGAGCTGTCCTCACCAGTGTTTATCAAAAATTCTCAAACCTTTGTTGGCACAAGCCATCCATTTGAGGTTATCAGCAAACGCAGACTCTCGTCCAATCAGGTAAGGGAATATCCGCACCTGTGCAGAGGACACAAAGAAGGCAACAGTCTCAAAGATGTTAAAAAACATGCAAAGTGATGCATCTTTTAGTGTTTGTCATCTTGTTCTGATTCTATCTGCAAGAAGTTTCATGTTTTGACATCCTCATGAGAAAAAGACCTTCTTTTATTCTCTTTTTTTTCCTGTCAATTTTGTCACTATGTAACAGCAGGATTTTTTTTCCCAGTTTGCACTCTGCGGTTAAATTAATTTTCTTTGTTGGGGGTTGTGCATGAGGGCATGTTCCTCTGTCCTTTTAAAGAACGCTGTGTGACACTTAGCCAAACGTGCATGGCTCATTGGCTCCAGATGCTTTGCTAAGCATAAAGCATATAGAAAAAAACAGTGAATGGCTGCCATATAGCAGCCCTGGGGGTATGTGGGGAGGGGGAGTGGGTATTAGTTGGGGGTGGCTCTCCAAATAGTGGCCTGTACCCTGCCGAACACCGCCAACACACATATGCTCAGTAGGACTGAACAAAAGGGCCCTGAGCTGTTGTTTTTATGACTCTGTGAGTGTAACAGCAGCCCATTTCATTTCTATTTCACTGGCATCTTACAAATAGAGGCCAACAAAAGAATTTAGACTGTCAGAGAAAGAAGTATAAGCAGCCGGGGCAATGAGAGGAGGAGGGACTACGCTGCATGTGCACATTTCATATTTGGCCCCTGAAAGCAGTTTATGTCCATGTTTTATTTCTGCTGTGTCAGCACAACATCATATAAACACTGACTGCATTAAAAAGGCGTAAGAGATTATGAAGTACAGAAATAACAGCCCAAACATGGAGCTCCAGCTGGCAGAAAGGCAGAAAAGTTGATAAAAAATAATTTGTGATATTTTTATCAAAACAGGCCTGAAATTCCAGTCAAATTCTCTGTCTCGAACTTCAACACAGAAACCCCTGAATTTGACATTAACTGCCTGGGATTCACTAATTCAAAAATTGTTTTTTTTTTGGTTAACCAGGCGGTAAACATGTTTATTTCCAATGAAAAATAAAACACTTTTACATGGGGTGTGTACTTGGCTTCTGGTGTGTCTGTAGACAGCCTCAAGAGGACTTTCAAAGAACTGCAGTTTTTAGACACTCAGCATTGTCTGAAGAATGCATAACTTGTGACTCTTCAGATCTTTATTAACTTCAGTATGTCTACATCCATGACTATCGCATGTGCAGAGTTCCCTGTGTTCTCATTGGATTATTTCTCCAAACTGAGGCAAGACATTGTATAAGGGAGTGTAAACATCATACATGCTACACTTTCTGACAAGGAGTAGTAATTCGTCTCAGGCTGGTCTTTTGTAGTAGGTCATTATGACACACTACTTGAGACATGGCCAATAGGTCCCCAAACCCTATGACTGTTGGGTTGGGCTGTAATTGTTCAAAAGTTGTGTTGACTGACTTCATAACACAGATCATTTCTGATAAAACTGTTAAAATTGTAATTGTTTTGGGGGATGTGCAATACTTGCAGGGATTTAACAAAAAAAGAATATGATAATACTCTGGGGGCCAAAAGGAAGCTGTGGGTGGGTTTGACATAGCCCTGAGCTGCCAGGTGATGATCACTGCATGAGAAATTAGGGGCCAGAGAAGGGAAAGAGCGGGACTTACCTTTCTTTCTGGCCAGTTGAACCTCTCAAAAACATCCTCATACATTTCAGTCGCGCCGTCAGTCACCAACATTATGGCCTGGCTGCACACACTACCATGTCCAGTCTGATTAAACTGAAGATATAGAAAAATACAACGTGCAACTTTAAACAAGCAACACTTAATGTTTCCTTTTCACTGAACGGGATGATGATGTCTGGTATGGCAGATGTGAAGCCATTAATCAATAAAGTTCTGATCATGTCTTATTGAATACTTAGAGGTGTGTGTCTTTTCTATTCCAGAAGATGCATGGTGGTAATTAAGTGTTTTATTGACCTGTAACAGAATAAATGTGGAGACAGAGCAGCACGCAGAGACACATTCACACAGGCTGAGCATCAGGAGGCCAGCAGGACATCTCACACACACACACATACACATTAACACAGCATGTTAAAAAGTGCATTTGTTTGTAATAAAATGTTTGAAGTTAGAATCTATTTTTGCTGTCTTTGAAGCTCATGCAGACTGGAGAGATGCAATGGGCAGATGTGGCATATTTAGGTATAATTTAGTAGAAACACACTATCAGCTTAATAAGTCTGTGACTGTCACTCATTCAACAAATGCCTAACACAGAGAGTCTATTTATGAGTGTGACTTTTTCGCTCAAGCTGCACCTGATATGCATTTCTGGCCTTTAAATTATACGGGCATTTAAAATATGATACAACTTCAGTAACGACAAAAAAACACAAACACTATGCTTAGAGTAAGCAGTCAACACATTTACTTTTAACTGTTACAGTATGCATTATGTTGGTCATTCATACACAAAAAAAGTCTGAAGAATCTCAGTATTTCATGTCCTGGACATATCAACAGTACACAATACAATAAAATTTACAGTCAACATATACAATACCGATAAAGATGCAGAGATGTCTATTGTATATACAATACCAGAATAAACAGTACTAATATGTTATCATAACACAACACATTATAGACACAACAAAAGCCCTGATTATTCTGTATACAACAATGCAGCTCTCTTCCTGTCAGGCTTGAGGCTTTGCCGCATGCCTTCCTTCCCCTGCTCTGCACCCTCTTTCCAGGGCTTATTCATGGTCTGTCTTCTATCAATACAGGCCTAGAAAATATCTTTCATATAAAAGAGCGTCCTGTAGATTTTGGAATCCACTAGCCACAGTGGCAGGTAGGAAATAAGCGGTGCAATTAATTATGATTTTTACGATTTTTATGATTGTCATAATATGAGCCTTAGCAATTAACACATTGCAACAGTCAGAATTTATTGCAATGAATTACAGAAAACTCTTTTCATTTGGTCCAGCAAGGTTTCATGGTATACCCTACAGCTGACAACCAACACAATCATGTATGCATACGTCGCTAATTTCACATTTCCAACAAAATGACTTATTAGAAAAATTCTAAAACACATCTAGTTAAATCATTACGCAGCAGCCTTGCATTTCAAAGACAGTGAACTAAGAATCCTGCTTGGCCTTATAGTGCATTAAGCCATTTGTTTTAGACTTCTAACTAATGAGGAACTACTTGATATAAATGTTAATGATAAGAGACATGATCAATATAAGGGATCATTACATAATTGATGTTGATAAAAAATCTTATCGATTGCACGGTCTTGCTGTTTGAAAGATGAATCAATTACCATGTTTTAAAACCATTCAATGTGGAGATGGCTTACACATTTTGTGATGTTTAAACATTTCATCGTACTCTGTGTTCACATTCTCAGTTCCTCTCTCTGTCTCTCTCTGCTCAGAAGCACTGAACATAAAAATGCTGCAGTGCTCTTAATGTGATGCTGTCTGATTTGCTCTTTGATAGTCTGTATCCTCACTTCACTCACTGGGCAGTGGCGTAACAACACAATTCTGCAGTTGGCCACCTGATTACCATATTCATTGCACAGCTTTAATTAATCTGACAAATGCAGAGGTAAAAGCAGCACTCCCTCTGCCTCGGTGCTGCAGCCACAGCTTGCCTGAAAACAGGGAGATAAAAAGCAGCGTGGCGCGGCTCCTGCTCTTATCTGCTCTGTGTACCAATCAGCACCGTTATTAATCATTGACATTAATTAGAGCCATTAATCATGCTTCAGAATAGATGTGTCTGTGTTTGGAGGCTGGAACAGGGATGGCACTGGAGCGTTTCAATGAGTGGCCACCTCCCAAGCACTCACATATATCTGACTGCAGTGTGTTACTTTTATTATGATTAGCTGAATGTCTTACATGAACACTTCCTGTCACTGAAAACAAATGTGGTCTGTAAAATGAAAGTTTTCCTAATGTTCTAGTCAGGTGGAGCCCATCAATTAAATACACAACAAATTAATGCCCAAATTCATTACCTTTATTTTCAATAAATCAATAAATTAAAAAATCCTTCTGTTGAACCCATGAATACTCAAAAGCATTGTCACAAATTCAGTGAACAGTAAAAAAGAATAAACAGTAGGGGATCTACTTTATGATACATTATTTTAGCTTGTATTTGCTTGTCACACCTTTTAAGACAGTAGCAGAAACTGAGGAGGCTGAATGCAAGAAGGTGAAAAATAGAGGAACTCACATCATTCAGGATATTGAATGCTTCAGCCAGAGCATCACCCAACAGCCCGATCCCTTTAGCAAACAGTTTATCCAGATGTTCTCGGAAATGCTGTCACACACAACAAATTTAAGAGATGTTTTAGACATATTCCAGTCAATTTTAGCCCAAAACGACATCCATACAGTCCAGACCCATCTGTTTGATCTTAACTTACATCTTTATTTGTTCTGTCAGCTCGGACCAGCGTGCCGTTCAGACAAGGCTCCACATAGTGGATCTCCTGATTGTACTGAGGACAAAAAAATAACAGTCTGATTAATTATCTGATTAAAAATTAACACCAATATAGAAATGCTAAAATACTATACCAATATTAGTTTAATATCAATACAAACGTGAGAACACTTCCCTCTTATTGGCGTAGACCAAAATGGGTCAGCTGAAGGAATTGCCTTATGTTGTTTTCCCTGGTATGTGCTTCTATTTTGACATGCATATTGTTGTTTTTCTACTTTTTTTTTTACTGGCTCTATTGTAAATGTTGTCTATTGTCTGAAGTCAAAGGCAATGTCCCCAAGTGGACATTTCAATGTGTTGTTTAGTATTGTATCAATCTTCTCCAAGGTGCCAGCAAGACTATCATATCTAAATATGTTGACTTTACACCACTGTAGGACAACAAAGTCAGTCAGAAAAAAATTCAACTGTAACCATTGTTGGGCAGTATCTAAACATATTACAAAAAGTAAGTAAATTAGAGTTTGGTAGATTATTTCTTTGTTGAAACAATACTTCTTGGCAGTATATCTTATAATGTTGGTACACTGTTTATTTCCCTTTAAATTAGTGCCACATTTATGAGGAACATGCAGGATGAGCTGGATGAGCAGCAGAGCGGAGTATGTTGGTTACGCCCATGAAAAATTTGCCAGAACCTCTCCACCAATGCAAAACAGCTTATTTTGCTACTGACTCTTGTTTGGTTTTGTTTGGTGGATTGGATGATTGAAGTCTGAAGAAACAAGACGTCTTGACAATTTAACAATTCATTCCTCGAACAAACAGGAGCCTCAGTAGTTTGTGGAAAATCACACACAGACACAACAGCCTGGCAGCTCCTCATGCTTGCAGTCAATGTGGTCGTGGTGGTCACTCTGGCATAATTAACACACCCAAGATTATCACACAGGTGTTCAATGGGGTTGAGGTCAGAACTGCTGGCATTGTTAAAGGGTCAGCCGTCCAGATTTCAATCATCCAATTCACCAAACAACACCAAACAAGAGTCAAGAGCTAAAAAAAAGCTGTTTGGAATTGGCAGACAAGGTTTGGCAATTTTTGCATAGGTGCAACCCACATATTCAGCTCTGCTGCTCATCCCTAAAACGCATGTTCCTTACAAATGTGGCATAATTTAAAAGGAAAATAAACAGGCTTTCCAATGGTGTAAGACTTACTGCCAAAAATTATTGTGACACAAAGAAAAATTTTTACCCAACACTAATTCCCTTACTTTTTGTGACATATTTAGTTTAATGAAATATGCTACTGTAAAATAATTTTCTAAAACAATTAGTTATGTAAATGACCATAATCCTAAAAGTAATAATTGTTACTATTCAAAATAATGCAGAGTTACTTAGTTACTTCTGTCATAGAAGGGCTGCCTGTTATGGTTTTGTGTACCACAGAGACTAGCGTTAAAAATCAATGCTGTACGGAGGATGAGAGGTAAAGGCTGATTTGTTCTTTAAAATTTAAGTATAGGTTTCATTTTGAGTAAATGTCTATGAAAGATAAAATATCAATGTAATCTGATAATTACTATGGTTTGAATGCTTGTAAATCAGTCTTTTAGAAGATAATATTAAAAAAATAATTTCAAAAGTAAAGTAACTACTATTTTTTTACTTCACTGAGTAATGAGTAAGGTAATCTTATTACTTCTTTGGGAGTAGCAAGTAAAAAGTAGCTAAGACAGCTTTTGGGTTATTTTCCTAACACTCATTAGCAACTGGTGTGTCAATTATGGCATACAGTATTATATTGTATTATATAATATCATACCCTCTGTGAACCCCAAGATTTTCTTACTTTAGTTTAAGACTTTCAGAACTTTTAGGACAACAGAAAAGGTAGGTAAAAGGCATTTGTAGCTGTTCACCATACCTGACAAGTATGGTCTAATAAATTTTATTCTGTCAGATGTCAGTATATTTTATTGAATTACACCTTCTGTATTGTGTTGGGTCATTATTGTATTGTCTTGTATCTAATGGTCTTAAATGATATCTTATTTTTGGGGATCTAAAAAAAATAATAAAACTTTGAACTTTGGACTCCAGACCAATCATGTGCCATGGATTAAAAAAAATAATTGCATTCGACCTCATGGCAGTACTGGCAAAGGTGGGACAAATAGGATAGCATATTTGTACAGAACTTACCCAACTGCTGCGTTATTTTTTGAGTCTGGCGTAAATCTAAGAGTTTTAAACTCAAGCTAAAACATTTGAGGCTTTAATATAAGAATGTAAAAATCTAGAATGTTTTAAGTGTTTTTTTTTTGTAATTAAAGTTTTTTATTAAACGTAATCTTTACACAGTTTTAACAACATTTTAACAGAATTTTAACAGACACACCAGACAGTATACATCAGACAACCAAAGGAGACAATTTGTACAATAATAAAAAACAAAGATTCTAAGAGCCTGAGATAGTTGAAACATCTCAAACAGATCAGTGTTTAGTAAATAAACAACATAACATTTGACAGCTGCAGCTAATTTGTATACTGTGTTCCAATCCTACTAAGAAAAAAAGCAGTCTGATGACTTCTCGAAATCATCATATTCATCATTAATTCTGGCCAGCATCTGTTCATATGATATTATTTCTAACATAAGTTCCATCCATTGTTTAATATCAGGTATTGATGCACATTTCCACCACCTAAGGATTACTCTGGCAGCTGTAAAAACCCCAACTTTATCACTGTAACTTCATGTTTTGATATTTTTTGCAGATCTTTCTGAACTCCAAGCAAGCATAACCTTGGAGATACTGGTATTGAAGACTGTTATTAGTGTTGAGAGACTGTGAAGGTACCCTGATTCAATCTTATGCTACGGACAACTATATCAGCATGCACAAACATAACCAAAGGTTAATGGAAGCTCACAGCAATGATGTTGAAGAAGTCATCATCCCCCAGTGTGTCTAAAATGGAGGAGACGGTCTGTCGGGCGATGGTCAGCCTCAGTCCCTTCATGCTTCCACTAACATCCACTAAGATCACCACATCCTTGGGAGATGTCGCTGCCTGAATGTACCTGAGATACAGGTGTGGCACACATTTTTGTTATTAAGGTAATGAAGTTAGAATAAGACAAGTGGGTCTTTATACACCAACAGTGAGTAAAAAATCAAACTCTGCATCTGTTTTTCTTGCTTACCACTTCCGGTTTCTACAGTCAAAGCCGATGACACCATTTTCATCTGGATGCCACTTCACTCCTGAGAAAAAGATAAGGAAATTGATGAGGGAAGATATTACATTAGGGAGATAACAATTAAAACAGCAGCACACAGAAAACAGAACTGTTAGAGTGCCTGTGTTTACTGACAAATTTTGTCTGAAAAACCAAAGGCGGGTCAAAGTGCACCACGCTGTACAATCACACACACTGATGTGCGGGCATTTAAAACTACCATACATCATGTCCATGTTTGGAAAGGTTAAGAGTATCACAAGTTTAGACAATATTCTAATTTCAATCTTTAAAAGGTCCTATGTCTTTCAAAATCAATTTTCTTTGCTTTCAATTTTGTCAGAAGGGGCTTGGGGTGCAAAAGAACATGACAGCTTTTGCTAAACTCTTAGTTCACTGAGGAATGCTCTATTCCCCTTTTAGAAAATACCCCTTCAAACACTCAGATTTTTACTCTCTGGGTTTTATTGTGTGAAAGCTATACAGCTTCCACCTAAAAGTGTGTTTTCTGCTCATTACAGGCAGATGCCATGACTTTTTTAAAGTCCACCTCGCGGTCTGTAACCCCTCCTCCCCCATCCCATCAGACAGCCATTGGGCAGCCAATCAGCACAGAGCTCTTTATCATAGCATCCCCACCCCCTCCAATCAGAGCATTTCCAAAGAGGAGAGAAAAAGAGTTGCATCTGATCCACAGCGATGTCTTTCTTTAATCAACTAAAATCAAATTCTGGTTAAATAGATATCCAAGACATTATGTAAACATTTAACACACCAGGACATGGGACCTTTGTAATGATTGCTTTAACAGGTGTTTAGATCGCCCAGTTAAGAAAAAAGTTTAACTAATGCTCTATAATGGGCAAACTTTAAACATTTAAAAGCAATAAGAAAAAGTTATGATGCTGTTGACAGGTTAAAAACGTCTCAAGAATTTCCTCATGACTTATTAATTATATTTATTGAATAAGTTTACCAAGTTTTGTTATTGATTCTTCTCCCATGGTGGCATTAATTGTTAATCTGTCATACATTATTAATTATAGCTTAGAAAGTTTACTCACTCAGCCCTTAAGTTTAAGCTGTGGGGGTCGCATGCCATGTTTCTGTGTGGTTTGTTCTTGGGCTGTGCCGTCACATACTGTATGATATTTATGTGTGTTCTGATGCTTTTACACAAGTAAAGTTCCAAAGAGATAACTAATTGAAGAAAATGTTTCTTCATCATCAGCAAAAGAGCAGCACAAATGTTTTAATCAATGTTCTGCTGCTACACAGTCAATTGCTAATTTATCTAGATGTAATAAAGGCCATAAAAACTGATTGTCTTATCCAAGTTTGTCCTCTCAGTTGAGTTGAGTTTTTGGTAATGAACAGCAGGGATGTGAGCACTCTGCTCAGTGACTTTTTGAAATATCTTCATACTTAAGGTGCAACATTTGAATGTTTGAGAGGGTTTGTTTTTGTTTCTGGCGCCAAGAAACACCAATGGAGTTTCATAGGAAATGAAAGCATAAATCATAATAAGTATATTTTTTGTCTCTTTGGAGTGGTTGTTGTTGAATGTTGGTTGTGTAATATGGCAGTAAGTGAGATGGAAATGAATTAAATTGGGCTGATAAAATATTTTGAATCTGATAACTTTGAATTTGAAACCTGGTTATAATGGGTTGTTGCATCTAAATATTATAAATGTTGTCATCAGAGTAGAGTCAATCTTGACTGCTTTAGATACTAAACTTATGTCTTGATGTATCCATTGCATGCATTATTTCTTAGAACTGAAGACTCATGAACAGAAATCAATATTTTTTTGTACTTGATTTATTTGATGCTTTTCAGTTTACTGCATGATGCTGTTTATCATATCTCATCTTTAATACTAATTAAACAGACTTTAATGTTTTTGGGTTTTGTATGTAAGATGAATCTTATTGTAATCATTAGGGATGTAATTATTGTTGTAGCTTATGAAAAAAATGAATCAATATATTGATTCACATTAGTTCTGCTGTAATATATTACAGCCAAGAGGAAAAAGAAGAACTCGTAAAAAAGCTTGAAAACAAGTATTTTCCTGCTTTTCACTTCTGCCTTACATTAAATGACACATAAGGGCTTTGTTGTATTTTCCTCTGAATAGTTTAAAATGGACTAACAGAACAAAAGCCATTACTGTTTCATATATATGTGATTTAACTGTGCATTTAAATGAAAAACATAAAACCCCTTTTTTGCAAGACACAGAGTGTGGCTGAAAGATAATGGAAATGTACACACTGTGGTATCTGTTTCCTGTTATCTGAAAAATTAAAGGAAAGAAATTTTTCTCAAAAAATTGCAACCAGCCTAGGTTTCTAGTATTACATCAGTTTTATTTATGACCCTGAGTGCATTTTTATCTCAGTCTCAAACAACATTAGATAAAAAATATAACAGTGTGATACTGTGTAATGATATGGGATGTAATAAATAAACTCAATCTGTATGAGCTTTGGCAATAGCTGGTTGCAACTAGGGACACATGATATAGTGGATATATTGGTATGGGCCGAAAATCGCTTTAAAAGTTAATAAATAGTATCAGTAGAACAATTTCTGCTCATTTTCACAGCTGATATTATAGCACCTTAAATCAGTGTTTAGTTTGTGGAGCTTTCGCAAAGCTGTTATTAAATTAGAAGTATAAAGGGCAATAAAACATATCAGCTTAACTTAAAAAGGCAAATTTATGTTAGCAGGCTGTTACATCACTGTTTTTGTGATGAAGCTCATTTTTTAAGTTAAACTACAAAAGTTAAGAAAGCTCAACCCCTTGCCATGGCATTTTGGACATTATTAATTTAGATATTATAGAAAATTTGAAAAACTGCTCTGTTATGCAATGTTCAGAAATTCTTTAAAAAAAATCTCAAGATCTGCATCCAGATTTGGATCATCACCAAAATCTAATCACCTTTCCTAAAATGAACTTTCTGAGTTATTTTGCTTCCAGACAGACAGACAAACTGACAAATGCTGTAAAAAATGTAACCTCCTTGATGGAGGTAAAAATGTTTCTTTATTCTTATGTGAACAAAAAGGATTTTTTTATTACCGCCAAACTTAGTGCATTTTTTTTTGACTCGTAATATTCATTGCAACTTATCTACATGGTACCCTGAAAACCAGATGTTTACAAAGTGTTTTAACAGAAAAATTCACTTGAGGAATAATAAATAAATATCAACAAACCGGACAAACAGATAGAAAAAAATCAAACAAAAATGCAAGGACAAAATGAAAACACAGAGTGAGAAAACCAAAAGAATAAAGTCTACAGTCTAAAGTCTTAACAGGCTGATGTAGAATGACAGTTTAAGTACTAAATAAAAAGAGATTTTAAAGTCTGAGAATATGAACGTTAAAAAACAAATATCTATTTTATAACAAAAAAAAAAAGAGCTAAGAAGACAAACACACATCAGTGGATAAAGATAAGATTATAGAAATAATCTGATAAGACACTGGGGTGTTTCAAATCCTTAAAAAATACTGAAACAAGTCAAAGAAGGATAAGAAATGGGTAAAAAGGAGTTCCAACAGCAGATTTATCAAATACATAACTATATAAAAGCACAAAGTAAGTGCATTAAAGTGAGTTATAAGAAGTTTGTTTGGTTTTACCAGATAAACTTTCTTTTCTAAGTTATGAATTCAGAATCTTGTGGTCTATTCATTTCAGATGCTTATACTCCCTCTTGATAACATTAAGTTTTTTTAAGTGCAGTCCCCATAAAAAACTGCATTTGTCTTACAAAAAAGAGTTTGTTTTATAAGGTCTCTGCGGCTCTGCCTCTGCACTGCAGTGAGCCCACCGCCTGTTCCTCTAACACTGTGTGTAATTCTGCAGCCGTTCACTGTTCCTCAGCGCGAATGTGGACGCACAAACTCTGATTAATCACCGTCTGTGTGTGTGCATCCTCTCTGATGGTCTGTAAAATTACAACATTAACCAAATCACCCTTTTAGTAATTCTAAATCATTTGTTCTGATCTGTTTTTTTTCCCCTGCCCTGACGGCTGATGGCTCCCTCGAGACCAGCCTTTCTTTTCCCACGCACACATGGACAGAAAAGCACCACAGCCAGTCTCCGAGCGGCAGCACTCACCAGGGTACTGCCTGAAGAAACCTTTGGCACTCCCAAAGTACTGCCAGATGAGCGTTGGGTCTCTTTCAAAATTATCAACAAAAACTTTATTGAGAGCCTCGGACCAGTACACTCCGTTCACGATGTCAGGGTCTGAGAAGAGGGAGGAAATAGAGACAAGTAGATTAAATGGTGATAATGGTAATCATGGCGGTGCACGGTTGACCTTACTGACCCCTCTGAAGGAGATACAAAGCCTGGGACTGACCCCCCTCCTCTCCTCCTGCCAGACGAGCCTCCCTTTGTGCACTGAACACAGAGTTATTGGGAGTCCATTACAGGCAAACAAAAGCAGTCGCGGTGACACACAGGGAGAAGTGACACACTCTTTTACAAGACAAGAAGCCTCTGAACAGCAAGCGTATGACAAACATCCTCCTCCTTGTCTTTGAAAAGTCTGCAGCTGCTCTCTCTTTCTGTCCAGGCTCTTTATCGATCCCTGAACGCCTCTTCTCTCCGTGGCTGTGACACTGATACGGCTCTAGTCTCCATCTCTCACTCTCACAGCTTTACTTCCCCCCTCCTCCTCTCCACCCCCTTCATCAGCCTGCAGTAGTTAAAGCACAGTCACATATTTCTGCAGGAGAAAGCCCCACCTCCCCTCACCTTTGTTGTACATGTTGGTGGGCACCTGCACCACACTGAGGCTCAAGTTGACGGACAGGTTATTGAAGTGATCGTTGGGCTCCAGGAGGAACTCTCCTCCCAGCTCCACATGGTTTCCCTCCTCATCCACTTCATTGATCAGCACGGCATTGTAGTAATCGTACTGAGGAGAAAAAGTGAAAATGAAGAATGTTAACTAGAGCCTGCGGACATGAGCATGCCATGTTTTCTCTATTTTATTAGCTGAAAATCAAATCTAGTAATACTTGAAAGAGGGGATGTAGGATATTGAACATTTGATGATATCAGATATGCTGATACATCCAAACATTTTGTCACTGCTACCAACACAGACACCAGTGCCTCCCCTACCATTCTTTTGGAGAGGTGGCCCACTGCTCCATAACACCCCCAATGCTTCCGAGGAATGACACAGGATATTACATCTGGAAATTTTATCTCAACAGTGCTTTTTCTGCATTTTGCCTCCCTGAAATATGTTGAGGGTCAGTTTTAATTAATTTGACAATCATACTGAGCAGCATAGTGACTAGGGCTGAGTATTTCAAGCAATCTTAGGATATGATATATATCCTGACACAGAGGCCACAATATAATATTAGTGAATGAATTGGGGTCACTGACTACACCTTTAACAGAATACCCAACAACTTTTGTTCTTTTTGCAATTACAAAAAGAGCAAAGTAAAGGTTTAAAGGATCCTTCAACACAAGACATCTACAATTTAGTAGCCTGCTGCACCAGCTCTGTGTAAGTTGTACCTTAAGTTCTGGTGTAAAGTCCACTCAAAGTCTAAGCTGAAACTAGTTGAGTTGAGACATAAGTTGTGACTTTGATAAGTTGAACCATGGAGACTTAAGTTTCCTCTTAACTTGTAGAGTTTAACATTCAAAACAATCAAAACATTGTTGGAGATATGACATTTTAACTTAATTTGTCCAATCATTTAAAAGCCTTATTGTGTTTTTTTCCCCAAAACATTGTATTAACTGCTGTTAATTGTTACATACATACAAAATATATTTAAAAAAACATGTAAAAATATCATAATAAAGATTTCATTAACGCTTACAACCTTATCCAGGGACACAGTAATCTAAAAACACTAACAACTTTTTGCTGAACAGCTGAAATGATCTCAGCTTATGAAAAAAGAAGTGAGAGCATAAAGTCATCATATATTTCTGAGATATGTAATTGGTCACTGAGGACACACTGCCAACACCAGACAGCCTCTTAGAGGTACGTTTCCACCAAGTAGTCCAGACCCTCTGATCCTCCTCGTTAGTATGAAACAATACACAAAAATAGTACTTTATGGAAGGACTATACACCTCCTCGGAGGGGAGTGTAAGAATCAGGTTATAACTTATGCCTTTGTTGACACAATCTCAGGTTGTGCAACATTTTTTATAGTATCTCCACTGTAATTCAGAATGTACGCCTCAAATAGGCGTCATTTGAAGTTACTCATAGCTGGTGAAGTCCACAGCTGGTCCTCAAAGATCTTAGAAGTTATTTAAAATTTGCGGTAATCTGAATCGATACACATATTGGCAAGCAGTACAAAATATTTTACTGTATCGATTTTTGAGCCAAGGTCTAATACTGATTACTGACACATCACCTGGATATGGTGGTCAGCTGAGCCTCTTCCCTGAACAAGATACAACGGAGTACCACAGTCTACTGAATTCTTCAGAGGGATTTCCTTCAAAGATTTACAACACCCATGGCAACTTTAATCAAATTTAGTTGGGGATTTTAATTGAATGAATCTAAGTTACTTTTGAAAATAAAATGGTGGGGCAGGACAAGGGCACTGTCCATAATAGACAGACCAGGGTGAAACACTGGATACCGATATAAAGAGGTGGAAAAAGTACAAAATATTGTACTCATGTAATATTACTGTTACTATGATGAAATTTTACTCACGTAAAGGAAAGGAAGCACTCTATGCTTCTACTTCAGTAAAAGTAAAAAGTACAAGAAGAAAAAAGCAAGAGTGTGATGAGCCAACTGGTAAATTGTTCCTGTATACAATTAAAGTATACAAAGAACTCTGGTAAAAATTTGCCTTAATATAGATGAAAAGATAGATAGACACTAAATATATCTTTGAAAATGTACTACATGGAGTCTGTGAATCATGGTATTCCATAAACATGCTGTATTGGACCAAATAATGCCAAATAAATGAATAAACAGAGACGACAATTTGCCCTGATACACATGAACTAGATAAAAGACAAATCAGTGAAACTTATTTTGTACAATCTGAGTCTCAAAATTGTATAATCATAAGGTATTAGACAAATAAATACAGAATACAGAAAAAAAAATTTGCTCTGATAAAAATAAATTCAGAACTTAATAATGGATGTTTTTGTTTTACCTATTTGTTTGTGTTGCATTTTATGTTTTAGAAGTATGATGAGGTGGTGTGGTCACAATTTGTTTTTTTTACAAAGTCATGAATCTACAATAAACCAATCTCAGAAATGTTTACTTTAAAAGCCCATTGATTACAAGAAAGTGCTTTAAATAACCCAGTGTGAAAAGTAGAACTCAAAATTTTGAGATTATAAAGTATAAAATCCTGTTGTGTCGAAGAAAAATTGATGCACACTGGCACCTGTTTAACATCAGTCTCGGCCAGTATCTACTCTTTGTACAACCACTGGCCATTGGCAAATGAATGTAGGCTGAGAAGAAATCAGTTATTAATGCTGAGCTCTTGTGACACTGATTTAATGCAGACATCAAGCAAAGTACTCAGCAAATTACTAATTACTCAGATGTCATGACAAATGTAGTGACGCACACACTTCCTAAAGAATTTACTTGAGCAAAATAAAAAGTAGTTACCTTGGAAATAAATAAAAACATGCAGCATTACTCAGTTAATGTAACATAACACTGCTGCAATACAAAAACTTCTTAACTTAAAAGAATTGCTACTTTCAGGGAACAAAAAATATGGAATTCTGAATGAATAATATTGTATTGTCATAATTGGAAACCATCTTTTATACTTTTCATTAGATTAAAATGAAAGAAAACCACTAACCAACATGAAGGGTTAGCAATAGCAGTGTTTTATGACAAAAAAAAATATCATAAAAAAGGAGAAACAAGGTTGCTGCTTCTCAGCAAAGATAAATGAAATTAGTAGCTTTCCACGTAAGGATTGGATCAAGAACAATTTTTAGAACTCCCTGAGTGGACAAAATGTGTCGAAAGTTTTATTCACTGGTCGCTGAGGTCCACAAAGGACTTGGCCGGACAAAGAGGCCTTCTCTGCTGCCTGTGAAAAGCTCCGTCCTCCCCAAAGTGAAAGCCAACAGTTAGCATGTCCTGTCCTTCACTGCCTGCCGCAGCAGAAGAAAGAGTGTCTCATCCCGTATGAGCGGCCTCACTGTGGCCTCTGCTCCTGATTGTCTGCACCGACGGATGGGTGGGGGGGCAGAGAGGGAGGGAGGGAGAGAGAGATTGGTGATGGACTCTACAGCATCACACTCGGGGGAGGCCGCACGGGCATCACCATCAAGCAACCGCTGACAGCTCATACCACGCCTGAGCGGCTCTCTGACGAGCTGCGGTGGGAAGGAGGGCTGGGGAGTGGGGGGGGGGGGGGGGGGGGGGGGGGGCTGTAGGGGGGAAAAGAAACGTGCACCCTCAGCAAAAAGTGATAGTGCTGTGGAGAAGCACGTTAAGCAGCAGGGTTATTACTGTAGAGCAGGCCAGGGGACACTGCAGCTCGGAGACGCCCCACTGACTCTTACACCACTGCAGTTAGCTGAGGGCCTTAAAGTGAAACCACAGTACAGTATCTGCAGAGGGAGGGTCTAAAACAAGCTTTTGTCTGAGTACTGATGGTCCAAAGGGTCCTTAACCAAATGTGGGATACAGCTTCATCAAGTCATAATGCAATTGTTCTGCTGCTGCCTGTTTCCAGATCAAACACATCATTTAAGGTTGCTGAATCACTGTCAAATATTATTAAAACATATGAGCAAATAAACTTAATTTTAAGATAATTATTTATCCTCCAGATTAGTCTGTCAAGTGTTTATGGCGTAATAAAACTCTAATGACTTCAGTATTGCATATCAAATAAGATTTGTGAGGATTTATGACTGCACACTCTCCCATATTGGAAAGAATAATTTAAATTAAAGACACACTAGCTGTGAAAATACTACAGAAATACTGTAGTATTACAGTATACTACAGATATTTAAGATGTTGACGTCTTTGTTTTTTAATTACTTTTCTGTGATGTTCCAACATGCCAATATACTTTCTAATGTTTGAACATAAAACAGATCTTTTTGTCCAGCAGGTCAATTCATCTGCACAATAAGAAACTTCTTCTCTGTTAGCTGGCATTTCACTGATGTGACACAACAAATAAACACCTGCAAGTGACAGCTGTTCACCCCACATTCATTTGCTGATGGCTGATGTTTATAAAAAGGACAGATACTAGCCAATACAGATTAACCAATGCATTTGTTGATCCCTAAGCTACCTAATAAAGTTTTGTAAAATAGTGTAACACAATGTTTTGGCTAAATCTGAAGTTATAAAAGTTAATAAAATTTCTTTTACCATTACAGTTTGTTAAAATGTTAAAATAGTATAACAACTTTTACACTAACCTAAGTGTACATAATAAAAAAACAATTAATCTGTGACAGAGTAAAATGTTATAAGTAAAAAACCAATAATAAAGGCTTAAAAAATGTAAGAAGAAAAAAAAAAGCCAAAGATGTGCTCATATTACACAGATTTTTTCATCATTTAGACGCAGTATGCGCACATTTTGCTGCAGTAATTTGTTGGAATGTAAAGAACTGCAAGAAAATGTAAACTTAGCCAGGTCAAAAAGTACATAAGACATCCAACTAATAAACAAAACAGTTTCAAAAGGCTTAATATGACAAAAAGACAAAGATACACAATTAAATATTGGCCTTAAAAAAAAGAAAGAAAAAACGTACTATTTGCGTTATATGGATAAAATCAAGTACTATTTCCAAAATTAACGAAAGATTGCCTTTGACCTGTCTTAAGTCATATAAACATTTAAAACAAGCTGTAAAATGATACTTTTCCTTTTTCACATTTAAGACTATATTTTAAGAGGTTTTAGTTTCCACTCAATTGGTTTATCACTATGTAATATTTTCTACAACCTTAAAGACACTCTGGTTAAGCAGGCAATTTTTTTTTGAAATACTAAAAAGAAAAAACAACCCCCTTACAAGTAAAAACAAGACATTCTAAAACATCGTTTTGGTCTTTCATTGTGATTTAAAGTGAACTTGAGTTGAGGGTAAAGCTGTTAAAAAACATTATACCAAAGCCGCCTCGATAAATAACAGTAAACAAATCATTGACAGTAAAAAAGCCTCTGTGGCTCCTTCAGCTCTGATCTGCACACCCTTGACCTGCCGACACACCGGGGTTGATGCAAAACAGCAGAGTGTCCGTGAGTCGCTGCAGCAGAGATAAGAGCAGTTGGCTTATCTCATTGTGGTCAGAGAAATGATGCGTGAAAAATGTGCAGTGTCAGGGGAGGCGAGCTTGGCTAAATGATGCCACAAGGAGTAATGTGATGACATCACATCATTATCACAGGTGGATATTGAATCTACCTTATTATTTTTTATAGCCTCAAAGATGAAACGACAGTGTGATGGGCCTGAGCTGTGTGAGAACTGTGGGAACAAAATGTTCGAATGGCTCCATAAGTAAAGCTGAAATATAATTTTGTAAATGAGTTGATAAAACATTTTCTATGTCAGAAAATCTTGTGATGTTTTGGAGCCATGATGATTATAGCATGCAGTGATTCTTCACTTTTAATGTTTAAAAGTTGGCCACTTTACTGCCCATGCCTGAAAAATGCAAGGATGGTTCTTTTTGCATTATTTACAGTGTCTTGTAAGCCGCTTTAGGCCGGGCATAGTGTTTATGTTTATGGTACAACAATAAACCTTTTAAACATAGAGAAATGGTACTCATGCTGCTTTTAGATGCTCAAAGTGCAAAAGGTTATGTTTGTCTGTAAAAAAAAGTAAAGCTGGCTCATTTTTTTCTATATTTTGCAAGGTTTTCAGATGAGAATAAAACTGGATCATGAATGATTTCTTTTTAATCTTTTGGTGAACGATCCAGAACGTGCAGGTATCCCTTTAGAGAATGTGTTTCTGTTCATGCAATATTCCTCAAATCTTAAAAAAAAACTATGACATGAAATCATTCCTATCATTTTATATCATAAATATTTTTGGTTTAAGGGTACAGCCTACTTGTCTTGTTAAGCTATGTGAACAGCAGGAAACACGCCGGCTGAAATGCATTTGTATGATGTAAATGCTTCTATTAACTGTAAAGTGCTGCCCGTTATTTCACAGTTTTGTTGCTCCAGTGCCTTTCCAATCTAGGGCCATGAAAGTGAAACAATGCAGCGCAAAAGACTTTCATTTATCTTTGTCCACTGGAGAGAGAGAGAGAAAGGAGGGAGAGAGAAAAAGAGAGAGAGAGAGGTTGCATTCCCTTTGCAGACTCAGGAAATCCGCAACGAGAGCTAAAAAAAAAAAAAAAAGTCCTGAAAAGAGTCAGAGCACACGTGCGAATCCTGTGAAACATGATTTAAAGTATAGTGCAGGCTGACCTCTGGCGTCATTTTTCACTTACTTGACCATACATATAGGCCTGTATACAAGCTTACTTAGCATCGTCTGAGACATTCTGTACTCATTAGTAGTAAAAGCTATGCCACCATCATCATAAAACAGACAATTTTAGACCCTTTACGGTGTGCTGAAGCGGCCTATACTCAGATCTTAACATTGTTAAAACAGACACAAGAATCTTATACCTCACTAGATTTTTTAAAACTTTACAATCATATTACAAGCACTTAATTTTCCAGGGATGCACAATATTGAATTTGCAGAAGTCAAATATGCGGATGATGTTAAGTTCCTTTTAGCTGATAATAATAAAACAGGGTTCATTTTTAGAGACACAAACACTGTTTAGACATTTTTTTTTTTTGCTTGTAGGCACTTTATACAGTCAATCACGCATAATCGCTCGAACTAAACATGTTTGCAGGTTGATTCTGTGCTGTTGATTCTGATAAAAACTGCAGAAATATATGTGCACATTGTGCTGATATTTATGGCTGAGATATCAACTGATAACACCAATACTGATGGTCAATTTTTTGATCATGCTGGTTGTATTATGCATCCTTATTCTTCATTTTCAGCAAAAGAGGAAAGAAATTTACAAAAGTATACAAACACAGTCATTTAATTTACTATCAGTGGTGGGATTTTCATTTTCTTCATTTCTTAATAACTTATTTGAAATTCAACACATTCAGACGTGCACTGCTAAATGCAAATGTTAAGCAAAGTTAATTTTCTGCACGTAATAGTATATTAGTAATGACACATGGCTTAACAAAAAACTAATTACAAATGCTCAAATATTATTATTATTATAAATATAAAACCTGCCATATTGAATGGCTTACCAAAACAGGATATTTCAACCCTTCATTATCTTCCAGAACAGACTGTTTTGTGATGTAAACCCTGCTAAATATTAGTAATTTTGGTTAAAATTAAATGTTAAAATGTGTTGTTCAAATGAAATATTTCTAGAGGAAGGCTCAACTCTTACAGAAAAGTCTACATACCATAATTTCTTGAGTCGCTGAGCAGAAAGCTTTCTTTTTTTTTCTCGTTTTGTTTCTGCTTCTGAAATCGCCCCTGACTCAAAATTTTCATCATGCATCACAACCTGCAGCAAAACCATCTGACATCAACAGATCCTGATCACCGTCCCTACAGTAGAACACACTGTGCTGCAGCTTTGAGCTATGATTACTCTTAAAAAACAGTCAGTGTGAGTTATGGCAGCGTGGTGCCGCAGCAGCCTTCAATGCGTGCGACATTTTTTTATCATAGAAACACAGTGTATCAAAGAGCGGACAGCACAGCAGTGTCAAGGACGAAGCCAGCACAATTAAAGATGTTTAGGGCCTATGAGCCTCTTCTCACCTCGCACTGCCTAGTTTTAAAATGATTCATTCGGGATTAACATAATGTCACATCACCATTTCGTGTTTACCTCCACCTAAAATGTGTAAAGCTCACCTGAAGGTCGGGGTTCTCCTCGTGCTGATGGTGCGCTTCTTCTGCTGCCTCCACCAGCCGCTGGGAGGGAGAGACATTCTTAATTCGAGCGACGACATAACAATATAATTTAATCTTTTCGAAATAAAAATAAATAGATTATATAATTATCTTGTGGTTGATGACTTATGTCAATCGCAAAACAAAACAAAACATATATTTGAAGGCCTCCTCTGCGTCCCTGCAGTCGCGTCTTTGTCTCTTCTTTCTGATTACTCACGGCGTGTTTAAACAGTAAGGCACAAATATGTCCATTTTGTCCAGTGTTTTATCCTTTCAGAAATGCCAGTATCCTGTCCTATAGGCCAGCGGTTTACAAACTTTATTTGCCCAAGGCACACCAAAGATCAGGACAAACTCTCAATGTTCTGATGCAGACAGCCTCTCTAATATAAGCAGCATCATCGATCTATTCTGTAAACTGATAATGACATTAAAAGAATGGAGAAAAAAAAATAATGAAATATGTCTAAAACTTTAGATTTCAATATTGTATCAATATTGTCAACAAACGTGACTTTTGGGGCTTTGAAAATGCTGAATAGTTTCTGTTTTAATATCCTAACGTGCTTATTCTGTTAACTGAAAAACTCTTGAAGATATTTTTTTTAAGTTGCTGGAAGTTGCAATTTTTCAACAGAAATTAAAACATATGAAGTACTAACAGAGTAAATTAAAACGAAATCGTTTGTTAATGTTTATTTTAAGTCATAACACATAGTGGTAAAAATTGCCAAGGTACACCCGGACTTGTCTCGAGGCCCTTTTGAGGACGTAAACGCCTTTCTCCTTCTCCTGGGCCTACTTTAAAACACTTTTCACGCAGCACTGTAACCTCACAACAAATTCCCTAACATTAATTCTTCAATATCTAGTACATAAGTAATTAAAAAATGATTTGGACAGGAACCGGCATGTCTGGTGTTCCGGTTCAACGAGTGACCCTGCTAATTCATGACATTATGCCGTATGTGGTTGTCGTGGTTACAACAGTTACGAAGGACGGTCACTGAAATGCCTCTTTCTAGAATTTAGTATTTTTCCGTTATTATTTAAGACATTTCTATAATTATATTTCATTTCTTAACATTCTTTATCAAAATAAACACTAAAAACCCAACAGAGAAGCATTCATGAACTGTACGCTTCTTCCTTCCGTTTTAAGATCTGTAACTATGGCAACACGCACTAGGTAAAAAGGTCGGCTATTCAAACCGTACACCTGTGCCAGTTTTAGGTCAACATCCATATTTCGAAACCTTTTTTCATTGTAGTTCTTTTTTAAATTTGATGGGTTTTTTTGTCAAAGTAGGCTGTCCATAAAATGTGGGGCACTGCAGCGGAGCAGGTGTAAAATGATTGATGGAGGTAGGTTATTGGAGCTCGTACAAACAGCGATAGCTTCAAAAATAACTGGGCTCTGCAAAAATGCTTGGCTCTGTGTTTCCGGTAAAGGCCCACCTGAGCATCTCAGCCCCCCTCACCTTCCACGAGTCCAGAAAGTAATTAACATCTGTCATATGTGTCAAAATAAATGCAATGTTAACACAAACCTGGGCTGTTTACCGCCGAACAGGAGCTGCAGAAAATTCAATTGACCTCGCTCAGGGCTCTCACTTCGTCAGCATTTGGCAAATAAAGAAAGCGTGATGAAATAAAAATCACGTTTCCTCATTTTGGCGTGGAAAACATCTTGATATAACTGTCCTTATCATAAAATGTACCTGCAGCGGTCAGACGGCTCACCTTCACGTGCTGGTTTAGTTCGCCTCTCATTTTGACACTTTACTTTGGAGCAGACTGATGACGTCAGCAAATTTGGTGACGCTGCACATCAAGGCTACATTCATTCTTTTACAGTCCATGGATATATTATTATTATTTTCTCATTCATAGTTTGTATTGTTTAACATTTTTATTATGATCATTATTTATTATT
The DNA here is from genome assembly GCA_037902135.1 of Cetoscarus ocellatus. Taxonomy (NCBI): domain Eukaryota; kingdom Metazoa; phylum Chordata; class Actinopteri; order Labriformes; family Labridae; genus Cetoscarus; species Cetoscarus ocellatus. The sequence goes on from JBAMNC010000559.1 coordinate 1,766,562, forward strand.
CACACGCTTCACAGAGAGTCAAAATACACAATGACAGCTTTCCTGGATGTAATTTATGGGCTAAATGTCCTGAATTGTCTCACACATGGGATCAGGCGGGGGAAGATAAACGTTATCATTTCCCAGCAGTCCCTGCGAGGTACAGCATTAAAAATGATTACAAGCGCATTTGCTCTGAGGTCACAGACAGGGTGCTGCAGCGGTGAGGATAGCTCCAGCTCAGGGTGAGTGAAAAAAAAGCAAGGCAAGCAATTCTGACAAACCTTTACAGATTAAAATGAAGTTAAATTATTTTCTCTGGAAACTAATTAATAGTCTTGTTTTACTATGGGACTGGTTTGATTACTGTGATATATTTTATGAGGCCTTCACTCACCTTTTTTCTCAAAAATAAGTCGCAAGGTTCCCATTTAAAACTAGAGGTGCACAGACCTCCATTAAGGAATTTCCAACATAGTTTGCAGAGTTAATGTCAAATGTATTGAAAGTGTCGTACTTCATAAGCTGGACAAATTCTTGAAAAATTCCAGGAATTGAATCATCACCTCAATCTAATCGGTTCTCCTGTGTGCCATGACCATGACCAGTCCTGAGCAATAATATCATTTTCATAATTTTGCTAGAACAAAAAAACGTTAATTACTTGCAGGGGGAAATAAGCTAAATGCACATTAGCATTTTGCATCAATTTAAACCGAAATGTCACATCTTTAGACTACAGAGAATTTTGTGCAAGTGTGAATAGGGCTTGTGTTGCCTTACCCCAGGTTATACATAATAAAACAAGGATTAAATAGTTCAGGTTATTTTGAAAACTAGACGGATGTTTCCAAAACAAAAGCCTGTCCCTCAGCCAAACTGTTAAGATAATGATCTTACCCTTCAGATAAAAGCTCACATTACTTCATACCCTGCCCTATAATAAAGGAATGAGCAGTTCCTTTATTATAGGAACCCAGATTCACTGATTACAATTAAACAGTATTTTATATTTTTCCTGTCATCTTATTGGTTTCTTTTTTTTAATTTGTTTAGTATTTTCCTTTGTCAGGTGTCCTCTGTCATGTGCTAGGTGACTTGTCACATGACACCCTAATTGTATTCAAACACCTTGGTTTTTAATAGCTTGTCATGTTCTGATTTAGACTCAACCAAGTCGAAACATGCTAATACATCCCTGTCAGAAAAATGAATCTTAATACCACATCAGAGTGCCTCAGATTTTCATTCAAAGGTCCTAACAAGTTTGCATTGGTCTGGAATTTCCCCCATTTCCCAACACATCTTTTTAGTTAGCCTTTTAAATCTCTGCTCAGATTTAGGTATGTCCATTAATCCCTTTGTTTCAGTCCTGCACAGAACAGCCTGTTAAATTACAAATCCTCAATAAGCTGTTTCTGACTACAGCCCTATCAATAAGATAATGTGGCTTCTGCTCTCTAGTGCTGTGCTCTAATGTTTACTGTGACTGCACAGACATGCCTATATATGTTTTTCCACTTGTGAGCCAAACAAACACTTGGATCAGTGAGTGTCACACCTAGCAGTGTAGGAGACATGTCGCCTCATGACATCAGTAGGGGAAGTTTTCAGACATTTTGAGAACACATTTTCTGAAAAGTGAAACTAGGATCAGAGGGAGAGGAGGGATTTTTCTCACGTTGAAGATTTGTAGATCAGTCATGGACACATATTTTTGTATCAAAACTCTTAAAAGTGAGTTTTGTAGAATTTGGAACTTTAGGTTTTCATTAGATTTTTTTGTAATTATCTGGACAGCCATTTATTTATTTATTTGCAATTTGAGTCTTGTTCCTTATCCTTTAAGGGCACCTGATTTTTTACATCACTCTTTCACGTTTGAAGCACTCACCCTGATTTTTCTACATAAAGCACAATTATTAGATGAATACAAAAATGATTCCACTTCAGCATATGCAGTACTTTACCTACCCTTGTGGCCTCTGCCTTTTTCCTGAACATTTCCTCCATCTTCACTGCCAGATTTTTGACCAGTTTCACACCATCGATTTCTTCCACTCTGACTGACTTTTCAGATTCTCGATATTTCTGAACATAAGCAGAAACAAGGGTTCAGCATTCACAGGGTGAACAGCTGTAGGAAAACAAAAGGCAAAATGATTTAACTCACATGTATGGATCCACTGAGAATGTTGAGAATGTTCATTTAATAAGGTGAGAAAAACAACAGCAATAGTCTGTAGTTAGTGAGTGTGTACTGGTGTGTGTGTCCATGTGTTCTGCAACATTTAAGAGCACTGCTGTGTTTCCGCAGCCCCTTCGGAGAGGTGGGGAATTGTTAACCAAGGCTTATGCGGCTTCACATGTTGGCTGACAAGCTGCATCCAGCAGCCGGTCTCAGATGAACGCCTGATAAAACCCTCCCTGCATCGCACGCAATGATTGATCATCTTTATCTGCTCTCAGTCATTGGCTGCACATGCTGCTTCTCTCTTGCTGATTGGCTGGAGGTGGCCTTGTTGGGTGGCCAGGGGGAGGCGGGTCTTGGAGCTGAAGGCTATGCATGGTAAGAGGGTAATTGAAATGGAGTCAAAGCACAGGAGAAAGATAATAACGTGTCAGGCCTGGGTGATTCTGGGTAATGAAGTACACCTCACATAATGCTGATGCTGCCGGATGCTCAGGACCTCCAGTGATACAGAACAAAGCCCGCCACAGCCCGCAGGAATACAACATTACATAATCCTGCGCCTTACACTCATACACACATCTAAGAAAAACAAAAATGATCCTCTTATGACACATCACACACACGCACACACAATTGAACAAAAACTTTACCTAAAAATAAACAAAAGCTGCATTCATGAATCACACATCCAAACAGCACCAACACACACACTCCAGTACATGAGGCAACAAATTACCTACTGAAAGGAAGAGTGTGGACTCGCAGTGGAGCAGAACAGTTCATTTCACGCCTGTCCTCCTCGCCTCAGCACTCCCAGGCCCACTCCCCCTCCCTACCTCTTCCTACTCTTCCTCACACTCCTCCAGCCATCAAGGGGAGGTTAAGCCCCATCTATCAAAAGCACTGATCATGATTATTGATCAGAATAATGACCGCTACAGACCCTGAAGAGCCCCAAAGTCCCTCTTTTTTTCCCTCTCTGAATTCTGTAAAATGGGCTAATCCTCCATAAAAGCATCTAATGATCAGCCTTAATGAGCGGCCCCTAACGACCCATCAGCTCACTCACAGCTCACTGCTTTGTGCTGACTGGCCCCGCAGACATGCCTCCATGAACAGGAACACGAGCAAAGTGCTTACACTTACAGAAAAAGAGGAACAAATCTGCAGGGCATATTACAAAAATGTGTTTGTACAAAGATGAGACGCATAAATGGATGGACAAAGCTTCAGAGTAAATGTTGTATTAAGGATCTGTCACCTCAAGGCAGGAGACTCCAAGGTTTGGAGCCTGGAGGCGCCTTTTGATCGCTGTCTGAACGCTCTCCCCGTATTTGCGCGGACCTCTGGGTCCTTGGCTTTCCTCCCACAGACAGGCCGCAGTGGTTTTTGGATTAATCCTGCTGGTGATTTTGATGGGAGTGCTGGGCTCAGAGCTTGAGTTTGTCCCTGGACGTGGCGTTGAAATTGCCCACAGCTCCTGAAAAAGGAAGAATAGTGCAGAGTGTAGGATCAGCAAAAATTACTGGAATATTTATTCAACTTAACATACAGAAGTAAAAGAAAAGGCAGTGCAAAACAGAGTCATTATTGGACAAAAATCTAGCTCAAGTCTTGAAGCCACTGGGCTTGTTAGGTATTCTAGGTGAGATGAATATACACAGTAGGGTTTATCAACCAAATTTCACCCTGACATTTCTGAGCTGACCCCCCATTCCAATGTCTCCATCAGTCAGGAAATTGTCTGTACTGTATTATTGAGTAAAAATTAAGCTAGAGCCATAAGTGCAATTGTTCTGTGCTCAAATACCAAAGGCGAGTTCATCTCCATGGGTGTATACACTAAAGAAAACTCCTACGGCATCCCAGAGGACCTCATCTACTCCTTCCCTGTTGAGATCAAGAACAAGATCTCGCCTGAGTTTACCATAATGAGCTGCATGTATGAACGCAAGCAGAAGGATTTTTTTTTTTTCTCAAAAACGACTTTAAATCTTCTGTGCTAATCCTGTTTGTTTTGATCATCCATTACCCCTCCAGAAAAGTTTATGCTTTGAGAGACAAGTGTTAGCAAGACAGAAAATTTCAATCCCGGGATTTTCTGGGAAATTTCAGGATTGTATGTGTAAAGATAGACTCCCACACAGTGTCTAACTAGCAATTAATAATGTAATTGACTTTTTTTCTCCTATGCACCTGCCTCCTGAATTAGATGTGCGAAGTACTCTTCAGATAGGATTGTATGTGTGAAAAAGTTCATTTAAACATGCACAAAAACTCTGAAAATTACCTGAATATTTTATGGAGTTACATGTGCAGATGCAAATTACTCAATTAGTCACCCAGTCTTTTACCAGGATTACTTTTAGTCACCCCCTAATATCTTTTCCCTCCCTCACCCTTTCGCTAGCTGACAGACAAAACTCTGCTGAGAGGGAAAAGTGTGAACAAGCAAGTCAGGAAATTTTTTGGGTAGATAACCATGATCATTTCCAGGAAAATTTAAGGGTTACATGCATAAAATCAGATTCATTCGAAAAGGCATAAACCACTTAACATTTACTGAAGTTTTCAGAGTAGGTCGCATATGTGAATGCAAAAAAGCAAGATTTCTTCACACTAGACATTAACACTTTTTTTCTTGACCCCTCCATTTTCTGACTAAGAAACCTTCATGCTGTGAGGGACAAACATAAACAAAAACATCAGAAATTTTTATTTTTAGATTGCTCCCAAGATTTTAAGTAAAATTTCCAATGTTGCATGTATTAAAAGGGTTTTATTCACTTATGAACGAACTTCCTGAAGATTTCTGACTTTTTCTGAGTGAGCTGAATATGTAATGAATGCATTTTTCCCCACTAGCCCCCTTTATTTTTTACCCCTTTGCTAGACAAGAAAAACATTCTGCTGTAAGGAGTGTGAATGGGCAACTCAAGAAATGTTTAGGGTCATAGCTCCTGAAATTTCAAGGAGTGCATGTGTGAAAACTCCATTTGATGCTTACTGGTACCACATATTTTAAACCACAACAATCTCTTTTGTTTTCATGATCCATAAAATACAAAAGTCTAAAATGAGAGAAAAAGACAAGTCACTGTCTGTCAGATACACTCACATCATTTCACTCCCAAAGTGTTGCCATCAATATGTGCCATTTAGATGTTTTGGGGTTTTTTTGTTTTGTTTTTTAGGAGTGTGATCCAAAACCTTTTTTGCTAAACAAATAGAAGCAACATCTCAGTTCTTGGTTACAAGGACTAGTATTTTTCTGTGGTATTAAAAGAAATGTATCAATATATTTGTTTATTGTTATGAATAAGAGCTTAAACTTTGGTGTGAAGACAACACTGGATTGAACTTGTGTTCAGCGACATACTGTTTCACTGTTTTAAAGATATTTTTGTGGTATATCATTTAGGATTGTCACATTTTTTTTAACCTTCATTATGTCTAATATATAAATGTAACAGTATTGAGCACAATTTAACTGAATAACCTTGGATGAGCTGCGCTAACAGTAGCCTAATAACGTGCCAAAAACCTAGTTCACGTCACAAATAACTAAGGTAGAAAATTACAACAGGACTTTTATGGTGTTTATTTAACGATTTAAGAGTGTGCTTGTTTGAACTCAAACCAGTCAAACAAATCAGCTGAGTTGGCAGGACACAAATATCATGCACCTGCATATTTCAGGTTATTTTCATTTGGCAATTGACTCAGTACCCTTTTGGATATTTGTTAAGTGAGTGAACCTTCCTCCTTTTATGCTAACAAACAGAAAAATGCTGTCATGATAGACAAAGTGATAACAGTCTTCAAGAATAAAAGGTTATCCAAGGTGACAAAAAGCGACAACATATCTCAGCATGTATATTTGGGAAGTGATGAATAGTCTACAGGCCAAGACTCTCTTGATAATTTTGCCTGACTTCATTGATTCTCAGCTGGTGGGTTGGGGACTTATGGTGGATTGTGGAGCAGTTCTCAGTCGGCAGGAAATGTGTGTTAGGGGAAAAGTGGCAATAAAAGCTGGGATGTTTAGAAGCCCAGAGCAGGTATTAATTTCCATATTTTATTTTTATTTTTCTCAGTTTAGCTTTTTTTTTTTATCTCAAGGCTGTGTTTTGAATATATTGGGACAACAAAGCTGTTTTCCCTGGATTTATGTTTGTTTCTCGAGATCCATTTAGCTGACAATACTAACAAGACAAAAGTCCTTATTATTGGGTCTGACAATGTTGCCTTCCAGGTTGCTGATCATATTTGTTTTCTTTTCATCTTCCATAAAATCAAATTAAAAAAAAAACCTTGGAGTAATGTTCAACAGTCAGTGTTTTACCAGCACATAATATCATTTACCCATCATCATTCTTTGAATTATAGCAACACATTTTTCAATCTTAAAAGAGTAGTTTAATAGTCAGTCTTATGAGTAAAAGACACCAGAGACAATGGCATCTCTCAAACTCCTTCAGAGCATGCTGGTCATCTGCATATAGCACTTTGTAAGTTTGGCAGCAAGATGTAGTCATCTCACAAGAAGAGCATATGTTTTACGTAAAAAGCTCCCGCTTAGTTATAGACAGTCAATTAGACAAGAGGAAAGGTAGTGTGCTCGTCTCCATGCTGTGTTCCACAATGGATGAGGCTAAGAGACAACAGAGCATGATGATGGATGGTATCAGAGTGAGAAAAAAACAGTGAGTGATGAGCAAATAGCCAGACTAGAATAGATATTGGACAGCTCAAAGAAACAGCAGGGTACAAGTCAGGCTCTGGGTCCCATTGGACAGGAGAGTACGGCGGTCGATTTAGGCTTCTTGTCCTTATTTGTTGGATCCCATCCACTACCATGGTATCAAGAAGTTATCTTTTTTTAACCATAAAACCAACGAAGCCTATCTAAGCTAGCATGAAATAAATTAGCCTTTCCAGTGGTCTTTTAGCCACAGACTATCAAGACTTGTATATACACATCCTCTACATGCAAACAGTTTGCAAACAATAAGCATAAAAATACAGTTTCTCATATAAAAGTAACATTCCTGTCCATCATAAGTCGCAATAGTTCACTTGTTTCTCACATCTTCACCAGCCAGCTTTCCCACTCTCTGTGTGTCAACAGATGTGCATTTTCTGTAAGGAGGAGTTGAAATGCTGTGTTTAACAATAGAGCATTTACACTCAGAGGTCTCTGGTTGCAACTCAGGAGCTCCAGCTGTCACATATCTGTGTGTCCTTGGACAAGACACTTAACCCAAAGTTACCCCAACTGCTGTGTCACTAGCATGTAAATGGGTATGAATTGCCACGGATGAAGTAGCTAGTATTGATGGACAACTTTCATAGAAACTCAGAAACATCAATGAATTAATGTGAGAGTGGATGGGTTTGAACAACTAGATGTGACCTGCGGTGTAAATATAGAGCTAAATAAACTCAACATCAATCCAGGTCCAAATCTCCAACTTGCTTTGTCTGTATATTTGCAGTTGATCCCTCAGGTCCTATAATCAGGGTCTTTTTGTTACTTGATGTGTCAGACCTAAGCTCAATGCTGATAATGCCTTTTGAGTTGTAGCCCTAACTCTCTGGAGCACTCTTTCCATCAAAAAATGCTCTTTGGCTTCAACAGAAGCTTTAAAGTAGAGGTGCTTCCAGAGCACAAACCCCTGCCAAGGCATTTCCAATATTGTCTGGCACGTTTCTAGCATAAATGTGGAAAACTGCCTTATCTTGCACTGTTAACAAAAACTTAAAAAGAATCCTGGATCTACATCTGGATTCAGATCACTGATTATTTCTTTCTTGCACCATGACCAACATTCCCTGAAAAGGTCATCAGAAGCTGTTGAGAATTCATTGAGTTATAAGCAAAAAGGTGTGAAACTGCTTTATCTCACAATGTTAGATACCCTTCATAAAATTATGGAAAATATGACAAACTGCACTTTCTCTGTATGAGAAAAAACTCCTGGGTCTGTATCCAGATTCAGATCACCACCATTTCTAATCACTACTTTCATGTGCTGTGACCGATATTTTTAGAAAATGTCAAATCTGTTGAGAACTTAAAAAGTTATGAGCAAAAATGTTGAAAACTGCCCTATCTCCCAAAATTAACAAATCCATTGTAAAATTCCTGGTATTGCATTCTGACTTGGATCACCACCAATGTCTAATCACTTCTTCCATGTACCGTGACCAACATTCTCTGAAAATGTCATCAAAAACAATTGCTAACTTTTTGAGTCACTGGCAAAAATGTGTAGAACGGGCCTATCTTGCAGTGTTAACAAATATACCTGGTGCTACATCCACATTCAGATCACCACCAAAACGTAGTAATTTCTTTCTTGTGCCATGACCAACATTCCTTTAAAATTTAATTGAAAAATCCATTCCCAACTTATTGAGTAAACCTTTTCACAAACTAACAAACAAACAAACAAACCAAGACTGGCAAAAACATAACTTTATTGGTGGAGGTAAAAAGCAGCTTGAAACACATTTCCTTGAATTGGACCACTTGACTTTATTTCATACACCTGTGCTTTCTCTGTATTTAGTTTGTTTTTGTTTTTTTTACTATTTTTGTTGTTTTTGTTTTGTGATGTTTATGACTCACTTTGTGCCTTCCTTGGGAAAGTTACAATATCGTAAAACTTAACTTACAAAAATAAACTTAACTATAATAACAGCATATGAACACACAGTTCTCCATCAGCCACCTGAAGGCCTAAAAACACAGAGTCCACCTTTGACAGCGAGTGGTCGGAAAGTTAAATCAACCACACTAGGTCATCACTCTCCCTCTACTGCTGCCTTCACTTGTTCCTCATTTCATAACCCTCCTCTCTCGCACATACACTCTCTCTCTCTTTCCCTCTCTCTAATTCAATCTGTCTCCTTGTCGCGTCCATGTCCAGAGGTTGAAACTCTTGACTCCAGAGAGTTAACTGAAGAGATGAGATGAGGGGGGGAATCAGAGCGGTGGGTAATGGGCCGTGTCGAGTACAAAAACACACACAACCACAAGCTCACACTCACACACACACGCCCAGCTCTGTCTCTTCCAAACACACCTGAGTCCTCTCTAAAATGACGCATCAGCATTCATCTGAGGCACTAAAATGTTTCTGCAGCCATTACAGCGAGTGCAGCATACAGTCAGCAGGCATGTCTACTCATGTCTTTATTCAGACTCAAGAATCGTCTTTGAGCAGAAATCAAGATAAAGAAAGATCTGAAAAAAAAGATAGGTAAAGTGATCAGATATGGCAGAAATACAGTCAATCAGTAACAGGGATAGGAATCGATATGATTTTATTGGATCCAGTGCTATTATCAATTCTTCTTTTTAATCCAATTCTTTTTTGATTCCCTTATCAATACCTGTGGATTTTCTATTGAAAAATAGGGCAACACAAGATTTCAGTTACAGCAATGTCAGACACGTGGCCTTTCTGATATTCAGGTAGTTTTAACACCTACAGATAGATGATGTTTTTTTCTGATCGAGTTATAAAAAACTGTAAAAATGTGCATATTTCCTTTGGACTGTCTCACGTTAAAGCAGCAGTACTTTGAAGAGAGTTGAGTCCAGGCCATGTCACACCACCATTGCATCACAACCAGTGTTGATATGGGTATGAGTGCATTGTGTTAAGCTAACAGGCTAAGCTGCCCATGAAACAATTCACTGGTTAATAGCAGAGGTTAAATGTTCAATGTAAGATTATACTGATGAGCATATTTATCAATTTGTGACACACCTAACGATATAAGTTTAACCAAACTCAGTGCATGAGGAAGAGTCTACCAGTTGTCTACAGCAGACTACAGAAGACAACAGATATGGTAACTAATTTCAATGTAACACCTGTAGAGGTGTCTGCAGAGAAACTTTGAGTGATACAGAAAATTGGAGGGCAGCTTTAGACAGATAAATTCTCCTGCTTGAACAAGCTAGACTGAATTCTTGTAACTAGAAAAGTTTTTAAATCAGTTGATTTGGTCGTGTCCTGTGATGATCTGCTGTGCAGACACCGAGTATAATGTTTAGCTGTTTAGCCTATTTTCAAAGTGTCTTGCGCGGGATGTCAGTGGCGCAGTCTTTGGGATCCGAAAATGTTTTACTAAGTAGCATTTTGTTTTCTGCTTTGTTGCCTGTTAGCTGTAATGCAATCCTTATTACTATAACTGCTGTTTATGCCACTACAGCAGTGCGATGAGTTAAGTCGTCACACTGTTTGTGTTGGTCTCTGGGTCAATTGTGTCCTCATTGCAAACAAACCACTCTAGGACCTGACTGGAACTGAGCCGAGACCACCTATTTCAGGATAGCTTGGCACAATTGTTTGTACCAAAACAGGGATTGATTGCTGTGTTCCTATATATTCACACAGACTGTGCTTGTATCGTATAACTCTGTATAACTCTCACAAATCATCTGGATGTGAAAACAAACAGAATCCAACATTTCTGGTGTTTCCACGCTTGCTATTTCCTCTCTGCCATGATCACATCTTTGACTTCTTTGTAATATTTTCTGCTGACTGCCTCTGATGACAGCATGGCGTCCTTGATTTGATAGGCATGTAGGACAAAGTGGAAGGGAATTATTAGCTATAAGACAATTGATATCAACTCTTTGAGAAAGTTTTTACCTCTTCTGAACTGGAATTGGTTTTTCACTCTCATCCCTAGTCAGCATTGTTAACATCAATATCCAAACAGGAACAATCAAAAAGGAGACTAAATGATCATACTTAAACATAAAATGGCCAAAGAATCAGTGCGTCTTGTTATTATATGACTATCTCACAAACCACAACACCTTCATGTTCAAGCTCAAAGATATAAATCAGTGCAAATACCTTTTGAAGTAGCTGGGATCCAGAGTATTTTGCAGAGATTGATTTAATTTCTCCACCAAATGCAGATGCCCAGAGCTTTACACTGAAATAAAGAGAACAGTAAAAGACATTTAAGCACAAAGTCTTAAAAGAATGCACATGGAATAAATATTACATATAAAGGGTGCATCTAAACTGAATAAGTCAAAAGTTGTTGGCACAGTTTAGAAACATATCATGATAAACAGATTAGTAGACGGAGCAGCAGTCACAGATGTAGATTTGAATCCCTTATCTTTCCTCACCCTCCTCCTGTCCTCTCCTCACCCTGCCTGCTTTATCTCTCCTCAGCCGTCATTTTTTAAAGCTTTACTTCTGACACCAGATGAAAGATTATCCTAAAGGCTCGTCGCCCTTGACCTTCACCGTCATGACAGATGACTGCCTGTAATTCTGATGATCTATTCTTTATAGTTTGGGACTTCTTTTATTTAACTCTTAATGACTCAGCAGAGAATAGAGCACTCCTACAGTGCAGGACAGCACAGCTCAACTGGCATAGACAGGACTTCAAGTTCACCTTCTCAATGAAAATCCACGACACATATTACTGACTTTTTTTTTAATCAGCCGATTGGTTTACTGAAGGATCTTTTTTATACAGAAGTAACCAGGGGTGACTTAAGCATCAGGGCTTACGGGTCCTCGGGTTTGAGATAAAGTCAAGCATTAAGAATAGGACTGTGCATATTGACAAGTCACACAAATCAATTCAATTCTGATTATTCAGTCAACAATTCGATTTGACCTTGGTATCCAGATGCATGCAGTGTAACGCAATGGGGAGCATCCTTCATTTTCTGCATTACTGCTGCTTTATCAATAAATACAAGCAGTCAGGCAAATATGAACTCCTTTTATCATTCAGAAGGTGCTGTAGAAATCAATTTAATATACATTTGATATGTCAAGCCTACCTATACTCAAATGTTTTACTTCTAAAAATATAAACTAAACCTGTAGTCTAGCAGCAGCCACTAGCAAATGTCTGTAAAAATATCCTTCTAAAAGCAGATAACATCGCAAACATGACTTTGGTCTGACCACATTACACAACAAGGGCGTTTATAACAGCGAGTACCTTTGTTAAATAACACCATAAAGCAGTTACCCTAGTGCAGCGTGCTTTTTCATTGAGTACTTTAATGTCAATACTGTATATATGTTGATATTGGGCATAAGCAACATCATTCGCATTAACTGAATATATTCTGTCTCTGCATTGAGGTTGAATCATGTATATGTCCACATCACGAAGCATGGATTAAGGGATTTTATTTTATTTTCAACATCCAAGATGTACAACTCTGTCAGGTGTTCATTCATCTTTTCAAATACCTCATTAACTTTACAACACCATTTCTTTCTACATGTGAGTTTTTTTTAATTATAATTTTTATAAAAATCCATAAGGTAACAGATGATAAGTGTTGTGAGTTCTACAGCAGTGGTTCTCAACTGGTCTAGACTCAGGACCCACCACCTCTGAAATAAGAATCTGTGACCCAAATTTATAAAATAAAATAAAATATTCAGATTAATTCAGTTAAAAATATTTCAGATTGGAATTTAGATGGTTTAAAATAATAGACCAGTGAGCTAGGACAGAATATAGCTTGTTTAGAAAGGCATCATATCCCTTGGTTTGCCTTTGTACATAGATTTTATTTTACTGTTTCTTGTGATAATGTTTAAACCTAAGCTCTTTTGGAGATCTCAAGAGTTTAGTACATCTCACTAGCTCTACTATCATTAAGATTAAAAAAGAGATCTTAAGAAAAAAAGCAAAATTTACTTGTCACAACAAAGCCAAGTTTGATAAAATGTATGGATGAAAAGCTGGGTTTCATCCAGACTTTCGAACATTTTAGATTTTATGCCACATTTCTTTTTGTGGCATATTACCTACTTTGGGGTTTTAAACCCACCAGCTGAGAGCTACTACCCCACAAGACACATCTTGTCAGTAAATGAGGGATAAAGTTTACTGTTTTTGCAAACTATAAAATTAGATAGGATTTATCATTAAACAATTGCTTATAGATTTAATTTTTTGCCAGAAAGTATAACAAAAACTCATCTCCTTGCTGAGCCATATCCTCATGACTATACACTACAATGTCAACAAGTTTTAGCTGCAGAACTTTTGCATGTAATAATGCATCACAACACTGTGAAGGCTGTTACTCCAGCTTCAACCAAAATGAACTGAATATCTGACCACCAACTGTAAATTACATTTATCTGCTTGTTTTACTGTAATGATTATGGCAACCCAATTTAATGCTGACTGTACAAACCACATGCTGCTGTCATCACTTTCTAGTATTTTCTGATCCAGCCCATCAAACAGCCCATTACATGTTTGATAAAGATGTCATCAGTGTAAGTGCCATTTAAAATAGACTTTTTAAGACTTTTAATGGCCTTAAATTTCAGAACAGATTCAAGACCTTTAAAGACTTTTGAGGATCTGCAGAGTCCCTGTATTATTCAGCATGATAACAATAAAATACAAATAAGACAAGTTTTTTCGATCAAGTTTTAATAATCTAGAATATGTGCCCTATTTACATTGACAGAAGTGCTGAGTTAGTGGGATAGGGTTACGGGTCTTATGCATATCCAAAGGGATCTAAAATGGCTCATGGTCAAAAATAAAACAGCAAAGTATGTCAAAGTTACAAAATGCAACAGTATAATTTTCAACAAAAGTGGCAAAATGCTAAGGACAGTATTTTCCTTTAACTGCAGCCCTCTGTCAGATGAAATACGTGCAGCCTTAGTGAAGCTACTGTCGGACTAATCAAGTTTAAAGTTAGTGAGATTACCCTGTTGACAGTTAAACACTCAGCAGCCATATAATTACATACAGAATTGTCCATCAGATGCACATTTTCTTCCCAGCTTTTTCTAACACCTGCTGCAAATGGCTCTTGGACCCATTTTTTAGTCCTGGCCCACCAGTTTAGAACCACAGGTGCAGGACACTGCGGCTTAAGGAAACTGTCCCAGGCCTGATTTAAGGACTTCAGATATTAAAGCGTGTCGAAAACTGCAGATTATTGATCCATCTTGTATGCCAAAGATGGAAAAAAAAGAGCATGTTGTCCTCCAAAGTTTTAAATCAGTTGGTCTGCAGTGTGTAGTCATTTTACTCTATACTGCAAATAATTCAGACTATGTTAATATACCAATATTTTTATTTAAAAAAATTTTTGCATCCAAGATTTTTATCTTATTTGTTAGTTATTGAAGTAAGTCTAAAAAACTATTCTCTGGAGAAGTATTGCAGTTTAAAAACCCTCTACATTTTCTTTTTGTTTTGTAATTATTCTTTTATTTAGACAGTTCATTTGGAAACACTGGAATATCCCCACAGGCTCATAGAGTTTGTAAATAAAAAAAATGTTTGATAACTTAAAATAATCTAAGTTTCTGATCTTTATAAATTGAGCTGTGAATTATTTTGAGGATAGGAATAAGATCAGCCTGCACTCTTAACTTAAGATATATATTAAGTTAAGGAATGCAACTCGTCAACCGAAGATCAACAGAGATTTTTTTCAAATTGAGTGTATTTTGTTTTTGTTATTATGGGACCATGCTAAACATTAATCTTATGATGGATATAATATTAAGACCCATTTTTAGCTCCTGCAGACAATGTCCATTATCCAGCCTGCTCATGTGCATGCAGTTTTAATTGTAGCTGAAAGTCCTTACAGTTTTCTTCCACCAGATCTACATTTGCAGTTCACTATCCTTTGTATTTTGCTCTTGTACAGATATTTACCTTTGTGTGTAGATTTTTTCATTTCAATATTCCTTCAACCTCATGTTAAAGAACATACATTTTTTCACATTTTCATCTCTCCATTTTGTTATATGACTTACCTGATTTACTAGTATAAATGGAAGTTCTTTAGGGATTAATAAATTATTTAACATCTTGGCCATCTGTCTATCCATGTTGAGAGCACTTGGTTTATTCTTTTTTTTTAATGTTAGGCAACCTCAGTGTTGTTTTATCTTAAGTTTTTTGGTCATTGACTTGTTTATGCTTTATGATACATTTACATTAGTTTATGAACCTTCCACATGGTCTCTGATGCACTTGAAAACCCAAAAATCTTTGATACATTTATCACAATTAGTGCACCCATCATAATTTGTCTTAAAAATGAAGAAACGCTAGGTTTCTATAGTTAACACCTTAGGTGGGCAGTCTTATATTGACTCTCCTTCAAATGATTTTTTTGTTGCTTTTGAGTTTCTTCAATTTTTCTTGTCCCCTACTCATGCCTATATTTTATATTGTACATGTTAATAATGTGCCATCATATTTGAGTGTATCAAATTGTGTTTTAGATGTAATTCATTTGCACATGCTCGTCAAAGCCAAATTCTGCCTTTGCACGCAGAAGTAGACAATAACGTCTTTTCTCTTCTATTCAATAACATAACACATTATCTTGATCAGAATCTGTTTGTAAAAAAAATGCACAAGTTTTTTTTTTATATCTCTTCACAGCAAAAAGTCCAGAATTAAATTAGCTCCTACAGAGTTGATTTCAACAGTCTTCTGGGTAAATATAGTATACTACTACTACTACACTATACTTTCCAAAGTCAAGTTAACACTTTAAAATAGTTACTTTGACTCAGTAAATATTATGATTACACTTTTGGATTGAAAATTAACTCTAGAATTTTTAACTCTGATATATTCACTGTCCAATTTTTTGCTGCACATGTGCTTTAAATTATTTGATATACTGACATTTTTTCCTTCCTTTGTGATCTCTTGAAATAAAATCACGTTTTGTTTCACTTATCTTTGGTACCTACATGCAGCTTTAGTATGGACTGTCAGACATAGGTTACTTTATGATCCAGATGTTTGAGCATGCAGCTTTATGGAGATTAATGTCAAATAAAATTCCTAAAGTCAGTTTTAAGCCTCATAATGTGAGTGTAAAATTAAAACAGAACATGTGAACTGGTTGATGTAGATTTTGCAGTTACTTACTGGCAGCTGCGTTCCAGTAAGTAACTAAATATTAAAAAAGTAGTATAACTGTATTTCCATATACAGCATAATTACTGTATTTTCAAGAAACAATAAACCTACTGTATCTTTATTCTCTGTATCATTACTGTTTTTTTTTATTTAGGGTATAATTACTGTATTGTCAAAAACAGCAAACACATTTAATTTTTATTTACAGTATCATTACTGCACGTTAAACTTCAGTACTCTAAATGTAATTTCACTTACACCAGTATATCACAGTATTTTCAAACATCTTCATTTTCAATAAACAATAGTTACACAAACATTGTGCCATCCTAAAATATGTTTGTTTGTTTTTTTAATTGAATTCAATCCGTAAAATCATTATAAAATGCTGGCATATAAAGTCAGAAAATCACAGTGAGTAACTGTGTAGACCTCCAACAGTAAGATGCTGCAGACCGTAAAATACTGTAAAGTTTACTAAAATCTGTCACCGTGGATGCACCACTGCTTTTCTTTTCTAGCTCGATTTATAAGCACAAAGTTTAGAAGTTGCCTCTCACTCACACTGACAGAGGGATCCCTTGCTGGGACCCTGACACCTCCAGCACCTCCACACCGACCAGCACCCAGACCAGGAGGAGGCTGCAGCTGCACGTGCGCGACAGCAGAATCCCCCACTCCCCAAACATCTTCTGCTTTGGTTGTAAAGAAAAATACCTGTACAAGTAGAAATAAAAAGCAGAAAATCCAGGCTCAGCAGCACCGTGCTGGCTGTGTGGACCCCGGCACACCGTCTCCTCCTCCAGCCGAGGTAGTGCCAGCACGTCCCCTACTGTACTACCGAGAGAGAGAGAGAGAGAGAGAGAGAGAGTCACCTCCTTCACTCTCCTCCTTTTTCCAAAAAGGGAAAACCCCTCAGCCTGCTCTTTGGTGCTGCTGCTGCTGCTGCTGCTGCATTCACGGACCC
Source organism: Cetoscarus ocellatus (assembly GCA_037902135.1). NCBI lineage: Eukaryota > Metazoa > Chordata > Actinopteri > Labriformes > Labridae > Cetoscarus > Cetoscarus ocellatus. The sequence continues at coordinate 1,783,649 of JBAMNC010000559.1, forward strand.
TTATTCCTGGAACATTTCTTCAGCTTTTAGCGATGAAACTTAATAATAGGGGCAAACATTTCAGAGGTAGACGATGATTTACTGAGAAAGGAAAATGGTGTCTTTGTTCTGACTTGAACATTAGTCTGAAAACAATAGAAAATTTTCACTCAGTGATTAAATATAACCGAAAATAAATCTCTTTACTTTGTTTTAGTGATGTTTCTTCCAAACACACTGTTCAGAAGTTGTAGGCTATTTTATGCTGACGCTGCAGTCTACTGTACTCGCTTTACGCGCTGCACTGGCACAACCCCGTGAGAGTTTGACAAGAGCTAAAATGTGATTAGAATCGAACCGGACCACATATTATGTTTCTGTCATTCTGTCTTAATTATTATTAAATGAACAGAGAGATCAAGAGTGTTTGAAGTGATGCTTTCTTTGGAGAGTGGGGGATAAAGGGGCAGAACAAGGGGGTCTTCTGGATAGAAAATGGCTCACTGTGCGATAATGAGACTGCAGATGTTTGGTGAAAGCTTCCGCACGGCCAGCAGCACAACACACGAAAAACACAGGGAAATAAAAACAGATTCACGAGGAGGTTCATACGTGTCCATGGAAACACATATGACGGTGGTTTCACACAAATTCTAAAGAAAAAAAAAATCTTACAACACGCATTGGGGTTATATCTGAAAGTAACAGATTTTTTTGCCTTATATCTCCTCTGATTGGCTATCACCTCAACCACTGACGTCATGCCATTCACCTGCAACTTCCCCATGTGGACAGCTGAGCTTATGAAACTTTTTGTTTCTGTATTTACATTATAATCCCAATAAAGTTGGGTCGTTGTAACGTAAATAAAACAAGAAACACCCCACACAGACGTACTTGGTGTTCAAACTGATAAACTTCTTCTCCGTCTTTTTTTTGTAAATATCCACTCATTTTGAATTTGATGCCAGCAAAACTTTACAAAAAAGCTGGGACAAGACCAACAAAAGACTGGAGATGTTGAGCAATGCTGTTCACCTGTGAACATTTCACAGGTGAACAGGTTAACTGGAAATAGGTGAGTCTCAGGATGGTTATAAAACGAGCAATTATCACCACTTTGCGAGCAACTGCTTGAGCAAATAGTCCAACAACATGTTTCAACACACAGTTGCAAAGAATGTAGGGATTTCATCATCTACAGTCCATCTTACAATCAAAAGATTCAGAGAATCTGAAGAAATCTCTGCACATTAGTGCACCTTCAATCCCTCACATGGCCATGCATTAAAAAACAATTTCATTCTGTATTATCACGTGGGTTCAAGAACACTGCAGAAAACCACCTAGAAACGTCTTGTATCATCTGAGATGGACTGAAGCAAAGAGGAAACCTGTGCTGTATTCTGATGAGAGGCAGTAGTGTGGCTTTACAGTAAATGAGTGTGGGCACTAGACTAACATACCTGCAGTCCAGACCTGTTTCCCGTTGAAAATGTGTGACGCATTATGAGGAGCAAAATACGACAACTGAGACCCTGGACTGTGAAGCAATTAAGCAAAATCAGGAAAGAATTCCGCCTAAGTACAAAGCTTCAACAATTATTGTCCTCAGTTAAAAAAACGCTTATTGAGTGTTGTTAAATGTAAAGGTGATGTAACACAGTGGTAAACATGCCACTATCACAGCTTTTTTGGAAACTTTTTGCAGGCATCAAAGTCGAAATGAGGGAATATTTCCAAAAAACATTTAAGTTTATCAGTTTGAAGATTAAATACTGTGTCTTTGTAATGTATTCAATTGAGTATATGTTGAAAAGGATTTGCAAAAAAAATTTTTGTTTTATTTCAAACAAGTTCCCAACTTAGTTGTAATTGCAGTTCGTATTTGCAATAAATAATTTAACCTCTGTTCATAATGAACTGGACTTCATCTACTATAATGATACACAGTTAAATCCACTGCACCTGCGCAATTTGCTTGAAGTTCTTACAATGAAGTCTGCGGACAGTTATCCTGTATCCATCTCTAAACTACTGATCAAGAGTCGATAATGTTGTAAAGGCTGGCAGCAGCCAGCTCAGAGCTCCACCCCTCCAACTTACCCCTCCAGCCCCCACAAACCGTGTTTGGACTTGAGGCTTTTATTAGTTTAGTAATTGCGTCGTACATCAAAGTTGTGAGGAGCCTGTACTGTCTGGCGCGTGCCGATAAGCTGCCTGGTCTCGAGTAGGATGACGGACAGTATCATCCTGAGTCTCCAACCTAAGCCTGACTGCAGGATTTAATTAACTATCGACGAGGAATAAAAACAGTCCACCTAATTCTGCTGAAGTGTCCTGGAGCAAGGAGTGACTTTCTTCCGGGTTAAACAGCCAGTTTCGCACGACGAACCAACACAGACTCTCAGCTTTGAGTGTGTTTTTAAAACAGTGACCTGACCTCCATCCTACAGCAGCAGGTCACATACTCACACCTGAGAGCAGAGCTGGAGCATTCACGTGAGTCCAGGTTGATCTATATTTAAGTATGAGAGGAAGTCACAGTGACGTCATCAACTAGATCACTGCAGGTGTGTTTTGAAGCCAATCTGTGGTGGTCGCCATATTGGAAACACCTCACTCTGTCAGAGGTGGAATAAAGGTGCGTACCACTGAGTTTTGAGGTTTGATTCAATGCAGCTTGATAAGGTTTGGAGTGGTAAGTCCTGATCTCGCTTGTGTTTCCACTGCCAGCTGTACCCTCACCTTGGGGAAGGGGTGTAAAATGATGAGGGTCTTGCCAGATTCGTTCATCTACCTCCTCACTTCTACCTCTTAAATGATGGCAAAGATAAAGCAGATATTGCTTTATATTAAAATATACTGTAGAAAAGCTGCTCATTAGATTTTACAGGTGATTTAACACACAGGAAGTGTTGATTCTTGAGACCACTCAAAAGACTGAACGTTTTTAGCTTCATCCATTATGAACACTCGGCACCCCAACAGAAGGGTGCCAAAAAAGTGGGACGGCACGGAAAAGTTATTGGGGTACCTTTTGCTATATGTCTTAAAAGAACTCTTCTCTCTTTACATACAAAATAACAGACTTTTATTGCATTTTATTGTCAAAAAGTAATATTTAGATATCTTTTGCATGGCTTAACTCCTATAAATCAATATTTATATAAAATGGGGCACTTTAAGAACATTTATTTATTGAGGATACAATTTTTGTTTTTGTCCTTCCAAAAAATATTAAAAAATGGTACGTTTTGTTTTTTATTCATAGAAAAATAGGTTATAGCGCAAGATAAATGTATGATGCAGTCCAGTGTGTAATTACTTTTTTTCTTTTCATCCTTTGAATGTTGCCTTTTGTTATATGTTTGACATAAACGCATCGATCAAGTTAAGTTTTGGATCGATTACAGGGTTAAAGATCAGAGATTTATTTTGACTGATAATACCTAACAGTAATAATAGTAAGTGGTCCATTTAAAATATATATCCACACATTTTTTCATGTATTATCTTACAGATGCTTGGTTTGAGAAACTGTGCTGTTTTTTGGGGGGATGGGGCTCAATCTGACATCTCTTCATGGGGCCTAAAAAGTTCTCGCAGCACCCCTGGAGGAAACACTGAGCTGAATTGAACTGGACTTCTTGGTGGAAATGCAGCTTAAAAGTAGCCACTGAAATATTGTGCACCAGTAAAAGTACTGTCACTTTGATAAAACTTCAATACAAGCTGAAAAATAAATCTGTATAAATCCTTCCAGGTAAAAGTCAAAACAAAGGAATCATACTCAGCTGAGGCTGACTGAGTGTTCTGAATACACTTCTCTGTTTGGTGCTGAAGGGACAACAGCTGTGTGTCGGGAGTACAGCCAGGCCTGAGCGTACTTTGACAGCATAGTATATAATAACATTTAACCAAAATAATATTACAATACAGGCTTTAAATTAGCAATTTCTCCTGATATATGAAATATTACAAAGCATCAGTAAGTTATGTTTTCTTTCAGTCTCAGTTTTGCATAATGGAATTGTATTTGTCCAAATAAGTGCAGAAGGTGAAATACCATAGGCTCACAGTTTCACCCTGATCAGTTCTAGATTACAAAAAGTTAAGTGTAAATGTATTTTTGCATTTAAAATGGTTGATCAATTGTTTATTTTGAAATATGATGAACCCTGTGGACATCCTGTTTTTAATATTATATAAAAAAAACTAAATAGGGAGTTCTATTACTTTCAAGTATACATTAACTTTTTAAGTAACTTCAACATGGCCGGGACTTTATTTTTGACCCCAAGCTATCTCATATAAATCAGTGTTAAGCCTCTCATTCAGACTTATGTGTTACATAAATACTCTGGGGTCTTAAGTTATGTCTGCTTACACTGCCACTGTCCTAATGATGCACCAAGAGAGAGATGTGTGCCCTTACCTCATCCTGCGCCTTATGTAAGACTATGCAGTTTCTCACTGCTTCTGTTGAATATTTTGTACTATTGCTTTATATATTCTATCTGTTAGATTTTTTAAATTCTTATTTAAGTCATCCTCAGCAGGAGCACAGCCATTTACCTGCTCTTTACTTTTACATTCTGCCTTCATGTTTTAAGTTAAAAAAAACCCACAAAGGCCTATTCCCTGTTTGTGCAAAAATACTTTTCAGTTAATTAAATTCTGATTCATTCCCTTAAACTTAATCCTCCTAAGTCCTCCGGATCGCCGCTGCTTCCAAGACATAACACTCATTGTTTATTTATATCTCCAGAACCATCTAACAGATCTTTATGGGGACAACTGTGTTTGGAAGCTCATTATTTTATCAGTCTATGAAAGACATCAGGTCAAATGTATTTCTTCTAGGAAGTGTTAGATCAGGACATGAAGTGCATTGTTTTTTCACAAAGATATTTGTGGATTCATAACGATAAATCTGTAAAAATCTATTGACCAATTAGATGCTCCAAACCTCTGTTAATAAAGGTCAGCATGAGAAAAGATAGTTACCTCTCAGTTCCTAAGGAATGAAAAAGAAAGCATGAGTAATGTGATGTGACTCTTTTTAAACATTTGGGTCAGAAACTGCTCCCAAAAGTGGCACAAATGATTATATGAACAAAAAAACGTCTGACGGAAATGTGTAAATATGTTGATCACTTTTGTTCGGGGTTTATTTTTATGCTTTACATTTTTTCTCCTAAAAGCCAAGGCTTAAGTGAGCAATATTCAGGTGTGATAGGGCTTGTTCACTATTGATCTGTGTGTGATTTTTATCAGGTTCTGTTGAGTTTGAATACTGATTAGATTTTTTGTTTTGTCTCTTTAGTCATGCATCCTTTAATACATTAATCTGGCATCATCACGACATATTTATTTTGATAGCTGAGGTTGTTTTAGGTACATTTTTGTAAAGAAAATCTAGGCAGAAAAAAAGCTGGCAGAAAATGGCTTTAAGTTGTGAGGTTTAGAACAATCAGGAGACCCTGAGTCGCAGCAAGTCTCTCAGGTTTGTGGGCGCTCTCCATGGTGCTGTTTTTTTTCTAGCAGTAAAGGAATGATGTTTAAAAAAACTCATCTTAAAGTTTAAGGACTTCACACAGAGGTCATCATAGTTAGGACTCATGGTTTCTATACCTTAAAATCAACAATAACTGAAGCTCATTAGCGCATGAGATCATCATCGTGATCATGGCATTTTGACTTGCTCTCTCCTGTCCTGTTACAGCGTCAGATTATGTTTGAGCATGCTAACAGCATTAGACCAATTCCTTATATCAAAATCCAGTTATTAGTTTTATATATTATCAAACTGAAGGGCTTTCATCTTGAGGAAAGCTTGGAAAATACATTATTTCGGGTGTTGGAGCCTCTCTGTTTGGTGTGTGCATCCCATGAACAGAGGCACAAAGCAGGCAGACCCAGTCAAATTAGGGATGCACGATATTGGAGTCAAGTCACTAATTGACTAAACTTGACCTTTTTCTTTCATGGTGACAGTCTTTTTGTGTTAGAAACAGACTCCTGCACACTGTCTGACTTGTAAGAAATTCATTTATTTAATGTTTCGGTGTCAGACCTTCATCATCAGCTTTGCATGAGTTCATTTTATAATTGAGATAAGAGGACATTTATCTTCCAGTAAACAGAGGAGGTCTCAGAATATATATAAAAAAAAACAACCCTGGCCAATGTCTAAAAAATTGGTTGTCTGTGCTCATAATTTCAATTCATATATTAAATACAAAGGTCATACATTAGAGTGATGTTACAAACACAAAGCTCAACTATCAGTGCCAGACTCAGCCAAACACTAAACCCAAACAGTTGTAGTCCCCGTCTTGACTTGATTAGTTGTAAACCTCTTAGAAGGTGAAACATGGGACAACCGTGGTCACTCATGTCCAGAGCTTAACCTCACCTCCTGACCTCACTCTGGAGGGTTCACACCCAGAGTGACCATACACTGAGAGATTATAACACCAAAGGATGCCTTTTATTGACAACTGGTCCAAAGACACATTTTGTTGTCAGATTATCTCACATCATCCAGACTCATCCTGAAATTTTGATTATTAGTAAGTGCTTCACTATCTGTGCATCTGTTTTTATAACCAGGAGTGTCATTTAGCATTAGTGTGCTTCAGAGTTTCACATGCTTATTAGACTTATTTATAGCTCATCGCAGTGTGATCTAGAGTCCAGACCAGAGTTTAACCCGTTATTTCACCAGTTTGTGAGTGTCAGCAGAATTAGATTGGATCTAACAGCATGAATCCTGCATCCCTGTTACACATATCTACATATCAAGTGTTGGGCTGTATCTCATCACTTGTAAAACATAAGAGTAAATACAATAGATATGTAAACAGAACTTATGTTGTTTTCTATCACTCAGTGAGTCAAGGGATTATAGTGTCATTCTACGTTTCTCGCACTGTAATCCCTTGACTCAGTGATAAAAAAAAACTACTTTAGTTCTGTCTATATTTCTATTTGCCTTAATATTTTGGTCCCGCATTGCACTACGTATAGTCACTCACTCAACCAGCATACTGTATTCCCCCCTTTAGTTCTGTTTATATATTTATATGCCTTAAGATTTTGGTCCTTCATTGATCACTTTACTTACCCAGCGTAAAGTATACCTTCTGTCAGTTCTATCTGTACATATCATTCAGCACAACTCATTTAATTGTTTTAAGCCCACCAATACACAGCTGTATTACAATGTTACCTGACTGTTTTCTCTGTATGTATTAAGCAAAGAATTTTCTGTTTATTTTTATATATATTTTTAATACTTACCAAGCATGCATTGCACTGTCTATGCTGATGTTCTTGTCCCTGTCTATTTTTGCTGTGCTCTTGCTCTATGTGCCTTTAAATTTCCCCTTATAATCAAAGTAATGCTCAGTTACTGTTTCCCTTGGTGGGCTGCAGTAATGGCAACCTGTGTGCACTGCGACTAGTTTTTACAGCATGGATGATAAGAGGGAGAGGGTGAGCTGTACTTTCAACAACTCAAAGTGTCTTCCTTTGCGTGTCTCAATCTTGAGTTTGTGTCTGTAAAAGATGTTAAGAATTTTGCCATCCACTGTTCAGTTGATGACAGTGACGTTTCAAACCGTACGGCCAAGTCTGATCAAGTCTGGTCAAGTCTGAAGAAGAGCCATACAGCTCGAAACGTCACTGTTTGTTTAATACATTTTTGAAAGGAGCCCCTTTTAGTGTGCAGATTTTTTTTGTATTTTTTCATATGATTTTTTGGATCCAGCACCCTACATAGGCTGTGCCTGTCTACTTAATCTCTCTCTACATTTGTGTATTTTGCCAAATCTTACAGCCAAAAAAAGTTTGATTTATGTAGCCGATGTATCACTTGTTAATATCAATAATGGCTGATACCGATATTTAACTTTTTAGGCTGATTTCAGCTGATACTGATATTGTACCGACCATATCCTGCATCTCTTGTAGTTAGTTACTTTTAAGTGTTAATTATAGGCAATTTAATTTCTTTTTAAAAAAGTAATGCATAAAGACTAAGTTATCACAGTTTTTGATTATGTTGACTTGACAGCAGCTGCTGGGGATCAAACTCCTGACCTTCTTTTGAGAGACAGCTGAATCTACCACTGATCCACAGCTGCCTCAACTATGAAGTAAGTGACAACTACACAAGTCACTTCAGATTTCGTCCTCTGAATTGATCTTCCATGTGATTCCAAAGCAGAAATATAGAAAGAAAATAAATAGTATAAAGGTATGTATTAAAATAACCATGAAGAAAACACCTGTCTGCATACAGTGAATAGCTATCAGACTCCTCAGAGTGTACCTCAGGAGGTTAATCCAGCATCTTCCTAATCCCTCTGCTTGGTAGGAGTGGTCAGATATTATTTTGTTTTTCACACTTACTTAGTGGGCTAATCCGGCTGAGGACTGTGGAGTCATCCTGTTAAACTTCCTTCACAATCAAGCAAATGGTTAGGGATCAAGGATCCTCAATCCAAGGAGTTGCTCTTTGCTCAATCCTTTATTCTTAGAAGGGGTGTGTTTAATCTTATCCCACCGCAGAGGTGACATATTGAACATCTCCCGCAGAAGCTCCGGGGATAGAGGAACCTACCACTCCACTTTTTCCCCTTCTCTGCACTAATGCATCCATACGCTTCTTCCCACAATGTCTCCTTCTACCTGGGCCCACAAGACAACCCCCCTATATCACGCAGTGGCTTCATCTTCCTCTCCATCATCATGGCTCTTTTCACCGCTCCAGCCATCGTGCTCAACGCTACAGTGATCATTGTGTCCCTCATGCACAAGCAGCTGAGGCAGCCGCTCAACTACGCTCTGATGAACATGGCTGTGGCTGACCTGGGCACTGCCATGACCGGGGGGGTGCTGTCCGTGGTCAACAATGCTCAGGGGTACTTCTCTCTGGGACGCACTGGCTGTGTGATGGAGGGGTTTGCTGTCTCTTTGTGTGGTGAGTCAGAAATATGCCGAGTTTGTTAACTTCACATTTCTACAGTGCAGAAAATGTGTACAAATGTTTTTATTCATCCTTCTCTGAATCATGTTTTAAGTTTTTTAAGTCTTAAATGACATTTATTTCAGCAACGATGTGCCAAAAGTTTAAAGTTGATCTCGTTGCTGAATTTTGCAGTTAATCAGAACATACTACTGGACAGACTGGAGTGATAGGTGAAACTCTCGGGTGCTGATCTAAAACTGGTTCATACTTACAAGAAAGGGGCTATTTTGTAGGCTACCTTATATATTTGACCATAATAAGATGGCATGTGGGGTTCCTCAGGGATCAATTCTGGGCCCATTTTTTTTAGTATCTACATATTGCAATTTTCTCAGATTTTGAGGTTACAACATCTGTTTGCATCTCTTACCATTCCTACACAGACAATAACCATGGATCTGAGGAAAGACAGATGATGTGTGAGGTTCCCATGGATACATTTTTGGCCCCACACTTTTTAATATCTACATTTAAGGTTTGCTCAGATGATACAATTTAACATCTCTTACAACGCCTTGGCAGATAATATTTATGTCAGTGTTGTATAACATTTTGGGTTCCTCAAGGATCCATTCTTGGACCGTTTATTATTGATATCCATAAGCTGCCACTTGCTACAATAAGAGACTTTTATATCATCTCTTTCAATGCCATACCACATCTACACTTATGATACTGTGAACTTTAGTATAGAAAGATAATATTTGGCGTTCCCCAAGGGTCAATTCAAGGGCATTTTCTTTTCTTATCTATTTGCTGCTACTTGCTTCGATTAAAGATTTCATAGCTTCTCTCACTGTACATTACTATTTCTATGCAGATGACAATTGTAATTTTGAGGGTAGAAAAATGTTGTGTGGCTTCATAGGAATTGATTTTTGGACCCTTTCTTTTTGTTAGAGGCTTGTACATGTGGCTCAAGTAGACTATAATATCCCTTACTATGCCTTACAATGCCAGCACGGATTATGATATCGAATTAGAGTGTAAAAAGATAACATTTGGGGTTCCACAAGGATCATCGCCTGTACCCAGTCTTTTAAATATCTACATGGTGTCTCTTGCTCAGATCAAAGAATGCACTTATTAACTCTGCCTTTCATGCTCACGTAAATGATAATTATGAATCTGAGAGCACAGAGATGACATGTGGTGTCCCCCGCAAATTATGTCATTGAGCCATTCTTTTTTTATATCGACATACAGGGGCTTTCTTAGATTGTACAGTAAAGCATCTCTCAGCATGCCTTATCATGCAACAATATTAATAATAAATTATGAGTTTAAGAATACATAGTTTTCTTAAGGGTCAATTCTTGGACACATTTTTAAATATTTACATGCAAATGCTTGCTCTGATTTTAAAAAACATAGCATCTCTTACAATGCCTACACAGATGATAATTATGAATATGACTATAGGAAAATAACGTGGAGTTCCTCAAGGATCAATTCTTGGATCCATTTAAAAAATATATATTTCTGTACATGCACCTGCTTGCTCAAACAAAAGACAGTTTCACGTCTTACCCAGACGTTTTCAGTGAGAGCTCCAAAACTAATCTGCCCAAGGAGATCAGATTAGCTGAGTCAGTGGTTTGAGTGAGTTGAAATCTCTTCTTAAGACATACTTTTATCTACGTTTTATTTTATCTTATTTTATTTTAATGTATTCTTCCTTATAATTCCTGTAATGCTTTAAAGTGTTTAATATTTTCTTGAATTTTTTATTGCTTATGATTTTATAAACTTCCTTTTGTGTTGTTTTTTGTGATGTTTTATTTTGTTTAATCATTGCTGTCTGGAAGAGCACTCATAAAGAAACTGATTTTGAAAAGTGCTTTAGAGGTTAAGATTGTAATTATTATCATTATTTTTATTACCATGTATATGCAGATGACTCACATTTATATATCTGTGTCATTATATGGCTAGACCTCATCCCAATCTTAGTAAATGCACTGAAGCATCAGTGTGTCGATGTGCCAGAATTTTTTTAAGTTATGTGAAGACAGAACTGAATTAACTGTCTTCAGCCCTGAAGAAGAAAGCTTTCAAGAGGGTGATGCTTAAAAGTGATGCTAAATTAAACAAATCTAGACAGGAATATTTTAAATTTTGGACTCAGAGCTCAGCTATTACAGCCAGAAAAAGAGGGTTACATAATCAGCCCATTATTACCTTTAAAATAAAGAAAGAATCCAAGAATTTGTGCGTATATAAGATTTGTCTTTCCAGTTTTAAAGTTTATAAAGTACTAGACAGATTCAGCTTAAAATACCGTTCATATCTTTATGTCCCCTTCAAGGACCTAGACCCCACAAGGACCAGGCCGGCCTACTCTCTTTTTCTAAACATTAGTTTGTGAGGCAGTTTTAAGCTTTTCACTGCTCATCAAAGTAACAAACTACCAGAGAACCTGAAGGATACTACCAGGGTCAGAAATAAACTTCTAGTGTGCCTGCCGCTTTGTTCTGGTGGATTCAACAGTTTACCCACCCCTTCACCCCCTGACACTAGTGCTGGGCAGTAAATTGAGTTTTAATCTCAGTTACAATTACTGCCTTCCACAATTATGAAAACTGAGTGATCAGAATTAAAAGATTATTGTGCCACATGATATGTTGAACTTTTTTATAATACTTTTATGAGCATTATTTTGAGGTATTTGTGTTTTTACAAGTATTTTCCTTTGTATTATACGTTCTTCAATGTTCTAAATGATAGAGTCAAAAACATATGTTCAATCAAAGCATGTGGTGTGTGTTTTAAAATCAATTCATAATTGTGTTTCATAATCATGATTGTCTGTCAATTATCTGTTAAGATAATTGTGATTATTAAATTTGCCATAATCGAGCAGGTCTACCTAACACTATATTTACGACCGGCTAAATCCCAAACACCCTTTTTCTTGGTATGTATTTCTCATGACAAAAACATTTTAATATAACCACAGGCTTATTTATTGAAACACAAAATTATTCTCACAATTTAATTAACGTGGCTTAATGACATACACCAAGGAGGATATGTTTTTTTACTGATGTTTGTTGCTATGTTTGTCTGTCTGTCCATATGTGAGCAAGGTAACTCTCTTCTCAAAGGATTTTGATGACATTTTCAGGGAATGTTGGTCATGGCACAGGGAAGAAGTGATAAGTGAAACTGATATTGGTGGTGATCTGAATGAGGATGTGGATCAAGAACTTTTTTTTAAAGAATTTGTCGACATTGCACAATAGGGCAGTTTTCCACATTTTTAATAATAACTCGACCCTAACAGTGTTAGAAATGTTTTGGCGGAGGCTTGTGCTCATGAAGTAGTTTTTGATAATGCTCTTGGTAGCTAACAGTATTTACAGCATTTCCTTTGATAATTATTAAAGCCACCGCCTGCCTAATTTAATAGTCTTGGACTTTAGATAAACAATAAATCTGCTCAAGTAGTCCAGCTGAAAATTAACCTGTTATTACTTCATGTGAAAGTCAGTGCTGTCCCTGACTCAAGTGAAACCAAGCCAAACCATTTTAGCACAGATCACTGTAAACACAGACATTCACTCTGCACTAAAAACTCAGATAAGTTCAAAGTACTCACATTTTTGGCAGAAACTGATTACCTTTAACATTTGAAGTCAGTTAGCTGAAATATCACATTTAAAGTTTAAACAAAATTATTATTTTATTAAAATTTTAAATAGTGTTTTTTATTTTTAAGTTGAATTGACTGTACTTAAAATGATCAAATTCAATACCTGTTTTAACTGAGTGTCTTATACTAAAAATAATTATTTAATTGAGCCCCTTTCCTCAGAAATATTGGACAAAGTAAGTTAAAACTGTGTCAGTTGTCACTTTAGGTTCCATTCGCTAGATAACAGGGTTTTAGTCCAAATTTGTCAGTTTTTATACCTTTGCAGTACTGTCTGGGTTTACAGTGTGACATGAAGAGGAGACCCATTCCTTTGGTCACAAAGCAAAACAATCTGAATACAGGGATTCAGTTTACATTGTTTTCTGGCATGAATAGCTCTAGTTCACTACTTTTAAAGTAAATTTCCCTGACAATGCAAAAAAAAAGAAAAAAAACCACCTTCATTTCACTGGCTGTATCCAAACCTGGTTTCTACATCTATAAAATCTTATCAAACAAAACCCATAACAGATTTTCCTTTTCATAAGTTCAATATCTTACTTTTCTTTTCTCCCTTTAATTGAATTACATTTCGTTTGTAATATATATAAATATATGTATGTATATACTGTATATATATTGCAAATGACATTTTTGTTAGCTGTAATTGTAATGCTTCATTTTTTGGTACAGTGTATCAAGTTTACTATTTGTAAACTATTTTTATGATGTTTCCTATTCTTACATCTTATTTTTGCTCAGTTTCATGACTATCAAAGCTGTTGGTGCAGTCCTTTTGTATTTTTTGATCTGGACTCAGCACTTCTGTATGCATGACTAGGGTTCTGTCAGTAAAGTTGTGTTGCCCTCCCCTCTCTGCAGGCATCACGTCTCTGTGCACGGTGGCCCTGATCGCCCTGGAGAGGATGTTTGTCGTGTGTAAGCCGTTGGGGCAGATCACCTTCCAGAGAAAGCATGCTGTTGTAGGCATCGGCCTGTCCTGGATGTGGTCCCTCACATGGAACCTGCCCCCGCTGTTTGGCTGGGGCAGGTACGAGCTGGAGGGGGTGGGGACGTCCTGTGCTCCTGACTGGCACAACAGAGACCCTCACAACGTCTCCTACATCCTGTCTTACTTTGCAGTGTGCTTCGCTGTCCCCTTTGCCATCATAGTGGCATCGTACACCAAGCTGATGTGGACTCTACATCAGGTGAGAGTTTATATACTGACCTTTAGCCTGCAGATACAAAAATATATAAGTTAATCTGTTTCTGTGCTGTACAAATATGATTAAATTCAATATTCAGAAAAGTGTACAATATTTGAGTATCTGTTTCTATTCGTTATTTTCAATGGTACATGAAAGAGAGAGACATTTTCAGCCCTACATTTGAATATGTATGAATATAGGTGCATTTAATATTTATTTATGTAATCACCATATCCTTAATTCCCATTTTTTTCTAGAAATCATTTTCCAAGACTTTTCCCAGGACGTTTTCACCCCTTTAAAATTTATTTACTTCTAACTCTCCGGCATGAACATTGTCTGCTAACTATCTTTTTAGACTAGCTTTTATGTAGTATCTCACTATTATAAATTTATGGTTTATACTTACTTTTTTAAATCTTTATTGACTCTTCTTTTTTATAAATATATTTTGCTGATTAACTGTTTCAGTAGCCTAAATTTTATTTAGCCATTTTTATTTTTGTGACCATTGTTTTGAGTTTTTATATTTTATTCCTTAACTTGCATTATTCTATCTACTCATGTGCTAAGTGTGCATTAGTTACTAAGTACATTTTCACTTCATCCCCTATGTTTGATTTTTGTTCACTAACAAGGGAGAAGGAAGGTAAATAATTTTCCAGGACAGTTCAGGCTTTTCAGGACATTTGACTTTTTTCCTCATTTTCCATGTTTTCCATGACTGGAAAATTGGTCAATCATTTTCCAGGTTTTCCAGGACGTGTTGGAACCCTGTTAATGTATGCACCATTATTGTAGGTGAGCACAAGAAAAAAAAATGTGCCGATATTTTGGAACAACAGGAAACGTATTTCTGCACCAACGTTAAAGTCAAAAAGAGTTACAACATAAGAAGTAGTCTGCTGTGAGCTGTTTGTCTTTTTGTGTTCCAGGTGTCGAAGATGGCGTGTGTGGAGGGCGGTGCAGTGGCTAAGGGAGAGATGAAGGTGGCGGCCATGGTGGTTCTGATGATCCTGACATTTCTCATCAGCTGGTTACCGTATGCCAGTCTAGCCCTGGTGGTGGTCTTCAGCCCTGATGTGAACATCCATCCACTGGTGGGCACGGTGCCAGTTTACCTGGCCAAGAGCAGCACTGTGTACAACCCCATCATCTACATCTACCTGAACAAACAGGTACTCAGACATCAGGGCTGGACATAAAACGGAGGCCCAAGCTTCATGTCAACAACATGAAACAGGCCTGTTATTCGCCTTATTTTATCAAATGATGCACAACAAATAACAGGGTTGATTTTATATTTAGTCCAAATCTTGACTTTTACATTTCATTTCATTTTAGAAGTCCATCTGAAGTTAAAAAGCCTAATGAGGCAAAGTAAAGGTCATGTTCACTCTTCAACCTCATTTCCTCCTGTATCAGAAAAACTATTTACTACTCAGTACTTTGAGTAAGTTTGTAACTGACTACTTTTACTTTAACTTGAGAAGCTTTACAGACTTATGCTAACGTAAATTCTAATCATTGTAACTGCGCTTTCATTTGGGTGCAATGTTCTTTTACTTATAGCACTCAATTATAAGATATTAATTGGATTGTAGAAACTGTCGTATCAGCTCTTTTCATTCTTTTTTGGTACATTAGCACCACCCAGTGGTAGACACCATGAGTGCATCTTCAATTTAGACTCGGATCAGGATTTACAGTCAGACTGGTACTAAAGGGAAAACACAACAAAAATGCACAATTCTTTAAGTTTATTCTAACTATTTTCCTTCAGCAAGTATATTTTCCTCTCACAAATTCTTCCTGGACTTACAGTTTTTTAAATAATGTGCAACAAAAATAGTTTTAGTTAACTGCTGTTTCATTAAAATAATTTCTAATGTGAATAAGTTTTGCAACTACCTCAATGTTATCTTCAAGGCATATTCTTATTTTGTTATGACACATTTATTGTTTCTGATCTGATTGTTTCACAACTGAATTACACTCTTGTAAACCATTCATGTGTATTAATAGAGACCACTCATTAATACTCAGTTACAGAGGCGTGGAGTACATACTGTAGGACATGCCTGGGTCTCTGAGTGAAATGTCAGTGCAAGGTCTCTAGAAAACCTGAGACACCTGTTTAAGTTCACTCAAAAAGTTTCAGATAGAAAAGCTTCAAACAAGAACTCCTTAGAAACAACACACATCAAACAAACAGACATGAAACATGTCAAAAAAGGCTCCAGGACTTGGTGTCAGAAAAAAGGTCTTAGAATCGTCTTGGTACAAAAAATGTTTCAGAAATCCTTAGAAAGGCTCAAAAAAGCCTCAGACAAAAACATCTAGAAAAAGGCCTTTGAAAAGGTCACAGAAAAATTTCTCAGAACAAAAGGTATCAAATGAAAAATTCTACAAAAAGGCTCCAGAAATAAGTAAATGGACAAAATGTCCCAAAAAAAGCCTCAGAAACGGGAAACACGACGTCTCACAGAGGGACAAAAAAAAACTGCTCTTAGGACAGAATAAAGAATAAAAAATGTTTTATGCAGAATGTTTTAACCTCAGAACAAAGGTCTTACAAAACAAGTCTTTTGATATGAAGTTCTTCATAAAAAAGGACTAAGATTGTAACAAAGAAACAGGGTCTCAGAAAAAAGCTTGGG
The DNA here is from genome assembly GCA_037902135.1 of Cetoscarus ocellatus. NCBI lineage: Eukaryota > Metazoa > Chordata > Actinopteri > Labriformes > Labridae > Cetoscarus > Cetoscarus ocellatus. The sequence goes on from JBAMNC010000559.1 coordinate 1,800,176, forward strand.
ATCAAAATGCCTCAGAAAGTTAGTGTTTTCAAATGCTTACTTTATTAGGAATGGAGCTGATTTAAGTTATTAGCGCTGCTTTTTGAGGGAAAGGCTTTCATAATTATACAGGCACCCTAGTGGCTTATATGCATACATTTTACTTTACAGTTTGTGATGAAAAGAACAACTATAATATGTTATCTTTTATTATTTAAAATACATTTTACTTTACAGTATTTCTGTGATAAAAAGAGCAACTATGATATGTTACCTTATATTATTGAACTGTTTTTCACTGAAAACATGACTAGAATAAATGTCGGAATCAATGTCAGCTTTGGTCTTCTATGATAAACAGAGGTTACAGAGAAGCAACGACATTTTAAAGATTATTTTTTACTCTAATTAATATTGCATTTATTTTGTTATAAGTTGACATTTTATCTGATTAGAGTTACTGTTTTAACGAACAATAATAGACGGTCTATTCGCTGCTGATTTAATACATCTCCAGATTTCTTGGCTGATCTTGTGCACCAACTCTTTTCTTTTCAGTTTCGTAAATATGCCGTGCCTTTCCTGTTCTGTGGGAGAGGGGGCGCCGTGGAGGACGAGGAATCTGAAAATGCAACGACTTATGAGATGGCAAACAAACAGGTGGCTCCTGCCTGAGATGTTCATGTACACACACCACACAGAAACTCAAAAAGAAAATGATTTCTCTTCTGACTTAAAGGGTTAGTTTGAGTTTTCTGAAGTGGGGTTGCTCATCTATGGTACTGGTAAATATAAATGCCATGATAGCACCTGGTCAGCTTCGTCCCAGAAGAGAGATAGCAATGTATCTATGCTAGGCTATATAGCAGTCAAAGGTCTCACTGAAAACCTCTTAATTAACCCACTTTTAGGTTAAAACTACACCAAAAAAACATTAACAACAGTAAGAGTCACTTTTGCCATTTCTCTTGCTTTTTTATATAGCTGGGATAGCCACCCATCTTTGTATCATCCAGAGAGTCAGACTATCACTTGGTGCTCCAGTGACCTCTACCTGACCCCGCTTCAGCTCTGTGAACATCTAATGAGAGGAGTTGCTGGTGGAAGGATACGTCGCCCATATGTTGCATCAATAGTTCTTAACACAGGGGCTTTGTCAGGGAAAGTTTAATGCTGTAAAGAATCTTACTGTAGTGTCTAGGGGAGATCATGTTGTTTTTTTATGTGGTCTTAACGTAAAAGTGGGTTATTAAGAGGTTTTTGGTGGCACCACTGACTGCTATATATCACCTAGTGTCAATACCTAGGCTATCTCCCACCAGGGACAATACTGGCTGGCTGCTTTAGTCACAATCATACTTGTTAAAATAGACTACAAATAAATGAGAAGTGTAATTCAGCAAAAATTTATTCATTGATGATCAATAGAAAATAAAATAGTATCGATTCATATCGATTTTAAATAAAATCAAGGCCAAAATCAAATGAAAAATACCAAAAAAATGTATTGATACAAAACCTAGAAGGTAATAGTAAAGCATTTGCTACTAAGAGAAATGATGTTTACTGAATAAAAACATTAAGGAGCAAATATCAAGACTTTCAAGTAGAGAACATTACCATGGGTCTTTCCATACTTCTGTACATATTTTACATTATCTTCTATTTGAATACAGCTTTCAGAACATTAATAGTAGTAATAGTAATTATAATCATAACAATATGAAGAAAACTAATAAAACGTTCAAATCAATAAATGTTTCTCTGTAAACTTTGAACTGTTTTGTTTTTTCCCTACCCGCCAACAGAGAAACAGTGCACCTTGAAAATATTTTTTAGACTCTTTCATTCCCAGCATTGTAAGGTGAGTTGTAAATGACAAATATAGATTCCACTAAACCATACACACAGTCACAAAAAGTACAAAATTGTCTCACCTTAATACACAAATCTGTTTAGAAAAAGGAGAAACAAAAGCACTATACAGTTACTTTGTGCAAAGACAAACAGCTATGTGCTAATATTTAAATACCATTGGTATAGACCCAACCAAATCGTTTTTCTTTTTCTCAGGAATCCCTGACATGAGGTAAAAGTAAGTTCTTTTTCATCTTTAGTTTAACACAACTTTGAAAAGTGTTTTACAAAATAATGCATATCTTCAGTTCATCAGTACTGTAATTGCTACGAATAGTACAATGTGCCTGTTGTGTGCACCGGCCCTTTTAGACGACAGTTGTCAATAAAAAAGGACTAGTACGTGTATTTTTTTTAACTCACAAACAAGTCAAAGAGCCCTTTCAAAGTGCACACAAAATGGAAAACCTACATTTTCATGACAGTATTCGGTTGAATTAGAGTACAGGACGCACTCGCCTACAAATCAAACACTCATGAACAACATTTACCCAAAAGATCCTTTGCTGAAAATCTTCCATGGTAATGCCTGAAAAAGCCCACAGCTGTTTATTTATTCCACTTTTTGTATCAATACAGATCAATAAAAGATACTTCATGATATTTGTGGGCTCCTTTTTTCTGCATCCAGGGTTAGTTCTCCCTTCTGTTTTCACTCATAAATCTGCTTTGAGGGGAAAAACACAGAGTTTAAACGGACCACTGTGGGACAGACAGGAAAAGCTGACACAATGATATGTTGTCACGTTGCCTCACGAGGTATTCTGTAAGCAGGAACCAGGCAGGCCGAGAGAGAATAAAGGGGGGGAGGGGGGCAGAAGGGGGTTATATTGCTTAGCCTCTCTCCAGCATTCTGACAGCAGGACACCGTCTGTCCTCCACCTTCAGACAAACGCCAACCGTTTCTGACCTTTGGATGTGTGTGTTTGTCTCCTGCTGCCACACACACTTCATGAAGGCTGAGATGTGATTGCCAGGATTCATTACAAAGTTTTTTTTTCTTTTTTTAAAGGAACTCTACTACGATCATTAAAAGTGTATGTCATGTAAAATCCCAGCATGGGCTTAGAGAAATACCATTTTATCCTTGTTCTCAACCTCTGCCATGTTTCTTCCTTTCAGCAGCGAAAAGGCATTAGAGAAGGGGCCGACAAAAACAAGGGTAGACTCTGGAAACAACTAAAAAAGCAGCATTGTAAATGCACTAAGCATTTGAACTTCATGTGCATGCCCTGCACAAAATATGCAAACAAATGTGGTGGTCACATCTGTATAAAATTTCAGCCCTGGATCCTTAAAGCTTGCCTCTAAAAATACTCCTTTAAAGGGGGCTTAACCTTATGCAACTGGTGTTGGTTTGATGTATTAACACATGAACCCCTATGCTAAGAAATTAAAGCCTTTTGCATATCTTGTGCAGAAGTGTTGTTACACAAGCAGAGCATCTTAAAAATGTAAAAATGAAGGATCCGTGTATGCAAAACACAAAAAAGGCAAAGAAAGACCTAATTAAAGTATGCAAGGCTGCTTTTGTAGCATAACAGGAGTCATAAGGGTCCATATTGCTGATCTGTTAAATGATACATAATTACAAAATATAGAATATCTCTTTACAAAGGTTCTTTTCTTATAATACAATTTACAGCATATCAACTATGAAATATTAACCAGGCTATCCTAAAAATTTAAAATAACCTGCCTGCTAGTGCATTTATCACAAATGCTTCAAAAGTACACATCTCAAGTTGAATGATGCTATAAGTAGGACGGTTAGTTCCTGCATAATCTGGTACAGCTCTTTACTTTTCTACTCCGCCTTAGCGATCATTAAACACTCTTTTTCTAACGACAAAGGGATCAAGTGTTTCTAAATCTACGGGGGGGGGGGGGGATATGCCTCTCTATGCTTGCATTGAAAACTTGCATGATATGCCAAACCTTAATAAAGTGACCGAGGTAATGACATCATACATCTGATTGTCATCACCCTTAAAGACCCGCCTTGGAGAGTGTCTCACACCTCTGCACATTGGTCCATCGTTCCCCTGGCATGGCTGTCCTTATCTGTGATTGGCTGCGGGCTGACCCTGTGTGTGGCAGCCTGTGGAAGGTGCAGTCAGTCCCTCTGAGCTCAGCAGGGTGCTGTCTGGCTCTGTGCTGGGGCCTCCTCAGCTGGCAGGTGGAGAACATTTCAAAGAGCGGGGCTAATGTGTCTCTCTTCTTTATGCCTTTTTTTTTCTCCTCACTGTTAAAGGCACTTCTTATGGTCAGAGCCAACAGATGCATTTCTTTTTTTCTTTGTTTTTAAAATTTTCACTGATATAGTGGTTCTAAGTAGCAGAGTTCTCCAGCCACTGCTATAAAGTCGTGATGCAGATCATCTCGTCTGCTAGGTCCTCCTCATAAGGGGCTCTGGGTTCTGTCTCTGGCTCCTCGTCGCTGTAGCTGGCCGCCGTGTCCTGCATTTCATAGTCCCGTGGCGTCAGGATGGGGAACACATTGACCCCATTGACGCACGGCGCCATCACCCCATTCAGCAGGTGACTAGCTGCACTCTCCATCTCATCTATCGTCATCTCGCAGGCATCTGCAATCTCATGCTTTGTGGCAGCAACAAACTTTGGGTCCATGGCGTATCTCCCCAGCCCTTCTGATATCAAAACCTAAAACAGGACAAGAGGAACGTTACAAAACTGTTTCAAATGTGTCTTCTATAGAGGCGTTTCATGTGTAAAGTGTATCACTACACGTCAATTAAGTGATCTTTAACAACATCAAGGAAAGTTGGAGATTTCCCCTTTGATATTCCAAGACAGGAATTTAAGCTTGACCTTGCATTAAAAAATAATTAATTAATAAAAAGGTAAAATCTGTGGATTCATAAACATAAAAAACAAACATAGTCCAAAAGAAGAGGTGTTGGTAAGCCAAAAGACTGGAGGTTCTCAAAGAACAGCAAGAATAAACATCACATCGGCCATGGCTGAACAAGCATATGAAACAAAAACAAAAATACTCACGTTCGATTTTATGGCAGATTACATCATATGACAGGATGATGTTTCAATGTCGTGGTCCTAAACCTTTTTTGTGCCAAACCAGCCCAGTTTTATAGACAACAATATAACTGCATACCAGCCTTCATGTGGGGGCTATCACTCTGTTTTACCAGCTGAAAGTCACCTTCAGACACAGTAACTAACAGTGTGCACGTGATGCTGCCGGTGTGTTTATCCTTCAGTCCTCAGTCTGAGTTGTGTCTGTCTTCCAGTTACGCACATCATGCAGAGTCAAATATTATTACAACTACATCCAGAGCACAAGAGGAAGAGTGCATAAGCACAAGATTTAACCTGGAGTTCATCTCAGGATGCACTTTTTCAGCATTACAACAGTGACGGAGTCCTGAGGGTATGGTCCACAAAGTCAAACTTAAAGGGTGAATATGCAAGCATCCTGTCATCTTTTAAGAATGAAACACTCTTCAGTCTCTGTTATTAAACAAATGGTAATCAAATTCATTATCTCTGCTTCTATACTGCCCAGTGCAAAATGTGCAACAGCCCAGTTCTGGTCTGAGGCCTGGTGGTTGGGGAACTCATCAATGTAAAGTTCAATGTAATAAATGTAAAGTTTTGTATAAACACAGTTAAGACTCCAATGTTAGCCTGTGGTGGCTAATTAACTAATGTTAGCCTCTAGGGCAACAGTGTATGCTGTGTTCTTACAGTGACGTAGGCCAGAAAAAGGTCACAATTCCCCTAGCCTATACTACCAGACATACAGCCATAATGATCTGTATTTAACAGCTTTGTATTGTATATGATTTTGGTCAAATCAGCAAATTTAAATAGGAAGATCAAAATAGCTCCATTATCACCGCTGTGATTTACGGTCAGCACTTGTCCTGTGACCAAAACACAGCAGTGATATTCAGAACAAGACTCCCTCTCATCTGAACTGCTTTAATGTCACTTGTTATATTTTCAGTCTGTTTTGTGCACAAGTGCCTGTGGGAACCTGACTCACCGCTTCCACAAGGCTGGTGGCACTGCCCCTCTTCTGATGGTACTGGTTGTGGTACTCCGGTGGTACCTGCAGGTGGACCGGTGAGTACGTCCTCTGGGAAAACTCGGGGTCGTCCGTGTACCAAGAGCTCTTGCGTACAGACACCTGGCTGCTGGCAGCGCTCCCCCTGTGCGGGTGGTCAACTCTGATGAGAGGCGTGTAGTACGGAGACTGGTCTTTACTGGCAGGGGTGGCAGGGGGCGTGGCCCAGGAGCGGGTAGAGCGGGTCGGGGAGAGGCGGTGGGCTCTGCTGGAGTCTAGGCCTGCTACAGCCATTACCTAACAAGTCAGAGGAGACATAAAAAATACATCATCAGACTCACAGGACAAAAGAAGTGTGTGAAATGTTGAGGAATATGTTTTTAATTTTTTCAAAACTTTTGTAAGATGGCGGATTAGGGCCATGTTAAAAAAAAAAAAAAAAGTGTGTTAAAAAAAAAAGTAAAGTTACGAGAATAAAGTCGAAAAGTTAAGAGAATAATCTCATTAAGTTACAAGAATAAAGTCATAAAGTTGGGATAATGAAATCAAAAATTTATCAGAATAAACTTTAGTTTAGTTAGAATAAACTTTAAACTTTCAGTCTGTAGAGGCTATCAGAAGAGCAGCAGCCGCCTGTACAAAAATGAGGAACGTCAAGCATTTGGTGAAGTTATACTTTATTACAGGTTTCACAAATAAGGAAATACTTCTTTTCGCAGCATCACATTATCATAAGTGTTAGGACCCTGAAAAGATACTGCAAGAAACTGGGGCTTTTCCGAAGACAGAACCACACCAACTTGGAGGAAATTGTCTCCTTTTTGGAAGAGGAAATGTATGCTGTTCTGGTAACACCTTTCAGAATAAAGTTTGTTTTCTAGCTTAGTTTAAATAGATTTATGACTTTATTCTCATAACTTCATGAGATTATTCTTGTAACTTTATGACTTTATTCTTGTAACTATATGACTTTATTCTCGTAAATTTTTGACTTTATTCTTGTAACTTTATAAGATTAGTCTCGTAACTTTTCGACTTAATTCTCGTAACTATATGACTTTATTCTTGTAACTTTGAGATTATTCTTGCAACTTTTTGACTTTATTCTCTTAACTTTTCAACTTTATTCTCGTAACTTTATGATTTTACTCTCATAACTTTTTGACTTGTACCTTTTTGACTTTATTCTCTTAACTTTGCTTTGTTTTTTTTTTTAAAACTTCCTTTTTTTATAATGTGGCTCTAATTCTCTGTTGTACTTTGAATAAAGGTAAGATAATACTTAATATTGATAAGTGGGAAAAGTCAAGTATTGCAGCAGAATAAAGAAAATGTCATGTAGGTTACACCAACAAAATTAAAACAGAATAAAGATAAATATTAAGCAAAATGAAATACGAGGTATAATGTATGAAAGAAAAAAGTTCAATACAGGCACATTTGTGTGGTAAAATCAAAAGGGTCAGAGATGATATGAACAGAAGTAAAACTTAAGGTAATAAGTGTTGATTTGTTGTATAAAGACTTAGAGCTTCTTAAAAAAACATCCAAAGCATGTCCTGACTGTGCAGGAGTGTTTGAAAGTATGTCATCAAGCACACAGCAGAAGTGAAATGTGTACAGGTGTTACCTGGTGCTGCATGAGGTGCAGTGGTAGAGCGGTGCGCTGATGTGGAAGCTCGTCCTGGCTACTCTGTCTGCGCAGACACTCAAAGTTGAAGGACGGCCTCCTGTGACCTGAGCGGGTCAGGAGTGGAGCAGTGAGTAACTTCATGAAAGAAACTCTGACAGCATGCAACACTGCAGACACTCAGGCACAATTATTTTTATTCAGCTAAGAGTCTGACATAAATGCATTCAAAAGGAAGAACTTTAACAACTGAATGTAAAATTCAAGTCTCTTTCTCTGGTCTCCCAGCTCCCTCTGCACACGAGAGGGATTTAACTGAAGGAGGAGCAGGAGGTGAGGGGAGCAGGTAAAGAGAGAGGATGGCAATCATGCGCTCTGGGCAGAACATGATGAGAGACCTTTGTTTCTTTCTCCCTCTGTAGTTTTCTCAAGTCATCACCTTTCTTTAACCTTGCTTGTTTAGATTTTTCTGTTTTATTATTTAATAGCCAAGCTATTTTGCTTTTTTAGCACAAAAAGAGGCATTAGTATACATTTCGGTATGTCTAATAACATACTAAAATGTTCTCATGGGAGTAAGTAAACTTGGAGCTCCTGCTGCAGAATTAAAGAAGTAGGAATACCTTGAGGTGTGGCAGGAAGCAGCCGTCTCTTTGGTGACCTCCTTGAGTCACGGTACAGCGGCTGCTCATCATCGTCATAGTAACTGTCAGGGTGGTGGTAACCTTTGGGAGTCTCGTACTCTGTATCACTGTTTTGATACCTGTTGACACACAAAATGAAGAGCATGTCAGAAGACTGAACATCCAGACACCTTTGATTACGATTTGATGTGAACTTTTTCTGCACTGCATTACATTAAGGGTAGTCAACTGGTGGTCTAAAGTTACATTTAATTATTCTACTAAAAAAAAAATCCTTCCTACTTTCATCCTCTCAACAGTTCTATCACTGCCAGTCTTGTTTATAAGAAATAAAAAATGTATATTTTATTAACTCTTCAATATTATATTTTTGAGCATTTTTAGAATCAATGGATAGTGGAGAGACTCGAAAAGGGGAAGAGAAAGTAGAGGGAAGTTACCGAATATATGGGCAAGCATTATTACGGCCCCCCTCAGTGGAAAAAGTCTACCTCAGGACCTGAGAGCAGCACCTACTTATCAAATTTTTAAAGGCAAACTCAAGACCTACCTTTTTAGTCTGGCATTGGCTGATTTTTGTTTCATTCTCTTTATCTTTCAAAATTTCTGTTTTGTGTTTTATTACCTACTTCTATCACAATGAACTTTTAGTGCTATCTTTATCATATCTTTACATGGTTGTATTAGCTCAGTCTTAGTTCCTGTGTTTCCTCATTTATTATTCAAGAGAGCATTTCCTCAGTTGTCTGTGGGAGTTTGAGGAGTCCTCACTTAGTGTCTTTGTGGATGTGTGTATGGTGGCACACACTTAGCCTATTGGGTCCCAAAAATGGACACATTAGAAAATTACCATTACGTCATATTACTATGTTCTTCATCACTGCATCAAATATCTTCATTAATTTCAATCCTGTTCAAAATTTGAAAAATGTGTTCATTTTCAGAACTCTTGATAAACCAATTAGCCAGGAACATGTTGATGACTTTAACCTGAGTGATTTTGGTAGAATTTATATTTTCAACCATGCAGTCTTAAAAAAAGTACCTATTTGGAAACTACTGGTCACTAAGATTTGTTAATTTTCTTGCCAAGGCGTACTAAAATGCCTTTATCTTCCAGAAGGTCATGTAATCAGAATTTAAAGTTTTAATTGGAAAAATGTGATTCTTCATCTTCATTAAATTAATGCATCTCCCTGCCAAACGACAGGTCAAATGGATTATCGATGGAAAAATTACCTTGAAAACAATAATGTACAACCTCCAAAATGAATTACTACTTGTGTTTGAGTCTGAAAGTATACATGTTAGGATAATAATTTCTTCTGAAAGCTATTTTTGTGCCTTCTTTAAATTCTAAGTAATTTTACTTGTCTTGTCTCAGAGGGTACAACAATTTGGCCCTCTAGCACTAAAAATTGCACGGATGCGGCCCTTTTGTTTAGCAAATTTTCCCAGCCCTACCATACAAGTCTTCTGATTCTGAGTGTGATGTGTGATGAAAGACTGCGTAAGAGGTGGTACCTGTCCCCTGACAACATGCTGTCGTCTTCATAGAACTCCTCCCCACTGTAATACTCCCCGGAGAAGCGGTCCTCATCAAACTCTTCCTCCCTGCGGATGGTGGGGTGACGTCCATCCACTCCACGGGACCTGACGAGAGGTCAGAGGGGTCAGAGCGCTTTAACAGCTGCTTGTGGGAGAGGATTGCTGGAATAGGGCCATGCACTGCCATGCAGACGCAAGCCTCCGGGGGGCAGCGATGCAACAGAACACAGGTATAAATATTCATCGTAGCCAAACCAGGACAACAGGCAGAAGATTTGTACTTGTCTCTAAACATCCCATCCACTTTGAGGTCCTTTGTAAGATTAACACAGGGTCAAATGTAAAAAAAAAATGAGAATTTGATCTTGTGGAGGTGAACATTAAGCAAAAATAAAGGTGAATAATATGTGGTGCAATCAGGGGGTCATCAGAGGGAGAAAAATTAAGACAATTTTAGTGGCCCATGACTGACAGGGGCCAAAAATGATTGAAAAATAGGTATTTTTATGGTAAATCATTATTATTTGACTTTCTCACAGATGGACAAAGTTAAAACAGTCTTATAAAATGATTCAAAGCAAAAACTAACAAAACTCGACTAATTTTCTGCTTCAAACAATTATTATAATACAAACTGTGGATAATCACTTTAGACAATAATAGCACAAAGTGTGGCTTTATCAAAATGTTTTTTTAAAGCTGTCAATTTATACCTGGATGATTTATAAAAAACAAGCGTTTGTTAAAATGGAATTCAGACTCAAAAAAGCTCTTTATAAATATCTTGAAAAAGGATTGGAGTCTTACATGTGGTTCTATTTCTATATCTTACATGCATGATGTAGTGTTTAAAATTACATAATAAAAGACTCTGAAGTCAAAGACTGAAATAGGTTTATGGGACAGTTTGGGATTTGTATGAGGTACTTTGTGTCAGCTTGAAAATGAGCCCACTGACAGAGAGCAGCTCGCAGCCTGAACCAAAATAGTCAGCATGGATGCAAAGACTACATTGCTGCAAATAGTGCCACCAAATCTTCATAATTTTAAGACTCTCAGGTGAGAACAATCCACAAAAACAGTGGACGGTGATGACACGCTGAAAACAGATTATTTAAGACCATTAGCAGCGATGAATAGCCCCGGCTGTGCTGACTATTTTGACACAGACTGAGAGCTGCTGTGTGTCTAGTGATCAGGGTAATGCTTTAAAACCTATACTACCCATTTCAAAAATAGTAAACTATACCTTTGAATCACAAGATCTTTTCAAGGACTGTAAAATGTTTAATGTGTGATTCAGTGGAAATATTTATTTAAATATTTTATCATTAAAACTGTCCAGAGGTCAGAAGGTTGCTGGTATGAAAGTTAAATTCATTATTCTTCAACTGAACTGAAGTGTGTGTTTCACTCCATCTTCAAGCTTTTGCTGTCATTAAGCAGAAAATATAGATATGGATAATGGTCTACACAATCAGTTATCTCTTAGAAATTAGTATTAAAAATGTATGGCAGTGTATTTATTTACAATATCAGTTAATGAGTGGTTATTGTGGAGCCGTAGCTTGAGCAATCATGAAAGTTTGTTTAGAGGTATAGATGTTTGGTCCACACTGATGTTGTTTCATGGGGCCCACAATTCCTGGCAGCACTCCTGGGTGTTACTAGTATTGCTTGCATGTTTTTAGCACGCTGGTCCTCCTCAAAGCAGGCATTTCACGTTAACACATGCATGAAGCAGGGCTGAGCTCAGCAATATGCTGGCCACAAGCATTTACAATTTTTCTTAACTTCTAAACTTAAAAATTTAGCGCAGTTGAATGAGACCAGAAGCAGAACATAACCAGGTTAATTACCGGCCAGCATATCGCACATTGCACTAACTTAGCAAGGATGCAACCATTCACTGATCCAAAACAAGTCAAAACGAAACAAACATGGAAAAAAGTTCTTCTTCTGCCGTGGAGACATACTTTCTGGAATTAATCCTACGAGGACAACATACCTAACATAGGTCTCATAGTAGCGCCTTCTGTCCAAGAAAGCAGAGAGATGGTTGAGAGAAAGCATTTTGGTTAGGAGGGAGAAAGGGAGGAGAGAGCACAGAGAGTGTGACATTTATCATACAGTATATGAGACACATACAGCATGCTCATATATATGTATGAGGAGGAGAGAGCATGAGGTGGACTCCAGTGTTGGATGACAATTCCATTTTCCTCTCTGAAGATAAGAAAAGAAACCAAAAACAATTTTTCCGCTGTTAAGTGGCAGCAATGAAATTGTCACCCAAACTTATTGAGTCCTGAAGAAAAAACAGACAAAGAAAAAATGCTGGTGCGTCTGGCTAAACAGAGCATGAGAAATCAGGAGATAAGAGAACAGTTGGTCACTTATGAAATTAACTGTCAGCATGAGAGTAGGTTTGTGATGAATTATAGACCGAAGAGCTTTGGAGTGTAGGTTTGTAAAAGGGAGGGTTTGATAAGAAACAAGGTCTTTCCTGTGGAAAAAATAATTATGCAACAGATCAAGCCCACGGATTTTCACATTTCAGCAGAAAATCAATGCATAAAATGTAACACTAAAATTTTATTAGTTATGAGCTGTCATGCTACCCAAGACAGCTTTATTAAACGCTACAGAAAGTCTCTCAGATGAACAGCAGAGTTGGTAGAGATAGATACATTTGATAAATGTTTCTCTGTGTATTATGAAGATTTATACTAAAACTTAAAGGGAAACCTATAGAGCAATATAACACGTAATCTTTGAAAACTCCTGTAACTTGCCATCTGATTTTATGATTGGACGCCATGTTGTCTCTGAATGTTAAGTATCCTCTCAACATCACAATGATTTTTTTTTAGTTTTCTTCTTGACTTTTGTGTCAAATATTGAATACAAGATAGGGAGCATCATGCGTTCAACAGTATATGAGCAGCTTGATGCGTTATTGTGTTCTTAAAAGGATGGTTCCTGGCAAACTGCTAAGAAGGACTACAAAGATGGCTGGTGACCCTAAAGTAGTCATTACCGATCAATTTTGATAAACAATAATGCATACAGCATAGCCAAGTCCATGAGCACCAACTTGATAAGGTAATTTGATTAACAGGGAATTCTCAAGTGTGGTAGCTACTTTTGTAGTTCCATAATGGCTTGGTAAATGCTGTCTACTCTCACCAATTACATTGAGGCTTGAAAAATGGTTAGATTCATTTGTGAAGATTTTCACGCTAAACAAAATGTGTAAGTTTCATATTTTTTTGTTCCCCACAGAGGTAATTATCAGCAATGACCCAAGAAAACAGTGAAAGATCCCATAAGGCTTTTAGCTGAGAGAATCAGCTCAATGCTAACTTCTGGGTTGGCCTACAGAAACATGTCATCCCTGTACCACTCTGTAGAAAGTTAACGAAGAATCACAATAAATCTTCCTTCTAGTGAATTGATCCAGTTTTTTCACTGACCCAGGTAAACTTCAGAATAAAAGTATTCCATTCAAACTGTAGAGTTTTTAAACATAAATTTCTATTATGTATTCTACAAAGGATGTTCCCCTGTCTATAATTTCAAATTCAGCTCAGTAAAGCTAAAAGTTACATTTATCAGACTATATGTTAGTACTGCACTTAAAAAACTGAAAAATAAATTCAGCACTGTTTATTTCTTAAAGAAAAGCCTCAGTGGGTTAAGACTTTAAGGTTAGTTAGCAGAGTGTAGTGTGGCTAACGTTAGCCAACACACATCCAGTCTGAAACAACTGTCTAATCTGACTGTGTGGATCCAATTCTATTTAAATGTCTCAAAGCTCCTGTGAGGACATTTTGGATTGCGTTTTGATTTAGTCCATTCTGTGATTGAGGGCTGGTAGCCCTTGTATCTTTGCTGATCCTGCCCTTTACACGTGAGCTGTGTCTTTTTTAAACCCAAAATAATCTTGTTTACTTTACAATCAAATGTATAACTCATTTTGAAAAACGTAAACCAATTTCTGGATCATTTTGTCTGCTATCCAACACCTCACAGCAAATGTAGTAGAGGTACCAATCTCAGTTTCAGTCTGATTCATTGTCGATAAAAAGTCCTCACAGGAGTTCTGAAGTCTAAAACTAGTTAAAAAACAGCCCATGGTGTGGCTCTTCCTCCTTATCTTTAACTTGAACCCTGTCTACAGATCAAATGTTAATAATCTGTGTGATTACCTTTGACCCTGCGGGGTTCGCGGCTTCTCATAGTCGTAGTAGGAGCTACGATGACCTGGGTAACCATTAGGCGGAGCGTGCTCGTAGTAACGGTGGTGTCCACCATTGGGCAGGCTGGAGACATTAGCGTTGTTGAGGTTGATGTTGGTGGATTTGGGAGACTTGCCGTAGGAGTTGTGGTGTCGGTGGTGATGGTGGTGGTGGTGGTGGTGATGATGGTGGTTGGGGTGGGACATGGCGTTGGCTCGAGAAAGGCGTCCCACCGGCTGCTCCATGTGGGCGTAATGAGGTGGAGGCTGCACCTGTAGAGGTCTCTGAGTAGCGTTGGTCTGATGGCCATTGGACCGTCGATGGCCGCCGTTCATGAGATGGTTACCAAAGAGTCCACCGTTTCGCTGTGAAGGAATGCTCAAAGTAAAACCACTGACTCTTCAACTCCCTACAGAAGAACTCATGTGACACTATATATTAGGGCTGCACAATTATTGAAATTTGATCATAACCACAGTTTGGGCCCTCCTATCATCAAAAAAGGCTTTTCTTTGAAAAACACCTTTAATCTACTCCACCTACTTCCTTCAATGGTCTTTTCCACAAACACACACCAGCCTGTATTGTTCTGCCTTGATACTGCTCTGTTGATATGATTCAACAGTAGTTTATGGTGTCATCCAAATTATTAGACCTGGGTTTAAAATATCGATTTGAATCGATTTTCCATTGAATGGCCCAATATCGATTCATAAAATCCTTAAATGAATCTTTTAATCATCTTTTCTCAGTGTGTAATGCAGCCTGCAGTTTAATGCTGAGTAGTCTCGTGTGACCAGCCATTCATTTCCCATAATGCCATGTCACTTCTCGCATGACCAGACCAGAGATCTCGCCAGATCCCGTTACTCAGCGAGGAGCGTTGTTAAACAAAACATCGTGGCGGGAGCACTGAAGGCACCGCTACCAAACTTTAAGGCAGAGGTCTGGATGTATTTTGGATTTAAAAAACACGAAGGCAGCAATGAACTGGACAAGAGTAAAACTACATGAAAGATATGCAGTGTGCAGGTGACTTATTGTGGAAACGCAATGAATCTCCGAAATCATTTAACAAGACGCCACCTGCAAACGCAGTCTGCAAAGACGTCAGACCCGAAGCAAACGCAGCTTGTGAAGGCATTTGTATGTAAGTTACCAGCAAACTCTCCACGAGCCCAGAAAATAACCAAGGCTGTCGCAGCATTCATATGCAAGGACATACGACCTTACAGCGTTGTTTGTAGCCACCTTATTTACACTGCCTGCCCTGTTTTTGATTTGATTTAAATTATTAAATTTTTGTTGTGGTCAGGTTATGTTTAATAAAAAGTACATGATTTCTATAACTGCTTAGGTCTTTGAACATTAATATTTTTAATAACGTACAAAGTTAGAGTTAGTTTCTACTATTTACAGCATTAGTTCTCTGAGAATCTTGTCCATATTCAAGTAAAACTGGTACTCTGGCTGAAATATCCTTAACTGAATCAAAATCATTCAAATCAAATCACAAATTAGATCGAATCGGGCCCTTGTGAATCAAATCGAATCGATTTGGTAAATCTTAATTAATACCCAGCTCTACAAATTATACAATTGATGCTATATTTAAACAGTAATTCAACCCCAAGACCTTCTTTTTTTTCAAAATTAAAACCTATGTAAATGTTAATAGTTTTGTTTTTTAGTTATGGATCAAATCTAAACATTTAAGTCCCATGTATTTGAATTCTACATATTCTGTAAAATGTATATAGTTGTTGCCGACTGCAGGCAGATGTCATAACTGCAATTGAATTTTTCTGATGGCAGATCTCTGGAGGCAGAAGACGAGGTGCCAACAATCATCACAAAGTTTAACAGTGACGCTGATTTTTTCTTCAGTAGCCAACAGCTGAAATTTGCAAGCAACAATGGGCCTGACCAAAAAAAGAAAATATAACCTAGGATTCTAGTGAAGTTTTTTTTTTTGCTGCATATTGTGAATAAACCATGTCTCAGTAATATATAAACTTGCTTGTGTCTTTTTCAGACTCATACACCATTATATAGCCATCCAAAGGTCTCATATTTCACTCCCTATCTACAAGTTTACACTAATCCAAGATGTGAAAACAGATCCTGGAGATTCTTCCTTAAAATTGACAAAGATGTTGGGTTTTGGCATGCCTAAAAACACCTCTGTTTTCAGTCCTGTTGAGAACAGGCTGTTTTAGTATAAATATCATGAGCTGTGCCTGACCCTGCACCCCTAAGAACATAAATGTGGATTCAGCTCTCCAACACTGTGCTCTAATGTTTACTGTTGCTGCACAGACATGCCTTGAGCTATCTACCAACTTGGGATGTGGAATAGGATTTTTTTTTCTAAATGAACTGTTTGAGTAAACATTTTCTGAAAGGTGGAAAAAACCAACAGAGGGATGTTTTTATGTTGCAGGGTGTATGTTGACAGGGTGTGATTTACCCTGCATTACCAAATGTGTAATGTTATCTATGCATTTTCTTTTACAGTAATGTTCTCTTTTCCATATACCACTTTTAGTTTAGTCTTCTCCACACACATCAAACACAACCTGACCACTATGACTTTGAACAGCTTTAGACAAAATTGAATGGCACCACTCAAATCATCCAGAATTTCATTTTTCTGTTTCAAAATGACGATGCTTATTTTTCCTTTCTCATTCAAATCCTGTCAGTAGGTGGGTTGCAGAACACTTTTTCAAAATAACCAAATAAACTAAAAATTAAAAAAAATCATTTCATCAATAAATAATTAGTGCTGTTAGTAAATATCTCAATATCTTGTGGTTATCATATTGACCAACACTGTGCAGCCCTACTATATACTGTTAAGTATTGATGTTAAGTCTGATTTTAATTTAAGTAACTGTATGAGCAAAAAGAAGTTCAGAAGCTGATTCCATGGAGTGAGCAATATGAATGCACTGTTTGTCATTTGTTGGACTTGAAATGGAAGAAATTAAAAGAAACCAAAATAAAACAAAATGAGTAAAAAGCTTTAAAAAGAGACATCTACTTTATATTAACATTCAGGTAAAAAGCACCAAAAAAAATCAGTTACCCTATAAATTTCCTCGTCTTCCTCTGGAATAAAGTCTACTAGCTCGTCATCTTGCAGATCGCATGATATCGCTCGGCGAATTTCGGGCCCAATATCATGCAGCGTGCGAAGGCCAGCCTGTAACCATAACAAGAGGGCTAAACCTTACAGCGTGGACCTTCATCACACAGCTCACAGTACGAATTCTGACATACCACAAGCAGCACACACACAGGGTATTCACACACACACCTGTGTAACATGTAACAGCTGACATTTCGAGTATCGACAGACTGTGAGAGATGAGAACACGCAGACAGACAGATGTGCTCTCTTGCCGTGAGGATCACTACACTCGTATGTCCTGTGTAGTGTCCAGCTGTGTGTCATCTCAAGTAGGATTAACTTTTCTTTACTTTGTAGATTTCTCCGTAAAATAAACTAAAAAAAATATTAAACTAAAAGCTGGTTATGTTGACTGTCTGATGATGATATATGGGGGTAAGCATGACCATATATCTCTCATGATGAGTTAACAGAAATGGCAACACTGTATGTGGTTTTCATGAGCTAATGGGTGAATTGTGATGCACAAAAACACATGAAATGATGGCTGGAGACAATGCCACACGCTTAACATCAACATCAGGGATATTTGAAGATGCAAAGACACAGATATCACACACTGGAAACATGTCAATCACAGTAAGAGTCATACTGTGCACCAAGATCATGAACGTCCTGCTGGATCATAAACCATAACATTAATGATATTTGAATGAAATGTACAAAGACACATTATACAGACTTGACCAAACAAAATAACAATGCTCAAAAACCCACATTTTTCACACATTTTCATACAGTCCCTCTCTTCCTGCTCTCATTGAAAAGCAAACACTGAGAGACTCACCTGTAAGGCGATGGCCGTGTTGTTCTGCGAGGGGTGAGCACCCACCAGGCCTTCCTCTTTACGTTTCTTGAATTTCCTAAAGTAGTCCTGTATCAGGAAGGTGGCATAGAACTTCCCCACGGTTACCTCATCATCTGAGTGAACAGACCACACAAATGCTTCCTGTGTCAACAGGTCACTACTCACATCACCCTGGGAAAGACAAGGAGAGGCTTCTCTCCCCCTCCATCCATTTGCGCTTAAACTGCGGGTCCATCGCTTTAAGACTGCAGACAGGGGCTCTATACAAACCCCAAATCAATATAAAGATATACATCCATCTTGATGGTGTATATACTGTACCTCAATCTGCATCACATTCCATTCTTCTGTTTTTAAAAAAGAACAGATGGTCAAATATGTGTTGAAATATTTTTCTATCATCTTTGTAAACTTGTACAGCTTAAATGATAAAAAATAACCTTATGTCATATTCTAAAGTAAGAGTGATTTGGCAGGAGGACTCTATAATTCTAGCAGCTGCAGTATATGGGCCATTCCTGGCAATAGTTGACTTCTTTGTGTGCCATTTTTTATGAAAAGCAATTTAATTTTCAAGTTTTTGAGATTGGATCACATAGATAATGACAGTAACCACCAGGAACTTGAACTGTAAGAGCTTAAACATTTAAATAATTATGGCACTGCATTTAAAATAGGGCAAAAGCTAACGGGAAGATTTTTATTTATTACACAGGAAGTGAAAAAACAAATACAAATAGGGTTAATGACACTTTTTTTTTTACATTTGTTTGGATTTATAACTTAAATGATTTAACTTGATTTTACAATAATTAAGGGCTTTTCAGTATCTTCATATTTATGTTGCAGATGTCTTACATTAAAACTTGAAATGGCATTAAGGGAATCATAAGAAAAGGGTGTTTATGCAATAACAGTCAAGAACAGGGAAAAAAAAGATCTAGATGCATTTTTAGTAAAGATATACTGAATATTACTATCTTTACAAAAGCATTTAGTTTAATAAATTCTATACACTTTATGTGAAATATTGAAAGTTTAATCATGGGACAGAAAAGTCAGCAAGAGCCAGGAAGACCTATCACCAGCATCTACTTCTCTTTAAAGAGCTAACTTTATGTCACTGCCTCATTAAACAAGCATGCATTGTGTTTTAAAGGCTTACCATGTGGTTATTCAAGCATTTTAAGACCAAAACAAGAGCTCTGAAAACTAAACTCTGTAATCAAGGTGATATTAAGATTTTACAGTGAATAAGGTCAAATCTGGTAAACAAAATTGTCGGGGGTTTTTTCAGCTAGCTAGTCTTAAGTGAAAAAAAGCACTCAGAAAACACCAGACTAATCACTTCTCATTTTGTGAGGGTATTACGGACAGAGTAAACAGAGTTGAATTGATCTGCCAAGAGTGGCTGTTTTTAGGAGAGTTTGCACCACCCGCCTTTAATACTCAAGTTTTACTTTCACATAGCAAATGTAGTAACATATCATTAAAGCTAATTAGTCATATGCAAGTTAAACTTGACACAGTTAACATGCCTCTTTATCTTCCTCGGTGAAAATACTGTGCACTGTGCTACTCCAGTGAGGTGCTATTGGACTTTCAATGAGCTTTGTTTACATCTGGGTTGTAGAGCATTATGGCAGAAAAGCAGTAGTCATGACCTTAAACTACAACGGCTTACTAGCAGCAGAAAGCAGTGATACTGTTGGGACAAAGCATTTGACCAGGATCATGGACCTTACTGACACAAAAAATACCAAGAACTGGTTTGAATGACAATTAACTCCTAACTCTGCAGTGCAGCTGGATCTGCAGATTCATTGTCTTATCAGACTGATTCATCTTGCAAAGCTCCAAGCCTGAACAACTGATTCAGTCCACAGAGGCACTGTCCAATCAGCATCCTTTAAGACAGGAAGAGGTGGGTCCTACAAACGTGATGACAGCGTGAAGCAACCACTCATACAGAGATTAGCATAGATGCTAACAGCTTTAGTAGTAGTTTTCTCAGGTCTGGACAGAATTTCTTCATTAAATGAAAACCAACAACAAACACTGAAGGCATTTCTTGATCGAAAGGATATTTCGCTCCACTTCTGTCAGGCTTTGCAGTTTGCTGTTAGAATTGGCTTACATTCTGTACCTTACACCGCGGCAGTAGTGCCTACCTATTACATCATCTGATTGCTGTTGTGAATATGACTGACAGAATAATAATTCAATCACCTTATGCTTGTGTTTTCGAAAAGTTCTGCCGTCCACCAACACTTTCTATGGGCTGTTGGCCACATGGACCAGTGAAATACATACTGTGTAGTGTATACTGAACGGTCTATCTGGTGTGTCAGGTTAAGTAATTCTGGAAGCAACTTCGAAAAGATCCAACTTTAACCATTTAACTGGTTAACTGTGCACATAACTGACCATTTAGGTGTATTCTTGTAACAACACCCCTTGATAACTCCCCAGGTGAACCGCAGGGGTGGAAAATATAGTCCTAAAATCATATTTTCATATATCACACTGTAGTAATTGTGATTGACATTGTGATATGATATTATTTTTCTATCAGTTTTATTCTGACTAGTATTATGGTGGATGGTATGATATGGCACAGCTCAAGTGTCAAGTCCCTCTTTCTACACATCATGGCAGAGTAAACAGTCAGACAGGACGAGGTTTACACACAAAAATGTGTATGAAACATAAACAAGCTGAAAGACACACTGCCCCATCAGTGTAAACACAGAGCTAAAAACAACAAACACAAATAGCTTGACATAACTTTCTTCTGAGGGAGTCTTTACCCCACAATAGGTTGACATAGCACATATTTAATTTTGTTTTAAACAAAATATCACATTTTAAGCCTTTAAAAGACTGCTACTTTTCTATGAGCTTCTGGTTTGAAACTGTGAATATCAAGATAAAATGATTATTTATTTACCATCTAGTAAGTTACCAAGCAGGCATCTAGTTAACTTTTTTTGGAGGGAAGAAAGCTCTTAGAACCAAATCCTTTTTCTTTGTAACATTTAATCCACTAATTAAGCACATGCAAGCAAGCAGATCTACAGTAAGCATCATACACTTCAGGCTTAAGTCAGTATGTGTCATCTCATGTGTGCTCCTTACTAAAACTGCATATTGTCATGTTTCAAATGTGGTTTTGTCTTATTGGAATCTCGCTTTTATTTGAAAAGTGTGTTCAAGAGTGTGTGAGAATTATTCTGAAGCAGGGGTCTGAATCACTTTGAAACAAAAGCGCCGGGGACAGAGATCGGAGACAGAGGCAACACTAGTTCCATGCCACCACCCTAAAACAGAACTGCTTCAGAATATTCTGAAGTGTCTCAGAGTTTGGGGTACAGAGATAAGAGAGAATGAGAAGAGGAGGAAGCTGTGGAAGCTGAAGCAGTGGGAAAAGACAGCGGTTAACTTGACAGAAAGATTCAGATGGAAATAGACAGACAGGTAAAGCAAGAGAGACAGAGAGAGACAGAGAGAGAATCAGAGATTTAGAGAGAGAGAGAGAGAGAGAGAAAGAGAGAGAGAGGTTGAAGAGAAAGACAGAGCATGCTCTTGCACAGAGGTCTATGAGGCCATGCAAGCCCAAAGCCCAGCCGACAGTCAAGGGCCTCCGTCAGTGTCCGGTACAGGAAGAGACACACATGATTTAAAGACAGACTGCAGAGGGGACAACCAGAGAACATGAGCAGAGCAGAAACAGCATGATACAGCTCTACATTTGTGAGATCTTAACTGTATGTGTGAAGGAGTTTTGTTTAAGGGCAAATCTACAAAAATCATGGTAAAGCTCCCTGTCATTTTAGTCAGGCAGCATAAGGGCACCATATGTCTGTGTTTGTGCATGTATGTGATCTCCGTGAGCTAGTGAGGCACATGGTGTATGCTATTTCATTGCAGTTCCACTAACCACCAGCAGGGGGCACCACTTGGTCCAGCAGCTTCATGCTGGTCCTCTTCCAGATTTTCTTGATAACAGCTCGCAGCTCTTCATTTGCCTGCTCTAGATTACCTGAAATCACATGAAAAAAATATACCTTATAAACTCGCTCTACAGCTGAGCAAGTGCGCCATCCTGAAGCCCACCTCCTCCGAGGGTGCAAGAGCGGAAGTGAAGCACGCTAAGGTACAGCACAGAGCACTCAAACTGGACAAACAAGTGAGACTTTGGGGGGAAACGTGCTTTTGAGAACGTTGTATACCCTCAAATTGAGAAATAAGCCAACCCAGTCCTCTATTTGTGGTCCACCTATTTCTAAAAACATGAAATCTGATGCACCAAAATGAAGTTTTCAGCGTTAGGCTGTAGAGTGCTGCCAAAACAGAGAGTCAAAACCTTCCTCTGGTGACTGATACAAAAAACAGTCTGAAAAAGCACAGCACAGATCTTTCATTTTCTTCAGTTGTCTCTGTGAGAACCATGACTCAGTAGAAAGCCCTGCCAGGTAACATAAGAATTGCGGTCCAGAATGTGGCTTAAGAATCAAACTGAAAAATCTTTTGCAAAAATGCTCAAGTTTGGAACCACTGAATGGTCCTTCACATCTTATTACTGCTTTTATTAAGTGTAATCTGCGTGTGCATCTGTGATGTACAGCTTTGTGCTGCTACGCTTAACATTTTAAAGTCTAGCTGTGTTTTTTTTTTTTTGCCATGTTTTGTTTTGCTTTTATTATGATCTGGCAGGTTTTTTGTGACCTGCCAGATGTAAACTAGCTTTAAGCTAACTCTGGTACAAGGCATCACATGGAAACATTTCAAAATATGAATAATGTAATCATTAAGAGAACATGACAAGAAATTGCAAACACTCAAAAAGAAATTGACTGCTGGTATGTTTGGATATTTGCAAGAAATCAGAGGTATAAAATTGTCTTTACTCTTGAAAAAAAAATTAAGGAAAATGTTTTGTAATAACTAGTAAATATTCTGTTCCATGCATGAAGGGATTAGCTTAAATTGACTCTGATTCTTTGTTTATCTCTTTAACCCTTTGACTGGCATTGTAACCACTGTATTTAAAACTCTGAAATCCCATCTTTGTCTATTTTTCCTTATTCACCTCTCTTAATAGTGTTTGTAACACCAATATGATTCCACTGGGTGGCGCTGCTGTAAATGAATGTACTTGTTCGAAAACCAGAAAAAAACAGAAGGAAATTGTTGCTGAATAGCTCCTCAAAAATCAAACAGTAATCGCATGCATCGGACTGAGAAAAAATCTTTACACATTTCCAGATCCTCTAACAATCATAATTTAGTTGAAGGAAATAAATTTGACCATAAAAATGTATCTATGATTCCTCAGAAAACTGAGTCATCTGCTAAATATCTAAATTTTGCTCTGGGATGTTTTCATCCGAAAAAACAAATATTTTGTTGCAGAAATGAGATAATACATTCATGTCCAGGATAACCCTGAACAGGCAAGCCAACCAGCAGGTTGACCTGCATATCTGCTTCCTGATTGGGTAATCTGAAAAACAAAACCTAACATGTTGCTAAATGAAGAAGTAACACAATATTACCAACACATAATTTGTTGCAAAGTTTGGAAGCCAAAGGGTTAAACAAATGTTTACTATTTGCATATGGGTTCAAATGAAAACTTTGGCATAAAAATGACAGTAAACGTATTATGAATATATTCTTAAAATAATTCACATGGCATAATGTAATCCCATGAATTAAACCATATCCATAACTGCATGGCCATATTTGAAGAAAAATACATCTATCCTTCAGGTCTTGCTTTTTTCGTGAACAAACATATATCACAATAAGAGTAATAGGTAAAATCTAGTGCAGTACAGACTTGATGTTCTTTGCAACAAATGGACTTGAGCTTAACAATGAGAAAAACAAACAAATAAAACACAACATAATTACATAATGCAGTATCAGATATTGGGTAAAATGAAAACAAAAACATTGTGCATCCCTAATAAGTGATCCATGAAAGCTCTAAATTTCATGTACCAAAATGTTGTGAAAGTGTTCTTATCAACATATCAGGTCCAGTTTTATTTATGCTCCATACCTTCAGTTTTGATCTTCAGGGCAGTGCGCACCAGTGCAAACAACGTGGCGTTAAACATGACAGTGCCATCACTGTTTAGAGGCATGTTCATGGCTACCAGCCTCTGGAAGAAAAGAAGGAAAATAACTTCAACATGGTATTTAATGGCCCTTTTCCATTAGCCCTACTCTACTCGGCTCGGCTTTCCCCGACTCTACCCGGCTCTACTCTACTCGCTTTGGCCTGCTTTTCCACCAGCCCGGTCCCCTGCCCAGCGGGGGCGGGGTCGCCGTGAAACAGCTGGGCGACACAACAACCAAAACAATGGAGGACTTGGAGGCAATAGTATACTTGCCGCTCGGTCTGTGGCTTTTTGTTACAAAGAGGAAAGCAGAAGAAGGCTGCAGGCGGCGAGAAGAAATACCCTTGAGAAGTACAGGAGAGTTTCTGAAGCTATACAACAGTTTGAAGCCGAGGACGAGAGCAATCAGGCTGCAAAGACAAGACGTATGAGGGTAAGCTAACGGAAGCTACCGCTAGCTTGTTAGCTAGCTCGTAATGATAAAGCCCCGTGTTTAACATTGTGATGGCAGCAAGTTATTGCCATAAAGTAACAAAGTATATGTACTGCAGTCCTGTTTTGGGCATCGCGCTCAAGACCCATCGGTGACGACATTCTCTGCCCAATCAGTAGCTGGCAGTCGGTCGACGTCACCTTTTAGTGTCGACTCAGCTCGCTTAGAACCAGAGCAGAGTAGGTACTAAAAACTGGTCTGTTTTAGGAGGTACTGTGCCGGTGGAAACGCAACGCAAACCGGGTAGAGCCGAGTAGAGTAGAGTAGAGTAGGGCCAAGGTGTGCTGGTGGAAAAGGGCCATTAGTGTATGAGTGGTATTTTTGTGTATATTTCTTCACTAAACTGTAATTCAGATTTAAGTAGCTTAGCTCATGTCAGAAATTAATCATGCAGCCCAAAAGGATTAACCCTTTAATGCCTGTTGTATCATATTTGATACATACTTTTATGATACCTCTATCTAATATATATGATCAACAAACTACTAAAAAAGCGTCTGGATACAATCAGATAAATGATAAAAATGTCCTCAAATGGATTATCAGTTGCCAAAAACACCTATTGTATCAAATGAGATACAAAAAATGTATATGTTAAATTTTATCGAAATTTTGATTTTTTATGATTTCAGTAGAAAGTGAAATAAACATTTCAGCTCCAGAAAATAAGATTTTTCTGACTATAATGTGTGTTTTCAGGCATTTAAAGGGTTAAAAGAAAAAGAAATTATCACAGTGACATTTAAAAAGTTGGTAAAAACTTAGTAAAAGAAAAAAAACTATTATAGTAATCGGAAAAAAAACAAAATAGGATTGAATTAATGACTATTAATGACTAACAAAATTAACAAAAAGTAGCAGGAACAGGATATTAAAAATAAAAAAAATACAAAGTAAATGAATGAGACAAGAAAAATGATTAGATATTAGGAAAAACCACTTTGTTGACTGATTTGTCCACTAACCAAACAATCAGAGAGGGCCCTCTCATTTAAATTGCTACTTGGATACTTCTGGTTCAACAAACTTTTACCTGGGCCAAGATTTTGCTTAACAAGCACTTTGTGGATGCACAGTTCGTGAATAACTAACTAGCCAAATTCTTCAGCATCAGCCATCGGTAATATTTTCAGCATTAAAAGTTTCAAGTTTTATTTGGTGAATCAATCATAAAACATGATGATAATAAATAAATGGAGACAAAACCTTGCATGCGACTCTGTGAGGACACAGTTTGCCAAAGCCCAGAGGAGGCTGGATACGACGAAGAAGTGTCACTACATCCAGATGTTTAATTCTGCCTCTGGTTGAAAAAATATACAATGTTAGACACTGACTGTCAGGACTTAGTTATGTTAATTAAAAAAGTAATTCTCCAATGAATAAGACAGAACACATACTTTGCCTCTGGGTCATACTCTGACCAAATCCTCTTGAATTCATCAAGGTGGTGTGGACCAAGAATGGACCAATCACGGGTTAGATAGTCAAAGTTGTCCATGATAACAGCCACAAACAAGTTGATGATCTGGAGGAGGACAAGAGAATTGTCTTTCACATATAAGCTTTAAGTTTTCTGAGTGCTTAACAAATGTTAAGAGCATCAAAAATGAATAAATGTTACAATACAGTATGACAAAACAATATTTCATCATATTTCATATTGTTATAAGTGTATTACTTCAAAATCTTTTTCACTAAAAAGTATTTATTTTCCTTACATCATTGAGAATTCACAGTCTTCTATGAATGAAAAGCACAGTTTCTAATCAGTGTTATTTAAATAAAGCATAGTCTCTCCAATATTTGTAAACTTTATGTGCCGTAGTAACGGAAATAATAGCAATAAAAGAAACAGAGAGAGAATTTTAAATGGCTGAATGTCTGCCGCCAGCTAACAACCAGAGGCTGAAGGACAATATAAATCAGAAGCTCTTTATTTCTATAAATTACTTAACAGTGAGATATCACAATATTGCACTAAAATATGGATACAGTATCACACCACAAAATATTGCAATATATTGGTGTATCAATGTTTTCTTCCACTCCTAATGTTTATAGAAAGTATCTGAATGTCACACTAAAGACGCAAAAATCATTAATTTCAAAAAATCATAATTTACTTCCATGCTGTTATAGTGATGCTGCCAATGAATCGGCTTCAGAATTTAAAATACACACACATAGAGCCAATAAATAGTTGTATTTTAAACGATACAAAGATTTTTCAGCATACCAAAAAGGCGCACAGCATGTAGAAGGTGATGAAGTAAACGATTGCGAATCCACTGCCACAGGTCATCTCTTCTCCTGGGTTGTAGTCTGACTCAGGATCGCACAGTTTCCCCGGCATACATGCCAACATGATCTCCTGCCATGCCTCCCCAGTGGCACATCTGGGTAACAGAATAGCCAAATATTAGTACTAGAATAAGTAGCCATGGAAGTTTGAGTCTCCTTGATGCCTTATACACACCTGAAGAGAAGAAGCACAGCCTGAGGAAACGTCTGGAAGTTGTTGTTTCTGTTGATGTGTGTCCCATCTACCATGGCAATCTTTCCAAACACCTGAAGAACAAATATTTCTCACCTTAGTTAATTCAGCCTCTGTAACAAAGCCTAAATGTTTTGTTTCATATTTTAAAACTGACCTGCATGCCAATGACGGCATAAATGAAGAACAACATGGCTATCAGGAGGGCTACATAAGGCAGAGCCTTTATGTAGCAGAAAGGAAAGAAAGCAGAAAAAGGTTAATATGGATAACTATTATATTACACTCAATTAAAAACATGCACTTTCCCCTACTCACCTGAAAGGACTTGATGAAGGTCCAAAGCAGGGTGCGAATGCCCTCCCCTCTGCTGAGGAGCTTGACCAACCGCATGACTCGAAACAGACGAAAGAAGGTGATGGAGATGCGAGCGCTGTCCTCTGTGTTCTGTGGAGAAGCAGACCAGAGTCAGAGGACCAGAGGGAGACAGAAGATTTGGTACACAGAGTGCCTGGCTGTGCTTTAAAATGTGAAGAGGTCTTTCAACCTCAAGGCCAGATACATATGGGCTGAAAGCAACACTGCAAGTTCAGGCTATAGAAAGCATTTTCAAGAGGACTGAATCTGATCTAAGAAGATTTTAATTTTGCTTAAGAAACACACTAAATTGTAAATTTTAGACAAAATGTAAGGATGGATGCACCTTTGTGAGGGTTTTACACTGCACTGGCTGTGGACAAACATCGGCCCTTTGGCTAATAATATGACATTTACTGACGTCAGTCACTCAGACTGCATACCACATGGATTCTGAAGGAAAGTTTAACTGCCCTACTCTGGCTTTTGTCATATAGAGAATAGTGTTTCAAACTTTCCTCTGTGAAAATGGTAGGAAGTGGAGTCCAGGGGGGCCTTAGGCTTCCCAGCAAAAACCTTCAACGTGCCCACATTGAAGACCCAAGCTCTTAACCATGGAGTAGATATAAAAGGGTATGTTATGAAATATTAAAACCATCCCCTACCATGTGTATTTGTGTACTGTACTGTACTGTATCAACAAATCAAGCTATTGATAGCAAACTCATTTCTTAAATCAAGTTCTAAACATGTTTATTTTTTCTGTCTAAATAAGCATGTTAACAAGGGTGTTAAAGGGGTTTCTGGGACTTCTGCAGCTGGCCCCAGGTGGACACTCCTAAGACTGCAATTTTCTTAACTTCTGTACTTGTGAAGTAACTGTAACTTCTCATCCATTCAGATTTAGAGAAATGCTTTCTTTATTGGAAAAGACGTCATCTGTTGGACAAATCATTTTTTAAAGTATGAATGTACAAAAAACTCTGTCAACTTAAAAGTTTTAGGCCGGATCTGGGAAAGATCAGCAACATGCATTTTGTAAAAACTGTTCTAGTTACAATTCAATGGAGGGATACCAATTAACAAATAAATATATTACATAAAGTACATTAATTGAAATAAAAAAAGAAATGAAGAATTATGTAACCTGTAACCTCTATGGACTTGGTGGCAGTAACGGCTACAACATGGTTTCAGCAGGGCACTGGTATTGGTTCCTGTACTAGTATCATATTAGCATCAATTGGGTATTTAAGTCAGTACTGTTTCAGTATGAGTATGGATATAATAGAAGAACAAATTATGGAACAGTTTAAGATTTGTAACAATAGTATTACAGTATTAGTATTGTTAGCAGTATCATTATTGACATAAATATGGCACCAGCCCAGTACTGACATCATTTGTGATATGATATTGGCTTTCATCACAAGTGTATGGTTTTAGTACCATAATGGTATCTCAATAGTATCAGTGTGTTAATGGTATTAGTGTAGGTACCGGTGCAGATATTGTATCTGTTTGGTACTATGATGAATTTATAATGGTGTTGTATGGTATTGGTGAATATTAAAATAAGTATGAAGCTGTTATCAGTGTCTTAATGGTATCAGTACTGTACTGGTATCTGCATGAGTATGGCATCAGTATCATTTGAAATTTAGTTTCTATATGGTATCAGTATAACATCTGTATTGGTACCAGTACCGGCATCTGTTAAGGTGCTAGTACTTGATTGCATTGGCATCAGTATAATATTAAAATCATCTTGGGATTAGTGCTTGTATCAATATCTATATGATATCAGTATAGAACGGTATTGGTACCCATATTGATATGGTATTTGTAATAGTACAGTTGAGTCGTAAGTAGAGTATTTATTAGTGTTGGTTTCAATATTGGCATGGTATTGGAATTACTATGGTATCAAAATCAGTATGATATATGTCTCAGTGTCTATATGGCATCAGTGCAGTGTTGGTATCAGTACTGGAATCAGTACGGAACCTCTGAACCTACATTATTTTAGTTTCAGCTTTTCTATGATATCAATTTAGTATTTATACCAGAATCAGTATTTGTCACAGTCGGTGCATCTCCTACATCATGTGACCAAACGGTAATCAAGCAGAGTTTTTAAGCAGTGTGGCTGCAGCTGATATGTTTCCGTTAATCTGCATCCAAAGCACTGTCAGGAGCCCTGTCACTGCAAAGACCTACTGGGGAGGAAGCAAAGGAGGCGAGCATGCTGGAGAAAAAAATCTTGCCATACTTGACAGGACATGTCTGCACAAGCATGGCACCCTCAGTCCAGAGTCACTGCATGCGGAGTCACAGTGGGGCCCACCCCAACGGGTCGGCCAGGAGGTTCACAGGTCAGAGCTGGGTGCCCTGATCCCGGGGTGTCATCCATGGGTCAACTACCCCACCACCACAGGAGAGTGGGAGGAGACCATGTAGCAAAGTGTCAGCAGTACAAACGTGAGGAGCAGCCTTAGATCCGCTCCTTCCTAACCACACACGCAGCGTCACGTTTGAGTGACACACTCTCCTTAGAAATAACTCCAAACATTTGGAAAATGGAAAGCTATTTTTTAAGGAAATATGCAGATGACCAAACCAAGAAGAAAAATCCAAAAATAACAAGAATGGAAACCTTATCATGAGGAAATCAATGAAACAGAAATATGCAACAGATATTTGAAAAAAAATGAAGTCAAACCAAAAATCAAACAAAGAAATGTAGATCTAAACGTGGCATGACCCTGAAGGAGAGGGAGGGGAGAGAAGGGGGAGTTGGGGGGAGGAGCATCTTACCCCCTGCTCATCCACCTGAGGAGTCTCCGTTGGCTTTAAAATCAAAGACCTTTATTAATGACTTGCACAGAGCCCACAGGACTCACACACATGGGGCCAAAAACTCAAAACATTTGGTTTAAGTCAAACACAGAACGTGAGCACACGTCAGTCAGGAGGATGCAGACAGAACAGAGTCATTACTCCTCATATGGACCGGACAAAACTGTCTTATTGTTTTACTTTAACAAGAACAAACATTCATTAGTCTATAAACACTTAGTATAATGACATACATACAAAGTTTATCCTTACATTTTAAAACTGTCACACAACAGGTTACAGCTCAACATTCCTGACAAACAACATAGACTACTTAAATAGTTAATAACATGTAACACAACTTTATCCATCCCCGCTATGATGGTCACAACTAATGAGGATTAATGGATTTCATGGCTGACATGTTTGTACTGAGCTATGGACAATGATAATGAGAAGCTACCTAACGGATCAAATGTAATGAATTCATTAAGAAAATAAACAGTCTGGGACTCTCACATAGCCTCGAAACAGAGCAATAGCTTCCCTTTATAATTTAGGCAAATACTGATAAGACTTTGTGTGAATCAATGACCTCACAGGTCAATAGGTTATCATTATATCTACTACTTGTTTTTTTCAAGCAGGGTCCATTAGACAAAAGTATGTAGTTGATAGTTGATATGCCTTTATTTTGTATACTAGACCACCTTAGCTTGTCTCTGGTCTTGAAAACAAGGGAAAACAACAGCCCTGCTAATGACTAATGCTACCAAAGTGTAGAATTTATGGACTGAAAAAGTTTTAAAGTGATTGACTTTGATGTTCTTGTTTTTAACAGCTGAACATTGACCTTTTACATATGTATGTAACATTGATGGGACAGCCTAAAAATGTAAATGAACCACAATTTGATTTGGCACTGATTGTAATGGAATTAATTTAAATCATTACTCTTGTAAAGCTAATGCTGTTGCCACAGACACATGCTGTCACTGTCCACTGTTTGACCTCTGATATATTGGGGGACATTTTGTGGAAAAAAAACATGTTAGGGAGCCTGGTTGGATGTAAACTAATGACTTGACTAACCAACTCAGTGCTACATCTCAGTATGTTTTCCATACTGAGGAGCTAAAAGTTGTTTACATATTGCATACTGTAACTTCCCTTTTGATATAAGTAAATACTTCAACCACACTGTAGTTGGCTGTTACAAATGCAGCAAGTGACACACAAGTGTTTCTTGCCATATTTCAAGCCCCTCATGCTACAGCTAGTATAATTTACTGTTACACATGCTTGTCTGAAGGTTAAAACAAGTTCCAACATTTTGTGACGATACTTTTTAAACAATTGGAGGTCAACAGTCTCTTGATAACATATTTAGTGAGCAAAGTTTATCTTTCGTGCCAGAGATTGTGCCAAAATATGTACCAGATACTAGGTACTACTAAAAAATATAGTTTATAAAAGGAAAGTGCCAGATTGTGTAAATGCACCTTTATTAAACCAGCTTGGTCTGTTTATTAACATTTCCCAAGGATGAAGACATCAGTGTCCTCTGTTTGAATCTGATTCTGTCTTTGATGACTGGGACATGTGGAGCTGGATGAGTCCAACAGAGCTGACAGATGAACCCACCACTGTCAGGTGGTTACAATTTTTGATGGCTGAGCATAGCGTGTATTTCTTGCATAGGCATGGTTTCAGCACATTTAATGGACATGCCAACAGCAACCTAAAAACAATAACTGCTTCATTTACAATAAATGTTTCTGTTGTATTAACTTGCAGATTATTTTCTTTACTAACATTTTGTCTGAGATTGAACAAGTCTTCTACTGTATAACAGAGATATTCTCTAATGCTTTTAGTAATTAAGTTTGATATAAACAGTTGCAAATACATATCCTATACAAACACTCTTTGCATGTCATTTCATACAAAACAAATGGTTAGATTTCAGTGGTACTTAGCAATAAGACTTATAATGAAAAGATGTAAAATAAAACATAAAGCAATTACTATGTTGCTGATTGTCAGACTTTGCCTGTGTAATGATGCTATTTTACAAAATAAAAAAGTAAAGGAGTTGTATCAACAGGCTGAAGACTGAAAACACTCCAGACAGATGTGGCTTCATTCAATCCCTCAGCCCGATATTTAAAAAAGTATCAATATGAGGTGCAGAATGGGCAGAAATGAAAAAACAAAAATGAAGAATTAGCTTGAGGAGGTTCTTTAGGTAATCCTGGCTGCAGCGCTGATGGAACATGCATTCAGCATCGCTACGTTGCTGGGGAAGGAGTGAGAGCATTGCACGCACACGCAAGACATATTTTTATGAAAAGGAGGAGGCGATTGGTGAACTCATAGCAATGCAGCATCTCATGCATGTCAGTAGTGCCCTGCAAGAAAGAAAAAAAAAACTGCCATAGCAGGGCGCTCTCACAGTCCGGTGCAGAAAGAGGAGAGTGAATAAGAGAGAGGGCAAGAACAGAAGAGGAAGGAAGAGTAAGAGGTAGAAACAAGAGGGAAAAAGAGGAGAGGGGGAAAGAGAGGAGTCAAGAAGGAGAGAGTCGCTATTGGAGGGTTCATGCACCTGACTGGAGTCTACACACCTGCGCTACACATGAGCTCCATTGTGAGCTTTAAGAGCTCACTACAGGAAGACAGAACAAAACACAGAGACAATCACTCACAGAGACACAAATACAAGATCATTAAAGAACCTCAGACTCAGCTGCTTTACAGCACCAGCAGAGTAACATACAAAAAAACAAGGGCTGATCAAGCATCTTTTTATCTGCAAATGAATTTCTTTCTACAGCTTCTTACCTGAAGAGAAGCTCGGATTTACTTCAGTTTTAAGTTTCAGTCTGAGCAAAGTTTTAGTCACAGAGTAATGCAGCTATTCTAACACAGACCACACTGTGACCAATCTGTTTCACAGAGCATAAATAGAGCGGTGCAGAAATTATGCAATTTTGTTGGCCAACCCTTAAGTTAGCATCATGGTTTATGAAGTCTATGAGTTTTTTCATGAGAATTTTCAGTCAGTTTTGAAAAATAAGGTCTGTGGCGACACCTCTCCCTTTTGATCATCAAGATTACCTACGTTATTTCTTTATTTATAGAGCATAAACACAATCAGTGAACGTAATAGGCTTAAGTTAAACTTAAGCACCATCAATGCTGCAGTTTAAAGTCCTAATATTTACGCACCGTTGATATTTCACCTTTACCGTGAATGCCACAGAGAAGAAATGAGGGACAAGAGTTGACCCCTAATTAGCTCTGTCTTAAGAGGAAATATCAGAGGTGTAATATTGGTGAGAGCAGAGCACATGGACTCAGTGGAGAACAGTAGGACTGTGGTTGTGTGTCATGCCCTCTCCAAAACTGTAAGGCACTGTAAATAGACACAGTGGGACATTTGTCTCTAATGATAACCTACTTACAAGCCCAAAGAACAATCAGAACTGGACTATGGAGGTAAATATTAGCCAGAGGCTCTCACTAATGCTGATGATACAGCAGACAGTTGTAAGTCATTAAGCCATGTCAGAGTGGGGCCCCTTCTTGGACTTTCAGTGGCCCTTTATTCCTGTGGTTGGGGCTGGCATTCATGGCTGTAAATTGCTGACTGAAAATAATGATGTTTAATGTCCCTGACAAAGTCTTTGGTCTTAGATTGATCCATTAAAAAATCTCAAAGAAAAAATCTCAATATCTCCTCTGCCTGTGTTTTTCACAGACTTTATTTTAAGCATTTTACTGAATATTCACACAAGTAATGAGATGTGAACTAATTTCCTGTGATTTAGCTCTCATAACCACACCACTCTGCTTGGTAATTATGCTATCGGTGAAGCTGCAGCAGACAACAGATTTTTTAAAATTAAAACCGATAGAGTTGAACAAATTCCAGATAAAAACTGTCCTAAATGTTGTGTATGATGGACATTTCTGAGCTCTGAGCTCCAGGGCCATTCTGTCTGGAGGTAAAGGATTGAGGGGGTATGGTGAGAGAGAGAGGGCAAACTTTACAAGGCTCTATGGAAGAAACTGACCGGAGGGGAATGAAGCGGGTGGCCAAGCGCCATCTGTGAGAGGCGGGACATGGAGAGGATGTTAGGGGACAACATGAATTTCATGGCTGACACTTCCCATCATGCATTTGGAAAGCTGAACAATCACAGCTAATGACTGAAATAGCAAGCAAGTAGCTAACTTAAATAAAAGACAATTTAGATCAGCTACTAAAAACATTACATGGAAATTGTTTAATATCTGATCTCTGTGAACACAAAAGTCAACCACATGCTGCTAAAAGTGAATGATGGATGAAAGGTGTCTCACAAGAAACAGTGGGATCTCTTGTGAACTCAACATTATGTCCCTACACACATTCACACTCACGCACACCCACACAGCACATCTGTAAGTAAAAAAATGTACACATGTAAGACACGCATGCATAACAAGAATAATCTACACGCAGCACCACCACCAAATATTTTAAACAAACTTTGTTAAACAGTCATGCAGACACACATTTACGAACAGAAACAGGGCAAAAACACTGAAACATGAAATAATATAACTCCAGAAAAACAGCACTGCAGCTCAAACATTGAGCACCCAAGAGGGAGGGGCGGGGAGGTGGGAGCACAGTTGAGGAGGGGGTCTCTGGTGCAGTGCATCTCTAACAGGCATCATCATCACCATAACTACTTGCTTTCATAGCCTTCCTGTTATTATTCATCTTTTCATTTTTTGATCCATCTGAACTCAAAAAAGCTCAACCAAGTTGCCCACTGACTTTTAAGGTGTCATTGTGAAAACTCAAAGAAAATGCAGTATTTGGTTATTGAATTAAGCCCTGACACATGTTTTAAAGTGATGTTTTTAAGTTATATTTCAATCAATGTTCAATCACAGACTGATCAGTGATACAAGCATTAAATTAGAAGTGTTAATATGTCAAAGCCTATTTTTGCCTGAGTCCCTAATTCATTACAGGGGTCTCGCAGATAAAGTTGTTGTTCAGAACAGGTTACACACAGAAAACAATTTGGGGTCATTCCAATACTTGCCTCTACAAGTTTCTATGGAAACAAAATGAACAAGAGTAAACACATTAGAAACCACATCATAATGTATCCTGCTGTGCACCAAATACAAGCCTCAGGTCACACAGATCAACAACTCTTGCATGTGATTTTTTTTCAATGTTCAAGAGTTAACAATGAGCATTTTCATCCAGACGTTTGAATCCTGCAACAAAAAATACTGCAACACATAGACAATGAAACATTAAGCAATAGCAAAGGTAGGATTTTTGACCGAATCAGAGTAGTGTAAACACAGCGTTCATCATAACAGGACATATAGGAAGGTGAAACTGAAGCTTTACAGAATACGGAGATGCCTCATGAGAAACTGAACATGTATCTCCTGATTACTTAGTCATGTTTAAAGCTTCTGTGAGGACTTTATAGCTGGTTGTCTCATCCATACATCTTTGCATTTATCCATTCATAGACCACTGCTATCCTTAAAACTGCATGTCTGTCAATGAGCAGATGTAATTAAAAACACAGCTAGGCTACGAGTGACGTTTTTGGCCACGGGAGGCACCAAACTGAAAGTTTCTCACAGGAGTTTTAAAAAACATGATAAATACAAAGGTTGGCAAATTTTGAGAAATGTTTGAGAGGATGCTTGAGATATGCAATATCAAGCTTCTATTTTCTAATACAAGAGACATTCAAATTACATCTACTCCCAACTTTTGTCAGAAGGACTGAGAAAGTAATCTGTCAATTTGAGCAGTCTCAAAAAGACAGATTATTTCTTATTTCAGAATTTTTATTTTTTTATTTTTTTTTCAAATTTGAAGCATGACTTTCCTGTAAGGCTTCAGCGGAACTTAGGAAGCTGAGAAAAAGTTGTACTTACATTAACTTCAGTAATAGCAATATCGACGACGCTACCAACAACAATTAAGGCATCAAATGTGTTCCAAGCATCAGCGAAATAGTGCTGTTAATGCATGGAGTAATGTGAGTGGATAAAGATGGGAATGAAGGAGAGGGAGAAGTGAAACAAGTGATGAAGCAAGAGAAAAGGACAGAAGAAAAGAGACAAAGGATGTTATGAGATGGCAGGGTCAGGTGAGGACACAAAGAGAGAAAAAAGGAGAAAGGTATTAAAAGTTATCAGATACAAAGTCAGAAATCTCGGTCCTGCAGTGTGGTGGCTCGAGCAGAGAGGGGTCAGAGAGCAGAAGGGCACGCTGCAGCTGAGCCTACTTACATCAATCTCACTGAGAACTATGTCTACTATGCTGCCAATCACAACCAGGGCATCGAACACATTCCAGGCATCCCCAAAATATCCCTGAGTGAGAGGGTGCGAGTGGGGGGCAAGTTAGATGTGATAAATACACAAAAATAGTACTTTAGCCGTAGGGCACAAGTGCCAAACCCAATGTTAAAATACCAATTTTACACACAGAAACACTGCTGCCAAGAACCTAGCAAACAGTGAGCAGGTGCTATTTTAGAATTTTTAAAAACAAGAAAAAAAGTCAGCACAGCACCCCAAACTCTGTTTCTTACGAGCATTCTGTCCTTCTTCTCAACACAGAGCTGTTTGGCAGGCAGCGCAGGAAAAGGAGGAAAATGAATACAAAACAAAAACACACATTCAGGGTTTGTCAAAAGTTCATGTGTGCTGTTCTACTATTTGACATTTTAACAATAGTTGAACTTGTCAATCAGATAACTTGCTTTCTTGCCTAAATTAGACAAAAGGATTCCTAACAATTGACAAAACAGGTAAAACAACCTAGACCTGTCCCTGTCCAGTTATATTTAATCTACCAAAGAAAATAAACCTACTTTGAAGGATTGCTGGGACCAAAAACTGATGTCCAAAACATCTTATTTTCAAACTATTTCAAGCTAAATGCAAAATCAAATAGAGTGTGTTTTAAGAGTGTGTAGTATACAGTTCTGTGTAAGACAGAAATGCCAGGAAATCAAAGTTGCTATCATATAATGTCATATCACCAAAGAGATCCAAAGATGGAGGTCAGGAGGTGATTTCTGCAAAGGGAAGTGCTGCCAACACTACATTAAGGCTGGTGGGGGGTATTGTACATAGTAATGTGCCCTTCATTTCTCTCTATTATTTATTTGTCTTTCTGTTCTTCATTGTGTTTTGATATCTAAACTAAAGCAATACATCAATTGTATATACATTATATTACAACATGGAGGCTTCACTCTAAAGAAAGAGAAGATCTGTCAAAATCCCAAAGTTTTGCGCCGGTCATAGCTGCCTTAACCAGTCAAATAGGTACAAGAGAACGAGATACTTTACAGTACCACGTAACAGGACAAAAAATTTAAAAAGTTCACTGAGAAATGGCAGCAGATGTGGATCAAAACCTCTGTCTAAAGTACAGAAAAACAGTGTTTTGCATCTAAATACTTAAAGGTTGTTATTTTCAAGCAAACATACTCACTCGAGCAAAAAAAGCAGAGTATCATTCAGTGCTACCACTGATCCCAGGATGTTGAGCACAAACTATAAATTATAACCCAAAGACTCTCGTTTGTCTTCATTCAATCTGCAGTGGGATTTGTTGGACAAATTAATTTGAGATATTGAATGCCTTCATGCAAGGCTTTTGATAAAGGCTTTTGACTTGTGGCGAACAACCACAAGTCCATAAAGTGTAGTGATCACACCCTGTGAGTCTGAAATGTTCTGATGATACCTGCTATGAGCAGGTAGAGTTTTATCAATCTCCTTCTCCTGTTCTTACTGACTCCCAATTTATGTATTTCACTTCCTTCCCAAAAGCTGACTTTGGCATTGGGATTATGTGACTGAAAGCAACAGATACTAAAAGACTGATCACTATTTTTAAGAATTATACAGGAACTTACTCATCACCGTGTAAGGGATGAACTATGGTTGTTGTTATTAAACTCTACATAAGGCCAAATGGGAATGCTAGCTAGTGGCTATTTAGTCAACGTGGTTTAGGCTGGAAACATGATTGATGAAGACATCCAGCACAAATAGGATATGTATTAGTGTCCAGTTAATGGCATATTATCAGCAAGTTAGTATGCAGTATGCAATACATAGTATTCAGGACAGCGCTGCAGAGAGCAATGTTATGTAGTTTTAATTACAGTCAGATGGATATAAAGAGTGATTAGCCTTATCAGTCATCACTTGCCTTTTTTCAAGGATTAATTTGATACATAAATATTATGCGGTATCTCACTTAAGGTTTGGAACATTGTGTTTATGATCAGTCTGAGGTGGTTTGTGTTTGAGACTCACCCTGGGCTTGAAAGCGATGAGCTTGAGAACCATTTCCACAGTGAAGACAGCAGTGAAGACCATATTAAGAATGTCCATGACATAGTTAAAGAGCGCTGACTGGCCATAGTGCTACAGAAAGGGGAAAAATATGAGATGTTTAATGATTCTTTTATATTTATATGAATCTTAAATTGTTCATTACAACCAATAATTTGAAAAAAACTCTTCAAACTTCCAGGCATTTTTTGTACTTAAATTACATTAAGAATGATTCTAAAGGTTATGTGGAAAGGAAAACAAAACATTTGCCATGAAAACTATTGGTGTCAGTTCATTTATCTTCTCTGTTTTTCATTTGGTTTGCTTGTAATTTTATCAATCACAGTGCTATTTTACACAATACCGCTAGGGGATGCTGTTGTCAATACTCTCTATATATTATATATTTTTTCCATGAAATGCACAAATACCATTCTAGGATCTAAAGGTTGAAATTTATTGAAACTTTTAAAAAACATTAACAAGATTATGATTAAATAAATTTCCTGTCTAAAGACCATTAAATTCATGTACTGTTAAAAAACAGCTACATATGAGTGCTTAGATAATAACTTTGGTAAGTGTATCTGCGCTGCCTTTATGAGTCAATGACTACTTAACCACATCACAGTAAAACCCATTTAACATCTCCTTACCTCTGCCTTTAAACTGATGAGCCAAAACACATGCAAAATAAATGTAATAATGTCATTAAATGTTTGCTACAACTAAATGCTAATTGTAAGGGTACTAATCCTTCTTTACACGTGTTAACTTTATGTTGGTTTCCTCAATTTCTCATCTTACCTGTACAGCCAGGCAGAGTGTGTTGAGCATGATGAGCACAAACATGATGTACTCAAACCCAGTGGAGTTCACCACATACCAGAATTTGTACTGGTATGGATTCTTGGGGATGTACCTCCTCAGTGGACGAGCCTTCAAAGCGTATTCTACACACTGACGCTGCACACAAATACACAAAACTGTTCTGAGTGCTACGTGAAGAGCAAATCTGTAAGTCTCATTAAAATTATATATATACTGGTACTATTTTTAGGAGCCCAGATGTGGTGTTTACCTCTCAAACAAGCAAGTTAACAAATGTTTTAAAAGTGGTGCTCTGAAAGAAAGTGGTCATACTTTAGTGCCTCTAAAGTGATCAGAGACTAAAAGATAACATTAAGTGAAGATCCAGGGGGGGCCTCTGGACATATTCGTAAACATAAATCAGAACCAGAACTTTTGCTGCCTAAATGGATCATAGATGTTTTACAAGAACAATTGAGCTTTTGCTTGACAGAGAAGTAGAAAAAGCTCTTTAGAAGCAATGCAAGAAGTATATTCCAGTTAGGAAAACTGAATTATGCAAAGTGATTATTTATCAGTAACATGTGTTCAATTATGTGGCTTAATTTCTACAAATTTTTGGCAGATGGAAAAAAATATTAAGACTATCCAATAGGCCAAACTGCCCTAAATAGTGAATAAAACAGTGAATAAAAGGGAATAAGTCTCAGACCATTGACTCAGTCACAATATGTTACTGTGGTTATTTCATATTGTTGAGTAATAACAAATTTCACCTCCAACAACACATTTTAATCAAGGTCCTAGCCAATCAACCAGAGTAAAAAAAAAAAAAAAAAAGTTTTTGGGATGCCGCCACAACTCTTTAAGAGGCAGATGGAGCAGAAGACCCAGCAACAGCAGACGAGTGGACAAGTGGGTAGGTGTGTTGACAACCCTGATGGTACAACGTGGCTTTCAACTACAGGTTACTGTATCAGTGACCACAGGTATCACTTATGACTGGCCAATCATGTACTTTTTATATCTCTCAATAATGACTGGCTTTCAATCAATTGGGGCACCCCTACAAACAAAGTTTCATGTCATCAAACAAAATGATTAATCCTTGTTAGACTTAAATAAGAGAATCATATCAACACATGAGGTTTTTCAGGTTCAGAGTAGTTTTTTACTTCAAAAATATATGGACACAAACATCAGGGACTGTTATTAATGTTATGAAGCTGTTGACTGACCTGGTTTTTGTCCAGCTCACAGTTTTTGTACTCTTTCTCTCCTTGTTCCTGAAATGTGACGATCACAAAACCTACAAAGATGTTCATCATGAAGAAAGCGATGATGATAATGTAAATGATGAAGAAGATGGAGATCTCCACTCGGTAGTTGTAGATGGGGCCGAGGTTCTCCCTGTTCGAGTCAATGGCCTTGTAGAGCAGCCTGAAAAGAGATTTTTTTTAAGTACAGTTAAATCTAGTTTCTATAGCTATGGGAATCTTGATTTTTCTTTTGGCGATGTGGATTCTAGTTTTAATCTTACGCTGGCCATCCTTCAAAAGTAGACACAGTGAACAGAGCCATCATTGCCATAAGGACGTTGTCAAAGTTGAAGTCACTGTTGTGCCACACTCTTTTGTGGATAGTTGGCTGGTTCACGTCTCCGTCCTTATAAAGGATGTATGTTCCCCTATGAGGCAAAATATAACATGCATGAAAGTTAAGACTCATACTTGGATGATGACAGCTCTTAGTTTCACAGTTCGGACACAAGATGGTTTGAACTCACTTGCACTCCTCTGGACTGGACTTGGCTTCATCCGTGCAGCGATAGAATTTTCCCTGTGATAGAAGACAAAACAAACTCACTCTAATGATAAATAATTATTTTCAATTAACTCAATATCTCCAGCCTCATGTGTGGCATTGATTTTTTCTTGAGCCCGCTGACCTTAAACAGCTGCACTCCTATACAAGCGAACATGAACTGGAGAAGAGTAGTGACGATCATTATGTTACCGATGGTTCTGATGGCTACAAACACACACTGCACCACGTGCTGTAAGAGACGGACAGAAACATGTTACACACAGCTGGAGCCATGCCTCAAACTGTGTCACAGATGCAACCACATTATCATGCAGTCTCACCTTGAGGCCTTTGGCTCGATTGATGGCTCTCAGGGGTCGAAGGACACGAAGCACACGAAGAATCTTCACCACTGAGATGGCAGAGGACCTGAACAGAAAGAGACAAATGTGGTTTTAAAATGAACATTTAAAAAAAGAT
The DNA here is from genome assembly GCA_037902135.1 of Cetoscarus ocellatus. Classification (NCBI taxonomy): domain Eukaryota; kingdom Metazoa; phylum Chordata; class Actinopteri; order Labriformes; family Labridae; genus Cetoscarus; species Cetoscarus ocellatus. The sequence continues at coordinate 1,841,995 of JBAMNC010000559.1, forward strand.
GCTGACTTTAACAGCCAGAAACACAGGTAACGAGGATCTAACCAGGAGCTGTAGACCCTTTAGAGGAGAAGAGGCAGGGAGTGAATTTATTTTATTTCTGAGTTCTGACACTTTGTCATTATGCTTACGTAAAAAAAACTAATTAGAAAATCCAGTGCAAATGAATCCTACAAAATTCCACAGGGAGTATTGGACTTGGCTTAATTTCCATTCATTTGACTACTACATTAAAAAAAAATAAACCTAACAAAGCCTTTCATCAACTGGTGTTGTTAAAATATAAAAATGTATTCAACTCACATTTAAGTATCAGGAAACCAGACCAAAACTAAAACAATCCTGGTTCCATGCTCATTACCCACAACCAGCAAAATGTCAGGAGTGATTGGTCATCTTTTTGATTTTACTGTTTACTAACAACTTTTAGAATTTCAATAACTCCACCACAATTACTTTTTAAGTAATGTAATATTTATCAGGATTTTTTAAAAATCTATATTCACATCTTATATCTAACTTCATATATATCAGGGTGAATTGCTACCCTGTGGTTATATTATCTTGTTTGGGAGTAATAATGTAAAGCACATTACATACTCAAAAAACTGGTCGACTCATAAGACTAATTAGGATATAAAACAGAAATGCTCATGCTGCTTTTTGACACACAGAGTTTTATTTTGAAAAATTATCAGATTCTCCCACATCTATCTGTACATTTCAACTGTCAGGACTTGACACACGGTCCTCCTGTCATAGATGTGACAACTAAAAAGTAAAGCCTGTGATAAACCTACTGTTAAGTCCTCTGTTTGCATACTCATCCTTCTGCGTCCTGACCATTGCTGTAAATACTGACCATGCAAAGCATGCGTAACTGTAGGATACCCAAGGTACACGAGAGAGTGGATCTAAACTACAGACATGTTTTACATTCATTTATGTTTTACATCATAATGAAGCATCCCAACTTCTTAGAAATTGGGTTTTGTAACTGTTGTTATAACAGCAGGAGTACAAAAACAGTGTCCTCATGACTGACTCTTTGTTTAGTAGTTCATCATAATGTCAAAATAAGTTAACCAGACGTAAACTCTAACTAACACGGACACGACCACTGACACACTCAGTTCACTTGTTAAGCTGGTACTTGATGGTTCTCCACAGAGTTTTTCCGGAAAACAAACTCCCGCTGTTTCTTCATCATGGTGACTTGTGACATTTATCACATGTTTGACTGTTTTAAAGTCCCTGTGTAGGCCAGTGTGTGAAAATGAAAAGAGGTGACTGACTTAGAAGGAGAAGTGTGTATTTTTGTTTGAACTCACTGGATGCCAAAGGAGACGAGAGAGACTCCCACCACCAACAGGTCCAGGAGGTTGAAGTAATTTCTACAGAATGCTCCTTTATGAAGAAAGGCGCCGTATGTTGTCATCTGAGGGGCGGATGGATTGAGTTAAAGGAGCACATGACAGGAAGTAAACACATTTTTCAATGAAAACATCTAAAAACACATATTTATATTGTTTCACTCACTCCCCACGCACACAGAGGATGCACCAACACCACAGACACATTATAAAGGTGAACTCACACTCTCCAACTTACACACTCACACGTCTTCACACTCTTATAGTTCACTCTGATTTGGGGTGGCGAGCTCAGAGCAGTGAAACAGGAGGCTAAATCTACCATCGCCACCCCCACGGCCCTTACCTACATGAATGTAGTAGTAAGTCATTCATTTCACAATCCACTATGGAATGAGGCAATAAAACATGCATTTTGTTGCCATGAGGATTTTTACTACCTGCAAGAGCTCTAGTTATAGTGATTGGAAGGATGAAATGGCCTTACTGTCACATTCATGTGGACCGTCATCTTAAAGCACATTCCATTATGTTCTTTAATTGTTAGGAATAAGGGAAAGCGGCTCCCTATTAAAAACTTCAAACTTCAGCAGGCAGAGAAGAAAAACCAGCCAAAAATAACTCTTCTTCAAATAATAAAAGTAAAGGATTCATTTTCTGAGTGCACGTAAATGTGGAGACACGGGGAGGGGGGTGCTAACAGAGAGCACTTAAGAATTAGAAGTAAAACAAAGATGGAGTTTTTGGAGCTAAACTCCACATTTCTGCGCACTCAGTCGGGGAAAGCAGACTGAACCATGCTCGGCATGAACATGGTTGGTTTTGCCCCCTCTTTTATGGTTAATCTGAAGAGCAGTCAATGCGAGAGGCATGGAGCTAGCTTTGACTGGAGTTGACTTTTAACGTCCTCAAAACAAACTCAACTTCAGCCAACGCCTGAACAATGTCTGAACAGCCCATTAAAATGTGTTGCATTGCACAAGGGGTTGCATCATGTTTTTCATATCTTGCATCATCAAACTCATTTCAGCCATAGCCGCCCCCCCTCCACCCAGATGACGTGACACCCATGTGAGTAAAATGTAATGCTGATGTCATGTTTCCTTCCCCTAACTTCAGTTTGCAGTTTGATTTGTGGAATAAGAGCAAATTTTGTGTTTGTGTATGTGTCTGCAAGATGACAACTCCAATATTTGGTCTTTTTTGTGTGTTTTTTTTTTTAAAAGAGGTGCCATGAAGAGAAAAGTAAATAAGAGAAAGGAAACAAACAAGCCAGGTTGTACTGAGTGGCAGGTGACACACAAGGAGAGAAATGCAGCAAGGCTCTCGTTGTCATTTAAGGGGTTACCTTCAATATGATCTCAAATGTAAACATACTAGTGAAGACATAATCTGCATAGCCTAGGACCTGGAAGGCAACGAGACGTTTGGAATGTTACTGGGTGAGGTTAGTCACAGCAAGGACAGGGGACACAGGGCATTTACCTTCAACACGATCTCAACAGTAAAGATAGCCGTGAAAGCATAGTCAAAGTAACCAAGTATCTGCAAAAAGCAACGTACATGTTTAACAAAGACAGATCATCATGCAGCTTAAAACATCATATCAAATAATATGAAAGGGAAAAAAATATCTGTAGCGTTTCCTGGAAAGAGTTTGCAAGAGTCACACACTTAAATTGGTTAGCTGCCTAAAATCTTCCTAAAAATATGCACTGAAATTAAAGCAGACGGTTCACCAAACAGGACAGCACCAGTGGTTTTGCATGTTTTAGCCGTAGAAATAGAAAACATGGGAGTCTCAGTGATTTCACCCTCTGGTTTCTGAGGACTGGTCTTAGAGACAGCAGATGCCATACTGGAGACACTATCTCAGCCTTGCTTTTGATCAATCAATACCAGGGTTGGGATCTTTGGATATTAGGAGGGCCAAATTATGTTTTTTTTTTCACTGCCTGAGGACCACATTTTCCAACACTGTAGGAAACACTTAATTAGACATCCAACATTCTTAATATGAGGAAAAAAAGAGTTTCATGATAACTTTGGGACACATTACACCAAAATATATAGTTCTGAACTCAAATGAAAAAGTAATGCTTCACAAACAAGATACACTTCCAGTCCCTTAAAGAAAACAGTCCAACTTTTTCTTTTATTTGATGATCCGTATGTCAAGAAAAAAAGCTGTTACTCTAAACCTCTCATTCCTTCAGCCATCAGACTGTTAACCATGATTCAGTCACTTTGAATGAGAAACTTCTGTTAAATTGTTGTTCATGTGTTTGGCCACATGGTGGTTTATCTTGAAACTCTTGTGTAAATGGCCTGTTTATACTTTCTTTGAATATAAACTTATAATGTGCAATGCATCTGTGTTTACCTCATTTGGGTTTTAATTAAGCTTTTAATTGATTTTTGGTCTTAAGCTGTGTATTTTATCTTGGAGAACTTCCAAGTCCTTACGTGTTTCATCATTTAAGGGGGCCATATGAAGGCACCAACGTGCCGGTGAGCAGCTCAGTCTTTGTATTCAAAGTTAACTTTATTGACTTACTGAACACTGGTTGTTTGTAGTGTATGTATGGCCTGTACAACTGTAAAAAATGCCCTTTAGGATTAAGTTGTCTGAATCTGAATCGTAATAAACACAAAAAAAGAGTCTCTTTAAGCTTCTTTTTTAGTGCAGTAAACAAATTATTCACCAGTTATTAAGTATGATTTAGTTAGTTTTTCTAATTTAATTATAAATTCATCAGAACTACTCATGCATTTGCCCTTAATGCATGGTTTTGTTGTGGAAACTTGCTGTGGAAATCCTTCAGGTCAGTCCCCATTTTTTCATGATCACCTTTTAAAAATGATAGAAATTGGCTTGTGGGCCACACTGAGTAAGGACAGGAAACGCATGTGGCACTTGAGCTGCCTGTTGCCCACCCCCAACAAAAGCCACGTTCACACTGCAGTCAAAAGTGAGGGTAGGGTCAAGGTAAGCTGCTGTAACATCAGGTGCCGCGTTACGGGAACAAACTTCTCCAGCATTCTGTGCTTGTTACCCCTCATTACACTTGCGTGATGTCAGTAATGCTCAACTGAGCCTGCATGTCACTTCTGAAGCGTGAGCCATTCACATTGCAGTCTGCAGACAGGCCACATTTAAAGGTGTAATCTGAACAGCCAAACAAAAAAATTAGATTTGAGCATAAAGGGCTGCAGTGTGAATGTAGCCAAAGACCAAATACTAATTTCCTCAAGTGTTAACTTGAAGCTGGCTGCAGAAGGACCAGCTATCCATCCATGATCTATACCACTCTATACCACATGCAAACTCCAAACAGACATGGACACGAGGCCCTGACCAACAGGGTTTGAACCAGCAAACTTATTGCGGTGAGGTATGCAAACTTCAATCTACCATTTTTAATTTGCAGCTTGATAAAGCTTAATTATTTTTAGGTCAGGGGCTTAAGGCCCACCTAGGTCCCACCTCTTTATCTCTGCCAAGGCCGGCAAAAAGTTAGTTTGAGATGACGTTACCAACATGTTGTTGTGATGGGCATTAAAAGTGCCTCTTCTGTCACCAAAAGACCTGCGTCAGCAGGACTTCATCCAACGGTCTCTACAGTCTATGATCTAAAAAGAGGCAAAGAGCAAGAGTTGACGCAGACCATCAGGCTACCAAATGTCCCCCTGGCTAGCCTACCTGACCCTCATTATGCATATTTCTACATATGATCAAAACAGGTCAGTAACAGAATAATTCACCCCTTACAGCGAGTGCCTATAAAGAGATGCAATACTCAGACTAACACTAAGTGCACAAGGCTGTGCACATGTCCATTTGTGCTGTAAGAATGAACATTTTAAAATGGCTGTAAAAGGACTTCTTGGGCTCTTGCAGTTGCAGATAACCTTAAGGGGACACTTGAACAACTGCAGTTTCTAGCACTTCTGCATTTGCTTCATTTTTTTAAGTACAGAGGGTGCAGCTTGATTTTGGCTAAAGACACACAACTGAGTTATGTGTAATGAGTTCACATCTTTAACATAACAGGGAAGGGTTCCTGAAATTGAGGAAGCTTCTTTAAAGAACTTTGCCCTGACCTTGGCATACAATATAAACAAAGTTTTCCTTCTTTGAAAGCCCTCCTTTATGTTGCCTTTACTCTGAATGAGCTGCCAAGAAAACTTCAGAAGCCCCTTGAAAAACAACAGGGACAAATATCAATGTCACAAAGGCAACAAGAGTTTGGCTGTGTCTTGGATTTAGAGAGGTATTATTGAACATCCAACCCCTTAAATGATGAATATAAGAACTGAACAGCATTGGTGTTATCACAACGTCATTATATTATATTTGGACAGGTTTTATAGTGTTCCTGTGTCCTGAGAGAAACTGCATTTTCCCTCGAAAATAATACGTTATACAAAATGAATAGCACTGTTTTGAAGTTAGCTGTCAGGGGTTGAACAAAAAGATATGGTTATTACAAAAGGAACCAATAAACCATCTTGATTTGCTCTCTCTTTAAATCTGTTTTTCTTGTATACTCATATGCCCTCTCTGCAATGTTAAGGACAGTGACAGTGAATGAAACTGCAACTATAGCCTACAACAAAGACAGTTTAGTCTTTGAATTACGGACAGATGGAGCTTAAGAGCCAATTCATATACATAATTTTTATGATTTATCTGACAGTAAGCCTGCAACTCTATTTTTTGCAGCTTCAATAAGTGAAAAATGCATTAAAGTCTCTTGAGATCAGGGTGCTTCTAAGATCAGAGCACACAGTTGTTCACAGTAAGTTCATCTTTAAAAGCCTCAAATGTTGCAGTCATATAAGCTTTGGTTGATGTCAGTTAGGTTAAATTGGCTAAAACAAGCAAAACCACAAATTTGGCAACTTTAAGAATTATGATGTGAGAAAATAAAGCTACATTAAAAAAAGTTGCCAGAGATAAACACTCTCATGTTCATTATAATGAGGTCACTTATCTTCTCTACACATTGTCTTTAAATCCAGGGATACATCTGTAGTAAAGGATTGGTGGACTTACAATATTGCGAGCTGAGAAGTTTCTGATTGGATCCTCAGCAGCGAGTGAGACAGAGCTGAGCATAATGAAGACGAGGATGAGGTTGGTGAAAATGTGGTGATTAATGAGTTTGTGACAGAACACACGGACGCTAGAGGACAGAGGAATAGACAAAGATCAGTTCAGCAAGGCTGCATTTTAAATGTTCTTATGTTAAAAATCCTTTAGGGGTTTGGGGGGGCATTCCTAGCTATTGGTGACTTTTCTGCTCTCTGGAAATAACTCTTTGTAATTTATTTGAATTAACATGATACATGTTATGTTAATTTATATATTTATTTATCCATCTTATTACATTTCATTGCACATTTTTATGTTGCTCCCTACACAGTTGAAACAATTTTTCATTAAAACAATTTTACACTCCATATTGATGTAGTTGTAGAATTAGTAAAATTGATATTTATTCACCAAAGCTTGATCCAAGTGGTAACTAGGTTGGTTAAAGTTAATCCGTAAGGTCCTTAACCAGTCCAGTTGCCACTAGAATCAAGCATGTGACCTAAATGGGTTAATAATTTTTTCTAAATCCCTAATATAATAAATATAAATAAATGAAAGGAGGGGGGCATAGTTTGAACAATATATCATGATATAGTGCTATTCCAGAATGGTCCCTGCAACATGGATAACTTTTATTGTCTGTTCCAGTGAAAGAGAGAATCGTAATAAATATAAGACATCAGAGTATTGGCAACCAGAGGTTGAGCCACAATGCAAAACAATTGTTCCAAAAGCCTATAACTCATTTATTAATAAAGTATCGATATTGGGCTATAAAATATCAAGACAGGATCACACAGCAAAACATCAGGACATAGTGGTGTATCAATATTCTTGGACTCCCTTATTGTCTACCCAGATAGTTAGCTGTTTTTTAGTGTACTAAGAAAAACTTTTTTTTCCCAAAACACATACAGGACAGTGCCTCGATTTTTTCAGGAATTCTGAGGAGAAAAAAAGGGAAGAACCAACTCTCTTTCTTTCTCTTGCTTCTCTTATGCTGGTTATGTGAATGTTCTGCTCTTAAACTTAAACCCTGGCTGAGTTTTGACTTTTTTAATCACAGACTGTTTAATGCATGCGTTTTAATGTTTATCTGGGTAGCCAACATGTCTCTTCTGTTTGATATCACAATGGCTTATTTTCTTTTAGGAATTCCAAACTGCTAGGTGCATAAATCCAACAGGGTGGATTATCTGTCATAAAACATGTCTTCATAATTTAGATGCTCAGGCTCCAGCCATTCATGTTTCTGATAGCTAAATTTAAGTTTACACTGTGAAGTCACCAAGAGCTAGGAACTATTTGGGTATGAAGTATGACTGTTTCATACGGATTTGTGCTGCTAAAGATGAAGAAGGCACTTCCCTCAGGGATGGGAGTGATCTTCTCCTTCTTGACCAGATCGGAGATGACTGGTCGAGGTCCAGATGGAACTTCTGGATCCTCCTCATCCCCCGCAGTGTCATCGTTGTCCTCCTCCTCCTCCTTACAGTAAAAGAGAATGTGTTTCAGTCCATTTTTACATTAGAAAGATCTGTTTTTTAAACATAGTAACATTAGGTTGTTTTCAGCCAACATCTTCTGACTGCAAAGAATTCCAGATGGGGTCAGGAGGTGATTTTTGTGTAGAGGAGCACTGCCAAAATGCCAGATCTTTATGTTGATTACAATTATGCAATATGATACTGATCACATTTCCAGTCCAGGAAGCAGTGACATATAAGTTCAATGAATAACTGACCAGAGAAAACTGCAGAGTGAAAGCATTCTGAATGAACAAAGGGAGTTTCTAGATAGAGGAGGCAAACTGAGCTCTAACTTTGAGTGGCACGGCCAGACAGATCAATTGGATGGTTTCTATCTTTTCTGTGACATATGTTACTGCTATGGACATACATACCCATTGAATTAAGGTCAATATTGCTCTATATTTGGCATTTTCCTGTCTGTTTTGACTGTGGCACGCACACAACTTTTAGAAAGAAAAAGTGAGCCTTATAACTAGAGGAGCCTAATTCTTGAGATTTTCGGCATGTTTCTGTCTGGAAGGTCTGATGTGCTCGCTAAAATAAAAACATGTAAACACCACTGCTGTCACGCAAGTAAAAATGCATCAAGTGTGAAACAACCCTCACTCTGCACCACTGAAAAACGATGTGACTCAGTCCATCAATCCTATGTACAGTGGTGAATAAATGAATTTAATCTGTTTGGTCTTTTTTTGGTGGGGGGGGGGGGCTGCTGCACCCTTGGCTGGCTACACTTTACCAATGGCTGACTACACCATGAGTCAATGGAAAGACACTTACTCTGATATCACTGAGTAGAGTTTGCTCTGCAGGGTCGTGTTTTGCAGCTAGGCACTTAAGAGTTGAAAAAACTAAATGAAAAACAGAAACTCTCAAGTTCACATACTCATGTGTTTAAAAGCAGATTGAAGTTAATTCAATGCTGCCTTCAATCTACGGTCATTAATGAAATAGCTGCAAACTTCACGATTCTTGAACCCCTTCATTTAGTTCCTGGCTGTAGGAGGACAAACTGTTGTAATTTGTGATGATTGGCTCTACATTAGGTTAACTGTTCAGTCCTTAGAAGAATATTTTTTTGTCAAATGAACATCAAAAACAACACTATAATACCTGCTGCGAACTAGTGAAGTTTTAGTAGTCACTGTGGTAGTTGGGTGTGGTTGAGCTCAGATGCAGGGGAGAGAGGTGTGGGGGATGGTGCATGGAAGCAGTGTAAGGCTAACTGACGCAGTGGCATGCTGGAGATGGCATTCACCCACTGGAGCTCAGAAAGAAAAAAGGTGCTCCTTGCTGGAGAAGATTTTTTGGTTTTGGACTGATTAACATGCAGCTGGACTCTGTAGAGCACCTGGCACGCGCAGACAGTGTATTTCTATTTATGTTTATGTCCAGTGGGTGAACAAAGCTGGATTGTTTGACAACCAACTGTGTGTCTGTGACTATTGTGCTGAGCAAAACTTGGTAACACTATTTTATGTTACAGTCACTTTCTTCAGTTACCATCAATTTTTAACCATTGCTCTTCACTTTCTGCCCTCCATCTGTCCTTCGTGCATCATCTGGATCACATGACTGAAAACAGCCTATTTGATGGACAAATGTGTACCTCTTTTTCTTTTTCGTCGTCCTTCTTGTCCCTGTAAAAAAAAAAGAAACAAATATCACCATAAATAAACGCAGAGTTTAACGCACACACATTGGCATCTGAAGAAAACATTTATAACAATATTTTCACAAAATCACCCTTTCTTGTCTCCTTCATCCGTGTTCAAGGATTCTGCGTCTGCCAAGTTGTCCACAGCGATAGCCAAGAAGACATTCAGGAGGATGTCTGAGCAAAGTGTTCAGTGAAGGACAAATTTCTGTAAAACTGCTATATATTTATATATAAAAAAGGAAACATCAGAGGAAAGGTCTTCAGTTTATAGAGGATACAGTTTCCGCAGATAAAGAGGATGATGAAGTAAAAGCACACAATCATTCCAGAGGAGGACGGACCCCCATACGCCATGATCCCATCGTACATGACAGCGTTCCAGTCTTCTCCAGTTAGGATCTAAAATCATAAGAATAGCAGGTATTAGGAAAATGAAACACGAATGTTTCAATTGTACTCATTTTAAGGAAAAATGTTGATAAACATTTTAGTGCAAAAAAAAAAGTTTTCACACACATAACAAACCTTCAGTAACTTCAGAGAAAAAAGACCAAGAATGTTGATATTTGATCTAAAACACAATTATATAGACATGTTTGGCACCATAATTTATCCTGTGATTTCTGTATTTTCAGACCCATTAACATTTGCTTCAGCACCTTTCAATGCATTATTAATCTTTGAAAGCTCAAAAGGTTGAGAACACATCTTACAGTTTCTTTGAGGAGCCTTTGGTTTAATTAATTCTAGCGCTCCTCATCCACAAAGTGGTCCATCTGAACTCTTTACAAACCTGTACTTGACAGGTGACCAGTAGTTTACACAGAAAATCCCCCTTGCTTTACTTTTACGGTCACTGTGAATCTCTGCTGAGCCCATCTTTTTGCCAACTATTTCATTTGGTCTTTCAGAGTATTAAGAGGCATGAGAATGAAATGCAGTCTGTTTTGTTGTGAACTAAAAACTCCATACAACTCTAGTTCACAATCCTTCACAGTTAACTGGACTTGCTGGCTCACAGTTTTATATTTTCACCAAGCAGTGGGGTTACAGATATTTATTCATGTGTATCTCATAATGACATCTCATTGGTTTTTTTACCTTTGGGATAAAAATACGTTTGTCTCTGAAACTGACATGTTAGTGATGCCACAATGAAAGAAATTATTCCTGTTTTCCTTGTGATACTTTGTTTATATAGTGATGCAAGTGAGACATCTGAAATCATGGCATGTTTACAGCTGAGGCCATAGGAGTCATGGATTTGTCTAGAAGCAGCTTGTCATTGCCCTCTATTGGACAAACTATGTAAGGAGTGACATTATTGCAAAATGACCTAAAACCTCACTCTGCACTCCTGTAAGCGGACTTACAGTTGCTCTCTCTCTGACAGTAACCCGTTCCGGGCCAATAATTAAGCAAAAAACATTTTCTCAAGAAACTGTTCTGTTTTATTTATTATAAACTTTATATTTATTACTGTCTTAAGCTGAGTATTTTTCTTCCCGTTTGGAAAAAAAAAAACCTTTATACAGAAAAAGAAGAAAGCAGTTTTTAGGTAATGGTATAAGCTTAACCACGCATAATACATACTTTCTACAGAGAAAAAGTTGATGAAAATGGCTAAATGGAAAGGTAAAAAGTGAAATGTTTAGTAACAAAATTAGCTGATTACTTTAGAATTGTTCTCTGAGCCATTTGGAGTTTTTCAATGCAAAATGTGAAATCAAGAAAGCAGCAGGGCTATAACTGTATTTCCATCACCGTGAGAGCAGGACACAAAGGTGTGTATCATCCAAATTTAGACATTAATCTGATCATTTTTATATGTTAGCAATGACAACCCAATTTTACAATTTTAAGATTATATAATATATGATAATCTATATAGCTTACCAATATTTTCCCTGTTTTCATATACACTTAATGGCCACTTAACAGGCACAATGATATGACTGCTTGTTAATACAAACAGATGATCAGCAATCGCATGGCAGCAGCTCAGTGCATTTGGGCACAAAGACCAAGTTCAAACCAAGCATCAGAAAAGAGAAGAACACAATTTCAGAGAATTTGAACATGATATGGCTGTTTCTGCTGAACAGGCTGGTCTGAGTATATTATTTTAGATACTGCTGATCCACAGGGACTTTCAAGTACAACCATCACTAGGGTTTACAGATAATGGTCCAAAAAAGAGCAAACAGCTCGTGAGTGGCAGTTCTCTAGGCCACTCTCTAGCCTTGTTGTTGCCAGATGAGATTGGCAGCAGTTGTTTGAGATGACAGAGATGCTACAGTAACTCAAATAACCACTCCTTATTATCCAGGTCTGCAGAGGACCATCTCTGAACGCACTACAGATCCAATCTTGAAGAAGGTGGGCTACAACAGCAGAAGGCCTCACAAGGTGTCACTCATGTCGGCCAAGAGCAGGAAAAGCGGCTATAATCGAACAGGCAAACCAAAATTGGACACTAGAATATTTGGATGAATATGGCTTGGTCTGATGACTTCTGCTGCAACATCAGGATGGTAGGGTCATAATTTGGTGTAAACAACATGAAAGCATGGATCAATCCTGCCTTGTATCAGCAACTGATCTGCAGCAACTGCGTGATGTTATGTCAGTATGGACCAAATCTGTAAAGAATGTTTCCAGCACTTTGTTGGACCTATGCCACAAAGACTTAAACAGTTATGAAGGCAAAAGAGGGTCCAACCCTCACCTAGCAAGGTGTAACGAATAATGCTGCCAGTGAATGTATGTCTGCTTATTTAGTTGAAACTTCCATATGTGCTGCTGTCTAGCTTAACCAGAGCACTTTAGAAAAGGGCATTGTTTAAAATCTCAATAAACTTTCACTGGTTAAATTAATATTACATTTAGGGGTAAATAAATATTCATCCATTGCATGAGTGAGACAATGCTGCATCTTTGCATATTTTATACTCAGCTGTAGATGAGTGTAGTTTGTAACTGCATCAAAACTGAAGCTGTTTGTGAATTAGTCTGTGTTTACCTGGAACACAGTCAAAAGAGCTTGGGGAAAGTTATCAAAGGTACTCCTCTTGGTCTGGGTCTCATCAAAGTTGAACTTTCCACCGAACACCTGCATTCCCAGCAGGGAGAAGATGATGATGAAGAGGAAGAGCAGCAGCAGCAGTGATGCAATGGACTTCATGGAGTTGAGCAGGGAAGCCACCAGGTTACTCAGTGACTGCCAGTGACTAAAAAGAAACAAAAAAGACAGGTGGCTCATTTAACACCGCCCTTACACCAGACTAAAACACACACACACGCACGGGATCTCACAGGCTCAGCGTGATAACAGTCGTACCGTGTGACCTTGAAGATCCTCAGCAGGCGGACACAGCGGAACACAGAGATACCAAGGGGAGACATGATTTCCAACTCCACCAGAATGGTTTCTGTGATTCCTCCACACACAACGAAGCAGTCGAAGCGGTTAAACAGTGAAACAAAGTACGCCTGAAGCCCAAGACTATACATCTTCACCAACATCTCACATGTGAACAGCGCCAGAAGAACCTTGTTGGCCACATCTGAAACCAGAGAAGAGTTCCACATTAAAATAATACAGATTATAAAAGGGAAAGTTACAGACTTGTTTCTTAAAGTCTTCCTTGAGTTTAGTTACTAGAGTTGAGTATAATTCACAGGATCATGCTGCAGGTACAGTAAACTGAAAACTTGTCAAGGCAGCAAAACTATGAGCCTAAAAAATTATCAAAACTGACATAATAGCTAACATTTACCATTAGAATTTGATTTGTTTTCCACTTGAAAAGTTCTCTAGGTGCTTACAGTCCAGCTGTACACATTTGCCACATGCACGGAGGCTGTAGTCCAGCTCCTATCCAAAATGTCCCACTGTCTCCCTCCAATTTTCTGTGCTATCAACTGTTCTGTCTTAATGATGGCTACAAAAATAAATAAAATAAATTGAGAAGATATATGTTATTTATATTTCCTATGATTAACTGTGTCCCAAGAATCATGTTCCATCTTGTTAGCTTTTGTTTTATATTGTAAGTACAAATGAAACCCTACATAACCCGTAATCCAAACACAAGCCGTTAGCACTTTTTCAGAAATTCTGAAATGCAAAATGAGGGGACATCCCGCTTTCAGCCTCTTTTTTTAACAAGATTTATGCAGTTTATCTGTATGTCCTAATCTTAACCCTTCACCTCGTCTGGCTTTGACCAATATAGACAAAATCAACTCTGTTGGGTACAGTGCTTAACAAATTTATTAAGCCATCACCCAATGTAAGGTTTATGCCATAGCTACACTATATAAACAGCACTGGTTACCAAAATCATTTTTATGTTTCTGAAATGTTAATAAAACAGTATGTAGAAGCTCTCTGACCAAAATTATACTTTTAATTCTAAAAATAATAATTAGAATCGTTATCCATTAATTTTCTGATTCACTGTTTTACAAAAAAATGGGAAAAATGGTGAAGCATTATTATTTTTTTAATTAAGGTGTCAAATCATAGTTATTTATTTGCAGTTGTTAATAATAATAATAATTTATTTTGTACCTTTAAAAGCAAATGTTTTACAAAGTGCTTCAAACAACAAAACAGCACGGTTAAGCAGGTAAAACAGTTAAGCACTGTACATAAACCTTACCATGTGCATGGGTGTGTAAACAATGCAATTTGATAGTAATTTAGATGCTTATGTTCTGCCACATCAAGTTCCTGATCATTAAATATGTCACTTATATTGTTCAATGCCAAAAAAAAAAAAAAAAAAATCACCAAATTTAGGGCAGTGAGGAATCTGTGATACCCAGAAAAGACAACAGTTCTGTCCATACCCTGCACTTGTGTCAGCCACAGTGGTTGGTTGTAATGCTCCGATGAAATGGTAAGAGTGTTCAGGAACACCAGGATGATGACCAGCCAATAGAAAGGCACCGATTTGACCGCCAACCGGCACTTCCTGCGGCAGAACCTGTTCCAGCGACGCCAGCGCCGACTGCAGAAAGAGAGACAAACACGAGCACAAAGAAAATCATTAATATAACCCAAGATGCTTTAAAGGATCTAAAGAATACAGTGCTATCTCATAAAGAATGAAGTTCCTTTGTACAAAGCATTTGTATGTCACACAGTAAAATAAATACATCACCCTTGTGCTTTTTCAAGGGAATATCTACAGTCATTATGAATAACAATGCAGAGAGGGGGAAAGGCCATGGGAGAAGTGCATCATTATTTTTTTGCAAGTCATACTGTGCAGTAAATGAGCTGAAAAATCCTACGTTAGACTTTTTTCCAACACCTTGTGGTTTGTGGTAGATGCTGACTTGATAAAAGGCGCTGATTTATCATCCCTGGTAAAGTCTCATTAAAATACAGTAAAATGAAAGCCAAGCACTTACAAAAATAATCTTTATAATATAATGCAGAAACAGAGTGTACAGTATTAAGCCCTATGCTTCATGCAGAAACAGACACAAACACACTCACCTGAACTTTGACTTTGAAATCTTTTGACTGAAAAAAAGTGAAATGAAAGTTTAAGCTGAAGGTTGTGGCACAGGTTGGATGGAATCAATAAGTTACATCATGTCCAGCTGCAAATCCAACAAACATCAAATAAATGTCTGTGTGTTTTTTCTCCAATCAAAAACTCAAATCTCACCAAGTCTATTTGTCTATTTAATGTGATTAAATTACCTTTGACACTTACAGGCTATAATCACATGACCATTTTATTAATACGTAAAAATGTATTATTGCTCTGAATTGCATATAACAAGTAAGAATATCTGCCAAAGCAGCAGATTAAGTTTCTTTAGGTTTCCCAAAATCAGGAGTAATTCTTATTCAAGGGCTCTTCTGAAGTAAATTTTGATTGCTGCATTCACAGCTTTTTTCCACTCATTACAAACAATTAATGTAATATTTTTTACTTGTATTATTTCATAATAATAATAATAATAATTTGTTTATATTTTGACTTTTGTGAATGTGGCTTATATTACTAAGATATTTTTCATAAGAAATCAGGGCTGTCAGTATTAACTTCTTGATCAAAATAAGATCAAGGCCCAAAGTGAAGCCTCATGTTCTTCAAATTGTGCTTATCATGTGCTGTTTTCTAATTTTAAGATCCACTACAGCTGAGCTACCACAAAAGAGAAGCAAGTGTTCGCAGCTCAACGTAGCATCACTTTGCGCTCACAGAGATGCAATATAACAACACCACTGTGCCTATCCAATCTAACTTCAAATACTCCAAGACAGTTAAATGTACAAGTAAAAATTAATCTACACTTGATGATTTCAAACATTTCACTTTCTCAATAATCTTTCAGCTATTTCAATTTGCCATTGTTGAGCCATAGCTGTTACTAGGCCTGCACAATATGAGAAACAGGCTTTGTGTGAGGACATTGTTCAATATTGTAATAATGATATGAATTGTGATCATTTCAAAAGACAAAGAGTGCATATAACTTACAGTGTCTTGGCCTATGCTATTCCCTCAACTAAACTGGCACAAAGAAATATACAGGTAGCTAACAGCAAGCTTTAGCATCATCTGACTGCACCAAAGGGTGCAAAAGCAGGGCCATTATACCACAAAACTTTGCTTATCCACATTAAATAGTTGTTTGTCTTTGTTGCAATAAATTTAGCCCACTGTGATGTGTTAAAGCAGAGGATCATATCACAATAGTGATTAAGTTGCCCTGCCCTGGTTATTATCTACCTACCAGAAGGTTCTTATTTGTCTTTCAAAATAAAAGCACTTTATTATTCCAACAGTAGGAAAAGTACCACTTGCTTTAGACAGTACAAATTAAAGTAAAGGCCAAACAAAGAACAGTTTATGGAGAAAATCTCCTAGCACAAGTGTTACCTTCACTTGGTTTCTTTAACAAACAGCACAAATTTACTCCTGAAAGAGTAGATGCTGTTGATTACTGGACTGCATTAACTGCATTTTACTTAATAATTCCTCTAAAGCTGTCACCTTCATTTATGCCATGGTTTAATTAATCTAATTTATAAATCTGAAAATCAGTATCATGAAGTACATTTATTGGAATTCATTTAATTACCAAATTAAGTGCCTAACCTGTACCTTCATGTTGTTCTTTAAAAAAAAAATCATAAAGCATTATAGGTAAAAAAAAAAACATTATTTTATTGATACCAATGCTATTATTATTTCTGCTTATTGATCAAATTCTTCATTCATTACTTTGTCGCTTTCTGTGGTTTTTCTATGTAGAAGGCGGCGGCCAACACATTTTTTGTGTCAACAATGTCAAACACATGGCTCTTCTGATATTTTCTGCTTTTAACACAACGCTACTGGCATCATACTGTGTAAAATTTAGCTATGCCAGTGCTATGGGGGTCTGCTATGCACCATGGTTCCTTCCTCTACTTCTTCATAGTCATCAGTGCTGGATAACTTTGATGGTGATACAAATCTGGTTCGTATCCAGGATTTTTTAAAATTTGATAACAGTACAAGGTAGGATAGTTTTTTACATTTTCGCTAATAACTGAAAAAGTTCTTCACCAATTTTAGGGAATGCCTTTGCAGAGGTTCTCTGAGCACTTAGTTTAAACATGAAGTTATTTTTAATTGCAATTAAGTGCAATTAACTATTGATTTTCAACAGTTAATAACAACTGGAAAATTCAATTATCTTAACGCCCCACAGAAAACTTAATGAACCGGCTTTCTTAGATATGACTTTTTGCAGTGTTGTGCGGACTTTTGTGTGTTCTCACCACAGAGGTCCACAGCATTGTGTCTTTTCGTCCCCCTCGTTTTGATTCTCGGTGTTCACAGATTCTGTCTCACTGGCTGGAACGCTTGCTGCAGCGGCACAAACCAAGCAGACATTTTACAAGAAAATATTCACATCACAAATTCTTCAGATGGAGCACAGTGCAGTGAACCCAACTGGAAACACTAAGATACTTTACAAAACAGCAAAGATAAAAAGCATTTAAAAACATCCAAATGCATCACATTAACTGAAGTGACAAGTGATATTAAAAATAGAGAATGTTTGGGTTTTTGATCCTCAAAGCCAAACTGCAGCCACAAAATTTGCAACCTCATAGAAAAGGAAAGAGCTGAGTGCTGTGGCTGTGCATCACTGTCATCATTAGTATCATTTACAGAGTGCTGAAAGGGAGCTGACATGGGACAGCAGAGTGGACAGCTGCTCCATGAGGGCTGACTGATGCACACAATGAGGAGCTGAGGACGAGGAGAAGGGGGCCGGCCTCTTAAAGCTGTCTCTGAAATGCTACACTCAGAGTTCTGCTGATAGAGATGGTGTGTGTGTGTGTGTGTGTGTGCAGACACATGATGATTAACTGTGTGAAAAGTCTCACTGCTTTATGAGGGAGTGCGCTCTGTGCTGCTGCTGCTTAGCTTATGTAGACGTGTTGGCTTTGATTCCTGATTGGTCGGACAGCTCTTAGCTCTGAAAATAGTGCTGACTGCTGGTGTAGTGATCTGGGTTTAGCCCTGTTTCCTATATTCACACTGAGCCTCTGCTTTTTTTGAAATGGGACATGAGGAGGGAAACAGGGTGTGCCTGCTATGAAACATAGCTGTATCTCGATCAGGTAAAAGAGCTCCCTTCGAAAAATTTAGAAACAGCAGATTTGTTAAAAAAAAAAAAATGGATGAGAAAAAAGGAGAAAACTGGAAAAGGCTGTGATGCTTGGACACAACAGGTTCAACACACTGGTAAAGCACAGAGTGATGAGGTATTACATAAGGCTGCACACATCAAAATGCACACTCAATCATTCAGCTGTCATTTGGGATGCTCAGGCTGGAATTTTCTGTCCTATGTGTCTCACTCTTCTGGTTGATTTGATTGATAAACAAAATTAATATCTTGTGTTGTTTTGCATTAGTGAGACAAATATTACTAATTCTTCAAGGACTGAGTTGGTTTCAAAAGGCAGCATGGCAATAAAAAACAGCCCCCCTTTTAATAATTTTTATCACCAAAGATCCTTTAACCTTTTAGCAGACTGATCCTGTTCTTGTTTCTATCCAACCTGCTTACTCATTAATCAGTCTAAATATTATCAGTACTTGTTTCAGGTCCTGTTTAAAATTAACCTGGCATACCAGATGGACCGTTCAATGTGTGTCACTAGTCCATCTGGGAAAGTGTCCATTGAAAGTGATTGGAACTAAGCAGAACCTCTCAATAGCATATCCTGCAGTTGATTGGACAATCGTTCTGTCAATC
This sequence comes from Cetoscarus ocellatus, assembly GCA_037902135.1. NCBI lineage: Eukaryota > Metazoa > Chordata > Actinopteri > Labriformes > Labridae > Cetoscarus > Cetoscarus ocellatus. The sequence goes on from JBAMNC010000559.1 coordinate 1,860,949, forward strand.
ACATTCATTACAGGCCAATCAGATAATGTAGTAGATGGGCACTACTGCAGCTGTGTAAAGGACAGAACACAAGCCACTTTGTAAAACAAACTCTCACTAATACATGTCTGTGGTGGAGCAGTAATATCCTTACTATAGAGACATTTGTAGTGTTATTATTTGGTTTTCATTTTATAAAGAAATACAGTCCAGATCTGGTAAAACTGCTACTAAAGCTGTTAGCATCTATGCTAATCCCTTTACAAACAGCCACTTCCCGCTGTCATTTCACTCAAAGCTTCAACTGATTCCTGCTTTTTGGGCCGCTGATTGGGCCATCCCACTTCAGGACACTCAGAATCGTTGTAGACTTGAGAATGGCAAGGTGGCTCTGTCTGATTACAGACATTAAACCAGGCTGATCCATCTGCACAGCACGGTTAGTTTAATATTTTAAGCCTACTTGAAAAGTTTCCAATAGTGATGAATGATCCAAATAGCTCCAATCTTTAAAACATCATATTTTTGTATTTTGAGTACTTAAAAGAATGGTGGAACTTTCTGTATATATTGATGAAAAACTTATAATAACTTGATCCAATTCATTTTATTATTGCACACTCAGTCGCACTCTCCTGCACACATACACACACAGGCACAAACCGACTCACAAACACACACATATAAAAGACCTATTGAACAGTGGAGGGAGAGCACAGGATTTACCATGAGTGTCGGACGACTGGCTGAACCACCCAAACCTTCCTTTCTTCTTCTCAGTAAGATCAGCCAGAGTCACCCCTTCATGTGTAATGCATGCAAGTCCATGCATTCAGACACAACGGCACGGCAGAGGAGGCACATGGGAGGGGCAGGGGGGGAGGGGGGGGACAGGGAGGGAGGGGTTGTGAGAATGGGCAGCTATCAAAATGGGTCAGAGCAGACAAGCACCACAGGACAACAACAGTATTCAAAAAATATCAATATCCAACAATGAACAGAGCAGCGGGAGCCACAGGCCGCAGACACTGAGGAGGGCAGAAGAACAACATGGAGAGCTGTTAGTCACTGGAAACGCCTGCAGGTGACCGAGCCCTGTACTAACATGTTACACTGCAAATCAAAGCATATTAACATGTTAGTAGGGGCTTATGCATCATCGACAGACACCAAAAAGCCAGGATGGATGTTGGAAAAAAGCAGCATGAACCCTGCACCACAAACCCCAAAGCTTACCAAAGGCACTAAATGTTTTCTGCAAGGGTCAATGGTTTAGGGAGAAAGCATTTATTTATATACAAAACTGGAGGAAAAGACAGGTTGGAAAAGCAACAGCAAATGAGCAGATTACATTAAAATGAAGAGAGCAGACAGAGGGGAAAAAAATTGCAACCTGACGCTCAAACTATAAAGTGAATCAGCGGCGGTTTCTCTGTTCTGCGTCGTGTGTGCTGCTTATATAAAGAGGATTTGGATTAAGAGTTTTTCTACTGCTCAAGTAATATAATTTTTTTCTCCTTTCCCCCCCTTTTCCCAGATAAACTGCAGTGGTATTCGAGGCGTGCTTTGCTTCTATCAGAGACATACATTAGGCGTGAAGATAAAAAAGGTTTTGCTCAGACACCTTATTTGTTTATATGCTAAACCTTGGTATTTTAGTCATTACATATCTCTGTGTTTGTACAGAGGTGTGCTTTCCCTCTGGTCTTATCAACCAATTTTGTATTACTAAGGACAAAACCTCAACATTTCCAAAATGTCTAAAACACATGTGAGGAGCTTCGGGTTGTACTTATTTTGGTGCCCTCAGAACAAAGCCATGCCTCTGATCTATGTGCTGATTTTGTCCTTAACATGTGTAAGTGGTGTTTGCTGATATAAGTTGCAACTTACATTACAGACAAATGACGCACTACCAGGAATCTTTGCTGTAGAAAATAATTTCTTTAGAAACAGCTGTTTATGGTCACTTTAGGTGCTTTTTGACAACAAGTACAAGGAACTTTAAGTTTCAGGACATTCTGTGAAAGGATTTTTTTAAAATTATGTTAATATTTATTTTTATACTGGCAGTGCACCGTTAAATGCAGTTGATCCTTTGTCAAGCCTCGTCCTTTCCAGAAAGTGATCCTTTGTAAAGCCCTCCTTGGTTACTCTTGCTAGGTTAGATAAACTACCCTGCAATCAGACCTCTTCCCATTTAAAACAATTGAAAATACCACTCAATTTTAGGAACACTTTTCCATGTTTGATTGACTTTAATTGTTTAGAAAATGGGCCTCAGTGAAAGAATAAGAACAAACTTACAGTAGGATATGAAAGGATATCTTACACTCTCTAAAAAGTTGTTGAAAATGCTTTAAGTATTATCACTGTCTGATGCCAGTGATCTGGACTGATATTAGTTTTTCTGTGTGGCACATCAACAAAGGGTTGGTTGGTTGTTTTGTTTCACAACAAGAGATAATTAAGACTTAAATATTTTGACTTGTCTTACGCAACCTGCGCTAATGATAACTTTTAAAGTTAATGTTCCAGAAAAGAAACATAAACATCACAACATGCCTTTAATATATGTATTAATATAAGTCTGCCATTAAGAAATGCTGGTAGTTCTTGAAAGAACATTACATATCGTTAGTATTAAAAATATATCCTCCTATCTTTAAGAATTTGTACATACTCTTGTCATTGAGGTAAAGTACTAGTGTTGATGGCAACAACGTTGAATCCAAAGAAGACATTTTTTTAATAAACTAGCCTTCACTCCAGGAAAAAGGACAAAAAAACATCTCCTAGAATATGACGTGGATATCGTAAGCCACTCTTACAAACACCCCAAACAAACCTTTTAGCTATATAAAGTACCAAAATGTAGGTCACAATTTCACTAAAATTCAATGAAAACACTTAACTGAAATTTGATTTGTCTAACCAGAGTAGTTGGGCAATAGTTGTTATAAGAAAGGGCTCTCTGATTGGTAGAGCAGCCAACCAATCAGTGTGCTGAAAAAGGGTAAATTGCAGAGTGCCCCTAATGCTAATGTTAGCAGTGTCAGCACTACTAGCCTCTGGTTCTCCTCACACATCAGTGTCCATAGTTCTGTGCTGGATGTGTTTTATGGTTTTATGTTGTTCAGGTCTGACGCAGCCAACACACAACCTAATCTGCCCTGTTAGTGTGATCTGCTACTGCTTTCAATATTAATATGTTCACTCAATGTTCTTTAGTTTGCATCCAGGGTGGAGGGCATTTCGTCCCTTTAGAAAAGTTCCCTTGTTGTTGTTAAAAGCACCTTTTGTCTGACTTCTTTCAGCCAAACAACAGACTATAGAATTGTACTATATGACTATCCAGATACTTATGTTTGGTTTTGTAGCTCATATAAAGACATCAGTACTACTTATTAGTTAAATAACCAGATGAATCTCCTCACATGAGCTTTAATTGTCTATCATTTCATTAAAAAACGATTTCGTATTTAATAAAAGTATATATGAACTTCTGACTTGTGATATGATGAATTTTCTTGTGGATTTGATTAAAAAAAAGAAATCCAAAATAATCTGCGAAGAGCCAAGACAGCCAGATTTTGTAGGTTATGGAAAATTGCTGCTAATGTTGGAAAAGTCTTTCTGTATGGCACGTCAGATTAAGAATACAAAAGTGTGATATTTCACATGTAAGACTCTTATTCTCCTATAAATCTGCATGATGATGAGGCATTATAAAAATGGATCACTTCTCATCTAAAAGCACAGTAATGGAAGTCAAAGCATCTAAGCATCTATGGTTTTTTTAAGCATGGGTTGAACAGTGAGAATATATTTAGAGAGAAATAATCTTTGGGTAAATCCACTGTGTTTTCCTTCAAAACTCCCACTGTTGACACATTATGGATTTACGGAGTACAAACTCTTGCATTCCTTGATTATATAAATACAGGCCTAATTATAGCTGCAGAAATCACAGCCCTCTCAAGCCAACAATAACACACACTGCTGGATATTTTTCTCCATGTGGTGGAAACAGATTGTCTCACTTTGCTGTATTAAAGTGTGGCTTGTGATGCGAACGCAGTGTTACTAAGCGTGACGGAGAAAAAGAGGAGGTGGGAAAACGGTGCTTACGGTTGCGTTTGCTCTCCTCGTCTGCCTCGTCCTCATTGTCAGGGTCGATGTCCTCGGCCTGAGTGATCCAGTCCAGGTAACCCTTCAGATCCTCCTCCAGCTGCTGCTTCTCACGCAGCTTCTGGAAGTCTCCGCGGGCTTTGGCCTTCTCTCTCTCCTTGGAGAACTCTCTGGGTTTGCACAAAAGCAAGGTACACAAAACACGCAAACAGATGCAAACACACAAGAGGGTGAATTATCAAAAAGGAAACACACAAAAAAATTTATTTTTATATGTCCATACTTTTTTTAACAGGTGCTTAAAAACAAAACATTCTGTCAACCTTATGGTTGAAAGCTTCAAAAGTAAAAAAGGTTTTAAAAATTGCTGTTAGTCATATTTTAACCTAAAGCTAACACAAAAGAAAACACTGTCCAAACTGCACATATATGTTGGCAATGCTTTGGTACTGAAATGTTGCCGATATTTTGTGCACATTAGAACGTGTGCTGGAATTTGCCTGCAATCATTTGTGCCCTAAGTTAGGGCTGGGAAATATTGTGAGATTTCAGAATATATGAGAATATTTGCAAAATAACAGGGTACGTTATTTTGGGAAACTATCTTGTTAGTGCATGAGAAAGTTTCTTGTTTCTCATGAGATACATCAGTTTACAGTGTGCACAAGATACTTTATGGTGATTATGAGGTAGCTTTTAGTAAGTATGATATAATTCACTACAAGGTTGCCTTTACTGCTCACCAGAGACGATCTAATGAGCTTGGGTTAGTTTCCGGAGAGCACAAGAAATATTTCTTTCATTTGTTTGTGGCCCACGCCTTAAGGCAAGGGTTTTCAAACTTTTGAGCCCACAACTCCCAAAACAACAGAGGGGACCATCACCATCCCTGGACACAGTCAAAGCATAAAATAAAGTCACATTACATGGATTTGTTCATACATAAACTTTTATCTTGTTAGAGCTCCAACCCAAGATTATGGTTTTACGTTGAACTGGACCCATTTATGGTTAAATTTCTAACACTGTTAATGTAACAAAGCAGCTAAATTTTTTTCAAAGATTTTGTTGATTAATGGATGGTATTGTGCGACCATCCTTTAGTGTCACCCCAAAGAGGTCCCAACCCACACTTTAAGAACCATTGCCCTACCTCTATTTTTCTTTTTCATTTTTGATGTATGTGTTAACCTTGTACAGCTGGCAAAACTAGTTTGACAAAGCAGACTCTGGGAAGGGTAGAGCTTACAGCCTTTCTAAAAAAGGGAAAAATGGAAAAATGGAAGGTGACTGAACAATTTTTCCGTTAGTTACATTCATTACAGGCCAATCAGAGGCTTTTAGTAACCTTGTGATTTCAGCACAACTAAACCACATTTGTAGATACCACCTCTTTCTCCTCAAAGAATGTGGATAAGCCTTGACTATTATAGACAGGGTGCAATCACTTCCACTTGAAGCTTTGCAAAAGAATCTGCCTCATGACATACATGAAACCCAGTGACTCCAACTGCTTTGCAAGGTTATTTATAAATAGACCGATACAAAATTTGTCATTTCATCCACGTGAATATGACTTGAAGATGACTATCTATCCATTTGCAGGGAAAGTCAAGACTTATAACGTGCATTTATTTGGCTAAAGAATATTGAAAGTATTTAAGATTAGGTCCTTGTACTCCTTTGTATCATTTGATTATCACAAGCACTGTAATCAAAGTTTGAAACCGAGGTATTACAATATCTCTAACATACTTTTACCACAGCAAACAACTGCAACATTTACACCAAACTGTAAACTGACAAATCGTTCACTTAAGAGGAGTCTTGCATCAAAGCCCACTTTTACACACAATGACAAAAGATTGCCCTTCTGTATATCTCCCATGTATTCCCTAATGGTATGTATTTATACACATCACCCACACCCTTTAAGTGCCTTGAGTGTCTGAGTGAACCCTAGCCACTGGAGGGAGATATACACCTCTGAAAGACGACAGCTCTATATTTAGAGTCTATCAGTAAAGTATCTCATCCTTCAGCTTCTTTATCTCACAGAAAAGGCTATTTATGTAGACAGATGGTTTCAAGAGACACACAACATTTACACAGCATCTAAATTTATAGGTGCAGTTCAAAAATGACGACACTGGAAGCTAAAATACACCTGGTAAATATATTCAGTGCATAGCAGAATACTATGATCACTGTGATATCAATGTGCACTGCAAGCATGGAGTGAGACAGTGAAAATGTACAAGAAAGAGTGGCACACACAGTTGATGATTGTAAGTCAGCATTTAGAAATTAAAGCACAGAAGGAATATCACCAATTTAAAGCATCTAACAGACCTGAAATCAAGCTTGGCTTGCTGGTCAAGCAGCCACAGTCAATTCTAATGCAAACCCTCCCCCCAGCATTGAGGACACAAACCCAGGGTCTGAATGAGCTTAGGAGTGCAGAGGGAGAGAAGGGCGAGGAATAAGATTAATTTCTCTCTCAGGAGGGTGGATGTGTTACAGAGGAGGCAAGGACAGTAGGGGAGGAAATGTTCACTTTGCAGTTGCTGTGGAAAGAACGTAACATTTTGACACTATTTAGAGGGCAGAGAGGGATGCCTGCAGGGTTTCTGCATAACTTTTAGGAATGAAGTCTAGTGTTAATGGTCTATCTGCCAACCTTAAGTTTAGGTTTTTCACTGTTAAGCACTTTGCGAACTCAGGCCATTTTACATATCCAGTCCTGCCACATTTAAAAAAAAATACACACTCAAAGAGTGTCAATCATGTTTGCACACTGACCTGGAAACTTTCATCCATCTTTATTTTCACTACAGATTCAGTTTTCTGCATTTTGTTGTATCAGGACAAGTTGTTTAGACGTATCTTTGACTAGACTATTCAGGATAGAGGCTGCAGCTCCCTTTCTTTCTCTCTCCCTTGAACTGAAGCCTTACATTAAACACCAAACTGTGCCCATTCTGTGAAATAGCAGCTGTGAGTGAGAGTGTGTGCAAGCTCATAAACAGTCCAGTTAATGATCTTGAAACTAGAGAAAGTTCAGCAAAGTCGTGCATAGCAAAATGCTCACACAAACAGAAGTAATAATGTTGCACTGTGACGTCACAAAGAGGAGAAACAAGTGCACAGTCTGACCTCAGCATAGATATACACTGTTTTTGTCTCGATGATAGCAATGTAAAGAGTTTCTGAAAATCTTCACTTTAGCGGAACTTTTCCAAATTTCTGTTTCCAGTGGCCAAAGATGAAGTTTACGTGTCTATAAGAGGCCAAAATGCTTGGAAAAAGCTACACTTACAAAAATACCCACCTACGCATGGACAAGGCCAAAGTACACCCCCTCACACAAAATATAAAAAAAGAATTTTAAGATCTTATATGGCCTCAGGTTCAAAAAATGCACTTTAAGAGTTTCAAGGACTTTCTAAAATTTTTATCTGAGTGAGCATAATCATCTATTTCAAAGCCCTGACAGACAGAAGCCCATGACAGGTTTGATACTGCCAAACAGTTGTGTAGACTGTTTGGATCTCTCAGATAGACTATTTTGTGGGCAGAAAGTGCCAGAAACCACTGCAAACATGCTTTCAACACTGCACACCAAAACCACTCCAAAAGCTGCCTCTTACCCACTTAGCACACCTAACACAAGGTTTAACACGAAAAAGGAGCCCAGTATGATCAGGCTAACAAAATAAATCCAAGGAGTCTCCCATCCGATGGCATCATTGACCTATAGGAGCCAATAGTTGTCAGTTAACAAACAAAATTTTAAAAAATTAAGTGAAGAAAGAAAAGAGAAAGAAATCAGAAAAAAAGAACAAAAGGACCTTGAACCTCTAAAACCAAGCCAAGGCTCTCAGTCAGAAAGAAGAGAAAGGTGCTTACCCGCTCAACACACCCAAAACCAGGTTAAGCACGAAAAAGGAGCCGAAGATGACAAGACTGACAAAGTACACCCATGGAAGCTCAAAGCCCATAGCGTCATTCATCTGGAGGAGCAAGCACCATCGCAAAGGAAGGACAAGGAGAGGTGGAGAGAGAAACAAGAGTAAAACACAGTATCAGAGGTCAGAGAAAGAGAAGATCTAACGTTGCTTTTTCTATAAACAAAGAAAAATAGAGGACTGGTAGAAAACTGAGCTTTGTATTATTGTAAGTTATTAGGGGAAGTCCATTAATTAGAAATTCAATCATATCAGAGAAACAAAGATGCCTTAAGAAATAATCAGCAGCTTAATGTCTGATCAGAGGAGACACTTCAGCTTAGGGCGAGTGACAGTCACAGGGGATTGAAGTGGGAGAGCAGAGCGATAGTCTCACCCAGTACAGCACATCCGTCCAGCCCTCCATGGTGATGCACTGAAACACTGTCAGCATGGCAAACAGGAAGTTGTCAAAATTGGTGATGCCATTGTTGGGACCTTGCCAGCCTTCCCTGCACTCACTGCCATTGATGGGGCATTGGCGCCCATGCCCTGAGATCGCACATGGAGCGGGTTCCTCCTCTGCTAACCCGTCTGCAGAGAGAGAGTGAAAACATCCCAACATGTTAATTTACCACTGAAATATAAATGAGTTCCCCCAGACAACGTAACTGGGTCATATCAATGATATTGAATTCACAACTTTGTTTCTTTTTTGATGTAGTACACACTCTTCAGTTTCAGGGTAATAATTTAAGTTGCACAAATATGAATATATAAATAGTTTTTTGTTGTACTGTTTGCATTTAGTGAGCTAAACTCTCATGTAAAACTTGGGTCATGTGAGGGAGCTTCACTAATTCACTATGAAGTTGGGTGAAAAAATATTCTACTTTTTTTTATATTGGATGGTTTTGTTCCATTTAAGTGGTGGTTAGAATTTGCACTAGTTGACCAAAAAGCACTTGAGTTTTTGTGCCTCCACCCCTGTTTTTTGTTTGTTTTCTTTTAACGTTCAATTGCTGAATAAAGATGACGCTCTCATTCATATGGTCACCTGAACACCTCTCACAACACTGGGTTTGGCAGTGTGGACTGCACCCAACAGAACTTTTTGAATGGGGGAATTTTCAATGTTTTTTTAGATGTGCTTTTTCTTCTTAAAAACATATGTTTTAAAGAAAAAAATCAGACTAATAGAGTAAAACACTTAATGAACGACTTGGGCTGGCTGCAAAAACTCAGGAGGTGCTATGACTGTGTACAGGAAAAACAGTTTTTTATAGCCTTAATACACATCTTGATAGCCTGGCTCAAAAAACTTCTTTGACTGACTAGAAACATATCGGAAATTTTGTTTGGTCCATGTAGGTCTTTCAACTCAATTTCACAAATGCAAATACTTAGATGGGTTCTTAAAAACGAACTTAACAAGGCAACAAGGCATCAGCTTGGAGTACGAAGAGAACAGCGGCTCCATTCCAAACTCCAAATTCATACACTTAATGAGTCCCTAATGTGCCTTACTGGGTTTTATATGCCCATAAGTTTGTGTCACATCTCCTCTGCATGACAAATACTTCTGTGCACAAGACAAAAAGTCTGTGACATCAGGTCTTCTTCTCCTTTCACAATGGCTTGTCCCCATCTGTCCATCCAAATAGACTTCGCAGTGTGGTGTCCTAACATTGTTTTGACAGCAGGTTAAACCCTCTGGTTCGATTTAAGCAAGGCCAGTTCAGAGCACAGACCATAGACAGAATGCAGAGGTGCTGAAAATATGCAACTGACCAACTACCCCAGAGTAGACAGGTCAACCAATCTGAAAAGGCTAGGTCCATGTGGGGATGGAGGCTTTTAAGTGACAAGAGCTCCAAAAGATCATCTTCGACAGACCCAGAATAAAGGTGGATCTGAGGGGAACTAAGTATGTGAAGCCTGGCATGTTTTTTTTGAACATTAGTCAATGTGAACATAATCCAGCAGTCTTCAGAATCAAATGTATGAACCTGATTTTTTGAAAATGGGCTTTTTAACATTTCTAACATCACCAAAAACCGGAAACTGACTGTGGGTTGTTAGGTTAAAATTAAATACTCTTGAACCAAAATACCTACTGGACTGGAAATGTACAGACAAAAAATGTGGCTTACCTGACCCAGGAAGATAGCAAGTTGCATGCATTTTCCCGATGAAAAGCTCCAGGCCAATAATAGCATAGATGATAATGACAAACAAGACCAGGAGGGCAATGTGGAGAAGAGGGACCATGGCTTTAATGATGGAGTTCAACACCACCTGTAAACCTAAGTGAGAGAGAAAGGAAATCAATGTTGGCTCAACTTTGTGGCGGTGGAACACAGCTTAAGAAAAATACAGATTGAAATGTCAGCTGTTTTCAGTTTGTGAGGAGTAGGACAATCAGACAGCTGCCTGTACCAGATGTTTTCCTTTTTTTGTAAATGAGGAAAACATACATTTATTAGTTTCACTACATAATAAAATGCAATTTTATAAATGCATCAGGGTGTTTACTTTAAGCTTGTTTATGTTTTTATTTAACCCAGAGCTCATGTCTCCAGGGTGCTGCCGTCCATGTTGACAGATGTTTTTGAAAAACAGTCCTCAGGGAAAGTACAGAGACGATCTGGCCCTCTTATGAAGAGTACTTCAAGCTAAATTTACTGGATCTTAAAAAACCAAAACATTTACACAATATAAACAAAAATATGTCCTGAATTTCATGTATTGGAGTAACAAGTACTCACTGGGTACTCCTGAGACCAGCCGCAGGGGTCGCAGCACACGGAAGGCTCGAAGGGCTTTTACATCAAATCCACCTGGTTTTCCCCCGTGGCCGTGCATTGACGGATGGCTACTTTCTCCGTCAATTTCTGGCTTCTCATCTTTGGTCAAAAGCTCCAAGACAACACTGAAGAGTCTGGGAGAAAAGGAAAAACAAGGACCAAAAACTGTTAGTCTGTCATAGGAACAAATGTATCGTAAAGTGAAGTTCTTCATTGTTTTGTTTTAAACGTAATTAGTGTTAATGAAACTTTTTAGCGGACTGACTGAATAGTGACTGAAAAAAATTTAATTCATCCTCAATTTTTCTTTTTCAAAAATTTTAGGAGCATTTTAAACATAAGCAAACCGACCACGTCAGCCTTTTTTAAGGCCGATAGGCAAAGGAAGGTGATGCTTTCAAAGAAGTTCCGACTCAGAGGTTTTTGTTTATCTTTTAAAACATAATGTCATTTTCACAGCGATCCATAATCAGGATTAGGCTGTTTATTTTTGTTTAATTTTCCCTTAAAATCAATGAATATACTGACTGTTAATATGCCTGAATTTGATACCAAGATAAGGTCCATCTATGGAAACACTGCTTGTTAAATACCTTGGAAACATTTACCAAACGAACACATTTAATGGGTAGAATAAACCTGAGCAGATGTGACGTTCAGCATAGGTAGGTGTGGACATGATGACCATAATATACTACAATAAAAAACACTTAAAACAACCAAAAACGACAGTTCTTGGAGATTTATGAGTATGACTACTTATTGAAAAGAAAAAAGAAAATAAAACAGTGAAATGACAGAAGCTATTAATTGTTTTTTAGAGAAGGATGTGATGCACATAAATAAATGATCAATAGGATTGTGTGGATTTGATTCTGACATTACACATGAGGTGGACTTAATGTACTTTTTAATTCAAAGCGTAATATTTCACACATTCACACTGCCAAATGTCCTGCACAACAATTTACTATCCTAGCCTATGAACTGGCAGAAACAGATAACCAGTTAGAAGACAGAGCAGGGTTTTGCTTCCTTTTTTAAAAAAGTTATGAACACTTTTGAGCTAAAATTTCCACTTTATATCCATGTTTATCTATAACAGGAATTATCGTCGTTGCAACATTGAACAGTGTTATCGCACATTCCATCTTTTCCTCAGATGGTGCAGGCCCAGCATATATACAGCTTCTCCTAATTTATTTTATTTTATAACATCTGCACATAAGTGAACTACACAACAGGCCCAAAACAAGAATAATAATAAGAAACAGCAGACATAGATAGGAGCAGAAAAAGCATTGGGTAGCAGAGCTTTGTAGAGAAGTGGTAACAAAGGTCATGCTCACAAAATTATGGGATATATAGTGGTATGAAAACGTTAGGGCAACCCCCCCCCCCCCCCCCGGACAATTTCTATTAGTTTCATTTATAAATCATAGGGTGGATCAGCAATTTCAGGTTAAAATATCAAATAACTGATGGACAATGTAATATTTCAGTAGTGAATTTAGGTTTGTCTGATTTTCAGAAAATGTGAAACATGCATCAGAACAAAATTAGATAGGTGCACAAATTTGGGCACTCCAACAGAAAAATCAAATAAATATTTAGTAGAGCCTCCTCTCAAAAACAAAAGCTTCTAGGTGCCTCTGATGAGTGTCTGGATTCTGTATGAAGGTATTTTGGACCATACCTCCTTACAAAACATCTTCAGTTCAGTAAGGTTTGATGGTTGCCGAGCATGGACAGCCCGCTTCAAATCACCCCACTGATTTTCAATGACATTCAGGTCAGGGGACTGGGATGGCCTTTCCAGAACATTGTACTTGTTCCTCTGCATTAATGCCTGTGTAGATTTCAAGCAGTGTTTTGGGTTGTTGTCTTGTTGAAATATCCAGCCCCAGTGTAACTTCAACTTTGTGACTGATTCTTGAACATCATTCTCAAGAATCTACTGACATTGAGTGGAATCAATGTGACCCTCAGCTTTAACAAGATTCCCGGCACTGCCCACACAGCCCCACAGCATGACAGAACCTCCACCAGATTTTACTGTAGGCAACAAGTGTTTTTCTTGGAATGCTGTGGCCAGGCATATCACCCCCTCTATGACCAAAAACTCAATCTTTGTTTCATTAGTCCACAGCACCCTATTCCAAAATGAAGCTGGCTCGTCCAAATGTGCTTTTGCATACCTGAGGTGACTCTGTTTGAGGCGTGTGTGCAGAAAAGGCTTCTTCCACATCACTCTCCCATACAGCTTGTCTTTGTGCAAAGTGCGCTGAATGGTTGAACGATGTACAGTGACACCATCTGCAGCAAGAAGATGTTGTAGGTCTTTGGAGGTGGTCTGTGGGTTGGATTTGACTGTTCTCACCATCCTTTGCCTTTGCCTCTTTTTTTATTTTTCTTGGCCTGCCACTTTTGGCTTCAACAGGAACTGTGCCTGTGGTCTTCATTTCCTTACTATGTTCCTCACAGCGGGAGCTGACTGCTGAAATCTCTGAGATAGCTTGTTGTAGCCTTCCCCTAAACCATAATGTTGAACAATCTTTGTTTTCAGGTCATTTGAGAGCTGTTTTGAGGCCCCCATGTTGTCCCACACAGAGGAGAGTCAAAGAGATGAACAATGTGCAGTTGGCCACCTTAAATACCTTTTCTCATTATTGGCTGTACCTGTCTATGAAGTTCAAGGCTCGATGAGCTCACCAAACCAGTTCTGCGTGCAAATTAAACAGTGCTGAGTAGTTACAGAGATTCTAATCAACAAAATGACAAGGGTGCCCAAATTTTTGTACAGTCTATTTTCCACATCTGATTTAATTTCATACAACTAAATACTGCCACTCTAAAAATCTGTTTGGAAAATACCCCAGAACTGAGCTTTTATTAGAAAATGAAAAGCATGCCACTGTGATCATTTTCTGTAAAGACAGAGAAAACAATTATGAAGCCTCACAGGGGTGGCCAAACTTTTTCATACCACTGTAGTTAAATTCTATAGGTGGCAAAATATTTAGGAAAGTTTTTGACAATGGCTAAGCTTGAATTTACAATAAGTGAAGAACACATGCACGTCATCTAAATATCACCATGGCCAACTTACCACAAAGCAAAGGGACAAAACAATAGTGAGTAAAAATGAAAGTAAAGAAGCCAACAGCAGTTTTTCCATTGCTGATCATAAACTTGACAGAATCATGTAATCAAGGTTTTGTATATCCTTAGCAAGTCTTATGGAAAAACTACTGGCACATACCAAAAAAATATGGACACGTCAGCAGGAATTGTAGCGAAATGCGGCTAGCAATTAGCTTCCTGTGACGTCCTTGGTAGATGTGATTTATGTCCCTCCAAAAGGAAATAAAGCCTTGATATAGGAGAATACGCGTATGGATCTGTTCTCACTGTGAGTGTGTGCAGCTGTATAACAAACTATGAACAGGTCAAAAATCCATTCAACCAGTCAAGAGCAGCTGATTGGACTGTGATCCAGTGTCCTATCACCCTGTGCACTGCACGACAACTGACACGCATGTATAAAACAGTTGTGCCACTTAAACAAATGGTCAAAATTGCCTTAAAATCATCCAGTAAACACCCGCATTTAACCCAGAGGTGTTTTCCAGCATAGTTTTTGGTGTTGCTTTGAATTATCAATTAGATGTAGAAGTATACTGGATATATTAACTTTTCATCACCCATAAAATAAGCAAGATAAGTTTGGTTTAACATAAAATGTCAAGCATATATTCAATACAGTGCATTATTCATATACACTCACCAGCCTCTTCATTAAGGACACCTATTTAATTGCTTGTTATTGAAAATTGCTTATTAGCCCATCACATGGCAGCAATGTAATGCATTTAGGGAGTCAGGGTCAGGACAATCTGCTGAAGCAGAAAGGGGAAATTACTATCGTATTTTCCGAACAATAAGTCACTCCAAACTTTATTTCTGCTCGATTACCGCTGCATATTTTACTACCTGCAGTTTGTTATCTGCAGAATGGATTTTCATTTTGGGGGCATTTTGTTTATGTCTAGCATAGCCTAGAGCGCCTTCTCGCGGCTGTAGACGGTAATGTTTACTCCTTGGTTCATGTCTTTCAGTATGAATTAACGTTTAAAACAAGTTAAATTATTTTGATATAGAAGTCGCACCTGACTATAAGTTGCAGGACCAGCCAAGCTATGAAAAAAAGTGTGACTTATAGTCCGGAAAATACAGTATTTAAGGGACTTAACAAACAGGCTGGTTTGAGTATTTCAGAGCTGATCAGCTGGTATTTTTACGCACAACTATCACCAGAGTTAACAGATAATGGTCCAAAAAGAGAAAATATCCAGTGAGCAGAAGCTCTCTGGGTGAAAATGCCCTGATGATACCAGAGGTCAGAGAAAAATGGCCACAGTTGTACACGATGATAGACAGGCAACAATAACTCAATAACCATTCATTTCAACCAAGGTATGCAAAGGACTTTTCTCAATACACAATACAAATCTTGAAACAGATAGGCTGCAGCACCAGAAGACCACACCAGGTGCTTCTCCTGTTAGCTAAGAACAGAAAACCTGTGGCTACAGTTTACAGGCTCACCAACATTGGACCAGAGAAGATCAAAAGAATGTTGCCTAGTCTGATGAGTCTTGTTTCTGACAATGAGTTCACTGTACTCAAGTGGCCTCCACATTCACCAGATCTCTATCCAATAGAGCAACTTTGGGAATATGGAGGAATGGGAGATCCACATCATGAATGTGCAAGTGACCAAACTGCAGTGACTACATGATGCTATCATGTCAACATGGGCAAAAGTCTCAGAGGAATGGCTCAGGCATCCTACTGAATTTATTCTACATACAAATAAGGCAGCTCTAAAGGCAAAAGTTTTAAACTCCGTACAAGCAAGGTGTACTTAATGAAGTGGCCGGTAAGCATAAGTAGACAGTAAATCAGTTATTAAGTCCTGATAACGTCATGATCCATTTAATCAATAAAAAGCCTGGGGCAGTTACGCAGCGTAGCAGCACATGTGTTAAAAGTAGCAGCAGAACTTTTTCCTGCTGCTACCAAAATAGTCAGAGTTTTGAAGACCAAAACTCTCACTGTAAGGACAGAGGAGCCTCAACTACAATCAGTTAAACATTTTTCGTCATGCCAAGAGAGGAAATCAACCACACACATCAATCACCAGGGCTGTGGATTCAAAGCAGAGACTGAAGCTTCCCATGGTGTCTGTGGGGAGGTCTGAGGGCCTTTAAGCTCCGTCTGCTCAGACTTATGTTAGACTGAGTCACACCTGGAGAACTGACCGCCTGCCATTGGGGTGTCATTGCTCACCCAGCCATGTTTTAAAGGAAACTGCCTTCACACAGTATTGACCCTTCCCTACTGAGCATACCTGAGGAGACAGCTTCCACAAATATGATGCATCACTTCTTTTCTTGCTCAGATGGATATTATCAGTGTGTTTCCTTTCATACAGAGACAAACTACGAGTGGTTTCAAGTCATTTTATCAAGTTTACAAGTCTGACATCCTCTACAGTCATTTTGAAAAGTACAATGATGTGTTTAAAAAGAACTGATGTAGTTTTATTGTTTAAGCTTTCCTTGTTCAGTGTGTTTCCACACAGTGAGAAAATCACTTTATACTAGGACTGAAACTACATAGTAAGCTTACAGATTAAGATGAACCTAATTTTCAGGATCAGGTTTTTAGTTGGTTTGCTTCTGAAAGCCTTAACCTGGAGTGTTATTCTTAGAATCCCATTCATTGGCATTTTTAGTTGAATTGTACGGAAATCTCTGTAGGTCATCCTCAGATGAGCCTTCTATTGGCGTCTCCAGTCATTTTGATTGTCCATACATCTGGCCAGCTCGCTTGTGCTTTCCACTCCAGCATCCTTCCTGAATACGCCCACATAGGCTGCCATGGGACATCCGCTTGATCGAAATGGCAAAAGGTTACTGAGGATATGAAGCTATATTTTCCTTTTTTGGAAACTGTTTTTCTATTTGATTTTAGTCAAATAAAGTCCACATAAATATTTTTTAAAAATTATTATGTAGAGTAAATAAAAATAATTAAATAGTTAAAAAAAAACACTCTTTCAATAGAAGGGGTGTAAAACAAATTGATGCTAATCGCCAGTAGACATTCAGCCATTTTACTCTCCCTCTCCCCTTTTCATTCAATGCTTATACATCTGTCACTGGAACACACAGAAAGTTTTTATATGTTGCAGGGATTATGCTTTCTATAAATACATGATTAGCATTTTTTATGCACAATATAAATTGTGGGTTCTCAATGGTATAAAATGAAATAAAATAAAATACTTAAAGCAGCACTATGTAAGATTCCAGCTTTTTAGCTCTCTAGGGGCCTCTATGGTCATTTAGTGCAACTGCGCGGTTACAAAAACAGAGCGCCTCACACCAACGTGCATTTGTTGACATACAGAGGGAGGAGAAGCGAGCCGACAGGACATCCCAAGAGACAAATAAACCATGTGGACTGATAAGGTACCATCTGATCATGTTTTTAGTTTGTAGTTTTTAGTGTGGAAGTGTTCCTACCATCCACATCGAAGTTACATAGTGCCAGTGAAGGTGATACAGACCCCCTCAGACTACGACAGAGGTGTCATTCAACCTGTTGTAAGGTGATGTATCATCACAATGATTCCAGAAATATTATATTAGGGTGGAAAAACTGCGTAGTGTTGGTTTCAGTGGAAGATTGTAAAGAAATGACCTGTTTAGAGTATTGAAATATATTATGATATATCGTATTGTCACCAGTGTATTGCAATACTAAACAAAAAACAGAATTTTCTTTTTCTAAAGTCACATTTGAGGTTATCATTATGATAATCTTATCCATTCACCTAGTAGTCATTTTTGGAGCTGACATTGAATTCATCATAATATAATCATATGATATTTCCTTGACTTAAAATATGGTCATTCTGCAGATTTCAAACAGAATTCCAGCATCGGATTAGCTTTTTTTTTTTTTTTTTTTTAACCAACAGGACTGAACCCTCAAACCAGATACCAGAAACTTCTTATTTTCTGAAAAGAAGACACTTTTGTCCCCCTCTAAAAGTATCATAAGTTCATAATTTTTCCATTTTTTTTCAACATCGAGATTCACTTCAGTCCTGATTATAACTATCAAGATTTCAATCATTTTTACAACTTTAGCCCTTTAAATGCCAGTGAATATGATGACAGCACCAATTTTGGTAAAAAAAAAAAAAAATTAAATAAATAAAATTGAAACATTTTCAATATATTGAATTCAAAGTGGAATTGTCTTCAGATGATTATTACAGTTTTGGACATGTCAATGATTAGTAACAGTATTTGTTTTTATTAAGGCCCGACTGATATGGATTTTTTGAAGCCGATGCTGATATAGATATTTGGCAGAAAAAAATACCGATTACCGATTAACCGGCCGATTAATTAAAAATATGTATATATAAAATGATTTTTTTTTTAAAAAATGGTCCAAAAACACTTACAACAATGAATATATGAATTACAGGCAGAACATTTTACCATTTTACAATACTTTGTCACTAAGTATTTGTTTAACTTTACAACAGAGGGGAATTTTCAAGTACAAAAACATGCAAAGCATTAAACCTCTGGGAAATTAATTATAAAACCTTAAAAAGAGTTACTCTTTATCTTGTACTTCTTGTTGATGAAAATAATAAGAAGGTAGGTTATAGTTCAGGTAGAACAACTTTTAAAAAGTTGTAAACAGGTCATTGTGAGAGGAAAGCAACAACATTCTTTTCATAAGTCTCTTTTATTTTTCTCCTCTGCAACTTTCAAGAGCAAAGAACTTTCAAATACAAAATAAAATAGTGGGCAAAACTGCAGTCATTTCTGCAAAATGAAACAAATAACCTTATTTAAAATGTAAATGATGAATTATGAACTCTTGTCCTGTCACATCTGCCTTTCAGTCCCAGAGTCCTCATTAGTGTATCAGAAGTAGGTTTTAGTGCAGGTAGAACCACTTTTTTATTGTAAACATGAGGTAATATGTGTGAGGAAATCAGAATATTTTGTGGGACACTGCACATATTGCACAAACTTCTTTAAACAGGCCTGATTTAAGTTCCCAGCTATGACGAAGGCTCCCCCTGATGACGTCAAACAGCTCCAAGGGAGCAATGCTAATGCTAGCATAGTTAGCTCGCTAGCTAGTTCGCTCAACTGCAGCGTCGGGGACAAGCAGGTGAAGCCAGGTTTCTGTAATAATCATCACAGAACAGTCACAAATAAACCGATCCCCTGCCATCAGAAGGTCCAATTCGTCAGTTTTGTAAATGACAGATCTGGTATTGGTCAGCTCGTCAGTGTTGGTCTGTTTGGCTGCTTCTGTAGCTGAGCAGAGAGCCCGGTGCTCTCGCTATGTCCAGCGGTATACTGTGCGAGCGCTGAAAGTCGGTCGTTATGTCGGACTTGCAGGCAAAAACAACATTCAGCAACTCTGTGTGACTGTAGGTGAGTTTTGCCCCATACACTCCATCATCCATACACACAGCAGAGCTCAGAGCCGCTTTAACAACGCGCCGCCATCTTTCGCAACGTCGTCATTCTGCGCAGCTTGGACGCCGAACAGTGTTACTGTTTTATGAGAAATTAAGAATATATCGGTGTTTTATCGGCAAAACTCTGGCCGATGTTGAATCCTTTGATAAGGGCTAAAATCGGCCGATTTAATCGGCCGGCCGATAAATCGGTCGGGCCCTAGTTTTTATGGATGCATAGTTTTTCTGCTAGGTCCGAATTGAGAAAAACTTCTTAATTTCTGAAAAGGGGCCATTTTGAGCAATGGTAAGCAATTTTTGTTGAAGCATTAACCAATGATAAGAGTCCGTTGAAGAGCTGCATAGCTGTTTTCCTATTTTTATCTTCCAAGCTGACAGTCGATTATTACTGTAAAATGTCATTTTGTTTTAATTTGATTTATAATAAAAAGCTATGATAGGAACCACAAGACTTGATAGTTATATTGATGAGCTCAAATATTATTGATATTCAGTTTTTGCAAAAGCAGAACTATCCCAATATTCCTCCTACTGGACAGACCTCACAGCTGCTGTCAGACTGGTCTATAGCATGGGCTACAAGTCGTTCAGGCAACATGTCTATTTGTTGAGTCTTTGAAGAGATATGTCGCAAATCTCTTCCTCCTCTGCATGTTTTTAAAATTGTTTGAATTGCTTTTCATAAAAGACAACACTTTTATCTAAAAAATTATCCCAAATGTAAATACAGTATATTGCATGAGGAAAAAATATTACAATTTTTCAGTCCTAAAACAGACACTCCTGAAATATGGATTTAATACCTGTATTTTAAATATATACTTTATTCCTTCAAAATATGCACAATATCATGTCAAAAGTACCAACTGCAATGATGACACTGTCTGTCTTTTTCTATGTATGCAGTGTTTGTTTCTGTTACTTACAAAAGGAATTTGAAAAGAATAGAAACATGTAATAATCTCTTTCCTCAACACACTATATAGTACAAAAACTGTGCTCTCTCATACTGTTGCCTCTGCCTATAAACTAATGTAAAGTGTGATAACGTGCCCCAAATTTAGCACACTGTGGTGGATGCTTAGGATTGTAATGGGTAAGAGTCCAGCACATTGACTCACAGGCACAAACAAAACTGAACCAATCTAAAAAGAAATATAATGAATGAAAGCCATTTACATGCAAAACAAAAACAAATACAGCAATTACAAGTATATATTGAACCATGGTGCTGTGCAAAATAGTAAAGTATTTCACTGAGAACTGTTTTATTCCTAATCCACACATTTCATTTTATTGTTTTCTGTTAATAACAAGTCAATTTTGGTTGTTCTTGATGGGAACTTAATTTTTATTCATCATCTTAAAATGATGCTGCTTTTCTTGTTACTGTTTGTGAACTTGTCAGGACCTTAATAAACTGACTGATAACAATTTAAAAAGAGTTTAAAAGTATGCATTAAACCTACTCTTGTAGTCAATCTCAATCCTCATACACCTGTGATCTATAGATGGACAATTATTTAACCCTAGCAGCTCCACTTATAATCTAAAAATATACAAAAAACAAATACAGCCTGTTGTGTTGTGGACATGAGCTCTTTTAGCCGTTAGGGCAGCAACAGTCACTCTTCAGAGCAGCAACAGCCGTCTTTGCATTTGACTGCATGGCAGAACAAGCCTGCATGCTGCATACACACAAATCTGACCCAGCTACCCACTGGACTGTGTGTGCAAGAGGAGAGAAAGACTGAGGAGAGAGTGAGAGTGAGAGAGGAAGGACAAAAGAGGAAGGAAAAAAAGAAGAAGCTGCGATAAGGATGAAGATAACAAGATAGGAGCGTTCAGGAGATGGGAACGAGGGCAGGGAGAGGTGGGGAGGAGGAGGAGGTGAAGCAGGAAGTGCATGATTTGAGAGATCAAAATGGAAGGGGGAAGTATAAGAAAAACAGACAAAGCTAAGCCAAATGAGAGAGAAAGAAAGACAGTCAGTGTGAGGAAATGAAGAAAATATGGGAGGGAGTGTTGGAGAAGAGATGAAGTATGGAGAGATGGTGACTCACTCCAGCGGTGGTAAAGCTCTGATTTATTCTCTCTGTCTTTTCTGGGTCACATACTGTGGGTGTACGAGGGTCTCTATTAGCACTCAGCCCCACTTGGAGCAGAGGCTTAAGCAACTTTAACAGAAACACTGTAAACTGCAAGCGTTATAGTGACGTCAGAAGGCAAATCCAAAATCTGCACAACCAAAACAAGACTTTTGACTTTTGTCCTGATCACCTGGCAAGTAGATAATCAGTTCAATCAAACACTTTCATTCTATAAAAATGAATCAATGAAGAAGTGAAGCTGAGCACTCACCCTATGACGACAATGACAAAATCCAGCATGTTCCAACCGTTGCGCACATACGCGTTCTGATGCATCACCAAACCGTACGCGATGATCTTCAGAAAGGTCTCAATTGTGAAAATGATGAGGAAGGCATACTCGACTGTTTCCTGCAGACACAAAGAAGAAAACAGAATAAATTTAATAGGAATTGTAGAAGTTAAACGAATAAGCATTCAAATAGAAGTAAGGAGATGTTTTTATGTACTGTCACAGCAAAGAAGCACAGGGGTCCAATGTGGATTCAAAAACAAGTGTGATGGGAATATTAAATAATCGCTCAATGGTGAGAGGAATGAGCAATTTTGTTTTATAATTCAAGATGCACAAGCGAAATATAGAAACATTCATTCACACATTCATTGTAATTCACATTTCTAATTTGTGATCAATTATAAGGCAGGGTTTCCAAATGAAAAATGATACTTGGGTATATTTTAAGCTCCACATCTATATATTCCAGCCATTTTTGCTTTTTAAATCCAGACATAAGTACCATATCCACAGAAGAGACATACACTAATACTTTCCAACAGAAAATCACAAACTGCAGTGTAATGTCTCCTGTTAGAAATAAAGCCTCTTAAAGCTGTTCAGAAATTTATCTGGGCTTCTTGACATCAGCATTTTCACGAACTTCAGCTCCTTGAAATTATTTTTAAAACATCTTACCTTACTAAAAACAGTGTTCCCCTAGGTATATCTGTTTTGGGTGGTTGTATATGGAGGGTATGCTGTGATGTCATAATATGTGTGCCAGACTAGCAGATCCCCCTGCTGAGTGGCAGAGAGCAGCGTCTGTTAACTGATTTCAGTGGGAAAAAACAGGGAAATGCTTTAATTCACCTGAACAGGACCGTGATTTTAGATTTTTTCCAAGGGTCTGATCATTTTTGATGATTTTCATTACGGAAAATGACAAAGTTTTGGAACCACAGAGTTCTGGCTGTGATGCAGCATTAATTTGCATATACCATCGGATGAAGTTCTGTAGTGACTGTAATTCTGTATCTGTGTGATTTTGTGTGTTTTATAAGTGAGATCAATGTACCTAGGCTTTCTCTGAACGTACGGCTTTAGCATCCATTCAACTGTCATTGCTTCCTGTTTACTTTTTAACTGGTCTAAAACCTCAATTTAATAAAAAATATGCAAAAATAACATCAATAACTTGCCAAATGTAAGTCATATAAATTTAATTATTTCATATATTTAGTGAAATTTATGGACAGAACAATTCTTTAAGTTGTTTATTGTAAAACCAGCCATTCTTCTGGAAGTTCTCTTGGTTATATAAAGGCTACAAGTATGAATAAAATCTGTTGTCCTAAGTGTATTCAACTGATTTTTAATTTTATGATCAAATTGCTGATATTAAATGTCTTGAGTTTTCTTTAAAGTTAAAACTAGATGAAAGAGAAAGGAACTTAAGTAGAGGAGCTTATATCTGAACCATTACCTGAAGGCGTGTTGGCTCAGTGACATTATACCAGCAGCTGTAACCACACTGCTCATCTTCATCACAAACCTGACATTATGATGCCAATGTTTCTATAACATCAGCTGAAGATCTACACTGGCCCTGGTAAACATTAATGAATCAAAAGAACAAAAAACCTGTAACTGTTTTGCTGAATCTAAAAGTATCTGACTGCTTACTTCCCTCTTATTACTGTTGTCTATCGTTTTTTTCACTCAGTGCCTGGAATTCAATTCACTTGCATGGACTGTGACATCATGCATACCCCCCATACAAGAAGACTGCCAAAAAACAATACTTGGATCCTTTTTAACTCAATATTTTTATAACCATACTGTATTAAAACTAACAATTGAATAGTATAAAAAATATTATAGACAAGCAATGAAGGCAAAGAATGATAAAAACAAGAAAACCTTTCAGAATTTACCACAGATGTGTTATCATTGGTTCAGTCACTTTTCCCAGACCTACATTGCACTGCTGGTTGTCAATGAAAAAAATTATAGAAAAGATCTTTTTTAAAGGACTGTTTAGCATTTAATTTTTATTTTCTTACTGTTCTTACTGTGGTATCAAAACAGGTATTGAGTATCTAATTTCTTTACTGATATTGTATTGAAGTTTACAACTCTGTGGAAAACAGAGTTCTTGCCAAACCAAAATGGTTGTCAAGTCAGGATATGTTTTTTGTTGAAATATGAAATCCCAGAGTTGAATTGTTAAATCGTTTGGCAAAGGAAGGTGCTAATTTTAGACCTTGAGTGCACGTTATTTACATATATTGCATAATTCTACTATTTTGTGTGTTTATCTTAGAGCAGTGAGAAGTTGCATTTGAATGGTGGGCCACCACTCAAAATGAAGGGTAAGGGAACACTTTTTCCACCTCTAGCAAAGTTCAGGGTGAACTGGGCTGGGACTTCAACATGTTTTAGAGACACTGCTGACCACTGGATGGTCAAGGTATCACCATAACAAGAGTTATCAGACATAAAAATGAAATTCCTCTGATTGTGGGCTCCATAATGCTCTATGACTTGCCAAACTTTTGGGTTGTAACCAGATCTTCAGTCTCTGAAGAATGATTACATTAGACAGAAGTTAAAACTGGGAGGACACATTTAGACTAAAATGCTATTTAAATGGTACATAGAGATTAAAAACACTTATCTAATGCAGGACTTTGTTCTTGTCAGGTTGTTACAATGACAAAAAAACCCAGAAGTATCAAAGCATTAGGTCAATGTCAATCAGGGGCACAGTGGGTGATAGAGGAGCACAGCTAGATAAAGGTGCTGTGTGCTTGTTTGAGCATGAGGTGCATGAGGTGCTGCAGGTTGACACATCACAGGGTGACTCAGCTGCTAGGACAGTCCTGAGCCCTCCCTGGGGATGTGAGACCAAAGTGAGCCCTGTTCACACCGAAATCATATCAACTCTGCACTCAGGCTCTTAGGCATCACTGGTGAATAAGGCTGAGAAATGAGATCAACATCACATCACAATATTTTTCAGCAGAATGGTAACATATGCACAGATCTGAAGAAGCCTTCTGGAGAAGAGGCAAATGTCTTCAAGAATCAGAACCAGTTCTCCTTGCGGAGACTGTAGATATCCTGGTGGGGGCTGCTGAATTGCTGAGTGATGAGGCTGAACTGCAGGTCTCCGGGTTAAAACAAAGATTCAGGTATTTGGGGATGCCTTGGATGCAGGTAACTAATCTGTGCCTGTGGTTGTTGAGAGCATGGAGGTTGTGGAGCACTTCATTTATCTTGGCAGTGTAATTCATCCACCTGCTAACTGTGAGGCTGAGATCAATCTTGGCCTGGCTTATGGGGCGATGACTTCACTAGACAAGGTGGTATAGTGCTCACAGTATCTGAGCATGTGGACCAAAGTCAGAGTCTTGAAGTCTCTGGTCCTACTGGTTTTGCTATACTCTTGCAAGGCCTGGACATTGACTACTGGCCAGAGATGCCAGCCGGACTCTTTTATGACTATTTCCCTTTGACACATTTTTGGGTATTGTTGGCAGGACTATGTGTCCAATGCTATCTTGCTCAAGAGGGCAGGAATAGGACAGGACAGCTGCTGGATACAGGAGCAGCAGCTGCACTTCTATGGGCACCTGGCACACTTTCCTGAACCTGATCCATCTCACCGTATACTGGCTGCCCATGACCCGGTGGGTTGGACCGTCCTCATGGTCTGGTCGTGGAGGGGTCAGCTCAAAAGATACCTGAAGAACTGGAAAATTTGCCTGGCACAGGCCTGGACAAAGGCTATCAGGAGGCTGGAGAAGTACAGGAATAGGTTGACAAGGCGAAGTGCCAAAGCAGCATGTGCTCCCATACCTGACGTGCCCTGACCTGAATAAGCTGGCCAGTGTTTTTTGTTTGTTTGTTTTTTAACCAGGTATTAGTCCCGGCAGCTATTTTTCTTTTCTTAAAATTTATTCCTTCAATACTGCACTGACAAAATGCTACATAAAGTTAGAGCAAAATTTACCTCAAACAATGTTGTTTAACTAAATTCCATGTTCTTTAGTCCTTTCATTAAAAAAAATAAAATGATTATAAACTAGCTACATTTACCATCCATATTAGTTAAATGGAAATAAGAATCATTTACTTCTTCCCATGGGACACCCTTTAGATTCACTGAAGCTGACAAAGCTCAGAGTGACACACGCACATAATACATCCTTATAAACATAATAACCTATGCCTGAGGGAGGGAGTCCTTTATCTGCTGCTCTGTGGTGTCTTTAAACACCATAAATGCGGGAGCGCTTTGGGCTGCGGGGCTCCTTTTCCAAGCAGTTTACAGCAGATTGTGAGAAGCACTTAGCCCACAATAAGAGACATGCAACTCTTTGTTAGTGGAGTAAAAGGTTGAGTTAAGCTCACGGCTGCTGCCTCAATGACAGAGGGAGCGCAGGCCACAGGGAGCAGAGAGAACACAACAATTCATTGGGTGGAAGAAAAGGGAAGTAAACAATTTTAGAGGCATTTAGGGGCAAAAAGAACAAACACAAAAAACAATTCCAGCTTGTGTTTGTGTAAGTAGAAAGCATTTAGATCATCAGCAAAACACATTTAAGAAGTTATTTGGTATGTCTTTTAAAACTGATCTCAGTATACTGGAACGTTAACAGATTTAGTTTTAAATTTTGGACAAAAAAAGGGCCTCTTTAATATTCTGCATGAGGCCTCAGGCTTAAGAAGGACTGAAATTTGCATTCAACACTTTAATTACGATTTAATTAATAGCTTTGGGAGCTTATATTTTCAGATAGTGAGTGCTGCTTCAAGTGACTAAAATTGACTTAGTACAGACATGTACCTCATGAATACCTACAAACTTGCAGAACTTTACTTCAAATCTGTGAATCTTAAATAACCATAAAATTAAAGTCTTTTACACATGCTTACCCTGGTATTCAAACAAAAACCACACTATCAATCAAGAATTCCGTCTGAGACCACTTGGGCAAATCTGTAAAAATAACGCTCAAAGACAAGTTGAAACTATTAGTCAGCACTAATTACAACCTACAGGGAATTTCAGTATTTTACCCACATGTGAGCTAGTTGGAGAAGGAACAGTCTGTGAATAAAATAATAGTCCTGATTTTAACAGTGGACACAGTGGACAAATATTGAGCCAAAAGCAGGGTTTAGAGTTAGATAAAATCATGTTGTGGAGGCTGGAAATTATTGCATAAGTCTTTAGCATCATTTGAACTTATCAAAAAAAGTTTTCAGCAATTTTTCCTCTCCATCAGAAAAACTGAAACTTTTGCTTCCTGTTATACCTCTAGAATAGTGTAGAAATAGCAATGGATTGCTAAAGAAAAACTGTTGCCTCTCAATCAGTGCTGTCAAAGTTTGTAAATATCTGAGCAGGTATTTGTAGTTCGTGTGTTTACACTAGAGATCCAAAAATGCTGAATACCAATCTGTGGGGTACTGCAAGCTAAGTGGCTGGTTAGTGTGCCACATCTACAAAACCTTGCAGTTGGGGCCTCTTGGAACTGGGGATTAGTCAACTGAGTGCTTTTCAATGCAGTGTTCTCAACAACTTTACATTCATTCTACAGTTTCTGTGCAGCACTGGGCTTGCCAGCTTGAGCCAATGAGTCACACTGCTGACAAAACAGGATGCTGGATGTCACACTGGCAGGTCTATGTGTGTGGCCCAGGGGAACGAGTCATTTTTGACAGCTACTGACACTGTATACAAGGGAAGAGGGAGAAGTCCTGATGTCTTGTGCATGGAAGACTCACGTGACAGAGACACATGAAACACACTAAAGGACTAACCTGAAAAGTCATAATATCAACTTTTACCTTAAAGAAAGAAACACTTTTGGAATTGAAAATATTTTATATTATTGAATAATAACAACACAACACAAAAAAGAAAAGCTCAAATTGCCAGGGGTGTCAAAAATGAACTGAAGCAAAA
The DNA here is from genome assembly GCA_037902135.1 of Cetoscarus ocellatus. NCBI lineage: Eukaryota > Metazoa > Chordata > Actinopteri > Labriformes > Labridae > Cetoscarus > Cetoscarus ocellatus. The sequence goes on from JBAMNC010000559.1 coordinate 1,888,747, forward strand.
GCCAAGACTCAAAAACTGACATGCATATGAAACTGTGGGCTAACTGTATTGTTGCATCCCCACTATATAAATGAATTGAGAAAGACAACCAGAAAAAAAGTTTATAATGCAGGAAATGGAGGAAAGAAAAAGTAAAGATAAATGCCTGCTCCTAGCTCCTATAAATTTCAGAACTGGAACATATACATGGATGATATAATACATTATAATATCTTTATCAGTGTGGTCTGTTGCATTAATTGGGTTATAATTGCTGAGAAACTGAAACCAGCATATCATGCATTGTCAGAACAGCTTAAGCCTTCAGAGGCATGGTAAATTTATGCAAATTGCCACATCCTGGTTTGGAAAGCATGTTGAATGTAATAGATAATGATAACCATTCCATTCTAATTAATCAGTAGTTTATTCAATCATCTGCATATTTAACAGCAAATAGGAAAAAAGGAGAGAGAAAGATGGAGAAAAAGAGAGAGACAGAGAGAGACAGGCCTTTAGGGATGACCATAAATATATCTCTGAGTCATCAAAGTTTATTTGTGCTGTAAAGAACTCACTGTAGTATGTCTCCTTTACTCATACAGTACTGTGCATATTATGATCAGCCAATGCATCCGCTTCCTGCGTTTCTTTGAAGTATACAGCACAACATCATGCACTCACTGACAAACACACGCACTGCAAATGTTTATGTTTTAAAATGCATGCTAAGAGCTCATCATAAACCCACGCAGAGCAGGCTAACACACGGAATAATGCTTTTTTTTTCTTTTCCTCCGCAGACCCTCCTCTGCCACAGGGCCAAGTGTTCATGTCTACAGTTCACCTCACACTCTAATGGCTCAGATCACCATATGACAAAGGAAGCTAACCCACTGAGCCGTGCTAGCTTCAACATGAACTCTCCATACGACTGAGCCATGCAGACCGCAGCGTAAAAGAAAATCAGACAGGCAGGCCTGTGTAAGGTGCTAAGGAGGATTTTGAATCTTCCTCCAGACTACATGCAGAAAATACCTAATTAAATATTGAGCATGGCAATAAAATGTGGTAAAGGAGTCATAAAAACACAATAAAACAGCCTGTGAAGCAATTACAGCACCATTCTAGATTCATTATCATTTATTAGCTAAACAAAGGCAGTTTGAAAGTTCCTCCAACAGCAAAAAAGGTAATGCAAAACTAATCAGAGCTCTTAAGTGTTCTCATTCCACTGTTTTGCATTTTCAATCAAGTTAAAATGAAAGACATACTTATGTGGATACCCAATTTATTAAAACGCCATCATTACAATAAAAAAACACATTGAACAGAATAACTTGTGGTCCCTCATCCAATCACCTGTAGTCAACACTCTCGCATCTGAGGCTGAAAGATGCACTGACTATGTGGTGTAGTAATACAGCATAAATGAATTATCTAAAACTTTACATAGAGCTTGATAACTGAATATGACTTAAGAAAAAGGGCAATCACAGCCCTTAGTTAATATCCTGCCAAAGCAAATAGCCAATCATTGCTAAGGGTATTTGAGATGGTCAGTTATATTACAAGAGGCCTTTGTCAGCCCTTGCTACCACTGGATCTGCTGTGATCAGTATGAGCTCGGTGCTCTGTGTAGCAGAGATATAAGATGCTGACGGCTCATCTCCACATTCATGCACAAAAGCAGAGCAGACAGCACTGTATCTGCTGAACCTTACAGGTGTGTTGGCACTAGATAATTGGCATTGTTTGCAATTTCACTGTTATAATTGACCATAGGAGGAAGAATATCTCATGATTTGTGCTGCTATTTAATGCTGTAATCCTTTTGTCCTTATTCATCAGAAAGCATAATGCTTTATGTTTGAATGTCGGCCATATTTCATCTCATTTTTAGAAATTACAGAGGGCCCACTGAAGGCCGACCTGGTCCACAGTTTGGACACCCCTGGGCTAAACTGACCTAATACTGATAGCTTGCAGTGGATAAATGAAATTAGTGAACTTAAAGACAGAAAAGCACCCACCCTGTGTGTTTACAATGAATGTAAACTACAACACACAACCAGGTAAAAGCATACTCGCTCATTCTTCACAATCGTTTGGGTAACAAAGCAGCTCTTATCACAGACTATGTGCTGAAAAAATGGCAAGGTGTTTTTTTATGAAGCGAAAGCGTCTTGACCGAAAGAAATGTGTTTACTATAATTTGCTTTCTTTACATTTATATAATGTTGTTTATTATTATATCTAAACAATGAAAACATGACCATGTTCCCACCTATGTCTGTCAAAATTCTGTAAGTATGACACTACATTACTGAGTAAATACATTGTTCTAATACATTCTTGCAATATATCAGTTATTGCAGTATTGCAATGTTATCAATATTGCAGACCATGTACTGTTTATCAAATTAAATCTGAAAAATATAAATACATTATTAAAAATCTGCCTCTTTATCATTATATTGGCATCAATTAACATCGAAGTAGTTGAAATCTAGCCTGACCTTTATCTGACTGCATTAAAATAGTGAGAGGATGGACACAATAATCAAGCATGCTCAGGCTGAAGATACAGAAAAAAAAAACCCTATCCAAAAACACATCAAGTTGTTACCATGAAAACAGGGTAAAGAAAAAGTAAGAAAAAGCAAATGTTAAGTATTAGAATCAGCGTCAAACATTGTGGATAAAGTATTTACTTCAAATCCTTAAGAAGCAGAAACCAGTGTTTTTTCCTATTAAGATATTATCAAACAATATGCCAAATTCATGTACCAAAATAACCCTAATGCCACTAACTATTCCATGTCTAATGTATGAAGATGTAATTCTTACAACCAAATTAAGCAAAAGTTTTTTATGTGTGAGTGATAGTATGACCATCTGAGTGTCTCTACATCCTTTATAAAAAAGAAACTCTGAAGCGTGTGTTGAGGAGCGCAGACTCCCATGAGTCACAGTGACATCATGCATGTTTCATATCTGTGTGTGACCGCTGCACTTTCATGCAGAGCAGACACAGCAACAACAAGCCATACAGCTCTAAGTAGAGTTGAGTATACAGAGAGACCAAACCAAACAGCAGCGAGAGACAAACAGCCACTAGGGTTGTTAATACCAGAAACCTAAACTTGGAAAAGAAACTCCTAAAATTCAAACAATATTGAGATATGTTTTAATTTCATGGCAATATTACAAAAGAAGTCCCTGGAGTTTTTCATTTTCTGTCAAAAACTGCTGGAAACCCCAGGACATCATCTTGACAACAAATATTCAAAGTATTTGGGACTGTCCCTAAAATTTTTCAAAAAATTTCAAAAATCTTGTATATCCTGTTGTATTATTAAACATATAGATTTGCTTTTATTAAAAGCTTTGTCTGTTCACAATACCATTATTCCTGACATTGGAGAGGTCATATTTTGCCTTAACGCTGGTTCATGGATTCAGTTTTGATGACTGCTCGAGTATGTTCACAACCACCAATGTTCAAAATCCACAAAGCCATCGCATAGCCCCTACTCTCAGATCTACCTGTATTCTCTCTCTGTCTGAGACGCTCCGTTAGTATTTTACAGGTCCCTTCCCAACAAGGGCATTGTCTGCTCTGGCTTGCTGGCCAATCTACTTTGTTGTAATTGGTCAGTTTGGCGTGGCTCAGTGCCATTCTAAACAGTTATGTCCTCTTTCAGTGCTCTGCCAGGCTTGCCACCTTAAACCAGTGGGCTTGAACTAATAATGTAACAGTGGTAGGACATCACAGTGGTGGGTCTACGGTGGAATCAGCTACTTCAGGCGGCGAAAGTCAGTGCAGATTTTGTCATCTTGTGCATAGATCATGCGGTGGAGGCATAATGAGGTGGAGGCAAGTAAAACTCACTAGAGGGCATATAAGATTCTTAAAAGCTTATAGTTTAATATGACCACAGGAGAATGTATCATTACCAGAGAAACTCCTCTAATAAATTATCATGTTGGTTTTGTTCTGGATAGTAAGTGCTTTTCAAAAGAAATAAAGCATAGCTTTGAGGGAATTGTGCCTTTTTGAGCCAAAAGCTCTCTCGTTGCTCAGATCATTTTACAGTAGTAGTTTATTGTGAGTCTGAGAAGACACACTAATAACCAAATATCTTCTGTTATTAGTGTGTGTGATAAAGTTTGATTTTTGGGAAAAGCGACAGCCCTAGTTGGAAGTAAACATCTGTCCAACTCCAACACAATGTACGCAAATTATCTAGTACCCTGTTGAAGAGCAAAAGTCAAAACAAATGTAAACAAAAATAAAAATATTCCAGAGCTCACTGTAGCACCTCAATCAATGAATATCATGGAATATATTTTTACCTTTTTGTTTTGTCAAGTCTCCAACTTACAAGTTTCTCTATTAAAAAAAAAAAAAAAAGTTGATGCTGAGGAACATCAAGAATAAAAAATTCTGACAACCTTACGACCAAACACATTAGTTCAATCATCAGCACAGGGACAGACTGAGAGGCCGTTTCCTAAATCATGCTCAGAATAACCACACATTTTCTGTAGTACTTCCTCCAACTCTCTCCTGTTACACCTCCTCCCACCACCCTCTCTCCATCCCTCTCTTACTCCCTTTTCTTCCCCTGTCTGTGTAGATCAGTCAGAGCCATGTAGCCAAGCCAGAGGGGTAAGGGCAGCCAGCATTTAGTGCTTCCTCACCGCCCACTCCTGCAGGTTTGCACAATAAATACATGTGCTTCAGCGTGCACTCCATATCAGGGCCCTGGTGAAAGTGTAAGGGGTTTTGTGTGTGTGTTTGTCTTGAAACCCCTTAAAAAGCTTACTAATTTAACGTATAATAATGGCAGATTTTATCATAGTTTATTTATGCTTCATTCACTTACATCTCTACATTCATTCTACTGTTGAACCAACAGCTAACATTTAATGACAAAACATGTTTTTTCCCCTTGAATGCATTTAATTTCTATTACATTATGTACAGTATGCAACAATTCAAACATCTGTCCTTATGTTCTATTCTGTATCGCTTCATTCAGCTGAGCCCATGTGTTTTATATAGTATGAAAATGTGTCTTGTGTGTGAGTTATTTGTGAGTGAGAGAGGTACTGTGGGGGCGATAGGGAGTTGTGTGAGGATGTGGCTGTCACTCTGCCAAGGAAAACACTTCAAGCGCAGGTCATCTCAGGTATACCCACACTGCCGAGTAAATGTCTTTACAAAGAAAGAAAACACGACAGTGTGTGTTGTATAAGCTGGAGAGCATGTAGTACTTATACATGCCCTAACCATTGACACTATACAGCTGAAACACAATCTAAATACAGGACTTAGTTTCTCCTGCGAAATATTTCCTTTTTTTAAGAGGACAATGCCAGATACATGTGGTGCCTTTTAACACACATCAGTCAAAACTTCAATGAAACAACAATACTTTTATTTGGACTTTTATTTTTTTCAATTCTAAACGCACTCCTACTTTTGTCACATGCTGCAGCTCTAAACAGACAGACACAAAGGGGGACGAGTAGAGTGACAGGTTTTTGAATAAACTTTATTTATTAACTCGTGTCATCAAACTTTTTTTTTACAGTGTTTCAATTTCGGCTACATTTGGAAGTCCCAAGCCTGACTCTGCTTGATATCGTCTATTATGCTACGTTAGCTTGCCTGCTGATATTGTATTTAAGTCGATCTACAATGCCCTGCTTGTAGCCTCCCCTCTTGGTCCTTCATTGGTTTGGATCATTGTCACAGCCACTGTCATAGTCTGGTTGCTTAGAAGCAAACCAAGACCCTTGTTTTCATGCAGACTGGAATTTGGTTCTTTGTTTTGCATCAGAGTTCATCAGAGTTTTCACACCAATCCAGATCAAACAAACTTTCCAAAAATGGGGAACCAGAGTTTCCAAACATGTTAGGAGTGAAAACAACCTCAAATACAGAGGACAGTTTTTCATTGAGTCAAAGCTACAAGTAGCACTGTTCAACAACGAGGGTGAGGCAAATTTGCAAAGTAAATGCTTGAACACCTGACATGGAGTGAGAATTTAATCTCATTTCAGTTGAGATCACACACTTCTTATCTTCAAAAAAAGAAAAGGAAAATATAAATTCACCAAAAAACAATAAATAATTTATTCAAGCATTTTTTATGCATCAAAATCATCATCACTGATACTAATATCGATTTTTTTGTCAACAGAACAAAGCCTTCTTCTTCTTCTTTTTTTTTTTAAGACCTTTTACTTTAACGTTGATGGTCTATTTGTGTAAGAAACAGATGCGAAGTGAGAAAAGATATACTTCTTATTAAATAAATGACACAATTTATTTATATAAGAGGACAGTGATGATGAAGTAAGCCATCAAAGTATGTACATTTGTATAATCTGCCAAGATTACAGCCATTATATAATATATATATGGCCAGTTCGTATGGCTAAAATACTGTCTGTTAGTACTGGGAAAATGTTGATACCTACTGATACTGATAATCAACTTTTTAGGCAATTAGCAGCCGACCCAGATATAGCTCTGATGATACTGTTTATCCCTATTTGAATCCCTTTTGTCTTCCCTGCTTTTGCTTTTTTGTTTTTTTTTGTGGTATGATTTCTGTGCACCTGCAAATGTGAGCACTTCAGTTCTGCAGAGCTGTAGTGTTTGCAGATGTGTGTCCTTGTAAGGAGGCACACATGACATGTAGCTGTCATGGAAACCAAACCAGAGGCTTAACTAAGAGTCAGAAGACTCTTCAACTCAGCCATCAAAAGCCATCAAATTAGCAAACTTTATCTGTTTCTTATGTTTCTATTCCTCTTCTCTAATTTTTATCTCTGAAGGTACTAAACAAGCCCATGATAAGGTCAGACCATTTTCAAAGAAAGTAATTCAGAACTGGCAAAACACAGTAAGGATGAGTTAACATGGATGGGAGCTTACATTCACACTAGTGTATCAAAAGCATGCAGGTGTCTGCAGCGCTCTAACTGAGTTTAAGACCTGTCCTCTTAGTTCAGTGAACTCTCCTGATTTAATTTGGTGTCATCCTCAGTTATCGTGCCCCGCGTGTTAATTTCAGGTCTCTCACTCTGTCATGTTCACTTTCCCTCATATTCACAGGCCTAGATATTCACACACACACACACACACCCCCCCACACACACACACACACACCTCGACACACACAAAAACAAACACACACTAACTCTTGTTATATCACAGAAGCTAAATACAACTTAGTGTTTTTTAATGGAATAATTTCTCTTTAAGTTTCATGTTGGTGATTTATGATACAATGTACATTTGCATTATAAAAATAGTTGGGTTGTGTGTCTTTCCTCACTTCCTATCCCTACTTTTGGAGCCTTTCCACTCCCTTGTCCTCTCCAATAAAGACAGAAAAAGCAAAAAAAAAAATCTTTTACATAAAAACGATATAACATCATTTAAAACACTTACCAGTATTTTATTAAATAACCAGTCTACGGCATGTTTCAAAAACTGACATGACCAAAGAAGGCTACGTCTGTGCAGAATTCAGCGGTATAGGGAGCAGAACGTGAACATGAAAGTTCACCTTTTGTGACCCTCACTGGGTGAGAAGTAGTAATGGAACTTGAAACTTGGTTCTATTTGAGCTTATTGATACTGCTATTGAGTCCAATGGGTCTGAACACAGAGCATCACTTAATATACCACTGGCAAGCAAACATACAGCCATTAATGCAGGAGGGCGTAAGCTTCAAGCACATCAACACTGTGCATCAAGTTAACCCTTTAATGCCTGAAAACACAAATTATAGCCAGAAAATTCAAATTTTTTGGAGATGAAATGTTTATTTCACTTTCTACTGAAATCGTAAAAAATCAAAATTTCCATAAAATTTAACATATATATTTTTTGTATCTCATTTGATACATTAGATGTTTTTGGCAACTGATAATCCATTTGAGGACATTTTTATCATTTATCTGATTGTATTCAGATGTTTTTTAAGTAATTTGTTGATCATATTAATTAGATAGAGGTATCATAAAGGAATGTATCAAATATGATACAACAGGCATTAAAGGGTTCAAATGTGGTATCAAATACCACACCTTGGATTAAAAAATCTGACATCTCCAATGCTGTAGCAGGTAGCACATACATAACACTGGCTGCTGCAGGACATATATCCTCATCATCTGGACAAATCTGCAGTGAAAAGCTCGACCAAAATGTGTAGTTTATTCCAGCCACTGAATATTAATCTAATGTTGAAATCCATATAAAATCATAAGGAAACCACATGATTAACTGACCTAAGAAGTAGACATGCTATAATGTTATGATATGTTAAAGGTCTTCTCAGAAAGATGAGCATTATGTAAATGTAAAAATTGTCAACAAAATGTGTTTAAATGGGCCATCAAGAAAATACATATTTGGTCTATATCTGTGAGGAAAAATATACATTAAAATCCATACTTAAAAGATTTTTCTTGCTGAACTCTTTTCTAATCTATAAGCGTGCATGGCATATTTGGTCTCTTACTCTCTTTGTTTCTCCCACTGTGTCTCTAAAACTTGTATGTGTATCTCTCACATCCACAGTTTTCGCTCACACTGCCTGGTCTGAATATGGGATTTGATCGGCTGAGAAGCATCATTTGTTAGGATTACAAATCAAAACATTGGTCTATGACCTTCCTGACAGCTGAAATGGTTACCATAAGTGCTAGAGAAGCTGTAGCATTTAGAATTTAAAAGCACCACAAGCTGCATTGTTTATTTTAGATTGAAAATAATGGACAAAATCTGTGTAAGATCTGCTGTTAGAGAGGATTTTTGAGTTTTTATCCACAGCAGCCAGCATGCTGAAAACAGTGCCTCAAACAAACTTTTTGGTCAACAGACAAATTAAGAGGTCCAGTGGACTTTAACCTTTCTGAAAAACAGCTTCACTATCATGGCTTTTAGCCTTGCAGGGATGATGGGTTTTTTGTTGTAGGCCAACCCTAAAGTTAGCATCACACTGGCTACCTTGACAAAAAGCATGTTTTTTCTATGGATTTTTGGATTATTGCTGACAATAGAAAAAATATGGGTGGGTTTGGGGGGGTGCTTCACGCTTTGGATATCATGATAATCTCCACCAATCAATACAACTTACATGATTTTTGAGGCATTAATATACTCATCAAGCGAGAAAATTAGGCTACTATGGAACTACAACATTGCAGTTTAACTCAGAATTCACTAAAACTAATCTCACTCGGTTTTTTCCTTTATGAGTGAATTTCCTTTAAGTGTGACCTGATCTAGTTTGTTCTCATGGTTGTTTCAATCCTGTATGTAAGATCGTATTCTGAAGGTGATTAGAGATTATTGTGTTAATAATTTCTGCACCACTCAGTCACACACAACATTTATAGTAAAGCTACAACAAAAAAGGCTGAGAAATGGAAAGTTCATCCCCTGTACATCGTGTGTATTAAAATTGTGTTGATGAGCCAGATCGTCATTATGTTTATTTTTTCTGTAAAAAAAATATTTTTACATAAAATGTGTATGTGACTTTCGGCATTTTGTAGCCAGCCACAAGTGGCCACTTGAGGAACTGCAGCTTTTTTTAAACTTGAGGTTGCTGCTTGGTCCATTGTGTCAACCTTTACGTTAGCCAGCTGTGTCAGAGCAGTGCAGAGTGAAATAATGTAATAAAAATCGTTTTCAATCCAAAAATAGACAAACCATTAAAAAATCACTATTTCCAAGCTTCTCTGCTTACTTAAGTCAATACAGAATGTTATTTTTTAGCACTAAAATGTATCCATCTTCTAAAACTTAACAAATTAACTCACTGAACATATTTAGATTGTATGGTATTACATCATTTACCAAACACTACAAGTACCCCTTTTTTTTTAATCAAGCACTGAAGCATGACCTGAAGTGTTAAGATTTAATGTGAGTTTAATGAATGCATCAGATATGTAAGATTGTGCAGCTATGTTTACTTACAAAGTGCTATTGTAGAACATATTCTAAAAAAAAGAAGAGCATGGAGCAGCTGCACAACAGAAAGTGTTTCCTTGTCACATTTTATACTGCAGGAGACTGAATTGGTAAAATGGTAATTGGAAAGCATTGGAAAAAAGTACAATGTTCTCCCTTTAAGAAAGCCTGTGTCATGTAAATGTGTTCATGCTCATCGTGGCTGCACTTCCAAACAGTGTGTAAACAAAGTTAACACAACTCTGACCCCTCTTTACTCCCTAAATAATTCTCAATCACACAGATACACTTGCACTCACACACACACACACACTCTCACGCTTCCACACACAGAGACACACACACACACACACACGTGTAGAAACACACATCCAGAGATAACAAGCAGGGACAGAGCTAGTGTGAGCCACAAATGAGCAGTTACGTTAAGTGACTAAACACATACTTCTACCATCATCTCTACGGGAGTCCACAGTTCAGACACTGCTGCCTGTGCCAACCATTAAACACACACACCCCACACATGCACACACACATAAACACAGCCAACTGCTATATTCGTCACAGATGTACATATTTACACTTGTCTTTACACACTCAGCCAAAACACTGGCACATGAACCTCTGCAGTGCTCTACATACGGAAACACACGTCATTCAATCCCCCACAAAACTACCAGCATGTAATACATTAAAATTAAATACAGACAGCAATACTGGGAAGTCCTGAATGTTTAAAAAAATGCAGGCAGATTGTAAAGACTGATGGGTATCTCTGGTGGTGGATAAATTTGATTTTAACGATAATTACAGTTTTAGCAGGTTTTTTTCTTACAAAAGGTGCTTATATAAAGATTTACTACAATCTGCTGTGTGACTGAGTTTAACAGAAATCTTGGACAAATGGTTTTAGGGCTTTAAAGACAAATAATCAGTAAAGGTGCGTTCACACCAGACGCGACCTGGGTGACCGCCTTCCATGCAAAGTCAATGTACAGCCGCGATGGGGCGGGGCCAGGCCTCACGCAATGTGATGGACGCAACCTTGGCGACTTGGTCATGCTACCGGGTTGCTTTGGATGCGCGTCCAGGTCGAGTCGCTCGGTCTCCAAAAGTTTAAAAATTGGAACTTCTCAGGCAACATCACATGTAGCTGTGCTGCGACAGCCAATCAGCTTTGTGTGGGTGTGTATGTGTGTGTCTGTTTTGCAGTGGATGTATGCCGGAAAAGACAGAAGGGTTTACGGGATGTATATATGAGGGAAAAAAATGAGGTGGGAAGAAGCGGGTCAGTGGCAGGGCCAGTGAAGAAGCTGTTAGCTGTACCTTGCTTAACGTTGTACTGGAGACACAGACGTCACCCATGACTGTTCACAACAACTGTTTTTATTCCAGCTCACATTAGAGTGACAATCCATGTCCGTGCGGGAACATTAGTGAGTACACTAGTTCCAACTTTTTCAACAGAAGTGGCGGTTCTCTGCGGTCCTGTCGTTCCTCGACCCTTTAATCAGCCCAAGGGAGAAGAGCAGCAACATGGCTCGGGGGGGTCGAGGAAGACGTGACTGCAGAGAACTCCCTACTCGAGGTGCAGCTGACAGACGATGATGAGGCAGCAGCAGGGCCATCAGCTGCAGTGTTTTATAGTTGGTAGATGTGTGAAACGGATACAGCTGGAATAATGTCAGCTAAAACCATACATACAAATAAATATATGACATATGATATGATATGATTGTGGTAAAACTTGAGCAATGCAACGGTGACAAAATGAGCTATTTTTAAGGACACACGGCACGACTGACGTGAGCCACGCAATCTCGGTTGCCAAGTTGCATTCAGTGTAAACACACCTTAATAAAATTAACAGTTGAATATTACTCAGTTTTTATATTAAGAAATTATTTTACTGGTCATTTCCTTTATCTAAAGATTTAATCACCTACTACACTGTAGGGGTATAAGTCTTCAAACAGACAATGGTTTTAGTAATTCCTTTTGCCTCTTCACAGTTGATTGGAAGTTAAGTAAAACCACGCAATGGTCAACAGTCAGTTTTGTTAATGGCCGCTTCTTGAAACTCCAGGTAATGACATGTAAGATGAGTTCTCAAATTTGCAAATTCTGTTGTATCTGGGATATTGTAGAATCCAAACTATATCCACACACTTGCTTTTGATGAGGGAGGGTAGGCTGGATTATTCTCAGTTTTTCCATACAGAAATGGGCTAACTTCAGCGGCACGACAGGCTAGTACCAGCATGCACCTACAACTGTATACTACAGAAGCCTGTGCAGGCAAACAGGCAGAGCATTTGTGGGCACTTGAAATAGGATGGCAAATGTTATTTTAAGGACTGATTTAAAAAAAAAATAATTCAGAATCTTTGGGAGGAAAAATCGCGATTCATGAACGAAGCATGAGTGCAGTTCACTCCAGAGACAGAAAACAGGTGAATGTGCTTCAAGGGACACCCAGCAAGAGTTTCATGCTGCGTGTGTGTCTGGCCTCCTGAGTGAATTCCAAGGCTCTCTAAGGTCAGGTGGGAAATACCTCTGGGTCTCCCTGTCTGAGTTGGACTTGCCTATTATGTGCTTAAAGCACCATGTGGCCTCTACACACATAAAACATGGCCTCTATCCAAGCAAAAAGAGCAGAGATACACTCAACAGTTTGTTTGGGTGCCCAAACCCCTGGCCATGTCTCTACAGCCTGGTTTATACCTATGTATCAGAGCCACAATGTAATGCCCCACTCTGTCTCAAACATTTACACTTGTGCGTGGGCATATCTGCATTACTCTGCAAAACTCACTATCAGCAGTGCAATTTCTGTTCGAGTGCATCCATGTTTCCTGAGGAAACCATGACACTTAAACTATAAAATGTAATATTGGGAGTACAGAGCTAATAAACATCAGGTAGTATTTGATAATATACCACAATTTTTTGCAAGGAAGAAAAAATGGAGGGCATCAGAGGAGATGAAACATTTGGCTGCTGAGTGAGTTGAGGCAAACAACCGGGGACTTTATCATTTTTTGGCCACTTAGAGACATAAAGGAAATCTATTTACCTAAGCAAGCAGTTCTAACTAATGAGCTTGTCTTCTACAGCCAATCTTTCACACTTTATACACAATATGCCGAGTGACAATACTCAGGGGAAGCAGTCTTCTGGGACATTTGTGAGAACAGAAAATCAGGCTATGTACACAGCCCTCTGTGTTGATTTGAGGCTATGTAGACCTATAGCACAGCTTATGGCATAGCTTCAAAGTTCAGATGGTATCATTATATGGATATTATTGTTGTAGTGCTAAAATAGCATTAAGCAAGCCACCATTTCAGGTAATTCTCCTGACTGTGTTTTTGGCAGTTCCGCCTTTATCTGCTCCACAAATGCAAAATTTACAAAAGCAAAACAGCCCATCCCGTTCCCTGCTCATATAAAAACAACAGTCCTGTCAGCGGTGCCAACATGGAGGGAAAGAAAATGGGAGTAAGGAGGAACAGGAGGAAAAATAGTATCTCAATAATTTTTTGTTCAAGATCTCTGTTAACGGGCAGAATTACGTTTTTGCTGAGAATGCCATAACAGGTAAGGAAAGCTTGAGCATGATAAATCTGTTCTACGTTTCACATTAGTGCCATGAAGTGCAATATGATCTTGCAGCATTCATTAAACTGTTGTGGCAGCTCAATAGCACAGATTACATCATTGGAAAATCATGCAACAAGTGCAATATACAATAAATGTGATCGCTTTATCAGTGCAAATAATTGATATGAATTTTTCAGTAATTAAGCAGCTGTAGATGACTCACTACCTGGTATACTACTTAAGAGTGTGTGTAACTGGCTCTCATCATTATTCCAGCTTACAATTTGGTTGTCCATCTATTTTTGTTGTTTTACATGAATTTGCATTGTAGTGGAACTAATGTTGGCTAATGAGTTTCCACTCGGCATCTAAAAATCAGAGCACCTCAGAAGATAGCGGTACAGAAGATCGGTAGAGAGCAGCAGGTTCATTTAAGCCCACATAAGTTTCAAGAATTAAAAAGAAGAAAAAAGAACAGAAGACAATCCAATATTAAGCCCCCTTTAATTACAAGCAGCCAACAAGGTATGTTTATATCTTCGTTTCTAGTCATGATTTATACTTCCTGGCTTAAATGAATGAACTGCTCTGCATTACGCGCCCAAATTACTATGCAATTACAGCATTAATGTCGCGTATTATATGTGTTTTCTATGCCGTTTACTGAAATTGATACACTATTTCGTGTTGTTTGTAATGTACTTATATGAATTTATGTTGTAAAGCTTGGAGGCTACATTGAGATGAAAACCATTTTATTGTTTATTTGTTTTCACCTTTCTCTACCCAGTTCTCACGGGTTTGGCCTGAGAATAAAGTACCCCGTTTTTTTAATCAAGATCTCGTGACTTTCGCTGTTATTGGAGGGAGCTACAGTGTGTTTGTTAAACTGGAGCCTTCAATGGCTGTGATCAGACATTTGTCGACTGTTAGTGATGAGTCTGGCACTGGGTTGTTGTTATATATTTATATCAGCAATGACCGTGCTGATGGCTGCTCTTACTGACAGAGAATTCATTTGAGTTTCTTCCCTTTTTGCAATGGTCTTGTCGCAATTGTGGGAAGTTGATTTGACTCTTTGTTTGCCTTTGTGTAATTCTGCCTACTAATTCTGTCTATTTTTCTGCTTCTAAACAGCAAAAAAAAAAAAAGAGTTACAATCAGAGTTGACGTCTTCCCTCTTTGAAAAACGCTTTTTGGCAAATAATCTGGCAGTTTCCTTTCATATGTTTCAAGACTCCTTTTGTTTTATCTTCTAACATCCACCAGAACCCTGACCTTGACCCAAATTCATAGATTTATCTATTGAATTATTGAATGTATTGAATAAGGACAGTTCTCATTCATCACTGACAGTAGTACATGTAAAAAAGCTAATATGTTAAAAAAAGCACTTTATCTTTATTTCATATGTATTTTACATGGTTTGTTGGCTTTATAGTGAAGAGGGAATAACATGCTCATAAACAGGGCAGCCTCGTTCAGTTTTGATGGTAACAAACACATTTCATTACTGAACTCGGGGATGACAAGCATGTAAGTGTGATTACTGTAATGTTTCACTTCTTAATCTTTGACATGAGAGGGCAGGTGTTCACAATTAACATCTACATCCTCTTTTACCTCTTCATCATTCTTTTCTCCTCATGTTCTGGAACAAAAACATGAAAATTTTGTTTACCCCACACCCTGATAATCAATATCAACCAGTCAATCAATCAATCAGTCAGTCTTTATTTTTATAGAACCAAATCACAACAAATGTTGTCTTAAGGAACTTTACAAAATGCCATACTCTTCTTCTTTTTATATTTTTTATTGAATTTTATTTTATTTTTATGCGTTTATTACGTTAAAGGCAGGGTTGGTAATCACAGAAAACTAGCATGAATTTGAATGTAGCATCTCCTCAGGACTCCGTCTTTGATTGGTTCAATAAATTCGGTCCAACATGCACAGTTGAGGACAGGGGAGTGTCCCACCCCACAGTCCCACTGTACAAACTGCATCAGCTGCTGCCGACCTTTTCCATGCCTTTTTTTTAACCACGTAGTTTTAAGTTTCCCTTAAGAAAGCAGGAGGAAAATGCTTGCAGTACAATTTTGGTTTGTGTTGGAAGAAAAAAACAACATCCAGAGTCACCAACAGCAGCAGAGGGAGAAATTCTCTGTCCCTTCACAAATGATAGATACCGGTAGCAATGTTTGTTTCTAACAGAGGAGGAATTGATGACTAAAGCGTTCTCAAACAAGGACAAACTGAAATATTAACAGAATTTAATGACAGTGTGGACCCTCATTTCTAATTATTTGAGAGAGCGAGAGAGATGGCAGTCTGATGGCTGTGGGAACAAAGGATCTCCTGAAACACCTTTGAGAAAAGGCTTTTTGTAGCAGCATCAAGACATGAAGCTGTTTTACATTTTAACTTCTCTGCCACCGTCTGAATGACCTCCCTTGGTTTGTGCGCGGACATTTCACTCTTTACATGATTGTGTCCTTTTGTCCCCAGTAAAAATAAATAGCTCTGCAGCAGTTATGCAATAACAGTGGTACGGGCAAACACTACATGATACCGTATGTCGTTCACCGCATGTTACCCTACGAGCGATAAGACGTATGAATCATATTCACCATGAAAAGGTCATTGTTTTGCTCAG